>CM061748.1:72886816-73517720 GCA_030979885.1 Lolium multiflorum | reverse complement strand
TGGAAGGTAACGCCACACAAGTAGTGAATGGACAAAGACTCAAGCATTATATCTGGAGATTCTTATAATGAAGATATTGATATTATTCAAGTGATAACTCGGAGGCTTTCATCAAAGATCAAATTGACAGTTCTGCAGAGTCCGACTTTGAATAGGCAACGAGTTTAAGTAATAAAAAGTCAGCGTTTAGCTTTGAATTATTTTTGTTGTTTTTGGAAAATATGAAAATTACGGGATCGAAGCGGAGTGGAGGAGGCGCGCGGACCCGTCACCATAGGCCGGCGCGGGCCCCACCTTGGCCGCGCCGCCTATGGGGACAGCCCCTCAGCGTTCCGTTTCCACTCGTTTTCGGCACTGGAACCTTCCTTTTGTCGTAAAAATATTTGCTATATAATCCCCCGGATCTCCAGAGGTTCGTATATCGTTTTCTCGTCGTGTTTTGTTTCGAGCTGTTTTCTGCCAGGATCTGTTTTGATCTAGAAGCACTATGGTCTCCAACAACAAAGACAAGGAGCCTTGGAAGGAAGAGATGGATGAAAGGATCAATAAGGAGAAGAAGAAGATAGCATCAGCAAAAGGAGAGTGGGAAACTATGGAGAGTAAGCCAATTTTGGTGGGATCGGTTAACGCTGGGCGTTCTTTTTCTCATAACTTCAGGGACTTCTTCCGCCTGCTCTTAGCCTCGACTCTTTCCCTTGTGTGGAGGAAGCAATACGGGTTGCCGATGAGTTTTGTGATCAATATCGTGCTCTAAGAAGGGAAGTGGAGATACTTCAGGAGGAGAACCAGCGACTTCGCAGAATGTTGGAATATTACTCAATTCCCAGCACAAGGCCGTCACCGCCACATTCGGATAACAATGAGTCTCTTCAAGTTTTGGTGCAGAATTGCAAAACTGAGAAGCTGAAGCTGAAGGAGATCCTTATGAAGCGCGAGAAGAATCCACCATCATCAAACCACCCCGAAGGAGTAATTCATCATCGGTATTGGCATCCCCTTGGTTTGTTCCAAGCTTGGGGGAGTGCCGTGGTATCACATCATCACTACCTTTATCTTTTACTATCAAGTAGTGTCATATCATGAGTAGGGAAGTTATCATATGGAATAGTTTGCAGTGTGGAAGTATCTCTCTTAGTTGGTTATCTATGTATCTGTTGGTGTGAGTTATCGTTATGGAATATTAATGAGAAGTCTTATCATTTACTTTTTGCACACCTTATTTTAGTTTGCAATCTCCATTATGTGATTACTCTTGACATTAGTATTGATATCACTTTGGGAGCATCAAGTAAATCTATTTGGTTTTGGCAAACTTAGCATTGGTCAATAGCAACAACACCTTGATGTTTAATTAGAAAAAGGAAATACATGTAGATATATTACTCTATTATCTTTATGCTAATGAGTTAGTATTCTGAAGTTAAAATTGCTTGTGCTTATGAGAAAGATGCATGATTGTTTCTATCATATGTATATTTGTTTATTTCCCTCAACCTTTATGCTTGCTATCAAACCTTGCTAGCCAAAGACCTGTATTGAGAGGGAATACTTCTCATGCATCCATAACCTTAGACCAAACCCATGCCATTTGTGTCCACCATAACTACCTACTATGTGGTATTTTGCGCCACTCCAAGTAAATGCTTCATGTGCTACCTTTAAATAATTCAAACTATATTACTCCTTATTTGTGTCAATGTTCTATAGCTCATGAGGAAGTATGTGGTGTTTTATCTTTCAATCTTGTTGGGGGCGGACTTTCACCAATGGACTAGTGGCACATCCGCTTATCCAATAATTTTAATAAGATGGCAACAGGGTTCCCAGCCCCAATTAATGCTCATTAATAATTCTCTTCACATGTTTTGCCCTGATTTATCAGTAAGCAACTTAATTTTGCAATAGACACTCCTCCATGGTATGTGAATGTTGGAAGGCACCCGGGGATTCGGTTAGCCATGGCTTGTGAAAGCAAAGGTTGGGGGGAGTGTCATCCATAATAAAACTAAAATACATGTGTAAACAAAAGAGAAGGGGGATGATCTACCTTGCTGGTAGAAATGCCGTCCCTCATGGGAGCCGCTCTTGGAAGGTTCGTTTGGCAAGGGGGTTAGAGTGCCAGCTACCATTCGTTGACAACAACAAACACCTCTCAAAATTTTACTTTTATGCTCTCTTTATGATTTCAAAACTTGAAAAGCTCTAGCACATGATTTTATCCCTGCTTCCCTCTGCGAAGGACCTATCTTTCTTTCTTTATGTTGAGTCATTAAACCTATTTCCCTCTATCTTAAGCAAGCAATTGAGTTGTTGTGAACCAACCATTTATGCTATGATTTAGTTAATCATGTCTTTTATACTTTCTTGTTTAGTACAATTTTATCTGAATGAATATGACTTTGAAAGTTATCAATGATTGTGAGAGGAGATTGTTATGATTGAAGATGAAAGCCCTCAGCTACAAATTCTAATATGAAAGCCTTGCTTAGAAGATAAGTATAATCCGTTAGTAGTTCTCCGACCAAGAACAAAGTTTGCCATAACCATTTATGATTTCCTATGCACCTTTACTTGTGATTTCTCTTTGCTTATTTCAAGTTGAGTTATATGAAGAGAATGTTTACTAGAATGTCTTGTGTGAATCAATATGATGCTTCTTGTCCGTATTTTATTTATCGACTCCTCACTCCATAAACATGTGGTCTTGTTTATTGAGCTCAGTTTCGCTTGGGGACAAGCAAGGTCTAAGCTTGGGGGGAGTTGATACGTCCATTTTGCATCACTATTTTATATCAGAATTTGCTGTTATTCATTGATATATTTCATATTTAGAGATGATACTTATGTTATTTCATCTATTTTGCATGTTTCATGATCATTGGAGAGTTATCCACCGGGTAGGGATTCTGTTGGAAAAGCAGTCGAGGAGCACCATATTCCCGAAGATCAACAATTGACGACAATTATCGAAAATTCCCTTTTCCAGATGATGAAGGGAGCCAAAAGGAGGGGCCGAGAGGGGCCGCCATGGGCCCCCCATAGCCGGCGCGGGCCCTGGCCTGGCCGCGCCGCCTTGTGGGGGGCCCATAGCCCCCTTCGGCCGCCTCTCCTTCGCGTACTTCTTCGTCCGAAAACCTAAGACACGGGGAGTTACGGAGAATTGACAGAGCCGACGTGGGGCTGAAAAACACCAGAGAGAAAGAGCTCTCCGCGGGCGGGGCTCCTTAGGAATTCCCTCCCGGAGGGGGAAATCAACGCCATCGCCATCGTCATCGAGCTGGACATCATCTCCATCGTCATCACCATCATCTCCACCATCTACACCGCCATCTCCACCGCTGCATCTCGTCACCGCCGTAACGATTTGGGTTGGATCTTGATTGTTTGATAGGGAAACTCTCTCGGTGTTGATTACTACTTGTTATTGATGCTATTTAGTGGAAACCATTGAACCAAGGTTTATGTTCAAGTTATTCATTATCATATCACCTCTGATCATGTTCCATATGATGTCTAGTGAGAGAGTAGTTCGTTTAGTTCTTGAGGACATGGGTGATCTAGATGTTAGTAGTGAATTATTGTTGAGTAGTATTCAATGTTATGATATTTAAGTTGTGGTGTTACTCTTCTTGTGGTGTCATGTGAACGTCGCCTACATGCTTCCAGCTTTATGGGCCTAGGGAGTGCATCTTGTCGTTTGCTAATTGTGGGGTTACCGGACAGCAACCTAAACCCCCGTTAGTATATCGGTGCAGGAGGGATAGCAGGGATCTCAGAGTTTAAGGGTGTGGTTAGATTTATCTTAATTACTTTCTTGTATTTGCACGGATGCTTGCAAGGGTATAATCACAGAGTATGTATTAGTCCTAGGAAGAGACGGTGCATTAGCATAGGTTCACCCACACAACACTTATCAAAACAATGAATATTATCAGTAGTATGAAGCGAAAGCACTAGACTAAAATCCCCGTGTGTCCTCAAGAATGTTTGGTCATTATAAGAAAACAAACCGGCTTGTCCTTTGTGCTAAAAAGGATTGGGCCACTCGCTGCAATTATTTCTCTCGCATTTTATTTACTTGTTATTTATCTGCTATATCAAAACCCCCTGAATACTTGTCTGTGAGCATTCCCCAGTGAATCCTTCTCAAGCCAGCATCCTTTTATACTGCTTTGCTCGTTTGGTTCGACACTCTGTTAGCAAAGTATAAGGTACCTGTGAGTGTGGTGGGCACATTGTGACCTCGTACATGCCTTGACACCTGCCTCACAAATAGCCTTAGTCATGAAACCCCTGTCCCAAGGAAACCCACGATACGGAAAACCTTCGAGAGACGCCGCCGTCGCGAATCCCATCTCGGGGGATTCGGGAGATCGCCTCTGCCGGAGAGGGAATCATCACCGGAGGGGCTCTACATCATCATGCACGCCTCCGGATTGATGCGTGAGTAGTTCATCCTTGGACTATGGGTCCATAGCAGTAGCTAGATGGTTGTCTTCTCAGCTTGTGCTATCATTGTTTAGATCTTGTGAGCTGCCTAACATGATCAAGATCATCTATTTATAATGCTACATGTTGTGTTTGGCGGGATCCGATGAATATAGAATATTATGTTAAGTTGATTATCAATCTATATATGTGTTGTTTATGTTCTTGCATGCTCTCAGTTGCTAGTAGAGGCTACGCGATTGATACTTGTAACTCCAAGAGGGAGTAATTATGCGCGATAGTGGGTTCATGCCTCCATTGAATCTGGGATCGTGATAGTAGGTTCTAAGGTTGTGGATGTGTTATTGCTACTAGGGATAAAACATCGATGCTTTGTCTAAGGATATTTGTGTTGATTACATTACCCACCATACTTAATGCAATTGTCTGTTGTTTGCAACTTAATACTGGAAGGGGTTCGGATGATAACCTAAGGTGGATTATTTAGGCATAGATGCATCGTTGGATAGCGGTCTATGTACTTTATCGTAATGCACTGATTAAATCACATAGTAATCATCATTGATATGTATTGAATCTTTATTTGTCAGTTGCCCAACTGTAATTTGTTCACCCGACATGTTAGTTATCTTATTGGAGAGACACCTCTAGTGAGCTGTGGACCCCGGTTCATTCTTTTACATCTGAATACATTCTCCTTTTATTGTTCTTTGCAAACAAACACAATCTTCCACTCGATACGTTCAATCCTTTGTTTTCAGCAAACCGGTGAGATTGACAACCTCACTGTTACGTTGGGGCAAAGTACTTTGATTGTGTTGTGCAGGTTCACGTTGGCCTTCCGGTTTCACTGGTGTTGCGCCGCACTACATTCCTCCACCAACAACCTTCACGTGCTTCTTGGCTCCTCCTGGTTCGATAACCTTGGTTTCTTTCTGAGGGAAAACTTGCTGCTGTGCGCATCACACCTTCCTCTTGGGGTTCCCAACGGACGTGTGCACCTACGCATCATGCTGATTAGGAGTGATTTCATCATCACAATACAAGTTGAAGCACTCATAAGGTTCAAATTATCATTGGAGGAGCATTGAAAATTAAAATGACCCACTCTATGGCAAAGTTCACAAATAAAAGGATAGAGGGCACAAACTTTTTCACCAAGATCATCTAGAGCCCTAGACCACTTTCTAGTTTTTTCATTCCTGTGATGGATACAATATTCTTCTTCAATTTTATTATTTTCACAAGGTCTATGAACTCCACAAAAATTAACATGCTTATAGGAAATAGCATTCTCAGAAGTTTGAACATGTTCATTGCAATCATTAATAACAGTTTCATCCTTCATGCAAGTGTCTTTAAAAGGTTCATGATACTTATCAAAATTCTTCCTAGGCAATTCAAAATGAGAGGCAAAAGCTTTATAAAAATTTGCAACAACTTGAGAGTCGAGACCATAAGTAGCACTCATATTTCGAAATTTATCGGTATCCATAAAAGTTTCAATGCATTCATAATCATAATTTATACCTGACTCTCTACCTTTGTCATTCTCCCATCCTTCAGTATTCTCCTGAATCCGATCAAGAAGGTCCCATTTAAACTCTTCTTTGTTGTGCGTGAATGATCCAGAACAAGTAGTATCCAGCAAGGTTTTATCTTGAAAAGAAAGTCTTGCATAGAAATTATCAATGATGATATTACCTGGAAGCTCATGATTGGGGCATTTGAGCATTAAAGTCTTCAATATCTCCCATGCTTGGGCAATACTCTCTCCATCATGAGGGCCAGAAATTATATATACGGTTTTGGTCTTTGTGAATTTTCACTTGGAGGGATAGAATTTAGAATAAAATAGAGGCACAATATCCTTCCAATCAAGAGAATGCCCATCCTTCAGCAGTTTATACCAATGCGCCGCTTTACCGGACAACGACATAGAGAATAATTTCTTCCTAACTTCATCCATAGAAATACCTGCACACTTGAATAACCCGCATAATTCGTGTAAAAACAGTAAATGATCTCCAGGACGGACAGCTCCATCCCGTGTTTGTTAATCCAATAATGTTGCTAAGTTGTTCATAAGCATGCATGCATTTGAATTTAATTTGAGAAATTTTGCACTAAAAGGTTTTGAAACAAATGTTGCAAAATGTTGTAGTTTTGGTCTAACAAAAGTTTTTGCAAAAAGCCCTCAAAATCTGGATCAAAATAACCCAACTATCCCCAACTCCTTCCCTGTTTTATTTTTCAGAAAAATCCCCAGACCCTAGGGGGTTATGCGCAAATTTGCTTGTCTTCTTCGACAGCAGAGCACGGCTGCCTGGCGCCCGCAATGTAAATCGATGGCGGCTGGATGGCCCCGTAGCCCCCTGGCCGCTTAAAGCCCCGCACGGCGCGGAACAAACCCTAGCCCGCTCCTTTTCACTTTCTCCTCATCTCTGCAAGGCGCGACCAAACCCTGCCCCACGGCCGCCGCCGTCGCCGTGTCCGCCACCCCACGCCCAGCTGAGCACGCCATCGGCTCCGCCTCGCCTCCCCGAGCTACCCCGTCGAAGGAATCGACCGGGGAGGGCTCGATCGCCCCCGGCGACTCCATCTTCTCCGAGGCCGGCGCAACTTCCGGCGACAGCGCGGCGCTGCAGCCTTCCCCGGCCTCGCCGAGCCCTCCGTGCGCGCCCATGGTGAGCTCTGGTGCCCGGCGCCTCCGTTCGCTCCCTCTCTGCAAAGCATGCCCGCGACGCGCGGCCCCGTCCGCCGTTCGGCCTCGTCGCCGGCGTCGCTCCGGCGACCCAAACAGGGCGCGCCGCCTCCTGAGGTCGCCCGCGTCGGGCGCTCCCACGCGCCAACCGGGCCGTCCGAGGGAGGGCCCTCGCGCCCGCTCCTCACCTCGCTGGCTGTCGAGGTCAACCCCTTAGGCCCCGGTTGACCGGCTGGGACCGGCCGTCAACGTTTTTCATTTCTATAAATATTTTTTCTATAAATATTAAAACTATGACATAGGGTCCATCCGTCAGATATTTATTCTTTTCCTAAATTTTATAAATGATTAAAACCCTGACAGTGGTCCACTGTCGATTTCTAATATTTTTCCAAAATTCCAGAATTTGAATAAAACTTGTAAAATCAATAACTTATTCATTTTAAATCAGAAAAATGTGTATAATATATCAAAATCTTCAGAAAAATGAGATCTACACTTTAGTATCAAAAGCATGCATTGTTAAACAACTTTGAACCCTGTCCTTAATAGAAGAACAAATGAACCCTTTTCTTTAATATGCGGGGTTTATGGAATTGCAAAGTATTATGCATTCCAACCCTATTTAAATTGATGAGCTTGTTATAGGATCAACTTCATTACTATTAACATGTCATATCATCATCCTTGAGTGTGCATTGCATTATGCCATGTATTGAATGTTATTTCTTTATTTCTAGTGTTTGCTTCTTCGCGATCGATAGAGCAAGTGCGCGAGACGATGAAGATCGACAACGACGCAAGTCAATACTTGTACATCGACGAACAACTCAAGCATGGGATCCCCGAAGATCCATATTGGTTTGTCAGGGACAAAGGCAAGCCCTAGCCTGGTTCATATATGATTTCGAAATGCTTTTATCTCTGGTTCCTTCATATTGCATGCGATTCAACTGTCTTTTATCGATAGATAGAGTTACCCTATCTATTGCATGTTCCATCCCTGTAGCCTCAAATCCATGATCCACTGCTCCTAGCATACCTAGGTTTGGCATGTGTGCGTCGCGAGAGCCTTTATCTCTTTATGCTTAGCCATGCTTAGTATGTTACGCTTCTACTCCGGTCTTTGGACTGGAGCCTTACAATGAAATGAAACTAGCATGACAGGTTGACGTGGTAAGTATAGAGATGAGTGTTAAACATGATTAAAGGCTCAGACGAAAGGCCACATTGGGATGTGGTGGGTTGTTTCGTTTCTGCCGACCCTAGGATGCGAGTTCTCGCCTCTTGAACCAAGACTGAGCGTACAACCACGCGAGGCCCTATTATGGTACCCTCTCGACTCACTAACTTGCCTAGTAGATTCCATGAGTCACATAGTTTGCGCGTTATCTGGACATATGCATTGCATTCTGCTTTGGGGGAAAAGGTACATAACAGGTAGGTAAGCGTGGCCGTGGTGGCTGGGGTTAGAGTCCCTGGAGAAACCCACCTCGCCTCACATCGTTAAGGACCGACTTCGGGACTTGACCCGTTACGGCGGAACAATCCTTAGCGCGTGACTCATGGTCTCGGCGACAACAAGGTAAAGGTCGTGGTCAACCACTCTCTGCCGGCTTTCCAAGGAAGAGAGCTAATGTTCTGGCACTAAGAATCGGTTGGCACGTGTGGATAAAGTTGTGCACCCCTGCAGGGTTAAATCTTTTCGAAAAGCCGTGTCCACGGTTATGGACGACTTGGGAATGGATTCTGTGATCATAGACAACTTTAACCTAATCGTAAAACTTGGCAAACAATGTGTGTTTACGGATACCTTCTCTGGGTATTGAGGGGGTAATCCGAGGATAGTGGTTTGAGATGATGAAGATTGGTGGATACAATATGATGATCAATAGTGATAGAGATATCGCTCTCTTATCCCTTTTAAAGGTTCTGAGTAGTCGAGCTTCTCCTCCCTCTTGTTTAACAAAGGAAAACTGGCTTTACGCAAAAGAAGCTCCACAGAAAGCCCACATACCCGCTTTGCTAAAAGGTTGTACTAAGTCTTGCTGAGTCCCTGTACTCAGCTTTGCATGCTTTTGTTTCAGACGAAGTCTCTCCAACAGATGGTGGTTTCTAGTCGACATCGACGAGTAGCTTGGGGTTCCCAGGTGGCAGCCTGGAATCTATGGGTTGGGACGTCGCCGTTATGCTCCTGGCCTCTTAGGACTTTTGCTATCTTGCTATGTCTAATAGCATAAATTTGCTTCCGTTGATTGATGAATTGATTGATGAATGCCAGGTCAGTGACCTCTGCTTGTAATGCTTTGGTTCTTAGCTCAGTTATGAGCTTGTATTATTTCTTGAGTCGTAGGTCACCTTGTGTTACCGATTCTCTCACTGTAGTCTCTCGAGCTCTAGGTTAGGCTTATGTCAGACGAAGATCTGGTATTTGTCTAACCCTGATCCCAGGGGTGCCACAGGTTTTGGTATCGCCTGGACGCGCGGGCCGGCGCGTTAGACGCGCACGAGCGCGGTGAGTCGAGGGGTGGTGGCGCCGCCGAAGGAGGTCGCCGGGAGCGCGCGGCGTTGAGCGGCACGGCGGCCGGGCGCGGGCGCACGCGGCGGGGGCGGTGGGGGAGAGGAGAGGACCGAGGGCCGGAGAATGGCGCTCACCAGCAGCGCACGGGAGTTGACGGCGAGGCGAATGGAGGCCGGGAGGCGGAGGAATCGACGGCGAGGTGGTCGCCGGCAATGGTCGGAAATGGCGATGGCGGCGGCGATTCACGACGACTGGGCGATTCATTTTGCAGTTGGAAAGGGCGACGAGGCGCTTCTAATGGTGCCGGCGGCGTGTCCTGGGGTTGGCCGTAGCGGCGCACGATGCGCCGAGAGGGTACGGTTTGTCGGGGTGAGGAGAGAGAGGGAGGGAAGAGAGGGCGTGAGATGAGAGGATAGGGGTGAGGGGGGAGCATCAGCGCGCGTGAGGAGCTCCTCGTGCCGGTGGCGGCAGCAGGAGGTGGCATCGGGCACGCGGGTGGCTAGTACAACCTTTTAGCAAAGCGGTATGCGCTTTCTGTGGAGCTTCTTTTGCGTAAAGCCAGTTTTCCTTTGTTAACAAGAGGGAGAAGAAACTCGACTACTCAGAACCTTTAAAAGGGATAAGAGAGCGATATCTCTAGCTCTACTGATCATCATATTGTATCCACCAATCTTCATCATCTCGAACCACTATCCTCGGATCACCCCCTCAACACCCGGAGAAGGTATCCGTAAACACACATTGGTTGCCAAGTTTTACGATCAGGTTAAAGTTGTCTATGATCACAGAATCCATTCCCAAGTCGTCCGTAACCGTGGACACGGCTTTTCGAAAAGATTTAACCCTGCAGGGGTGCACAATTTTATCCACACGTGCCAACCGATTCTTAGTGCCAGTACATTAGCTCTCTTCCTTGGAAAGCCGGCAGAGAGTGGTTGACCACGACCTTTACCTTGTTGTCGCCGAGACCATGAGTCACGCGCTAAGGATTGTTCCGCCGTAACGGGTCAAGTCCCGAAGTCGGTCCTTAACGATGTGAGCCGAGGTGGGTTTCCCCAGAGGCCGCAACCCCCAGCCACCACGACCACGCTTACCTACCTGTTATGTACCTTTTCCCCCAAGCAAAAATGCAATGCATATGTCCAGGTAAAGCGCAAACTATGTGACTCATGGAATCTACTAGGCAAGTTAGTGAGTCGAGAGGGTACCATAATAGGGCCTCGTGTGGTTGTACGCTCGGTCTTGGTTCAAGAGGCGAGAACTCGCATCCTAGGGTCGGCAGAAACGAAACAACCCACCACATCCCAATGTGGCCTTTCGTCTGAGCCTTTAATCATGTTTAACACTCATCTCTATACTTACCACGTCAACCTGTCATGCTAGTTTCATTTCATTGTAAGGCTCCAGTCCGAAGACCGGAGTAGAAGCGTAACATACTAAGCATGGCTAAGCATAAAGATATAAAGGCTCTAGCGATGCACACATGCCAAACCTAGGTATGCTAGGAGCAGTGGATCATGGATTTGAGGCTACAAGGGTGGAACATGCAATAGATAGGATAACTCTACCTATCGATAAAAGACAGTTGAATCGTATGCAATATGTAGGATCCAGAAGTAAAAGCATTTCGAAAGCATATATGAACCAGGCTAGGGCTTGCCTTTGTCCCTGACAAACCAATATGGATCTTCGAGATCCCATGCTTGAATTTTCCATCGATGGATAAATATTGATCTGTGTCGTTGTCGATCTTCATCGTCTCGGCACTTGCTCTATCGATCGCGAAGAAGCAAATACTAGAAAGAGAGAAATAACATTCAATACATGGCATAATGCAATGCACATTCAAGTATGATGATATGACATGTTAATTAGGTACTAAAGCTAACCCTAGGACAAGAGCATCAATTTAACTGGGTTTCGGTGAACTAGGGTTAGTAGTTCCGGAACCTCAGAGGGGTTGATTAAGTTATCCTATTAAGGACAGGGTTCAAAGTTGCTTAATCATGCATGATTGTGCTACTAAAGTGTAGATCTCATTTTTCTGAAGATTTTGATATATTATACACATTTTTCTGATTTAAAATGAATAAGTTATTGATTTTACAAGTTTTATTCATTTTCTGCAATTTCTGGAAAATAATAAAAGGCTGACATGCCGGACCCACTGTCAGGATTTTAATCATTATGGAAACATTTATGAAAATAATAAAAATCTGACAGCGGGGCCCACCTGTCAATACATTTACCAAACACAGAAAATAAAAGAAATAAAAAGAAAAGGCTGACACCGGGTCCCACCGGAGTCAACTGCCGGTGGTTGACCACGGCGGCCGGCGAGCGGCATATAGAATATGAGTCCCTCATTGGAGTATCTTGATAAGTTTGTTATTGAGCCCATCGATGACATTCTTATTTTCTCCATGTTTAAAGAGGTTCATATTGGACAGTTGGCACTAATATTGGAAACTTTTAAGAACCATCTTTGTGTTATCATGAAGTATGTGTTCTGGATGTTGGAAGTAACCTTCTCTGGTTCACGTGCATTTGCTGAAAGATGTCGCCGTGGATCGAGTCGAGTTTTCTTTGTTTTCCTCGGGAATCATTGCAAGTCGGCCATGCATGTGCGAAGTATTCTTGAGATGGAAGGTTGTTACCTCCAATCCTTGAAACATTCCTCTATGCACCCTAGCCCTGACTGATTTGTTCAAGAAATAGAAGAAGCTTAAGAACTTCAAAATCTTCTTTGATGTCCCCATAAGGACTCACTTGTGTTACATTGCAAGTTCATGTGCACGCAATTGCCTCTGCAGTCGCAACCACATGTATTACACAATCTAGCTCAATTCTTTGGAGCTTGACATTGTGGCCATATCTTGAGAATCTATCGACTTTACCTTGGTGGTAACTGCTGAAAATCTTCTATTCGGACATTCTGAGTCTGAAATATCTTTACACCTAACCTAAGCTGAATCTCAAGCGGCAATGATGGTTGGTGTTTCTCAAGGATTTTTGGGATAGGTCTCTTTGTAAATCCGGCAAGATTGATGTCGTGGTTAACACAATTATTCGGAAGGCCTAGTCCATAATCTCTTGAATCATCAAGAATAACCACTCTCCATAAGGGTCTGATGTGGCTTATTCTAGGAGCTGCCCTTATGATGCTTTTCAATTCTGAAGTCTGACCTTCACCTGATGACCTTTTGAAGGCTCGTTAATAGCCTAAAATTGGTGTTTATAACATCAAGGAGAACTTTATAAGCTGAGTTGCTAAATGTCCCTCGGTCAATCCGTCGAAATCGTTTCTCCGGTGATGACAACTTCGTTCGGAGAAATTTCAATCCCCGTTGATCATTGGCACTTCACTAGCTAGTGCTCCTTCCCTTCTCGTTGGTTTGTACCTGAAGTTCCAATCAATTCAAACGTTGTGTGAATTCGTCAGTCATCTAGGCCCCAACCTTTTGAGTAGACAAACACCATTTCATGTACCCATGCCAGAAAAGTGACTATGATTCTTAAATCCAAAGTTGCTATGGTTGGATAACCATTTGTACTTCCACGAGTCACCCTATCTAAGAGTGCCTCTTCATGGTAACCAAGGCAGTTTAACTCTCGCTACCTTGTCCTTCGTATTCTTGTAAAGCGTGGAGAAATTGTCTACCAAAATTTGAAACTTCTTCCGTCTCCTTCGTTACCTTGACGTGTTTCATGTTTGTTAGCTCAAGAGTTGTTTTTAAACACTCCTTCCATGAGTTGACCATGAGATACTCGATCTTCTAGAGATCCTTCGTTCTAGAGTTATTCCCTCTTTCCTTTAGGTGCAGTTGAGCAACAACCTCAAGGGAAGAAAATGAAGCGCTTCATTCATGGTGTTGTGGATCAAATTCATTCATGACGTCATGGATCAACTTCTTCAACAAAGAAGATCATCGTGGTATCGACAAGCTCGTTGAAGACCGGTGTAGTCCTTGTTACCTTCTCTTTTCCTACTTTAGGAATCTCGGGGACGAGATTCTTGTAAGGGGGATAGAGTTGTAACATCCCTGTTTTGCTAAACCCTAATTAGGAGTTGTTTGTGCATCATGAGCATCATATAAAATGCATTAGGAAAAATTTGCATTTTAAATTGAAGTGGAAACCCTACCAAAATTCTACCTCTATTTGAAATGTTTCAAACATTCAAAATCTTATATGTGGTATTTTGAATATTCAAAGAATGCCACTAAATATTTTGTACAAAGTTTGGACTCTGGATTTTCAAAATAGTCCAAAACAACAAATATAAATGGTTTTAGCCATGTTTTATTTGTTTTCAAGAAAATAGAGAAATCTAGGGGGCTATGGGCAAAATGCCCCTTGTCTTCTTCCTCCTTGACAGGCAGGTGATACGTCTCAACGTATCGATGCCTTCTGTTCCATGCTACTTTATTGATGATACCTACATGTTTGATGCACATTATATGTATTTATGCATTTTCGGAACTAACCTATTAACAAGATGCCGAAGAGCCAGCTGATGTTTTCTGCGCTTTTGGTTTCATAAATCCTAGTAAGGAAATATTCTCGAATTGGACGAAATCAACGCCCGGGGTCCTATTTTTGCACGAAGCTTAGAAGACCGAAGAGATCGAGTGGCCACGAGGGCGCCGCACCATGGCGGCGCGGCCCGTGCCTTGGCCGCGCCACCTGTGGTGGGGGCCTCGTGTGGCCCCCACCTGCCCTTCCGCCTACAAATAGTCCGTCGCGAAACCCCCAGTATCGAGAGCCACGATACGGAAAACCTTCCAGAGACGCCGCCGCCGCGAATCCCATCTCGGGATTCAGAGACGCCTCCGCACCCGCCGGAGAGGGGATTCATCTCCGGGGGACTCTTCATCGCCATGATCGCTTCCGGGTGATGAGTGAGTAGTTCACCCCTGGACTATGGGTCCATAGCAGTAGCTAGATGGTCATCTTCTCCTAATTGTGCTTCATTGTTGGATCTTGTGAGCTGCCTAACATGATCAAGATCATCTATCGTAATTCTATATGTTGTGTTTGTCGGGATCCGATGGATAGAGAATACTATGTTATGGTGATTATCAATCTATTGTTTATGTGTTGTTTATGATCTTGCATGCTCTCCGTTATTAGTAGAGGCTCTGGCCAAGTTTTTACTCTTAACTCCAAGAGGGAGTATTTATGCTCGATAGTGGGTTCATGCCTTCATTGACACGGGACAGTGAAGTAAAGTTCTAAGGTTGTGATGTCTTGTTTCCACCAGGGATAAAACATTGATTCTATGTCTAAGGATGTAGTTGTCGATTACATTACGCACCATACTTAATGCAATTGTCTGTTGCTTTGCAACTTAATACCGAATGGGGTTCGGATGATAACCAAGGTGGAATTTTTAGGCATAGATGCGGTTGGATGGCGGTCTATGTACTTTGTCGTAATGCCGAATTAAATCTCACTATATTTATCATATCATGTATATGCATTGTTATGCCCTTCTCTATTTGTCAATTGCCCGACTGTAATTTGTTCACCCAACATGCTTTTATCTTATGGGAGAGACACCTCTAGTGAACTGTGGACCCCGGTCCTATTCTTTACATCGCATACAATCAACTGTTCTTTATTGTTTTCTTGCAAACAATCATCTTCCACACAATACGGTTAATCCTTTGTTACAGCAAGACGGTGAGATTGACAACCACTGTTTCGTTGGGGAAAAGTACTTGGGTTGTGTTGTGCAGGTTCCACGTTCGCCGGAATCCCTGTTGTTGCGCCGCATCACATTTCGCCACCATCAACCTTCAACGTGCTTCTTGACTCCCACTGGTCCGATTAAACCTTGGTTTTCTTCGAGGGAAACTTGCCACTTTGTGCGCATCATACCTTCCTCTTGGGGTTCCCAACGGAGGTGTACATCTACGCGCATCAAGCAAATTTCCGCTGCCGTTCTGGGAGATCAAGACACGCCGCAAGGGGAGTCCCCACTTCTCAATCTCTTTACTTTATTTTTGTCTTGCCTTATTTTTTTACTTTGTTTGCTGCACCTAAACAAAACACAAAAAAATTAGTTGCTAGTTTTACTTTATTTCTCGTCTTGCTTTCTATATCAAAAACACAAAAAATTAGTTACTTGCATTTACTTTATCTAGTTTGTTTTATTTACCGTTGCTAAAATGAATACCCCCTGAAAATACTAAGTTGTGTGACTTCACAACCACAAATAATAATGATTTCCTATGCACACCTATTGCTCCACCTACTACAGTAGAATTCTTTGAAATTAAACTTGCTTTACTAAATCTTGTCATGAGAGATCAATTTTCTGGTGTTAGTTCCTGATGATGCTGCTGCCCATCTTAATAATTTTGTTGAACTTTGTGAAATGCAAAAGTATAAGGATGTAGATGGTGATATTATTAAATTGAAAGTGTTTCCTTTCTCATTAAGAGGAAGAGCTAAAGATTGGTTGCTATCTTTGCCTAAGAATAGTATTGATTCATGGACTAAATGTAAGGATGCTTTTATTGGTAGATATTATCCTCCCGCTAAAATTATATCTTTGAGAAGTAGCATAATGAATTTTAAGCAATTAGATACTGAACATGTTGCTCAAGCATGGGAGAGAATGAAAACTTTGGTAAAGAATTGCCCAACCCATGGACTGACTACTTGGATGATCATCCAAACCTTCTATGCAGGACTAAATTTTTCTTCGCGGAATTTATTGGATTCACTGGTGGAGGTACTTTATGTCCATCACTTTGGGGGCGGCTACAAAGCTTCTTGATGATATGATGATAAATTACTCGAATGGCACACGGAAAGAGCTCCACAAGGTAAGAAGGAAAATTCTGTTGAAGAAACCTCTTCCTTGAGTGATAAGATTGATGTGATTATGTCTATGCTTGTGAATGGTAGATCTAATGTTGATCCTAATAATGTTCCTTTAGCTTCATTGGTTGCTCAAGAAGAAAATGTTGATGTGAATTTCATTAAAAATAATAATTTCAACAACAATGCTTATAGGAACAACTCTGGTAATAACTATAGGCCATATCTGCTAGTGGTAATGATTATGGTAATACTTATGGTAGATATGAGGAAAAGATGCTAGAAATTGAAAGATCCACTAAAAACTTTATGCAATCACAATATGAGCAAAATCAATTGTTTACTAAAACTATGAATGAACAATCTTCCTTGTTGAAAAATATAGGAAATCAACTTGAAAACTTGAATAGGGAGATTTCTGGTCTACAAACTAAAATTTCAAATGCTGAAACCCGAATCTCATACATGTCCGCATCACAATCCTCTTTAATTAATAAAATGGCTGCTAAACCTGATGATATTGATAATAAGATTACTACTACAGCAAATGCCATCCAAGTTAGAATTAATGAGAATATAAGATTAATGGCTGAAGTGCGTGCTAGGTGGGTTAGAGAAGAAAATGAAAAACTAGCTAAAGAGAATAATGTAGCTAAAGTTTGGACTATTACCACCATTAGTAATGATAATGATTCACATGTTGCTGCACCTCCTACTATCAATGATAAAATAATTGGTGTTGGCAATGTTTCTACTCCTAGTGCAAAGCGTACAAAACTGCCTGAAATTGCTAAAACTGCTGAAACTGCTTGTGATAAAACTGCTGAAATTTTTTCCAATCTTGGGGACAATGATCCCATTGCTGTAGCTCATAATGATTTAGATTTTGATGATTGCCACATCTCTGAAGTTATAAAGTTCTTACAAAAACTTGCTAGAAGTCCTAGTGCTATAAATTTAGCTTTTACAAAACATATTACAAATGCTCTCATAAAAGCTAGAGAAGAGAAACTAAAACTTGAAACTTCTATTCCTAGAAAGTTAGAAGATGGTTGGGAGCCCATCATTAAAATGAAATTCAATGACTTTGAATGTAATGCTTTATGTACGTGATCTTGGTGCAAGTATTTCTGTTATGCCTAAAAAGATTTATGATATGCTTGACTTGCCACCATTGAAGAATTGTTATTTGGATGTTAATCTTGCTGATAATGTTAAAAGAAACCTTTGGGGAGGATTGATAATGTGCGCATTACGGTTAACAATAACCTTGTCCCGTTGATTTTGTTGTCTTGGATATCGAATGCAATGCATCTTGTCCTATTGTGTTGGGAAGACCTTTCTTCGAACCGTTGGTGCTGTTATTGATATGAGGGAAGGTAATATTAAATATCAATTTCCTCTCAAGAAAGGTATGGAACACTTCCCTAGAGAGAGAATGAAGTTGCCTTTTGATTCTATTATTAGAACAAGTTATGATGTTGATGCTTCTACTCTTGATGTTACTTGATTTGCACTTTATGCGCCTAGCAAGGCGTTAAAGAAAAACGCTTATGGGAGACAACCCATGTTTTTACTACAGTACTTTATTTTATATTTGAGTCTTGGAAGTTGTTTACTACTGTAGCAACCTCTCCTTATCATGTTTTTGTGCCAAGTAAAGTTTCTATGTCAAAATTGATGTTATATTGGGATCGCTGCGCTGAAACAGCATTGCTGTCTGTCACGAATCTGGGCACAAGTCTCTGTAAGAAATTCGAAAAATCTGCCAATTTACGAGCGTGATCCTCAGATATATACGCAGCTTTCATTAGTTTTGAGTTTTCCATTTGAGCAAGTCTGGTGCCACTTTAAAATTCGTCTTTACGAACTGTTCTGTTTTTGACAGATTCTCTTTTATTTCGCATTGCCTCTTTTGCTATGTTGGATGAATTTCTTTGATCCATTAATGTCCAGTAGCTTTATGCAATGTCCAGAAGTGTAAATAATGATTGTGTCACCTCTGAATGTGTGAAGTATTAATTGTGCACTAACCCTCTAATGAGTTTGCTTGAAGTTTGGTGTGAAGGAAGTTTTCAAGGATCGAGAGAGGAGTATGATATCATATCAAGGAGGGTGAAAGCTCTAAGCTTGGGGGATGCCCCCGTGGTTCATCCCTGCATAATTTAAGAAGACTCAAGCGTCTGGGGATGCCCAAGCATCCCCTTCTTCATCGACAACATCATCGGGTTCCTCCCCTTGAAACTATATTTTATTCGGTCACATCTGTGTTCTTTACTTGGAGCGTCGGTTTGTTTTGTTTGAATAAAATGGATCCTAGCATTCACTTTGTGGGAAAGAGACACGCTCCGTTGTTGCATATGGACAAATATGTCCTTAGGCTTTACTCATAATATTCATGGCGAAGTTTCTTCTTCGTTAAATTGTTATATGGTTGGAATTGGAAAATGCTACATGTAGTAATTCTAAAATGTTTTGGATAATGTGATACTTGGCAATTGTTTGTGCTCATGTTTAAGCTCTTGCATCATATGCTTTGCACCCATTAATGAAGAAATACATAGAGCTTGCTAAAATTTGATTTGCATATTTGGTCTCTCTGAGGTCTAGATAATATCTAGTATTGAGTTTTGAACAACAAGGAAGACGTTGTAGAGTCTTATAATGTTTACAATATGTCTTTTATGTGAGTTTTGCTGCACCGGTTCATCCTTGAGTTTGCTTCAAATAACCTTGCTAGCCTAAACCTTGTATCGAGAGGGGATACTTCTCATGCATCCAAAATCCTTGAGCCAACCACTATGCATTTGTGTCCACCATACCTACCTACTACATGGTATTTCTCGCCATTCCAAAGTAAATTGCTTGAGTGCTACCTTTAAAATTCCATCATTCACCTTTGCAATATATAGCTCATGGGACAAAATAGCCTTAAAAACTATCGTAGTAATGAATATGTACTTATGCACTTTATCTCTTATTAAGTTGCTTGTTGTGCGATAACCATGCTTCTGGGGAACGCCATCAATTACTCTTTATTGAATATCATGTGAGTTGCTATGCATGTCGGTCTTGTCTGAAGGATCTGCCACCTTAATGATTGGAGCATGCATGTTAGAGAAGAACATTGGGCCGCTAACTAAAGCCATGAATCATGGTTGAAGTTTCAGTTTTGGACATATATCCTCAATCTCATATGAGAATAATAATTGTTGCTACATGCTTATGCATTTAAGAGGGGTCCATTATCTGTTGTCCATGTTGTCCCGGTATGGATGTCTAAGTTGAGAATAATCAAAAGCGAGAAATCCAAAATGCGAGCTTTCTCCTTAGACCTTTGTACAGGCGGCATGGAGGTACACCTTTGTGACACTTGGTTGAAACATGGCATTGCGAAGATCCGGTAGTCCAAGCTAAGTAGGACAAGGTGCGGGCACTATTAGTATACTATGCATGAGGCTTGCAACTTGTAAGATATAATTTACATAACTCATATGCTTTATTACCACCCGTTGACAAATTGTTTCATGTTTTCAAAATAAAAGCTCTAGCACAAATACAGCAATCGATGCTTTCCTCTTTGAAGAGCCATTCTTTTACTTTTATTGGTGAGTCAGTTTACCTATCTTCCTCCACCTTAAGAAGCAAACACTTGTGTGAAGTGTGCATTGATTCCTACATACATGCATATTGCACTTGTTATATTACTTTATGTTCACACAATATCCATGAGATATACATGTTATAAGTTGAAAGCAACCGTTGAACTTACTCTTCCTTTGTGTTGCTTCAACACCTTTACTTTGATTTATTGCTTTATGAGTTAACTCTTGTGCAAGACTTATTGATGCTTGTCTTGAAGTACTATTCATGAAAAGTCTTTGCTTTATGATTCAATTGTTTACTCATGTCATTACCATTGTTTTGATCGCTGCATTCATTACATATGTTTACAAATAGTATGATCAAGATTAGGATGGCATGTCACTTCAGAAATTATCTTTGTTATCGTTTTACCTCGGGACGAGCAGAACTAAGCTTGGGGATGCTGATACGTCTTCAACGTATCGATAATTTCTTATGTTCCATGCTACTTTATTGATGATACCTACATGTTTTATGCACATTATATGTCGTATTTTCTGCATTTTACGGAACTAACCTATTAACGAGATGCCGAAGAACGTTGCTGTTTTCTGCTGTTTTGGTTTCAGAAATCCTAGTAAGGAAATATTCTGGGAATTGGACGAAATCAACGCCAGGGTCCTATTTTTGCACGAAGCTTCGAAGACCGAAGGAGGTCGAAGTGGGGCCACGAGGGCCCCACGCCATAGGGCGGCGCGGCCCCGGCAAGCCTTGGCCGCGCCGACCTGTGGTGTGGGGCCCTGGTGTGCCCTGAGCCTACTTAAAGCCTACAAATAGCCTCCCGCGTCGCGAAAACCCCGGTCTGAGAGCCACGATACGGAAAACCTTCCGGAGACGCCGCCGCGCGGGTCCCCGTCTCGGGATTCGGGATCGCCTCCGGCACCCTGCCGGAGAGGGGGTTCATCTCCCGGAGGACTCTTCATCGCCATGATCGCCTCTAGGAGTGATGAGTGAGTAGTTCACCTTTGGACTATGGGTCCATAGCAGTAGCTAGATGGTCGTCTTCTCTAATTGTGCTTCATTGTTGGATCTTGTGAGCTGCCTAACATGATCAAGATCATCTATCTGTAATACTATATGTTGTGTTTGTCGGGATCCGATGGAGAGAGAATACTATGTTATGGTGATTATCAATCTATTGTTTATGTGTTGTTTATGATCTTGCATGCTCTCAGTTATTAGTAGAGGCTCTGGCCTTTACTCTTAACTCCAAGAGAGAGTATTTATGCTCGATAGTGGGTTCATGCCTTCATTGACACCTGGGACAGTGACAGAAAGTTCTAAGGTTGTGATGTGTTGTTGCCACTAGGGATAAAACATTGATTCTATGTCTAAGGATGTAGTTATCGATTACATTACGCACCCTTAATGCAATTATCTGTTGCTTTGCAACTTA
The DNA here is from genome assembly GCA_030979885.1 of Lolium multiflorum. Lineage (NCBI taxonomy): Eukaryota > Viridiplantae > Streptophyta > Magnoliopsida > Poales > Poaceae > Lolium > Lolium multiflorum. The sequence continues at coordinate 73,496,174 of CM061748.1, read as the reverse complement.
ATACTGAATAGGGTTCGGATGATGAAGGTGGACTTTTTAGGCATAGATGCAGTTGGATGGCGGTCTATGTACTTTGTCGTAATGCCCTGATTAAATCTCACTCTATTTATCATATCATGTATATGCATTGTTATGCCCTTTTCTATTTGTCAATTGCCGACTGTAATTTGTTCACCCAACATGCTTTTATCTTATGGGAGAGACACCTCTAGTGGACTGTGGACCCCGGTCCTATTCTTTACATCGCATACTACTGCAATTGTTCTTTACTGTTTTCTTGCAAACAATCATCTTCCACACAATACGGTTAATCCTTTATTACAGCAAGCCGGTGAGATTGACAACCTCAACCTTTGTTTTCGTTGGGGCAAAGTACTTGGGTTGTGTTGTGCAGGTTCCACCTTGGCGCCGGAATCCTTGTTGTTGCGCCGCATCACATTTCACCACCATCAGCCTTCAACGTGCTTCTTGACTCCTGCTGGTCCGATTAAACCTTGGTTTCTTGCTGAGGGAATTGCCGTTGTGCGCATCATACCTTCCTCTTAGGGTTCCCAACGGACGTGTACATCTACGCGCCGGCGGGCACCTGCAGCGGCGCTGAGCGCTCGCGCGCCTCACGCACGCCCTGGCTAGGAGGCATGCAGAGGAACCCCTCTTCTCTCTCCTCTCGTCCCTCACTTTCCCCTCCCTTGCTTCCTCTCCCCCATTCTGCAAGCTCGGGAGGAAACCCTAGCTCCGGCCACCTCACCGTCGCCGCCGCTACCGGCCTCCCCGCACCCAGCCGCCACCGCCAGGAGCTCCGCCTTGACCCCCTCTTCCTCCTAAGCTAAGCGGCAGCCGCCGGGGAGCTCTCTAGCGCGCCAATCGGACGGAGCCCGTGGCTCAGTCCTCCGCCGCTCGCCGGCGATTCCGGCCACCTCCGGCGACGCCGTCTTCACCGGCGTGCTCAGGGTGAGCCCCTGATCCTCCCCATGCCCTTAGCCCGCTCCAGCTCGCTCTCTAGCGCCGCCGCCACGCGAACCTGCGAGCTTGGCCGCCGGCCATCGCCGCCGTGGTCGCTCCGGCGACCATTGGTGGGCGGCGCCGCCACCAAAAGCCTCCCCGCGTCGAGCTGCATCTCTTGCCCCCGCGCACGCGCCCTATTGCGGCCCGAATCGGCCGATTGATGCTGCACCTGCTCCTAAAAGTTTATAAATGATTAAAACCCTGACAGTGGGTCCAACTTGTCATATTTTTATTATTTTCCAGAAATTGCAGAAAATGAATAAAACTTGTAAAATCAATAACTTATTCATTTTAAATCAGAAAAATGTGTATAATATATCAAAATCTTCAGAAAAATAAGATCTACACTTTAGTATCAAAATCATGCATTGTTAAACAACTTTGAACCCTGTCCTTAATAGAAGAACAAATGAACCCTTTTCTTTAATATGCGGGGTTTATGGAATTGCAAAGTATTATGCATTCCAACCCTATTTAAATTGATGAGCATGTTATAGGATCACTTTCATTACTATTAACATGTCATATCATCATCCTTGAGTGTGCATTGCATTATGCCATGTATTGAATGTTATTTCTCTATTTCTAGTGTTTGCTTCTTCGCGATCGATAGAGCACGTGCCCGAGACGATGGAGATCTACAACGACACAGATCAATAGTTGTCCATCGACGGACAATTCAAGCATGGGATCCTCGAAGATCCATATTGGTTTGTCAGGGACAAGGCAAGCCCTAGCCTGGTTCATATATGATTTTGAAATGCTTTTACTCTGGTTCCTACATATTGCATACGATTCAACTGTCTTTTATCGATAGGTAGAGTTATCCTATCTATTGCATGTTTCACCCTTGTAGCCTCAAATACCTGATCCACTGCTCCTAGCATACCTAGGTTTGGCATGTGTGCATCGCTAGAGCCTTTATCTCTTTATGCTTAGCCATGCTTAGTTTGTTACGCTACTACTCTGGTCTTCGGACTGGAGCCTTACAATGAAATGAATCTAGCATGACAGGTTGACGTGGTAAGTGTAGAGATGTTGTTAAAATGACTAAAGGCTCAGACGAAAGGCCACATTGGGATGTGGTGGGTTGTTTCGTTTCTGCCGACCCTAGGATGCGAGTTCTCGCCTCTTGAACCAAGACCGAGCGTACAACCACACGAGGCCCTATTATGGTACCCTCTCGACTCACTAACTTGCCTAGTAGATTCCATGAGTCACATAGTTTGCGCGTTACCTGGACATATGCATTGCATTTTGCTTGGGGGAAAAAGGTACATAACAGGTAGGTAAGCGTGGTCGTGGTGGCTGGGGGTTGCGGCCTCTGGGGAAACCCACCTCGGCACACATCGTTAAGGACCGACTTCGGGACTTGACCCGTTACGGCGGAACAATCCTTAGCGCGTGACTCATGGTCTCGGCGACAACAAGGTAAAGGTCGTGGTCAACCACTCTCTGCCGGCTTTCCAAGGAAGAGAGCTAATGTACTGGCACTAAGAATCGGTTGGCACGTGTGGATAAAGTTGTGCACCCCTGCAGGGTTAAATCTTTTCGAAAAGCCGTGTCCACGGTTACAGACGACTTGGGAATGGATTCTGTGATCATAGACAACTTTAACCTGATCGTAAAACTTGGCAAACAATGTGTGTTTACGGACACCTTCTCCGGGTGTTGAGGGGGTGATCCGAGGATAGTGGTTCGAGATGATGAAGATTGGTGGATGCAATATGATGATCAATAGAGCTAGGGATATCGCTCTCTTATCCCCTTTTAAAGGTTCTGAGTAGTCGAGCTTCTCCTCTCTCTTGTCTTACAAAGAAAAACTGGCTTTACGCAAAAGAAGCTCTACAGAAAGCCCGCATACCCGCTTTGCTAAAAGGTTGTACTAAGTCTTGCTGAGTCCCTGTACTCAGCTTTGCATGCTTTGTTTCAGACGAAGTCGCTCTATGCCGACGTTGACTTCGACTACTAGTTCAAGGTTCCCAGGTAGCAGCTTGGGGCTGCGGAATGGGTGACCCCTACGTCGTTTGTTCAAGGCCTCTTAGGCCATTTGTTAAACTTGCTATGTATAATAGCATAATTTGCTTTCGCTGTTTGATGTAATAATGGGTCGTGAGACCTGCTTGTAATACTTTGGTTCTTCGCTCAGTTATGAGCTTGTATTACTTCTTTGAGTCGTAGAGTCACTGTTGTGTTACCGATTCTCTCACTGTAGTCTCTCGAGCTCTAGGTTAGGCTTATGTCAGACGAAGATCTGGTATTTGTCTAACCCTGATCCCGGGGGTGCCACAGACTGTAATATCCCAGTATTTGGGGTTACAAAAATAGTGGAAACAGATGTGTGCATTGCATTCATGCATAGAAAATCTGGGGAATTTTCGCGCTTTAAAATACAGTCACAGTAGCTGAAGTTTCACTTGACCTTGGTGGAATTGAAGTAGCTCATCAAGTCAAGCGCTATAAACCTCAATGTGACTTTACTAAAACCTTGTTTTGGGTAGAGATGATTTGATCTAAGGGGTTAGATCAAATGGAACTAATGATCAACACAACAACACTTTACTCAATGATAAATTGCTTGATCTTATAAAAGATTATAATATGGTAATCCTTGTCATAACATATGAACACCTATTCAATTGCAAATCAAGTAACAATAAAATGGAGAAACCATTCTTGACTTATCTTTTCCATGTCTTAAACTAATCCTTGGTCCTACCATGAACCTCATGGTATCCATTCCACATTACTCTTGGAAACATGACAAGGAGATCAACTCTAGAAATATAGATTATTCTCTATTCCAAACATAATATGTATCAAACATAGAGAAGTGAGAGTTCTATTATAATTATTAGAGAAGCAATAACAATTAACGGTTTTGGATTGGCTGAATGGAAGCAAATAAAAAACAACGGCAAAGATTAATAATTTACTAACGCAATCCGGGATATGCGCATGACAGTTTTATCCACGTCACCCCATCTACGAGCCGGACACACCAAAACAGTTCTCATGTTCCAGACCATCAAGCGATAGGGTTCCAAGTCGGATCCACATGGCCGCATATCCTGCCGCCGCCAGCCCGCCATCGCCGCCGCTACGCACGAGCTGCGGATCTTCCGTCTCCGTCGCCTATCTTTCTCATCTCTGTCCCTAGCTGCTGCACCCTCCACTTCTCTTCCCCGGGTGTGTTTTCCGTGGTTTTGCAGATTGTTTTCCATGGCGCCATCCATACAAAAAACAGCAGGTCATTCTGCTGTGTCCCGTTCTCAACTCTGTGTGACAGTCTCGATTCCCAAGCAAGAGAGCACCAAGGATTATTATTATGCAAATTGTTTACCAAGCAAAGCACCAAGGATTGTTATTCTGCAGATTTGCCAAGCAAAGCCTCAAGGATTGTTATTCCACGTATATCCCAAGCAAAGCACGGTATTCTACAGATTGTTTACCATGCTGTCTATTGTTTCCCTATGTTGGATTGATCTAAAACCAGGGAGACGGTTGCTGTTTTAACCACCAACGATAAACTTGGATCTAGATTGTCGTTGGTTGGGGTTAAGAAATCTATTTGTGCTAATTCTTTGCCTGGCTGTTCTGGGCTCCTGGCTGTTTAGTGTTTCAGACGATGGGAAGGTCAATTTTTAGCTGGAGCACTTGCAGCTTCTATAGCAATAGAAGCACCTTGCAGGTTTAATTACTTAAGCTAATAATACAATTTTTCCATTTGTTTCAGGTATGTGACTACTCTGATTAGGTCATATATCCAAGAAAAGGGAGGGCAAGTTTTCCACATGATTGAACACGTTCATAAATATGAAGTTATATGATCAGGAGAACCCAATTGGGTCATTCCCAGTCGACCATTATCAATGTATCTCGGGAAGAGGTGCTTTATCATTCAATAGTTCAAACTATTAAGACACTCAGGTTTGTACACTTAATTTACTTTCAGATTTAGTGGATTGTGTTTTACAATGTTGTGCATACCTGCTATTGATGCTAAACACTGAGAGAAATCGTACCTTTTTTTACCAAAAAATCAATTTTTAAGTACTTCATACAAGTATACAACACTGGCAAATAATCCCTCCTCCCCATATTAGGAGGCCTATTAGTTTTGGGGAAAAGTCTGTATATAAAAATATCCACAATACCTAATGCATATAATATGAAAACATATTTCATGATGGGTTGAATAACATCAAGTTGAAATCGTAGATGCTAATATTTATCTATTATATTATTAAAACAGCAAACAACCAACGCTGTAGATTAGCTAGGAATAATGAAATCAAGACCAATGGTCAAGATTTAAGTTCCTAAGCAATATCACGTCTTGATTTAGATACGCGTATCCTTATCTCTCACGTCAAGCTACAGCCCATCACGATGGAACCGAAAAATAGAGCACCTCCCCGATAAAAGGAAAGAGATAACGTATTGAAGCCAAACCCTTCTTTTACGCGAGATAATATGCATCTGCATTAATCCCCACGCTGCCGCCAAATCGGGCACTTAGCGGTAGTAAATCAGAGCATGTGAGCCGCGGCGGAGGTGATATTGTCGCACATGGATCTCATGGGCAGCCTTGCTAGCATCAAGGCAAAGCCCCAGCGGCCTTGCACAGCCACAACGGGCACCTGCTAAAGTTTCCGCTCTTAGGCCTTGATGGGCGCACTCCGTTCAGGCCGCCTGTCAAGGACTTGGCTGGCCGCAAGCACATGCCACCTGAATCAAGTCAGCGAGCTTTGCGTGCCGCCTGTATTGGACTACGCTCCAGACTGGTGCACGATAGTGTGGATGGAAGGATGGATTCGAGGTAAACAGGTAAGATATCGGGCCCAAATTTTAGAAAATTGATGAACACAAAGAAGGAATTCAATTGGATTTGAAGAGTCCTATTACCAACCATATCTAGATCAGTACTACAGAGTTTTCTCCACTCATATGCATGCAGTAATGCACGATCTAATTCTCTCGCAACCCATGGTCTGCAACGATCTCTTTAACTTGGCTACCGTGAGGCCATACGAGACCAGACGACAATGGAAGATGAGAGAATCTCTGTTGTGCCAAGGAGTCATCCACACGAGGCGGGAGCAAGATTCACCAGTGCTAGGCTCGCGGCAGACATCAGAGTAGAGTCTGCCGGCATAGAACAATGGACCAGGCGATGTGTAAGCCTGTAAGGGCCCACAAAGAAAGCACAGAATAGCTGCATGGGCGCCAGGCGGATGGCACAAATGCATCCGTTTGCCTTCTTGGTATTCAGAGATAGATGGTGTGGTGCTCCCCAAAAAAGTTTGTATTCGTTTTGGATGATGGATTGAAACTTCTACATATTTTTTCTTTCACGTTCTAGCTTGAGTGGATAAAATATTGTAACTTATTTGCATTGTCTCAGATGAATTGAAAATTGTATATATACACATATCTCATCAAGAGCACTGTGTATGACAGGTATTGAGTATCAGTTCGAAGCTCTCTACTCCATTACTCTAGGAATTTGTAGGGGCGACCCTGAGATGAGAGTTGGACAAAGAAAATTATCACAGTGCTTAACTGAACTATGTATTTTAAATTGGTTTTGTAGGTGAAAGCTATGGAGGTGATCAGCAACATATGGCGCAACCAGCATTTTTCACGGAATTAAGGAAGTTGCTGTTGGATGGATGCCTTCTGATATTCATGTTACAAATGTTAATATAATGTAGGGGTCTAGGTATATTCACGTGGCAGCTAGGAGTGTCTATCATATTTTCTACGGTATGAGCATATATAACATGCTTGCTACCGAAGTTGCCCAAGACAGATCTATTGTGTTTATTGTTCTACTTTAGATTTAGATTAGAGTTAGTCTGATGCAATAGAATAATTAAGCTACAAGCATGGCCAGTATTGATATAAGCTAATTCATGAATTCATGAAGTGTGAGCCGCCGCATCGACCATTCTGTATGGGATCATAAACCTGAAAGGAGTTGTTTAGGTCTAGGAGGCTGCAGCTGGATGCTATTTCGTTTTCTATTATTGTCCTGCAAATTGTATACCTTCCACTCAGCTTCAATGCAATTGGACAGTTTCCTGGAAATATAGGGATCTCCGTAGACTTAATTTTATAAACGAAAGTAATAATTAACTTTTTTTTCACTGCGGGGTACATTTATTTTGTTTCGAGCTAGGATATACGGAATCGACATAGAATTAGATGGAATTTCCTCATATGTGATGAGTGTCGAATTTTAGTCGTTGGTATCACACTAGAGCAGATGAAGAACAAAGTTTCTAAAAATGTGACTATCGAAGCAATAAGATACTTTATTAAAAATTGTGAGTAATGATATTATATATATGTTCATTCATGTACTACCCTTCAAGTATTTGTGTGTGGTAGCAATTGCTATATGCATGTTTGATGGAAAAGCCAAACCTCATAATGAATTGCTATTTAAGCATATATAATGGCATTTAAATATAGCTCAACTACAAGATTATTTAACTATATTTTAAAGGAAACTATGATGCGATGAATAAAAGGAGTACACACATTATTTAACTTTTTAATAAGATATCAATCAATGATTTAATGTGTATTAGTGCTCAGAATCAATATGTGATACAGCCATTTAAATAAGTATAAGAAAATAATAAATGCAATAAAGAAAAAAACAAAAATCCACTCAAGAAGCATATATTCTTCTCTATTCCAAATAGTTTCACCTCAAACCTAAAGAGGTGAGAGTCCTATTTTATTTAGGGAAGCAATGACAAACCTTGAGGCAAATCTTGAATATAAATATCCATATGATCACAACATCATCTTTAAGAGGAACCCCAGGATATTATTCAAGACATTTCCTAGAGAGAGAACCCATTTATGTTAACCATAGATATTGGTGACCACATCATTATCTTTGGAGAATAACCTTAGGTCAGCATTGTAGTACTTCCCAAATGAGAGAGAACATTCATACTAATCCAAGCTTTACCTATTTAAGAATAAAGGACAACATTTGAACTAAAGTATTAGGAGTTAAACCATTTCATTTGGGAGTGGTGAGATAGCCAATACCAAATGGAGTAAGATCATATCCATGAATTGATGAAGTAAAGTAGTAACTAATCCAACTAAGCATCTAGGTGGAGACTTAACCCTTTCATATCTAATGAGATCTTGTGAGTACACCATAAACCCTAGAATAATCCATTCCTATATAAGAGAGCTCAAGCTATGGTGTTACACTCAAGTTAGTTGAGGCAACACTTGGATTTGAGGGAGAGAACTATTCCATATAACCAGATGATTAAATCATCATTCCTGGAGAAGAACTCTAAGTGAATATCACAGGCATTCTCCGGGGATATAAACTATTGAAACAACCATAGTATGCCTATCCTAGAAAGTAAAATAGAAGTGCTATACCTTAATTGATCAAGACAATGCTTGATCATGGAAGTGAGAACCCCATTTAATGAGAGATCCTTAGGAAACCAAATGTCAAACTCTATACCTTATATGGTGAGAAACCATTCATCATTATAACCAAAGTTAACTATAAAAATAAATATAGCTACTTTAGTTACTTTAACAATAGATTAAGGATATAATAGAAATCTATTGGAATAAGATAGACTCAACTCTCAAATCCTTAGTAATTAATAGAGAACAGAAACAATTTATCAAGTAACCATATCTTATTAGGGGAGATTAGAACCCTAGCTGATACCAGATGGTGTCATCTAATCTCTACAACCTAAAAATATATCTCAACACCAGTTTATGTATCATTTGAGTGATCACAAATATAAACCTAGTTCACATTTGAATTCCAAACCATATACCATTAAGTGAATATCATTAGAACTCTAGAATTGCTCACTAGCTATATCTTATGTTTCAATTATTGAACATAAGATGAACCTAGTGCTAAATCCTATAATGGAAACCCCTGTGTGGTGATCAACCACTTATCTTTATAACGAAGACCAAGCCATGATGAGGGTAATACCTATTCTATGTATTGCATGGTGTTGTTAAAATATAGTACTAGTATTAACCTTGAAATAGGATTAAGATAAACCTTACAAGATCTTAATAAAGAAGTGTTCACATAAATCCATATGTGAGTAACCAATATTCTCAAATGAGAAATTAATATTTAGAAAATTTAGGACACCTGAAATAACACTTGAAATCATATTCTAAAATAAGAAACTAAGCATTAAAAAAACATAATTCATTAACCAATTCTTGCTAGATAAAATAAAGGGAACATATCATCCATTATTTAAAAGTATTATAAGTGTTATAAAAATATGTTGAATCCCAAAAGAAAAATAATGGAAACCATACTTGTTGGCATACCTATTCAAGAGTATTATGTATGTTGAAATTATCACTATGTTAAAAATCAAAAGAGCATGTCTCAAGTTGTAATTGTGTTAGAAAATAATCACCAAAATAAAACAGTACAAATCTACGCAAAAATAAAAGAGAAATTCAAATCAGATTCAAAAAGAAACTACAAAACGAAATTAAAAATAAAAGAAACGGAAAAGGACCTTACGGCTGCAGCCACGCGCAGCCCACGGAGCAGCCCATGGTGCGGGTCGGAACCACCGGCCCGACGTCGGCCCAAGCCGCAGCCTGTGCCGTGCTGATCCCGGGAGGGCGTCGTCTTCCTCCAGCATGGTCGACACGAGCGTAGGCGGTGCGGGGACTTCGCCGGCCACGTCTCGTCGCCGATATGGACGAGCCACGGACGCCAACCACCATACGAGCCGAGGCAATCTCGGTTCATCCGCTGGTAGTCGGTGCGCCAAGATTCACGCCCCGTACACGGCCCAGGCATCGCCGTTTGCATCCGAGCCAACGCCGCCGGCGAGACGTCGAGGCACGGCCTTGCATTGTGCTATAAAAGCCACGTTGAGCTCCGCCGTGGGGAACCTAATGCCTCTCACCCACTCGGTTGCCCTCCGAACCTCTCTCTCTTCGCCACCCTCTACGTGTCGCCGGAGTCGAGGGAAGAGACCCCGGCACAGAGCCGCCCCGGCGGCCAGCGAGGAGGTCCGGTGATGCGCTGAGTCGGTAGGCTATGCTGGTTGAAAGGAATTGACGAGAGATCCAGAAGCCTCAATCATCCGTTCCCTTTCGCGGTATGCGCGCGGGGAAATGGAAATCGTCGTCGTCTTCGTCTCCCAGATTGACTCCCACCAGGCCATACGCAAAGCCTCACGGTGAGCTAGCGCACCTCCCAAGCTCTTAATTGCGCGATTCGCAACCTGCGTAGCTCACGCGGTAGCTAGTTGGCGGAGTTGCTCGCGCCCGCCGAGCTTGATCTCGGGGTGATGCTCACGGTGGCCATTTGAGAAAACCACCACCACCCCATTGTACTACACGACATGTTAAGGGGATTCGGAAAAGGCACAGTCGCGCGTCGGGGTTGCGTAAACGGCGCGCCGTGCTAACTTCCTTCGTTTAAACGCCGGTGGGAGTCAAACTCTGGGTCAACTTTGGTGTGAAGGCTAACTCCACGTGGTGGCAGACGTGTCACTAACCCCACGGGTAGGTGGCTAGGTTGGGTATGCAGTGGCAAAGTGTTGTTCATTTAGATTAAATCTAATAATTCTTTGTAACTTCAAATAAATCTTGAAAATTCATAATAGCTCGAAAAATAAATATAAGATATCAAAATTCTTATAAAGATATATCCAATAAAAATATAAAATGAAAATTTTATTTTTAATAAAAATTCAATTATTTATTACTTGTTATTTAAGTCTTTAATTTTAATTCTAAATTCAATTAAAATTCAATAATTGTAAAAAAATTACGAAATTAAATAAAAAACAGTAAATAAATAAAGAAAACATTAAAACTAATTTTCTTTATTTGTTATTTTGTTAAATCATTATTAGAGAGATTTAAACCCTGATTAATAATTACCCTAATTATTAATTGTTTAAAAATAATAAATGCCATATTCAATATTATTTTGAAGCTATTAATAACTTCAAATTTAAAACAAAGTTATTAATCATAGAACTATATGGTAAATAGTAAACCCTAGTTCTATATGGGAGAAAACTAGAAACCTATCATTTCATGAGAAACCCTAAAACCCTAACTCCATTAGGAATCCTAGTTCCATTATTACATGTGAACCCTAAATTGCTTCTAACCTAAACCCTAGGTTAGAACATATGATCATGATACTTGATTTCATTCATAGCTCCATAGTAGCAACTAAACAATTGCCAAGTCTTCATAAAATAATAGAGACCCATCTCTAATACATTGGTATTACATGTGCTCATGCTTAGCTAATCAAATAGGACCAACCCTAGTTCCTATCTTCGGAAACACCAAACTTAGTTATCCATGCTTAGCATCACACCAATGTGATGAACCTCAGGAAGCACCTATGCCCAATAATTATCACTACATAACCATAGTCCACTAAACCCTACAAGTACTTCATAATTATGAACCATCCTATTTAGGATCCAATAATTCTTTACTTAGGAAATGAAATAGCAAACCTAAACAACCTCAACCTAATTGATATACTTCTTATTATTTAAGAAGTATGTTCTTCAAAAGTTATTCTTTTGAGAGTAAAATAGTCATCAACCACCTTCACTTATAGGACATATAAACCTAGGCCCCAGCTAGTACGTGAGTATACCAACACATTAACAACTAATATAATTAATTGCTTAAGATGCTTAAGATTAACTCAACCCTACAAGCCCTAGCTATTGATGAGTCCAACAATGTTGAGATCCATTTAATCTTTACTCCAGAAACCAATTGAAACCATAGGAAACCATAGAACCCCACAAACCCAATTGTCATACTTGTTCTTAATCAAAGAACATGTTCTTCAAAAGTTATTCTTTTGAAGAATATAACAAGTAATCATTAACCATGCCAAATAGTACTAAAACTGACAACTATTCTTTACATGTTAACATTATGCCAATTATCATTCTTTGTGTGTCCAATTGATTACTATGCTTTATTATGTAACTTGTACATGATCCAAATAATCACACCTGAATAAGAACCTTGTTTATGTGAATCACTCTAAAATTACCTTTTACTGAACTAATCATACCAACTCACTAATCCTAAATCATTGGGGTTAGGTCACGTTTAGAACGATTGCATCTCATACTTATGCATTATTGCATCCTTGCCAATCTTTTAAACATCGTCCTTACTGGACGATGATGCTATTTCAGAATTTGGAGTTATTGCGTAACGAAGACCTTGCCTGCATAATCTTGCAGTCAAGAAAGGCAAGTTCATCGCTTGCTCATGTCATTTGAGTATTTTTACCAAATTACTTGCAAAGTAATATGTTTATCACTATTGCATAAAAGCAAAACCACTATTTTCATAACTATGAATATGACTATGTGGTGGGCAATGGAACCATGGATTGTGTTGATATGGTGGAGGTTCCATTGCAGGGGTTTATATCCATCTAGGATTAAACAACAAATGTGGTCCAGTGATTCTTGTGCCGTAAAACTCGTGTTAACCATAAGATCTGGAGTGGGACGGAGTAGTCAATTGTATTTCCACCTCTCGTACATCAACGGAGGACGCGCTTTACCGGAGAACACTTGAATCCTAGGGTGCATTTGGTAGCTGGGGAAGCTTAAAGTCCCCACGGCTTTGTCCGTAGAACACTTGTAGCCCGAAGATCATTTGGTGGCTGGGGAAGCCTCAAGTCCCCACGGTATTGCGGTCTATGAGGGGTTGCATCTGCCGGCGAAGGAGTTTGGTTCGATCCCAGACTGTCGTCGTGGTCGGGGTCCACCCCTAAGTGGGAATAATGGGACCGGCGAGGACCCAGGGTCGGGGATGCAACAAAGGGTGGGTGTGCGAGGTAGCGGAGGAATATGAACGGCTAGGACCTTATACCGGGCCTCACACCAAAGGAAGTGTCGGGAAACTCTGCCCGGTTGGCACCAAGGTTAAGATCTCTTATGGGTAAAGCAACACACCTCTGCAGTGTAACGAATCAGCCAGTCACTCCCATTCCGGGATATGGAATCATGACGCTGGGAAAGGAACTCCATGAAGTTCTAGTCAACCGGTGAAGGCTGACGGACATAGCTCTTCCGAATAAAAGCAACCTTTTGAAGAAATGATTACAAAAACTTGCATTGCCTATGACTTTCTGGTCTATGGCTGTAGCTAGTGCATTAAACACCTCTTTCCTAAAATGAACTTGTTGAGTACGCTCGTACTCATCCCACTCTTAAATCCCCTGCTTAGATATGGAGGCATTGAAGGAGGATCTACAGTACAACTCGAAGACCGATGAGTCAACAACAACTTCAAGAGACAGGACCCTGTCAGAGGAGTCAGTTACCACATCCAACAAGAAGAAAACCTAGTTTAGCCATAGAAGGGAACTAGTCTCCTAAACCTAGCTCCTATTTAGCTAGAATCTATTCCCTCTTTAGCTAGTTAAATACTCTACAAGTAGAGTTCATGACGGGATTAGACTCACAGTCGTTCTTGGAGTTATTGCGGTTTACCTCATTGTAAAGTAGGAGGTGTGATGTTCTGTAACAGAGTCGGAGTTGTAATTCTATAGACATGCCTTGGACCCGCATATGTTTGTTGTACCACTCTGAGCGATATAATACTAGTGGAACGGTGTTTCATTGGTGTTATATCATACTTGCATACTACACCATGCAGTGGTATGCCCGGGTCACCAAGTTGGTATCAGAGCAAATGCTTTGACCTTAGGATTAAAACCCTTTAAAGGAGACCTATAGGATTGGTAGTGTCTATAGGAAGTTTTCTTAGCCAAACCAAATACTTCTTATGACTTGAGATGGGTATTCACTTGAGAATAATCCTAACACACTTGAGTCAAACCTTCTTACCTATCTTTCCTAAGTAAAGTTAGTTAATTAATCCCATGTATGTAGCACACCATTAAGTCCTTCGAACAATATATGAGTAGACCACAGTTGGTATACAATACATGGTAGTCCAAAGAGAGGATACAACCATAAGGAAGATATCCTATTGGAAGATGTATACCAACACATGTTATGGTTAAGTAAAAGTTATCCAGACCTGTAATAGGAGTAATATCAAGTGATAAAGATAAGGTAGATGTCCTACTAGAAGATGTCTACCAATACAAGTAATGGGTAAGTAAAATCTATCCAACTTGTGAAACAACTGATACTAAGTAATCAGTATAAGCTATATGAGGTAGTATAGACCATGATGAGTCAATCATGGGAGGTAAGGAAGAGAGATAGGAATAAAATATGTCTACATGATAGAGTTACTAATCATATATGATTCATCTGAGAATCATTATGTGATGGACTAGAACATATTAAAGACCTAGGAGGAGTATATTAATCAGCCAGTTCTTCAACAATAGTGTAAGATTGTGTTCTAGAACCATGGGAAGTGTGCTAAGCACATCATGACCATAGTCTTATGATAGTATAAACACTTGGAAGTATAGGAGCTATATTGCCATAGTTATGTGTTTAGAGTAGCAATGTTAGAACCTAGACATATCATGTGAGATAGTCCTCAACAAAATGGAAGTTAAGTAGTACTTCCAGAGAAAATTAGGTTAACCACAACTATTCCTGACCACTTTGTTTCAAGTTTATCTCATTGCAATTGTGCAATTCAGGTAAATGTCAAGACAAATAGTAGAATGCCCTATATTCGTGCTAAGTATCACAATATAAACTTATCTTAAGTGGTGTTATATACTACACATCAGAGCCTGATGTTTAGAGATGTCTTACTCAACTATCATATTCAGGCTCATGATATGTGTATTATATGCACAAAGTTGAATCTTCTTGGATTTTATTGGATTTTCATTGTTTGACTAGATCCATACATAAAGTTTGACTTTGATATGCAAATGCATGTTGCAATATCAAGTTCTTACTTGATGCTATAGATCTAGAGGGTAATGGTATTCGTGTGAGGAAGTGACGAATTCTGAAGATTCTGAAGACAAGATGAAGGTTCATCAGAAAAAGGAAGCAAAATTGTGGGAAGCAACCACAATATTCAGAAGGAAGTACCAATCAAAATCCATGCTTAACCTCAAAAAAAAAGAGTACTTTAGTACATAAGAAGCATGAAGGTCAGAAATATGATGATTATGGTGAAGCTGAAGCAGATCCATAGTCAATATAAAAGAGGGAATGCATGGGAAATCACTTAAGATACTATATTCATAGTGTCAGCTAGTGGTTTTCTTGCAAAATAAACCCTGAAGAAAGGAAGATGATATATGAAATCATAGCAGATATAAGAAGACCATAGTTGATATCAGAATACCACAGTTGGTATAGGATCAATACTGCGAGATAAAGTAGAAGATGTCTCGTCCAGTTAATCCGAACCTATAATAGAATCCATTTTTTTAGATAACAAATAGCCACAATTAGTGTCAAGTATTCCGTAATTGGATTATCTGTACCAAGAAGTGGTGAACAGATAAAATTTTGTCAATTAAATAACTATGACTTATAAACATTCAGTCGAAGGATTCATATTGGATGTCCACAAATGAGTGGATACACCACAAAGATTCTTCGCGAAACCTTAGAAGAAGTACAAACCATAAGCTACACCTAGACCAATATTCTAACCATCAATCCAATGGTTGGAAGAAAAGGAGTTGAAGACCATAAGAAAACTCTAAGGGGTAGAGTAAAGATTGAGTTGGATGTACAGTAACTCAATACTTTAAGCTATATAGAAGCAGAAGGTCTGAACTGAGAGGAAGTTCGATCTTATTTTCATAAGATTGTTGAACACTACTTTCAGAAGTATGTCAGACTAGAAGCCGAGGTTCATACCTCGAGGAAGTAATAATTTGACTATAACTTGAGAAAGTGAGTAGTACTTACTCCGAAGTACAAAAGCTCAAGGAACTTAAGCATAAAGAAGTTGGATGAAGAAAATACCGTAGACCTAATATAGCTCAAGAAGGCCAAAGACATAAGAAGTTTGATCATACCAAAACCAAAAGACTAATACCAAGATTCCTTTCATGGAAACTAAAGAAACCAAAATAGTTATAAGTATCAACTATATCCATGATTGGATGGACTAAGTGAGTCTAATCCATTCTTAGTGAAATATACTGTCAAGACCATTTCTATGGTAAGTACCTTACTAAGTACCATTATTGCAGTTTTGGTGGTAAGGGAAAACAAAGACCTATTTACCAATTAGGAGTATGTTATCAAATTAGTCTTCAGTTAAGACTAGCAGCACCAGAAGAAGTCCCATCAATTGAATCTTCAAAGAGGAATAAAACAAGACTAGATAGTTGGAAGAAATCAAAGAATAAGAGTAAAAAAAAGCCATGGCTCAAAGACAGATATTATTGGATTCTAGGAAGCAATCATAGAATTAAAGTAAGAACCATGGTTCAGAGACAAACCATAATGGATTCCAGGAAGAATCTGGACAAGGGATATATTCAATTATATCCAGTAAGATCAATACGGAGTTCGAGAAAAGTCGTAGTCTGCACAAGTCAGATCCACACTCCGGAAACGTGAGAGAGTTCAAACTTCGAGGACGAAGTTTAGTTTAAGGGGTAGAGACTGTAATATCCCAGGTAATGGGGTTACAAAAATAGAGGAAACAGATGTGTGCATTGCATTCATGCATAGAAAATCTGGGGAATTTTCGCGCTTTAAAGTAAAACAGTCACAGTAACTGAAGTTTCACTTGACCTTGGTGGAATTGAAGTAGCTCATCAAGTCAAGCGCTATAAACCTCAATGTGACTTTGTTAAAACCTTGTTTTGGGTAGAGATGATTTGATCTAAGGGGATAGATCAAATGGAACTAATGATCAACACAACAACACTTTACTCAATGATAAATTGCTTGATCTTATAAAAGATTATAATATGGTAATCCTTGTCATAACATATGAACACCTATTCAATTGCAAATCAAGTAACAATAAAATGGAGAAACCATTCTTGACTTATCTTTTCCATGTCTTAAACTAATCCTTGATCCTACCATGAACCTCATGGTATCATTCCACTTCACTCTTGGAAACAAGACAAGGAGATCAACTCTAGAAATATAGATTATTCTCTATTCCAAACATAATATGTATCAAACATAGAGAAGTGAGAGTTCTATTGTAATTATTAGAGAAGCAATAACAACCCTTGAGGCAAACCTTGGAAATAAATATCCATATGATCAAATCATCATCTTTAAGAGGAACCCTAGGATATGTTTCAAGATATTTCCTAGAGAGAGAACCCATTTATGTTAACCATAGATATTGTTGACCACATCATTATCTTTGGAGAATAACCTTAGAGTTAGCATGAAGTCCTTCCTAAATAAAAGAGACCATTCATTTAATATTTACCTATTTAATACAGGACAACGGCTGAACTAAAGTATTAGGAGTTAAACCATTTCATCGGAGTGGTGAGATAGCCAATACCAAATGGAGTAAGATCATATCCATGAATTGATGAAGTAAAGTAGTAACTAATCCAATTCAGTTATTGTTATCACCGGATTTTGGCCAAATCAGGAGATGGGCCGTAAGTGAAGATGGGCTTGAAGGATACACGCATGGAGCATCTTTGAAGCGGCCTTGCACGGAGAGTTTGGGCTTAATTGCCCATGTATCTAACATATTAGGTCGCATCTTAGTTTAGAATAAAAGATAGAGTTTGGCGGTGCACAGTTAGGTGCACGCTTGAATTAGAAAGTCCCTTGGACTATAAATATGTATCTAGGGTTGTCGAAAGGAGGACAATCAGTTCAACCAACACAAATCAGGCGCATCGCCACCCCTTCTTAAGAGGTTTCTCCGGGTAAGCACATCTTGCTGTTCGCATCTTGCGATCTGAGCAACACGTTATCCGTTTACCTTGTCTTCTCGTCTTTGACGTTGTTGATGGCGAGTAGCACATTATCGTAGATATTTTGGAGGCTTACACTAGATGCTTTTCTTGCATATCTGCAGCTATGCCGTCCTCGATATCTAGCTGCCCTTACACCTACCGGGTGTAAGGGCAGCGTCTTGCTTGTTCGTTGTTTAGTAGATCTGATCCGTATAGTTGCTCCTTGATTCTCAAGGATTGAATATCTGTATGGTTAGGCCTTGCAAACGGGTTGAACGATCCGGTAGTGCGTTAGGTATGGTCTTTTAGTCCTAAGAGGGATGTTCCGGGAATTAACTTAATGTTGGTTTTTAGGCCTCTTTTAGGTTAGTTTTCCATTATCTTCGCGTCTATTAGGCTCAACTACGCGTAGGATGTTCCGATCATTGGTGAAAACCCTAAACTTCGTAGATTGGTTTAACTCTACATTGATCAAGCAGGAGCCCATGTCATCGTTAACTCGACGCAAACCATGGGGCGATCGGCTCTTTGAGCGACCACGGCAACTTGAGAGCCGATGGGCTCGTATTTAATGTTTACGTGTTGCATACAGAAACTAATCGAAGCAATCCAACACCTTCGACCAGGTATAGGTCGGGTGGCACGTCCTTGCAACCGCTAGGACGTGTGCGGAGCATTTGCGGGGCGACGTCGAGGACCGAGGGCCCCACGCAGCCTTGGATGCCTCCCGGTTCTTCGTGTTGCTTAACCTTGCTCGCTGGTGGGTTTTGCTGGCAACATATTCGCCATGGGGTGGGACCATCTACACAACAACCACGTCAACATCAGAGATGGCGGAAGAACCGGTCAAGTATGAAGATTGCCTCCTGAGCATAAGAAGAAATATGATGATCTCAAGGCCATCTTGGAAGCCGATCTCATCGGCGCTTTCGAGAAAACCCGTCGCACGGCATCAAGTTCAAAGGGTTCCAACCCGAAGGTGCGTTAGAGGGACTAGATCTATCTCTCCCTTCAGACGAACGTACCAGAGCCCTGCGACCGGAAGTCAACTATGCCGTGGCTCATTCTCTTCATCGGCATTCTGAGAGCCTGGTGAACACTCTGGAGCGTGTCACGCTCAATGTGGTGCAAGAAATCATGAAGCACAAGTACTCTCCGTCAGGACCTGCCCTAGGGACTCACCAGGGGGAGATACCGCTCTATACTAGGCCACCACTGCCGTACACGATGGCAGCTCCACAGCAACAGGGTTCACCGGCGTCGTCGTCTACAAGGTTGGAGGTGATCTGGCGGACTGGTCTGTGATAGCCGCCCAAGGAGATTCCACATGGATACGTGTGCACATACATGCCGGGTGCAACAAGCTGGATGACCCGAATTCTGACGGAAAAGGCGCACGGCGGGAGGGATCGCCGAACAGGTAGTTCTGGGAGCGAAACATTCGGAAGCGAATCTTGAGAAACAGCGTGGCTAGCTAAATATGCCGGTACAAGTCATGAACGCTCAACCTCTGCAGCTCCTACGGTGGATGAGATCACCAATCATGAGATCAGTTCGGCATCTGCCGAAGAAGAGAATGATCGGCTATTCCAAGCCGTATCCCAACGATTATGACCTAATCCCACTACCGCCTAAGTATCGGCTCGACTTCACAAAATTCAGTGGATCAGAAGGAACCAGCTCAATTGAGCACGTGAGCCGATATTTGGCACAGTTGGGCATGGTCTCAGCTTCAGACGAGCTGCGTGTGAGGTTCTTCTCACAATCTCTCACGGGTCCGGCCTTTGGATGGTACACCTCGTTGCTACCGATTCGGTTCGGACGTGGAAGCAGTTTCGGAGGAACAATTCCCCGTACAATACCATTGGAAGCTGCGGCGCATTGCCGATATGACCCCGGTTCGCGGAGGCGCGGAGAGACGGTGTCTGAATACATTCAGCACTTCAGGGCCGTCGAAACCGATGTTATTCGGTTCGTTTATCTGAGAAGGAAGCATTGAGCTGGCGATAGCAGCGCCGCTCAAAGACGTGACCTTCCAAGCGACTACAATTCATTGGCGCATATGGTTCAGAAATTGACATCGTATGAACAGCGCCACCCAGAATTGTACCAGGACAAGTTCAAGCGCGTCGCCCTGATCGAGATGGAAGAAGATGAAGATTCTGTAGGAGATCAGGAAGTCGCTGTAGCTGAATGGACTCGGGGGCAAAGCCCGTGTCGCAAGTGGGTGAAACAACCAGGGCCTACAAAAGGGTTTGACTTTGATTTAAGCAAAACGGAGCAAATTTTTGATTTGCTGCTGAAGGAAAAACAGCTGAAGTTACCCGAAGGCCACAAAATCCCCACGTTACAAGAGATGAACGGCAGGCCATATCTCTTGCCAAGTGGCATCCCACCACGTTCCCCATACCTGCTTATTTGCAAAGTCAACGCAGACGATTCAAATGGCGATAGAGCAAGGCCGATTACTCTTCGGTCCAGTTTGCCATGAGAATTGACACGCGACACGTTTCCCGGATGTCAACATGAGTGGATCTCAGCCCACTGCATAAACATGAGCCGGTTCTCTTTGACATCAACATGGCAGGGCTCGCGGTCGCCATGGCGAGGATAAACCGGAAGAGCGATCGCTCATGGCAAGATAAAAAAGGAGACGGTGCGATCGCCCGAGCATGATGACCAGACGGTATTTCGGGCGAGGAAGGCCATCGCGTGCGGGCCATCCGCGACCACTTTCCGCGCACCTCATAACCAGTATATGAACAGCAATACGGCCAGGCAGGCGCTGCGACATAGACGATGTGAGATATCGTCGGTGCGATGCGGACAACGGGGAAATACGGAAGTCGTGCTGAAGGGTATGAGCGTCACGCCAGAGGGAGTCAAGAGAGCAAGAGGACATGGACAGGCATTGGAATTGTCCTTTCTTCAAACACTGCTGGGACTCAGGAATGAGCCGATTGCCTACAATCGAGAACTGCCCAGAATGTAGACAGAAGAGGAAGGGAACAAATGAAGTTTCAGTGTTCAAGCGTCTAGGACCTCTCCCACCTCAGAACAAACGAGCTGAGTCATCTCAAGATGAAGACTTCGAGGAGTCAGAGGAAGAAGATAGATATCACCGACCAAGGTGGTGTCCTGATGGACTCGACCACTCCCAAAAGCGCGAGTGCAATGGCTACGAAACTTGGAGGCGGGCGCGATACCTTATACGTTGAAGCACGGCCGACTTGGCCTGAAAATTCAGCAAACAACTTTGGAGGCAGGCTCGCCCGCCAAAGGTGTGGCGACCCAAGCGATAAAACGTGCAGAGGCATCGGCTGATACAAACATGGTGTGTTCGTTCTCCCGTCGAGTTTTGTGCTCCAGGGTGGGAAGTATCGGTGGCACGGTTTGATTGCGGGCCACGGCTAGTTATCTTCGAGAAGCCACGAGAGAGGTACAGGCATCTGAAAGCCCTATACCTGAAGGTTATATCAATGGGCAGCCTATCAGCAAGATGTTGGTTGACACGGGAGCAGCGGTCAACATAATGCCGTACTCCATGTTACGACGTTTGGGACGTTCCAATGAAGATCTGATCAAGACCAACGTCACGCTAAGCGATTTCAACGGCCAAGCATCAGAAGCCAAAGGTGTCCTGAACGTGGACTTAACTGTCGAAAAACCATCCCTACGTCGTTCTTCATCGTCGACAGCAAAAGCACTTACGTTGTCCTGCTAGGGAGAGAATGGATCCACGCTAACTGTTGCATTCCATCCACAATGCATCAATGCATCATACAATGGGATGGAGATGAAGTGGAAGTTGTTCATGCAGATGATTCGATCGACATCTCTTTGGCTGCCATGAACATCTGGGAAGCAAATGACCAAGAGCCGCTCTCTGGAATCAATCTGGACGGCTGTGAGCGTATCGAAGTTTCAAAAAATGGGGTGAGGCTGGTCTTATCCACTGGCCTGGCGGAATAACAAGATCCAAGTCTATGGACGTACGTGGCAAGGCCGATCCCTGCGATCGGCCCCAAAAAATAAAAAGCAAGGATCTCACCTCAAGCATGCCACGTCGCTATAGCAGAGAACCAAGAAGTTGTAAACCCTCGTTAAACATTGCAATGGAAAAGGAGGCCGATTCTAGCAATCGGCCACAAATAGTCTCAACATGCCTTCTGCCTGTGCTCATCATTGATTTAGCAGGTGATGGAAAGCTGGGGTATGGGTTTACAGCAGCTGATGGACTAGAAGAGATTGACATTGGTCCTGGGGATAAGCCATGACCAACATTTATCAGCAAATAGTCGGATCAACAACTGCAAGGGAAGCCGATTCCAGCAATCGGCTAAAATTATTCTCACCACACGTGTTCACTGATGTGCTATTTAGCATGGTGAGTGGTGAGACAAGCTTGAATTGGCTGAAAAGCCGATATCTTCAATCACTTGAAGGATTCGGCTCAGGGGGCATACACACAGAGAAGGTGTATGTACCCAGGGGAAGCCGATTCATGAAATCGATCGGCTAATAAAAAATCGAAAATACAAAAAAAATTTAAGCACAGCCGATGCTCGGACATCGACTCTAGAATTACAGAGTTTGAACTGCCACTTGAGCAGGCAACGTCACGACTGGCCAGAGCTTCAACTGCAGCGTCACTGGGACGTGGGGCTGGATTTCTTCAAGGATGCATGCAGATCAAAGAAGATGGTGAGCCAATCGGAGCAGTAAATCACAAGAATTGAGCTATGGCTGAGCGGGAGGTGCAGCAGGTTCAGAAGCCGATGGTAGCACATCTGGCTGGGTTTGCATGGTGGTGTCCTCAGAGGTGCCCAAACTTGAGCTTCGTCAATCTTTGTAAACAGTGGTGAATTATTGCAGAAGGGAACCACCGGAGCTGGTGGGAGGAGTTTGAAGAGGGAGCCATCATCATTGATAGGCTCTGGGCCAGCTTGTTGCTGCAAAGAAACAGAGCATCACAAGGGAAGTTGTGAGCAAATGGCACCTGTTATACAGGAGTGTCAGCTTCAACATCAAGGTTTTCAGCAACGGTCCTAGAAGCTTTCCTGGAGGCGTTAATTCAGGAGTTTTGCCGTCAGGTCTAACATCACGTTCGGATGATTTGGAGTCCAAAATCTAGGGGTCCCAAGGCTGTGGGCTGGACCTGTTCGATTGGAAATTTGGGATCTGAATTTGAGCAAGGATTGCAAGTTACCGTCTGAGGGGATAACTGGATTGACCTGTCTTGCAATTTATTGTGAAAAACTGATGCGTTGCCATCGGCTCATTGAGCATCGACCAAGTTGACAATCGGCAAAGTCAAGATAAGAGAAAATCGGCTAAATCAATATGAAAGAAATCGGCAAAGTCAAATTGGAGGAAGTTCTTCATTGATAATAAGATTTCTTACATAAAAGAGCTGATTGCTCTCAAAAGGAAGAACTAGGGGGTACATTGCCCCATCTACTACTACTGATCCTATTCTAAGGATCCTATCTACGGGCCGTCGCTGCCCTCGTCATCGCCGTCGCCGCCGCTGTCGGCGCTACTCTCGGCGGGCTCGTCGTCGCTGCTGCCGCGGCCGCCGGCGGGGCCCTCGTTGTCCTCGTCCTCCTCGTCAGCGTCGTCGTCGTCGCTGTCGAAGTCAGTCGCTGAGGTTGCCCGGCCAGGGGCAGAAGCGCTTGGCCGGCGGCTCGTCGGAGGAGGTGTCGTCCTCCTCCTCGTCTTCCTCCTTCGCCTCCTCGGAGGAGGTGAAGTCGCCCCAGGAGAAGCGATCGTCATCGCTCTCCTCCTCCGATTCCCCGTCGGCGAGGAAACGGAGGTCGCTCTCCCCGTCGGTCGAGGACTTGTCGTCCTCAGACCAGACGGAGAAGTCATGGCTAGACTCGTCCCCGTCCTCTATGGCGCGGCGAATGTGGGCCGCGTGGGCCTCCATCGGGTCCCACTCTGGCGTCGGCTCCCGGAGGGGGGAGGATTGGACGGAAAGGCCCGACGAAGAAGAGGAGGAAGAAGAGGAAGACATGGTGGCAGAGGAGGGCTTTTGGAGTGCTAATGCGAAAGGGACGAAGAAGGGAACTGCAAGATGTGGCTAAATAAAAGGGGATATAGCGGAGATTTAAATGCTTAAGCAGTTTTCGAGGATGTGGTGCCACAACTGTCAAATCGTGCAGGGAAGTTGAGAAGGCAAGGCATCATGATGAAGAATACTGCGACGGTTCTGCTCTGCCACGACATGACCCTTCGAAGAAAACAGAGTGGTTTTGAAATTATCATTGCCAAAACCGGGGGGCATGTGTTATCACCGGATTTTGGCCAAATCGGGAGATGGACGTAAGTGAAGATGGGCTTGAAGGGATACACGCGTGGAGCATCTTTAAGACGGCCTTGCGGAGAGTTGGGGCTTAATTGCCCATGTATCTGTAACATAGTAGATCGCATCTTAGTTTAGAATTAAAAAGATAGAGTTTGCTTTATTGCGGTTAGGTGGAGCCTTAGAATTAGAAAGTCCCTTGGACTATAAATATGTATCTAGGAGTTATCGAGAAAGGAGGACAATCACGTTCACAACTTTCTCCCGGGTAAGCACCATGCTGCCTAGATCGCATCTCGCGATCTAGGCAGCACAACGTTTATTCGTTTACCTTGTGTTGCTCGTACTGAAGCGTTGTTGATGACGAGTAGCACTATTTATCGTAGATGTTTTGGGGCTTGCATAGATGCTTTTCTTATTGCATATCTGCTTAGCTATGCTGCCCCTCGATATCTAGCTGCCCTTACACCTATCCGGGTGTAAGGGCAGCATCCTTGCTTGTTCGTTGTTTAGTAGATCCGATCCGTTATAGTTGCTCCTTGATTCTTCAAGGATTGGTTTAATATCTGTATGGTTAGGCCTTGCAAACGGGTTGGACGATCCGGTAGTGCGTTAGGTATGGTTTGTTAGTCCTAAGAGGGATGTTCCGGGAATTAACTTAATGTTGGTTTTTAGGCCTCTTTTAGGGTTGGTTTTCCATTATCTTTCGCGTCTATTAGGCTCAACTACGCGTAGGATGTTCCGATCATGCGGTGAAAACCCTAAACTGTCGTAGATTGGTTTAACTCTACATTGATCAAGCAGGAGCCCCATGTCATCGTTAACTCGACGCAAACCATGGGGCGATCGGCTCTGTGAGCCGATCCACAGGGCAACCTGAGAGCTGATCGGGCTCGTATTTAATGTTTACATGTCTGCCATGCAGGAAACTAATCGAAGCAATCCAAAACCTTCCAGCCGGGTATAGGTCGGGTGGCACGCCTTGTAACCGCTGGGACGTGTGTCGGAACATTTTGCGGGACGACGTCGAGGGACCAGGGCCCCTGCAGCCTTGGAAGCCTCCGTCTTCGTGTTGCTTAACCACCGCCCAGGTGGGTTTTGGCGAACAACGATATCTGGGTGGAGAATTAACCTTCTCATACCTAAGGAGATATTATGAGTACACCATAAACCCTAGAATAACTATTCCTATACAAGAGAACTCAAGCTGGTGTTACACTCAAGTTAGTTGAGACAACACTTGGATTTGAGGGAGAGAACTATCCATATATCCAGATGATTAAACCATCATTTCTTGAGAAAACTCTAAGAGTGTATCTCGGGCATTCTCCTAGGATGTAAATTATTGAAGCAACCATATTAGTCCTATCCTAGAAAGTAAAATAGAAGTGCTATATCTTAATTGATCAAGACAATGCTTGATCATGGAAGTGAGAACCCTAATTAAAGAACCTAAGAAAACCTTAGAGTCAAACTCTATACCTTATATGGTGAGAAACCATTCATCATTATAACCAAAGTTAACTATAAAAATAAATATAGCTGCTTTAGTTACTTTAACAATAGATTAAGGATATAATAGAAATCTATTGGAATAAGATTGAATCAACTCTCAAATCCTTAGTAACTCAAGGAGAACAATAACAATTAAGAAAGTAACCAATTCTCAAGGTTAGGAACTAAAGGTGAACATCAATATTAATCATCTAACCACCTAATCAAATATATCTCAACACCAGTTTATGTATCATTTGAGTGATCACAAATATAAACCTAGTTCACATTTGAATTCCAAACCATATACCATTAAGTGAATATCATTAGAACTCTAGAATTGCTTAGCTATATCTTATGTTTCAATTATTGAACATAAGATGAACCTAGTGCTAAATCCTATAATGGAAACCCCGTGTGGTGATCAACCACTGTCTTTATAACCAAGACCAAGCCATGATGAGGGTAATACCTATTACTATGTATTGCATGGTGTTGTTAAAATATAGTACCTAGTATTAACCTTGAAATAAGATTAAGATAAACCTTACAAGATCTTAATAAAGAAGTGTTCACATAAATCCATATGTGAGTAACCAATATTCTCAAATGAGAAATTAATATTTAGAAAATTTAGGACACCTAAAATAACACTTGAAATCATATTCTAAAATAAGAAACTAAGCATTAAAAAACATAATTCATTAACCAATTCTTGCTAGATAAAATAAAGGGAACATATCATCCATTATTTAAAAGTATTATAAGTGTTATAAAAATATGTTGAATCCCAAAAGAAAAATAATGGAAACCATACTTGTTGGCATACCAATTCAAGAGTATTATGTATGTTGAAATTATCACTATGTTAAAAATCAAAAGAGCATGTCTCAAGTTGTAATTATTATTTAGAAAATAATCACCAAAATAAAACAATTACAAATCTCGCAAAATAAAAGATTAAAATCAGATTCAAAGAAACTACAAAACCGAAATTAAAATAAAAGAGAAAAAGGACCTTTGGCCGACGGCCACCAGCGCAGCCACAGGCCGGCCATGGTGCGTCCAGAACCACAGCCCGGCACCGGCCCAGCCGCAGCCCAACACCGGCCGTGCGATCCCTTTGGGGGGCGTCGTCTTCCTCCCGCGCATGGTCGACACGGCGTGACGTGCAGGACCGCCGACCGTCCTCGTCGTAGATATGGATGAGCCGGACGCAGCCACCCACCCCCGAGCCAGGGCAAACTCCGTTGGCATCCGAGGTGATCGGTGCGCCAAGATTCACGCCCGGTACACGGCCAGGCATCGCCGTTTGCATCCGGGCCACGCCGTGAGACATCGAGCACGGCCTTGCATTGTGCTATAAAAGCCCGTTGAGCTCATAGTAGAACCCTAATTCCTCTCCGCCCACTCGGTTGCCCTCCGAACCTCTCTATTTCTCGCCACCCTCTCTGATGTCCGGAGTCGAGGAAGAACCGACTGGAGAGCGCCCCGACGGCCGTGAGAGGTCCGGTGATGCGCACGAGAATGCAGTGAGCAACCTGGTTGAAGGAATCGAGGCCGGGGAGATCCCGAAGCCTCAATCATCCGTTCCATTTCGGCCGGTATGCCGCGGGGAAATGGAAATCGTCGTCGTCTTCGTCTCCGATTGACTCCACCAGGCCATCGCAAAGCCTCACGGTGAGCTAGCGCACCTCCCAAGCTCTTAATTGCCGCGATTCGCCTTTTGTAGCTCCCGCATTAGCTAGTTGGCGGAGTTGCTCCGCCGCGAGCTTGATCTCCCGGTGATACTCGATGGCCATTTGAAAAACCACCACCACCGCTGTACTCGGCATGTTAAGGGGATTCGGAAAAGCACTGTTCGCGCGTCGGGGTTAGTAAAACGGCGGCGCCGCCGCCTCAACTCGCCGGCGTTTAAACACCGGTAGAGTCAAACTCCCGTCAACTTTGGTAGTCGCTGCTCACGTGGTAGCCGACGTGTCACTAACCCCGGGTCGGTGGCTAGGGTTAGGGTATGCCACGGTAACAAAAGTGTTGTTCATTTTAATTCAAATCTAATAACTGAACTTCAAATAAATCTAGAAAATTCATAATAGCTCAGAAAAATAAATATAAGATATCAAAATTCTTATAAAGATAAACTCTATCCAATAAAAATATAAAATGAAATTTTTATTTTTAATAAAAATTCAATTATTTATTACTTGTTATTTAAGCCTTTAATTTTAATTCTAAATTCAATTAAAATTCAATAATTAGTAAAAAATTCCAAAATTAAATAAAAACCAGTAAATAAATAAAGAAAACATTAAAACTAATTTTCTTTATTTGTTATTTTGTTAAATCATTATTAGAGAGATTTAAACCCTGATTAATAATTACCCTAATTATTAATTGTTTAAAATAATAAATGTCATATTCAATATTATTTTGAAGCTATTAATAACTTCAAATTTAAAACAAAGTTATAAATTATAGAACTATATGGTAAATAAGTAAACCCTAGTTCTATATGGGAGAAAACTAGAAACCTATCATTTCATGAGAAATCCTAAAACCCTAACTCTATTAGGAACCCTAGTTCCATTATTACAAGTGAACCCTAGATTGCTTCTAACCTAAACCCTAGGTTAGAACATATGATCTTGTTACCTTCTTTACATTCATAGCTCCATAGTAGCAACTAAACAATTGCCAAGTCTTCATAAAATAATAGAGACCCATCCCTAATACATTGGTATTACATGTGCTCATGCTTAGCTGATCAAATAGGACCAACCCTAGTTCCTATCTTCGGAAACACCAAACTTAGTTATCCATACTTAGCATCACACCAATGTGATGAACCTCAGGAGCAACTATGCCAAATCTTGAGCATTTCCTAACCATATTCACTAAACCCTACGGTATTGGATACTTATCAACCATTCTATTTAGGAACCAATTATTCCTACTTAAAAACCAATAGCTAACCTAGACCACCTCAACCTCAATTGATATACTTCTTATTATTTAAGAAGTATGTTCTTCAAAAGTTATTCTTTTGAAGAAAGTAAAGAATAGTCATCAACCCTGCCTTATAGGACATATAAACCCTAGCTAGCTAGTACAACAAGGTATACCAACCTTGATAGCAACTATTATAATAAATTACTCAAGATGCTTAGGCTTAACTCAAACCTGCAAGTTCTAGTATTGATGAATCCAACATTGTTGGGATCCACCTCATTTTACTCCAGAAACCAATGAAACCATGGTAAACCATAGAACACCCAAAACCCAATTGTCATACTTGTTCTTAATCAAAGAACATGTTCTTCAAAAGTTATTCTTTGGAATTATATAACAAGTAATCATTAACCATGCCAAATAGTACTAAAACTGACCACTGTTCTTTACTTGTTAACATTATGCCAATTATCATTCCTTGTGTGTCCAATTGATTACTATCACTACAAGAAAAGTTCTGATAGACAACGTCCCAAAATCGTCAACTAAGGGGCATTTTTCGTCGCCTATGGGCCTAACCCGACGATATGGGTTCCGTTGTCGAAACTGCGTCAGGCAAAGTCCAACGACGATTTTTTCGGTCCGTCGCGCTTGGGCGCCCTTCCGCCACGGAAAATCGGACCGTTGCGGAAGTGTTTCGGGAGCCCGTTGACTGCTGACGTCATGCAAACTGACACGTGGCAGACGCCGTTAACTGCCAGTTAACGGCGTTAACCGGCTGAAACCCCGTGGTAGATGGTAGGCCCACACGAGGCCTGCCACGTCTTAAGCGGGCCGGGCCAGATGACATAGTTTGACCGGTCAACTATATAGCTGGGCTGGTCCATTAGTTAAGTGGGCCGGGCCTAACCTCTAAGGTTGACTGGTCAAAACTTAAATGGGCCGGCCCATTTAACATGTGGGGTCCACCTTACAGCAACTGGGCCGGCCCAAAAGCAAGTGGGCCGGGCAAAAAGCAGTGGGTCCCACTTTCTTGTTAAAAGGCCCCATTTAGTGTGTGGGGTCCAGTATAGCAAGTGGGCCGGCCCAACAAGCTAGTGGGCCGGGCCAAAAACACAGTGGGTCCCACTTTCATTAAAGGGTCGGCCCATTTAGTTTGTGGGGTCCACCATATAGCAAGTGGGCCGGCCCAACAAAATAGTGGGGCGGGCCAAAAACACAGGTGGGTCCCACTTTCCTGTTAAAGGGCCGGCCCATTTAGTGTGTGGGGCCCACCATATAGCAAGTGGGCTGGCCCACCAAGATAGTGGGCCGGGCCAAAAACACAGTGGGTCCCACATTCCTGTTAATGGGCCGGCCCATTTGGTATGTGGGGTCCACCATATAGAAAGTGGGCCGGCCAACAAGATAGTGGGGGCCAAAACACAGTGGGTCCCACCTTCCTATTAAAGGGCCGGCCCATTTGGTGTGTGGGGTCCACCATATAGAAAGTGGGCCGGCCCATTTGGTATGTGGGGTCCACCATATAGAAAGTGGGCCGGCCCAACAAGATAGTGGGCCGGGCCAAAAACACAGGTGGGTCCCACCTTCCTATTAAAGGGCCGGCCCATTTACCATGTGGGACCACCATAGAGCAAGTGGGCCGGCCCAATAAGCATGTGGAGCCCATTATCGTGTAACCGGGCCGGCCTACTAAAGAAGTGGGCCGGCCCAAAATGAAAGTGGGTCCCACACTACTGTAAGTGGGCCGGCCCAATCTGTTGTAGGGCCCTACTTGTTTGACTAGTCAACTTGCATTAAATTTCATGAGCCTAAAATCTGATTTCAATGATACACACAATTACATACACAAATAAAACAAATAGGAAAATTACAAGGCAATTAATGTGCCCAAATAAAAAAATTACATAGAATCATTGAGGACTTCTATTAGCATCATCAATAACACGTTGACATTTGGCAATCGCCTTGATTGAATCTTGTGTACTCTTTGTCAACATATCAGCTACAGATCTTAAAGCAGCAATACCATGTCTTTTATAAAGTACAGCCTTGAGATATTTACTGTCTGATGAAAGAAATGGTCTAGGTTGACGGCTATGAGAAGATGCATCAGAAGAAAGATCAGAACTTTTTGTGGGCCTCACTGGTAATGAAGATTGCTTCATCACAACTGCATTCTGATAATAATGCAAAAAGAGTTAAACGATGAACTATGCAAACATTTATTATGCAATGTAGATATAAGATAATAACAAGTTGCATAAATAAGACATGTATGGAACTTGTACTAAGCACAAACTTACATCATAATGTTGCACAGGGTCGCTACAGATCCTTTTTTGGCGACTATCTTCTAATGATGACTGCTTCATTAAAACTGCATTCTGGTAACATTGTAAACATAGTTACAACAATTAACTATTCAAACATGTATTACGCAATGTAGAGATCAGATAACAGCATGTAGCAGAAATAAGCACAAGATAAGATAAGATGCATGTACTAAGCACATACTGGCTCACTGCAGGTCCTTCTCTTGCGTGCACTAGTCGTGGTCAACATGCCTATCATTTTAGGTTCAGCCATCAAGTGAAATGCTAATCCTCCTGCTCCATTGTCCTTAATCTGTGTTTAGATATCACATTTAAGACCAAGTCAGCTGGTTTCAAATAACAAAAAACTTGAGCTGCCAAATGAATAAGCCAATAGTTACCAGATATCAGATTAAAACCAACTAGATGTTGCTTTGCATGAGATACGAATTTCAGACATTCAGATTTAGAGTAGGGTAATGCCAAGGTTTTACACATAAAGTAAACTGGCATTAAGAATGACCAAATGTCAGGTTCAAATCACCCTCGAAGTTTCTCCAAGACAAGCATATCAAATAGGCAGAAACATAGTAAAGCATGAATGGCATTGCTATGGCAGGGTTCCAAGTGTTAATCTCTTGCATAAGGAACAATGCATATAGGTTATAGATAATAACGGAAGTAAACTGCCAAAATTACCAACCACGAACTCAGATTCCAACCTTACCTAGCGTCCCCGCTGTTAATGTTGGATGTTCTAATAAGTGGTTCGCATGATCAATCCCAAGGAAAAATAACATTGACAAGTCAGTCTACGATAATACAAAGACCAGACATGCACGCAGCAATAACTATATAAGCTAAAGACGAGGTATAAGAGCAAGCAGATTGGAAATGCACATAGCATGATTATAAAAGCAGTGTGAGAATAGCAGACACGAGAAAACAGCTAGCGGTGAGCTAATGACGTGGTATAAGAACAAGCAGATTGGAAATGCCCATAGCACGACTATAAAAGCAGTGCGACAATAGCATGCAGTACAAAAACAGTTGGCAGCAAATGAATGGGTACAAGGCTATAAATATGTGGATGCACACAGGTGTCAGTAGAATGAACAGGATGGTAGCGACCGGATAATGCTTTTGTACTGTACAACATTTAAACAAACTTCATGCGAAGCAACACATCAAGAAAGTTAACGGCATATGAGATCTGCAAATAACTACACAAAACATGGCTAAAGAAACACCGCGATCTAACGGGCCAGCGTACTAACCAAGCTGCGGCGGGGTGGACGGGGGCGGCAACTTGCATTCCAGCGGCGGCGAACGCGGGAGACGATGAATCGACCCTGTTTCAGTAGAAGCGGGCGTTAGTGAAGCAGATCTGGTTGGCTGGCAAGGTATTCGGTGAAGTTGATACAGCCGCTGCGGCGAGGTAGTCGGTGGCGAGGTCGGCGGTGAAGCAGATCCGTCGGTGGCGAGGTCGGCGGTGAAGCAGATCCGTCGGTGGCGAGGTCGGCGGTGAAGCAGATCCGTCGGTGACGAGGGCGGCGGGGGAGCGGATCAGGTGGGTGGACAGCCAACACGATCAAGGCTACGCTGTGGAGGAGTATGCCGGCGGCGAAGCAGATCTAGTACTGTAGAGAGTCAGAGCTTTGGCGTGTGAGAGTA
Source organism: Lolium multiflorum (assembly GCA_030979885.1). Classification (NCBI taxonomy): domain Eukaryota; kingdom Viridiplantae; phylum Streptophyta; class Magnoliopsida; order Poales; family Poaceae; genus Lolium; species Lolium multiflorum. The sequence continues at coordinate 73,463,512 of CM061748.1, read as the reverse complement.
TTTTTGAGCTAATGGGGCGAATGGTTGGTGGGTGGGTGTGGGCCTGTGGGGAGGGTTCGGGATCTAGGCAAGATATTTCATTGTTACCGAATGAGCCCTCCATGGTCGGTGGGTTGTAGCTTCCGGACCAGGGTTAAAAGGGTAAAACTGGTCACGGGATTTTCGAATGGATGCGGCGGGATGATTTGGCGCGTGGCCGAAATTTTCAGTTTCAAGCTACGAGCAGAACGACAAAAATAATGTTCTTCCCCAGGGAGCTCTCATTTCTTCCTCTTCTCTTTCTCTCTCGAGTCTCTCCCACTCCCCCGGCTCCTCTCCCCCTTCTCTCCGGCGGCCTCGCCGGCCGGAGACGAGGCCGACTTCTCTCTGTATATTGTACACCCTCCGAACTAAATTAATTGATTCAACTTTCCTTAGACGTGTATGTATCTAGAGTAAAAACATGTGTGGATACATCCATATTTAGATAAGCAAAGTTGAGTCAGCTAATTTGGATCCGAGGGAGTTAGTGTTGTTGTAAGCTTAGATCCAGTGTTTCCCATGAGCAGAATGGCGCAATGGAGTCGGGGATCTCGTCATCGGCTTCAGATCTGGCCTATGGTGAATCTGGCGGATCTTGCCGGCCAAACCCCGATCTGGTGCCATCAATGTGATGGCGCTAACGGTGAGGCTTGCTTTGGTCAGTGCTTCAGATCTGGCCAATGGGGAAGTCAAGCTGCTAAAGTTCACAAGCTCGGGGCATACGACGGCGTCATCCGTCTTGCCCGTGCACATCTTGGACTTTCAGCGACCCTTCTCAGAGCCAATATGCCGTTGCTGAGGCCCTTCTTCTCCTTCGTCCTGGCGACTACCGGCGACACCGTCCCAAGTGGTGCGTCCCCGGCGACGGAGTTGCTGGAAAGGATGCGGAGCAGAGATCTGATGTGCGGTCGAGAAGGACTCGATTGATTTTCTTCTATATGTTTTGGGGTCCTTTTTGTAAAGTTGCAGGTTCTATTAGTTATTGTCTAGTACTTTTGGTCCTCTATGTAATTTTTTGGACTAGTTTCCATTGGCACTGATAAACTTGAATTTTGACAAGTTCACGAGGAAAAAAATTCCTTTGCACATATGGCCTATCATGTATAAACATTCTTGAGATTTAAACTATATGTAATGTGCCATGCATTAACCCTAAACCATATATATGTAACTAACCCTAGCTGATCAAACCCTACTTAATTAAAACAAATAACCCTAAACTATACGCATGCACTTTATGCGCAAAGGCGCGGGTGCCTCTAATAATGTGTGTGCGCACTCGATCGATGATCCCTAAACCTTATACAACCCTGAAACCCTAATCCCTAATCCCTAAACCCTAAACACCCTAAACACTAAACCCTAGACCCTAAACCCTAACCCTAACCCTAAACCCTAATTAAACCCTATATATAGGCCAACGACACTTAATTGTGCATCAAGCAGGCCAGGGGTGCCTCGCGGTCCTCTAATTAAATTAAATGTGCCATGCATTAACCCTAAACCATATATATGTAACTAACCATAGCTAATCAACCCTACTTAATGAAAACACATAACCCTAAACTATACTAGCTATAACCCGATCTAATAAAAACATGCTCTATATATAGCAGCTAGCTAGCAAACCGTAGATTAACACCAATTAATATATACATGGCCTATATCGATCATGTTGTATAACATATCCCTGAGATTCATTAATTAATTATATAATTATCGTGATAAATTAATTAACTTTAATTTTGACAAGTTCTCTCGAATGAAAACACATTTGATTAAGTTGCCTCATAATATATATATAATTAGTGTGCATGCATGGCCTACCATGCATTCGTGCATATATTTTAATGTATATTTGAACATATTCTTGGGGATTTCAATCTCTCTCTCTCGATCATCTATATATCGTTGGTGGCCAAAAAACACACATATATATATATGCATGCAATTTATGCGTAAAGGCGCGGGTGCCTCTAATAATGTGTGTGCGCACTCGATCGATGATCCCTAAACCTTAAACAACCCTAAAACCCCTAAATCCCTAATCCCTAAACCCTAAACACCCTAAACACTAAACCCTAAACCCTAGACCCTAAACGTACCCTAACCCTAACCCTAACCCTAACCCTAAACCCTAGCTAATCCTAAACCCCAATTAAACCCTATGTATAGGCCAACGACACTTAATTGTGCATCGATCGAGCGGGTCATGGGTGCCTCGCGATCCTCTAATAAAATTAAATGTGCCATGCATTAACCATAAACCATATATATGTAACTAACCCTAGCTAATCAACCCTACTTAATTAAAACACATAACCCTAAACTATACTAGATATAACCCGATCTAATAAAAACATGCTCTATATATAGCAGCTAGCTAGCAAACCGTAGATTAACACCAATTAAAATATACATGGCCTATATCGATCATGTTGTATAACATATCCCTGAGATTCATTAATTAATTATATAATTATCGTGATAAATTAATTAACTTGAACTTTGACAAGTTCTCTCGAATGAAAACACATTTGATTAAGTTGCCTCATAATATATATATAATTAGTGTGCATGCATGGCCTACAATGCATTCGTGCATATATTTTAATGTATATTTGAACATATTCTTGGGGATTTCAATCTCTCTCTCTCTCTCGATCATCTATATATCGTTGGTGGCCCAAAAAACACACATATATATGCATGCAATTTATGCGTAAAGGCGCGGGTGCCTCTAATAATGTGTGTGCGCACTCGATCGATGATCCCTAAACCTTAAACAACCCTAAAACCTTAAATCCCTAATCCCTAAACCCTAAACACCCTAAACACTAAACCCTAAACCCTAGACCCTAAACGTACCCTAACCCTAACCCTAAACCCTAGCTAATCCTAAACCCCAATTAAACCCTATGTATAGGCCAACGACACTTAATTGTGCATCGATCGAGCGGGTCATGGGTGCCTCGTGATCCTCTAATAAAATTAAATGTGCCATGCATTAACCCTAAACCATATATATGTAACTAACCCTAGCTAATCAACCCTACTTAATTAAAACACATAACCCTAAACTATACTAGCTAGCTATAACCCGATCTAATAAAAACATGCTCTATATATAGCAGCTAGCTAGCAAACCGTAGATTAACACCAATTAAAATATACATGGCCTATATCGATCATGTTGCATAACATATCCCTGAGATTCATTAATTAATTATATAATTATCGTGATAAATTAATTAACTTGAACTTTGACAAGTTCTCTCGAATGAAAACACATTTGATTAAGTTGCCTCATAATATATATAATTAGTGTGCATGCATGGCCTACAATGCATTCGTGCATATATTTTAATGTATATTTGAACATATTCTTGGGGATTTCAATCTCTCTCTCTCTCTCTCTCGATCATCTATATATCGTTGGTGGCCCAAAAAACACACATATATATGCATGCAATTTATGCGTAACGGCGCGGGTGCCTCTAATAATGTGTGTGCGCACTCGATCGATGATCCCTAAACCTTAAACAACCCTAAAACCTTAAATCCCTAATCCCTAAACCCTAAACACCCTAAACACTAAACCCTAAACCCTAGACCCTAAACGTACCCTAACCCTAACCCTAAACCCTAGCTAATCCTAAACCCCAATTAAACCCTATGTATAGGCCAACGACACTTAATTGTGCATCGATCGAGCGGGTCATGGGTGCCTCGTGATCCTCTAATAAAATTAAATGTGCCATGCATTAACCCTAAACCATATATATGTAACTAACCCTAGCTAATCAACCCTACTTAATTAAAACACATAACCCTAAACTATACTAGCTAGCTATAACCCGATCTAATAAAAACATGCTCTATATATAGCAGCTAGCTAGCAAACCGTAGATTAACACCAATTAAAATATACATGGCCTATATCGATCATGTTGTATAACATATCCCTGAGAATCATTAATTAATTATATAATTATCGTGATAAATTAATTAACTTGAACTTTGACAAGTTCTCTCGAATGAAAACACATTTGATTAAGTTGCCTCATAATATATATATAATTAGTGTGCATGCATGGCCTACAATGCATTCGTGCATATATTTTAATGTATATTTGAACATATTCTTGGGGATTTCAATCTCTCTCTCTCGATCATCTATATATCGTTGGTGGCCAAAAAACACACATATATACGCATGCACTTGATGCGTAAAGGCGCGGGTGCCTCTAATAATGTGTGTGCGCACTCGATCGATGATCCCTAAACCTTAAACAACCCTAAAACCCTAATCCCTAATCCCCTAAACCCTAAACACCCTAAACACACTAAACCCTAGACCCTAAACACCCTAAACACTAAACCCTAAACCCTAGACCCTAAACACCGTAAACCCTAAACCCTAAACCCTAAACCCTAAACCCTAAACCCTAAACCCTAAACCCTAAACCCTAAAACCCTAAACCCTAAACCCTAAACCCTATAAACACCCTAAACACTAATTAAACCCTAAACCCTAGACCCTAAACACTAAACCCTAAACCCTAGACCCTAAACACCGTAAACACTAAACCCTAAACCCTAAACACCCTAAACACTAATTAAACCCTAAACCATAGACCCTAAACACTAGACCCTAAACCCTAGACCCTAAACACCCTAAACACTAAACCCTAGACCCTCTAAACACCGTAAACACTAAACCCTAAACCCTAGACCCTAGCTAAACACCCAAAACACTAAACCCTAAACCCAGCTAGCTAACCCTAAACCCTAATTAAACCCTATATATATAGGCCAACGACACTTAATTGTGCATCAAGCAGGCCAGGGGTGCCTCGCGGTCCTCTAGTTAAATTAAATGTGACATGCATTAACCCTAAACGTACCCTAACCCTAACCCTAACCCTAACCCTAAACCCTAGCTAATCCTAAACCCCAATTAAACCCTATGTATAGGCCAACGACACTTAATTGTGCATCGATCGAGCGGGTCATGGGTGCCTCGTGATCCTCTAATAAAATTAAATGTGCCATGCATTAACCCTAAACCATATATATGTAACTAACCCTAGCTAATCAACCCTACTTAATTAAAACACATAACCCTAAACTATACTAGATATAACCCGATCTAATAAAAACATGCTCTATATATAGCAGCTAGCTAGCAAACCGTAGATTAACACCAATTAAAATATACATGGCCTATATCGATCATGTTGTATAACATATCCCTGAGAATCATTAATTAATTATATAATTATCGTGATAAATTAATTAACTTGAACTTTGACAAGTTCTCTCGAATGAAAACACATTTGATTAAGTTGCCTCATAATATATATATAATTAGTGTGCATGCATGGCCTACAATGCATTCGTGCATATATTTTAATGTATATTTGAACATATTCTTGGGGATTTCAATCTCTCTCTCTCTCGATCATCTATATATCGTTGGTGGCCCAAAAAACACACATATATATGCATGCAATTTATGCGTAAAGGCGCGGGTGCCTCTAATAATGTGTGTGCGCACTCGATCGATGATCCCTAAACCTTAAACAACCCTAAAACCTTAAATCCCTAATCCCTAAACCCTAAACACCCTAAACACTAAACCCTAAACCCTAGACCCTAAACGTACCCTAACCCTAACCCTAACCCTAACCCTAAACCCTAGCTAATCCTAAACCCCAATTAAACCCTATGTATAGGCCAACGACACTTAATTGTGCATCGATCGAGCGGGTCATGGGTGCCTCGTGATCCTCTAATAAAATTAAATGTGCCATGCATTAACCCTAAACCATATATATGTAACTAACCCTAGCTAATCAACCCTACTTAATTAAAACACATAACCCTAAACTATACTAGCTAGCTATAACCCGATCTAATAAAAACATGCTCTATATATAGCAGCTAGCTAGCAAACCGTAGATTAACACCAATTAAAATATACATGGCCTATATCGATCATGTTGTATAACATATCCCTGAGAATCATTAATTAATTATATAATTATCGTGATAAATTAATTAACTTGAACTTTGACAAGTTCTCTCGAATGAAAACACATTTGATTAAGTTGCCTCATAATATATATATAATTAGTGTGCATATGCATGGCCTACAATGCATTCGTGCATATATTTTAATGTATATTTGAACATATTCTTGGGGATTTCAATCTCTCTCTCTCTCGATCATCTATATATCGTTGGTGGCCCAAAAAACACACATATATACGCATGCACTTGATGCGTAAAGGCGCGGGTGCCTCTAATAATGTGTGTGCGCACTCGATCGATGATCCCTAAACCTTAAACAACCCTAAAACCCTAATCCCTAATCCCCTAAACCCTAAACACCCTAAACACACTAAACCCTAGACCCTAAACACCCTAAACACTAAACCCTAAACCCTAGACCCTAAACACCGTAAACCCTAAACCCTAAACCCTAAACCCTAAACCCTAAACCCTAAACCCTAAACCCTAAACCCTAAACCCTAAACCCTAAACCCTATAAACACCCTAAACACTAATTAAACCCTAAACCCTAGACCCTAAACACTAAACCCTAAACCCTAGACCCTAAACACCGTAAACACTAAACCCTAAACCCTAAACACCCTAAACACTAATTAAACCCTAAACCATAGACCCTAAACACTAGACCCTAAACCCTAGACCCTAAACACCCTAAACACTAAACCCTAGACCCTCTAAACACAGTAAACACTAAACCCTAAACCCTAGACCCTAGCTAAACACCCAAAACACTAAACCCTAAACCCAGCTAGCTAACCCTAAACCCTAATTAAACCCTATATATATAGGCCAACGACACTTAATTGTGCATCAAGCAGGCCAGGGGTGCCTCGCGGTCCTCTAGTTAAATTAAATGTGACATGCATTAACCCTAAACGTACCCTAACCCTAACCCTAACCCTAAACCCTAGCTAATCCTAAACCCCAATTAAACCCTATGTATAGGCCAACGACACTTAATTGTGCATCGATCGAGCGGGTCATGGGTGCCTCGCGATCCTCTAATAAAATTAAATGTGCCATGCATTAACCCTAAACCATATATATGTAACTAACCCTAGCTAATCAACCCTACTTAATTAAAACACATAACCCTAAACTATACTAGATATAACCCGATCTAATAAAAACATGCTCTATATATAGCAGCTAGCTAGCAAACCGTAGATTAACACCAATTAAAATATACATGGCCTATATCGATCATGTTGTATAACATATCCCTGAGAATCATTAATTAATTATATAATTATCGTGATAAATTAATTAACTTGAACTTTGACAAGTTCTCTCGAATGAAAACACATTTGATTAAGTTGCCTCATAATATATATATATTTAGTGTGCATGCATGGCCTACAATGCATTCGTGCATATATTTTAATGTATATTTGAACATATTCTTGGGGATTTCAATCTCTCTCTCTCTCGATCATCTATATATCGTTGGTGGCCCAAAAAACACACATATATATGCATGCAATTTATGCGTAAAGGCGCGGGTGCCTCTAATAATGTGTGTGCGCACTCGATCGATGATCCCTAAACCTTAAACAACCCTAAAACCTTAAATCCCTAATCCCTAAACCCTAAACACCCTAAACACTAAACCCTAAACCCTAGACCCTAAACGTACCCTAACCCTAACCCTAACCCTAACCCTAAACCCTAGCTAATCCTAAACCCCAATTAAACCCTATGTATAGGCCAACGACACTTAATTGTGCATCGATCGAGCGGGTCATGGGTGCCTCGTGATCCTCTAATAAAATTAAATGTGCCATGCATTAACCCTAAACCATATATATGTAACTAACCCTAGCTAATCAACCCTACTTAATTAAAACACATAACCCTAAACTATACTAGCTAGCTATAACCCGATCTAATAAAAACATGCTCTATATATAGCAGCTAGCTAGCAAACCGTAGATTAACACCAATTAAAATATACATGGCCTATATCGATCATGTTGTATAACATATCCCTGAGAATCATTAATTAATTATATAATTATCGTGATAAATTAATTAACTTGAACTTTGACAAGTTCTCTCGAATGAAAACACATTTGATTAAGTTGCCTCATAATATATATATAATTAGTGTGCATATGCATGGCCTACAATGCATTCGTGCATATATTTTAATGTATATTTGAACATATTCTTGGGGATTTCAATCTCTCTCTCGATCATCTATATATCGTTGGTGGCCCAAAAAACACACATATATACGCATGCACTTGATGCGTAAAGGCGCGGGTGCCTCTAATAATGTGTGTGCGCACTCGATCGATGATCCCTAAACCTTAAACAACCCTAAAACCCTAATCCCTAATCCCCTAAACCCTAAACACCCTAAACACACTAAACCCTAGACCCTAAACACCCTAAACACTAAACCCTAAACCCTAGACCCTAAACACCGTAAACCCTAAACCCTAAACCCTAAACCCTAAACCCTAAACCCTAAACCCTAAACCCTAAACCCTAAACCCTAAAACCCTAAACCCTAAACCCTAAACCCTATAAACACCCTAAACACTAATTAAACCCTAAACCCTAGACCCTAAACACTAAACCCTAAACCCTAGACCCTAAACACCGTAAACACTAAACCCTAAACCCTAAACACCCTAAACACTAATTAAACCCTAAACCATAGACCCTAAACACTAGACCCTAAACCCTAGACCCTAAACACCCTAAACACTAAACCCTAGACCCTCTAAACACAGTAAACAAAACCTAAACCCTAGACCCTAGCTAAACACCCAAAACACTAAACCCTAAACCCAGCTAGCTAACCCTAAACCCTAATTAAACCCTATATATATAGGCCAACGACACTTAATTGTGCATCAAGCAGGCCAGGGGTGCCTCGCGGTCCTCTAGTTAAATTAAATGTGACATGCATTAACCCTAAACGTACCCTAACCCTAACCCTAACCCTAACCCTAAACCCTAGCTAATCCTAAACCCCAATTAAACCCTATGTATAGGCCAACGACACTTAATTGTGCATCGATCGAGCGGGTCATGGGTGCCTCGCGATCCTCTAATAAAATTAAATGTGCCATGCATTAACCCTAAACCATATATATGTAACTAACCCTAGCTAATCAACCCTACTTAATTAAAACACATAACCCTAAACTATACTAGATATAACCCGATCTAATAAAAACATGCTCTATATATAGCAGCTAGCTAGCAAACCGTAGATTAACACCAATTAAAATATACATGGCCTATATCGATCATGTTGTATAACATATCCCTGAGAATCATTAATTAATTATATAATTATCGTGATAAATTAATTAACTTGAACTTTGACAAGTTCTCTCGAATGAAAACACATTTGATTAAGTTGCCTCATAATATATATATAATTAGTGTGCATGCATGGCCTACAATGCATTCGTGCATATATTTTAATGTATATTTGAACATATTCTTGGGGATTTCAATCTCTCTCTCTCTCTCGATCATCTATATATCGTTGGTGGCCCAAAAAACACACATATATATGCATGCAATTTATGCGTAAAGGCGCGGGTGCCTCTAATAATGTGTGTGCGCACTCGATCGATGATCCCTAAACCTTAAACAACCCTAAAACCTTAAATCCCTAATCCCTAAACCCTAAACACCCTAAACACTAAACCCTAAACCCTAGACCCTAAACGTACCCTAACCCTAACCCTAACCCTAACCCTAAACCCTAGCTAATCCTAAACCCCAATTAAACCCTATGTATAGGCCAACGACACTTAATTGTGCATCGATCGAGCGGGTCATGGGTGCCTCGTGATCCTCTAATAAAATTAAATGTGCCATGCATTAACCCTAAACCATATATATGTAACTAACCATAGCTAATCAACCCTACTTAATTAAAACACATAACCCTAAACTATACTAGCTAGCTATAACCCGATCTAATAAAAACATGCTCTATATATAGCAGCTAGCTAGCAAACCGTAGATTAACACCAATTAAAATATACATGGCCTATATCGATCATGTTGTATAACATATCCCTGAGAATCATTAATTAATTATATAATTATCGTGATAAATTAATTAACTTGAACTTTGACAAGTTCTCTCGAATGAAAACACATTTGATTAAGTTGCCTCATAATATATATATATAATTAGTGTGCATATGCATGGCCTACAATGCATTCGTGCATATATTTTAATGTATATTTGAACATATTCTTGGGGATTTCAATCTCTCTCTCTCTCGATCATCTATATATCGTTGGTGGCCCAAAAAACACACATATATACGCATGCACTTGATGCGTAAAGGCGCGGGTGCCTCTAATAATGTGTGTGCGCACTCGATCGATGATCCCTAAACCTTAAACAACCCTAAAACCCTAATCCCTAATCCCTAAACCCTAAACACCCTAAACACACTAAACCCTAGACCCTAAACACCCTAAACACTAAACCTAAACCCTAGACCCTAAACACGTAAACCCTAAACCCTAAACCCTAAACCTAAACCCTAAACCCTAAACCCTAAAACCTAAACCCTAAACCCTAAACCCTAAACCCTATAAACACCCTAAACACTAATTAAACCCTAAACCCTAGACCCTAAACACTAAACCCTAAACCCTAGACCCTAAACACCGTAAACACTAAACCCTAAACCCTAAACACCCTAAACACTAATTAAACCCTAAACCATAGACCCTAAACACTAGACCCTAAACCCTAGACCCTAAACACCCTAAACACTAAACCCTAGACCCTCTAAACACAGTAAACACTAAACCCTAAACCCTAGACCCTAGCTAAACACCCAAAACACTAAACCCTAAACCCAGCTAGCTAACCCTAAACCCTAATTAAACCCTATATATATAGGCCAACGACACTTAATTGTGCATCAAGCAGGCCAGGGGTGCCTCGCGGTCCTCTAGTTAAATTAAATGTGACATGCATTAACCCTAAACCATATATATATAACTAACCCCTAGCTAATCAAACCCTAGTTAATTAAAACACATAACCCTAAACTATACTAGCTATAACCCGATCTAATAAAAACATGCTCTATATATAGCATGCAGCTAGCTAGCAAAAACGGTAGATTAAAACCAATTAATATATACATGGCCTATATATCGATCATATGTTGTATAACATCTCCCTGAGATTCATTAATTAATTATATAATTATCGATGATAAATTAATTAACTTGAATTTTGACAAGTTCTCTCGAATGAAAACACATTTGATTAAGTTTCCTCATAATATATATATAATTAGTGTGCATGCATGGCCTACCATGCATGCATTCGTGCATATATTTTAATATATATTTGAACATATTCTTGGGGGATTTCAATCTCTCTCTCTCGATCATCTATATGTATCGTTGGTGGCCAAAAAACACACACATATACGCATGCACTTTATGCGCAAAGGCGCGTGTGCCTCTAATAATGTGTGTGTGCGCACTCGATCGATGATCCCTAAACCTTAAACCCTAAATAAACCCTAATCCCTAATCCCTAAACCCTAAACACCATAAACATTAAACCCTAAACCCTAACCTCCTAACCCTAAACCCTAAACCCTAATTAAACCCTATATATAGGCCAATGACACTTAATTATGCATCAAGCAGGCCAGGGGTGCCTCGCGGTCCTCTAATTAAATTAAATGTGCCATGCATATATATGTGTTTAATTTGGGGATTTCAATCGCTCTCTCGTATGTAGCTCTCTCTACCTCTATCTCTCTCTCTCTCTCTCTCTCTCTCTCTCTCTCTCTCTCGTTGGTGGCCAACAACACACACATGCACTTTGTGCGCAAAGGCATGCGCCTCTAATAATGTGTGCGCAGTCGATCGATCTAGTTTTGATTAATCATAGCACACAAATAAAGAAGTTGTATTTGAATCCACACAACCTAATCTAAAACACATAACCCCTAACATGGCCTAATTAATTAACCCTTCTCGATCTCTACCTAATTAGTGGAAATTGCACAAAATCAAAAGGGGTCCCTCACTAATTATGCATATCTGCTAGATTGTGATAAACTTTTGCCACATATATATTTGGTGGATGGGTGCATCTTGGCATGTAAACAATTAGTGTTTGCAAATGGCGTTGTCAAAATTTATGTACAAATGATTTCTTTCCATCCAAAGTGCATAAAATGGGAGTTTTAATGAAGAAAGTACAAATAAAACAGCTCAACATGCTTCCACACCCCGATTTTCACACGAAGTAGAGCATATTTAAAGGATAATTCCAGAGTTTTACTATTTTTCAAGCAACTTTGCTAATTTTCCCCCACTCACATGACTTTATGTCGATTTAACGAAAATATGGCGAATTTAAACTACATGGGCGGGATAGTTTGAATTGTGCGCGCGGCAAAGGGAACCGCCTATTCCTCAACCTTGTGCACGGCAAATTACACACGCAACTCCATTAAACGCCACCTACCGACCTTAATTATCACCCCGGCGGCCCGGCCGCATGACCCCCCACCCACCCGTACACAACTTATCCCCGTCCGTGCGAAGAGCTTCCCCTCCCCGTCCCGTCCGTGCGAAGAAGAAGCTTCCCCTCCCCGTCGTTCTTCTCGAGACGCACCGGCGGTCAAGTTGATCCACGGTAGGGCTGCTATCTCTAGCTCAATCATGTATCGGGCAAGACAGCCTAACGATTTATATTTTCTTGATGCTGCTAAAAAAATTCGTCAGTATGCTCGAACTAATTGGCACTTTATAGTTTTCCGCTCGATTTGTCATCGATCAATTTGTTCATTTGCGTGGGCATATAGAGTCAGTTCTGCACTCGATCCGTTAATTTGCTGAAATGCCATGGCAGAGTTTTGTACACGATCTGTTTGCTAAAATGTCGATGGGCATTTTTTGTTTTGTACTCGACATGATTGCTGAAATGCATAATCATGTAGTATAGTTTTGTACTCGATGGATATACATTTCCTACTTCGCCTTAAATTAATCACCAACCACTGTATCTCATAATTAAACAGATGGACAGAACTTGGATACTGCATGGACACTTATGTTCCCCTTCATATATAAATGGTGTTCAACCCTTTATGGGGTTTATTAGAGCTCATGATGGTCACAACCTGGACGTGTATTGCCCGCGCTGCACATGTATGAATGGTGAGAAGAGGCCTCACCCTGTAGTGGCAGATCATTTACACATTTTTGGGATGGACCGCACATATGTTAGGCGGGTTTAGCATGGTGAACCATATAATGATCCTTTAGCAGGAGAAGCAGATCTTGCTCACACTGTATGTGTGCTGGCATATGTAGTTAATTATTTATATTGATGCTGCCGCTGTTTCAATCAATAGTTTGCATTGCTGTGCAAGGTTCTGTACTCAAATTTAACTTGTTGCAGATGGATGGACGGGAAGGAGAGAAAAAGCGCTTGCTTCAGGAAACGGGTTTCAGCTCTGGGACATGTGCTGTGCCAGATGAGAAGGTAAATATGTAAAACGGCATTTGTTCAGGTTGCATCCCTTAGATGTTTGTCTAATCGGTTGATGTACTAATTGCAGAAGCATAGAGTTAAAGAGGTCTCTCAGTTTGATGGGAGATTTGAAGATGAATCTCAGTTTGATGCACCTGTGGATGGTACTGATGACGAGCCTTTCATAGACGAAGGTCCTGCACCTGAGATTATCCAGTCTACAGAAGGAGGCCGTGGACCGAGTACACAGCTTTGCGTTGAAGTGGATGCACGCCCGGAGATCATCACGGGCGTCCGGGTAGTCTCAAGACCACCCAGCCCTGATGCACCTGTGGATGGTACTGATGACGAGCCTCTCATAGACGAAGGTCCTGCACCTGAGATTATCCAGCCTACAGAAGGAGGCCGTGGACCGAGTACACAGCTTTGCGTTGAAGAGGATGCACACCCGGAGATCATCAGGGGCGTCCCGGTAGTCTCAGGACCACCCAGCCCTGATGCAAAATGTTGAGCTACTTTATGATTCGTACTCTTATGTTCTGGTGCTGTAGTATGTTATGATTTGTACGCCTTTGGCGCTAGATTAAGCATTCAGTGGATGATCGCGTTGCAAAATTCGACACCCACACAATCAGTTCATCGTACGAGTAGTAGCACAATTACTTCTACAGCGATTCCTGCCAGCGCATTAGTTGGTAGCATGAAACACTTTCAGGTACTCCCCTCTGATTCATATTAATTGACTCAATTCTGTCTCTAGGATGTATCTAGATGCATTTGTTAACTAGACTAACAAACTTGAGTCAGTTAATATGAATCCGTGTAAACCGCCCAAGTCCTCGAGCAGCTAGTTTATTGACTCTGGACTCCAAGCCTCTCGCGGCAAGCCATCGACGAAGCTTTGACCAGATCTTGGCCCGCAATTTTTTTTTGTGTGGCGAATAGCAAAGCTTTGACCAGTTCCTCTCGGGATACAGCACGCCGGTGAGCTTGCACGGTTGCCATGAGCACTTTCCGGCGGAACTTCCTCTTCAGCGCCCTCAAGCCGCTGCTGCGAGACAGCACGCAGTGCCTCGAGGTGGACGGAATTCTGGATCTCAGGGCGGGTGGTCCGCATCGTCCGGGAACGATCTCCAGCGGGTTAACGAGGACATGCATGGCGGCCAGGGGATTTGTTTTTTGTTTTTTTTTTGGTTTGAGCTTGGGATTTGGGGTTTTTTCGGATAGGGGAGGAGGAACCGAGGAAGAGGAAGGAACAGCCGCGTGCTTGGCGCGTGGCGGTGTGCTTGAATTTCGAATTTTTGTGAAATGTTTCATTTCCCCGCTACAATTCGGGGGTTTCTTGACGCGCCAATGCGTCCCGCCGGGCAGCTTCAAGTAAATTTGGGGTGCCACACTATGGGCCCTAGTTTCAGTGAGACATGTAATGACTAGTCACATCAGTAAGTTCACTGTGTAATAAAATATGTTACCCCTCCCCTTTATGTAGCACCCCTTCTCTCCCGATCGAGTGCCGATTGCCGACGGATGCAAGCCGCTAGCTCGATCCCCTCCTTTCGCCTCCACCGTCCAGGCATCCAGCTTGGAGGGGCAAGCTGCATCTAGCCCAAGCGGATTAGGTAGGACTAGTAATGTTCTCTCCTTTCTCGAGATCGGTTCTTTTTTCCTCTCCTCGATATCTTGCGCATCTCTTTCCTATTCTGGGCGAAGGGGTGTCTTTCTGGTCACCCTCGAGCTGGGAGTGATTGATGGGGGTGGGGGCGGGGGCTACCTTTGCTTGGATTGGGGTGTTCTTCCTTTATTTGTCGACATTTGCAACCTTTGTAGTTTCTGCTGATCCTCACTGTATCTTTTGTCAGCTTGTACAGGAAAGGTAAGACCTCGGCGGTGGGGGCAATGGAGCGTAAGGCCACCACGCATGTGGGCAGTTGGCTGAGCCTGAGCTGCGTCCCCAGCCCCGCGAAGCAGGTACTCCGTTTGCTTATCCACTCTTTACCTTTTAAGTGTCTCTCTGGTCTCTGCATCCTCAATCTGTTCCTGTTCTGGAATATGCTTAAAGTAGCACATGTCTTCAGTTGTTTGTGCGTAAAGCCTCTGTGACACCATGCTCTATATTCTCTGTATCAGGTTGGTACCTCCAGGTTCCGTGCTGAGGCTATGGGGAACGAGAATAGCGCCCCACCTGCTGCAGGAGCATGGCCCGATCTGCAGCACAAGAAGCGAAATGCCACTGCCGAGCTGGGCAGGGACCGCCCAGGGGTAATTTTTTTAACCAACTTACCATGATGTAGTCTGAATCTGATACTCCCTCAGATCCAAATTAATTGACTCAACTATCTGTAGATACGGATGTATCTAGATGTGTTTTAGCTCTAGATACTACTGCCTCCATCCCAAAGCTTTGGGCTTATATTATTTTTAGAAAGTCAAACTATACCATGTTTGACTAAGCTTTTACCAAAAATCAGTAACATGCAAAATACAAAATTAATATCATTAAATAGATAATAAAATATATTTTCCTACGGTATCTACACAGTATTATATTTGTTGATAGAATGTTCTAAAATTTTGGTCAAACTTTGCTTGTTTTGATTTCTCAAAAATAAATAAGGCTTAAGCTTTTGGATGGTGGTAGTACATTCATATCTAGACAAAGCTGAGTTAACTAGTTTTTTGTCTGTCCATAGCTAGTGTTCACGCTGCAAAAGGCTAAGAGCATCCACTATATGCATCAGTCTATCTCATACAGTAATTCAATATCACTGCTGAGGTCTGCCTTTTGTTTTGCTATTCATATGCAGACTGAAACTTTAGGGCCTTTACTCAAAAGGAAGATCAAAACTGCGGCTGATCAGGCTGCCAGTATGTTGATGCCGCCCCCATCTTCTAAATGCCTCTACAAGCACAAGGCCACGCACCAGCTGGGTGGTGATCTTTTAATGAATATGGTATATTTTCTTAATCCACAAAACATGCCTTGATTTTTCTCTGTTTATTGTCGGTTTTTTCTATGCTTGCCAAAAGTTTACAACAACAACAACAACAACCAAGCCTTTCAGTCCCAAACAAGTTGGGGTAGGCTAGAGTTGAAACCCATAAGATCTCGAAGCCAAAAGTTTAGAAACACCAAATTCGTTTGCTTACAATCATCATACAATAATGTTCATCTACTCCAGTTCCCCTAACCCAACATAAAATGATGTTAATTTCGATTTTTAGATTAAAAGAGCACCATTAGGCGCTGTTAATTACGACTTTGAGATTAAAATGTCATTTGCAATTGTTAATTACAATTTTGAGACAATTGGTTAGTTTAACCTCGATCTCTTCTGCTCTCCATTTTTCCCAACCGAACAAAAATGTAACCATTCCATTCCTCTGAAATGGAACCATTCCATTCCATTCCACGTTTTCAGAACCGAACACACCCTTGCATTGTTGTGAACTGTTGTCCATACACGGCCATACCCTTCCACTTACATCTAGCACTATATGCATCAGTCTGTCTCAGAGTCATTCAATATCACTGCTGAGATCTGTTCCCATTCTTATGCAGGCTGAAACTGCTGCGCCTTTACTCAAGTGGATGCAAAATGGGGCTAATGAGGCTGCTGTGAGGACGATGGTGCCGGCACCATCTTCCGAAAACCTCTACAAGCACGAGGCCATGGGCCAGCTGGGTGGTGACCTTTTAATGAATCTGGTATATTTTCTTAATCCACATACATGATTTCATTATTATCTGTTTAATTACTGTTGGCTTTGTCTAATGCTTACCAAAAGTTCAGAAACACTGCGTTTGCTTACAATCATCATACACTAATTTTTCACTTTTCAGTCTGTCTCATCCAGTATATAAACTGTTGATTTCCATTGGCTTCTTTTGTAATCATTTGCATTGTTGTCAACTGTTCTCTATGCACAACCCTATTCTTCCACTTACACCCCGCACTATTTGCATCAGTCTATCTCATAGATTTATTAAATATCAATGATGAGTTCTGTTGCTATTCATATGCAGGATGAAACTTCTGTTCCTCTACTCAAATGGATAAAAAATGATCCTGATGAGGCTGCTGTGAAGACGATGGTGCTGCCACCATCTTCTGAAAACCTCCTCAAGCACAAGGCCACGGGCCAGCTGGGTGGTACCCTTTTCAGTAAGCAGGTATATTTTCTTAATCCTCATACATGATTTGATTTTTGTCTGTTTATTGCCAGCTTTGTCTAATGCTTACCAATAGTTCAGAAACACACACACCTATTCTTCCACTTACATCCAGCACTATATGCATCAGTGTCTCATAGATTCATTTTATATATCACTGCTGATGTCTGTTGCTCTTCAATTTTTATATGCAGACTGAAACTGCTAAGCCTTCATTGGTCAAAAGGATTGCAACTGCTGCTGATGAGGCATCTGCAGAGGCTGCCACCAAGTTACTGTCAGCCCCACCTTCTGGATGCTTATATAAGCTCAAGTCCAAGGATCAGCCGGGCCGTAACCATCCAAGGGTTCGGGTATATTTTCTTAAGCCACATATACATGCCATGATTTATGTCTGATATTATCACTGGCTCTGTCTAATGCTTTTTGGAATTCGGAAACACCAAATTAGCATGCTTATATTCATCATACACTAATTTTTCACTGTTCAGTTTGTAACATAGTGTTATGCACTTGCTTGTCAACATTTGCATTGCTCTGAACTATGCACTTTACACAACCTAATTCTTCCACTTACGTTCAGCGCTACGCACCAGTAGTACCTCCCATGTTTCCTTCACCATCCCGATGCCGAGCTTGCGGGAATATGGCGGGCCCATGTACATACCCCGCATATAACACCTCCTATGGCTCTATCTACCTTTCTAGTAGCTCCTTCACAGAGTTACAGGTATGTATTCTCAGTGGTTTAGCATGAATTGGCATATAGTAAAGTCTTGTTTTTAGTCTTCCTGCTTCTTACATTTGTATCAATTTTCACATGCAGACTGTACCTTGTGAACTTCGTCCAATGATTAACCAGATGTGTCCGCATGAAGGATCTTTCACTATGCATGGCAATGGCAAATTGATGAACACCTACACGGTCTATGAGGTGTATGTCTACAAGACGCAGGCCATCACATATTTGTATGGACATGATTGGAGAAAGTTTGCTTTTGACTATGGTCTGAAGAAGGGCGACGAGCTGAGGATCAGAAACTCAAACGGGCAGATATACGTAACTGCTTACAGAGTTGGAGACACTTCCAAATATATAATATGTAACTTTTTTCTACTCATATCTTTTGATAACTGCATTCTGAGCAGTTGTTCTAAACCATTCCCTCTGTTCTAGCTTGCTGGGTTTAACATGATCAAAGCTGCAGATCCCCTGACGGAACAGGAGCGGATGTCACAAAGGGCAACCACACCAGCACCGGCACCGGCTTCCCACTCTCCTGCATCAGCACCGGTTCCTGTACCAGCTCCGTTTACTGCATCTACCCAGCAGTCCCCTACATCAGCATTGGTTCCTGTAGAGGCCCCATATACTACACATGCCCAGCAGGCTCCTGCATCAGCACTGGTTCCTCTAGCTGCACCGTTTACTGCACCTGCCCAACAGTCTCCTGCATCAGCACCGGTTCCTCTAGAGGCACCGTTTACTGCACCTGCCCAGCAGTCTCCTGCATCAGCACCAGCTCGTGTACCAGCCCAGGCTCATGCACCTGCCCCAGCCAGATCACCGAGGTCTCAGCTCATTGCTGTGGCCACCCGTGTGGTGACCAGGACGCATCTGAAGGCTATGTTCGTGAGTATATGACAGCATAACTGCTCTTATCTTGATGTCTTCTCTGCTCAAAGTCTCACATGGTTCAGTGCATTGGTGCCATTGACTAATTTTGGTGGTATCTCTTGCTTTGAATCAGAAATTGCCTAAAAGTATCTCCAAGGATCTCAATGCTGGCCGAAGGGGCAAGATATCCCTCGTCATGGAGAGTGAAGGTCTCACCGTGGAGGGACGGTACTCTGTCAGTCCCACAGATGGCCGCTTGGTTGTTACTTCCAGGTGGAAAAAGTTCATTGACGGTGCCAAACTTCGCATTGGATCAAAGTTGAAGGTCAAGATCTTTCGATGCCGCTATGACATGCTGGTCATAAAGTTCGCGGTTGTCTAGTTCTGTTGTCCCATGAGCCCTTAGCAAATGCATTTGTAGTTATACTTATATAAGGTTATCTTATATGAACTGCTAATTAATTGTATGGGTGGTAAAACTCTAAGCTTTTGCTCTTAGCAAGTATGTATGTATGATCAGCTATTATGATAACTAATGTTTGTGTTCATCTTAATTTGCATTCCCTTTTAGAAAAAAACTTAATTTCTATTTTGGCTGACCTGTTAGAGAACTATCAGATTGAACCCACAACATGATTCATATAGATTCATTACACCGAGCCACATGTCTTGACCTTGCGATACACTACTTCCATTAATTAGTGCAAGAAGGCTTACCTGAGCTGCCTGAACCATGGCAGATTCGAATCCACCTTATCTATCTAGAAATACAACCTTTGCAGAAAGAGGATTTGCAGTATGGGGAGGCTGACATTGGGGACCCATGAGCCAGCAGCGTCGTCAACGTTTTAAAGGTGGCAGGAGATCGAAAGAAAAAATAAGCCAAAAATCAGTTGGTAAACAAATTCAAGAAAAGAAACATTTACCTTTCTGAGAGGATGACATGCGGGACCCATGAGGCAGCAGCATCCTCAACTATTTCAAGGCGGCAGGGGATCAAAATAAAAAGGAAATAGCCAGAAATTAATTAGGGTCAAAAATAAATCCATCAAAGGAAACTTTTATTGTTCATAGAGGATGACATGTGGGGACTTGCCAGCTGCGTCGTCATCGTTTCAAAGGGGGCAGGGGATCAAAAGAAAAAGACAAATAGCCAGAAATTAGGGAAAAAAATAAATCCAACAAAGAAAACTTTTATTGTTCATAGAGGATGACATGCGGGACCCATAGCCAGCTTCCTCAACGTTTCAAAGTCGGCATGAGATTGAAAGAAAAAGCAAGTGACAAAATATCAGGAGCTAAAATAATCCAAGAAAAAGAAACTTTATTGTACATAGAGGATGACATGCGGGTCCCATTTTGTAGCGGTCTCAACGCTTCCAAGGCGGCACGGAATGAAAGAAAAATGAAGTAGCAGAAATCGGGGTGTGAAAAAAATCCAAGAAAAGAAAGATTTCAATTGGGGTGTGTCTGGACATCGGGCCTTCGAACTATCTTTTTGGACCTTTTGACTCACACAATTTCAGCCCACTCCAAAAGCAGGAAAGGTCGGATTTTCTCAAAAAAAAAAACAGGAAAGTCCTATGCTTAGCAAAAACAAAAAACAAGGAGATTCAACATATAAGTTTGTTTATGTAGATATAAAGATTTAATTTATCCGTTTGCAATAGCTCAGCGAAATACGTTTATTGTCTGCAAAATAAAATATCACATGTTTCTTGTACGGGAGGGCTGACATCGGGGACCCATGAGCCGGCGGCGGAGTCAACGTTTCAAAGGCGGCAGGGGATCGAAAATAAAAAAAGCCAAAAATCAGTTGGTAAAAAAATACAAGAAAAGAAAACATTTATCGTTCTGAGAGGATGACATGCGGGACCCATGAGGCAGCAGACATCCTCAACGTTTCAAAGTCGGCATGAGATCGAAAGAAAAAGGCAAGTGACATAATATCAGGAGCCAAAAATACAAGAAAAGAAACTTTATTGTACATAGAGGATGACATGCGGGTCCCATTTTGTAGCAGCGGTCTCAACGTTTCCAAGGCGGCACAGGACCAAAAGAAAAATGAGGCAGCAGCATTCTCAACAATTCCAAGGCGGCAGGGGATCAAAAGAAAAATAAAGGAAATAGCCAGAAATTAATTAGGGGTCAAAAATAAATCCACCAAAGGAAACTTTTATTGTTCATAGAGGATGACATGTGGGACCGACCTGCCAACAGCGTCCTCATCGTTTCAACGGGGGCGGGGATCAAAAGAAAAGGCAAATAGCCAGAAATTAGGGGTAAACAATAACTCCAAGAAAGGAAACTTTTATTATTCGTAGAGGATGACATGCGGGACCCATGAGCCGGCAGCTTACTCAACGTTTCAAGGCGGCATGAGATCGAAAGAAAAGGCAAGTGACCAAATATCGGAGCAAAAATAATCCAAGATTTATGTACATAGAGGATGACATGTGGGTCCCATTTTGCAGCAGCGTCTCAATGTTTGTAATGCGGCTTGAGATCAAAAGAAAAAGAAAGTAGCTAGTAATTAGGGGGTGAAAAAAAATCCAAGAAAAGAAAGTTGATGGACATAGAGGATGACATGCGGGTCCCTTGAACCAACAGACTTACTCAACGTTTCAAAGGGGGCAGGGGATCAAAAGAAAAAGGCAAGCCAAAAATCAGAGGGTGAAAAAAAATCCAACAAAGGAAACTTTTATAGCACACAGAGGATGACATGCGGGTCCATGAGCCAGCAGGTACCTCAACGTTCCAAACGTGGCATGAGATCAAAGAAAAAGTCAAGTTACCAAATATGAGGTGCCAAAAAAACTCCAAGAAAAGAAAGTTGATTGCTCATAGAGGATGACATGCGGGTCCCATTTAGGAGCAGCTGTCTCACCGTTTGAGAGGCGGCAAAGAAAAGTCAAGTGACCAAATATGAGGTGCCAAAAATAATCAAAAAATGAAAGTTTTATAGTACGTAGAGGATGACATGCGGGTCCCATTTAGCGGCAGCGGTATCACCGCATTTGAGAGCGAGGGGATCGAAAGAAAAAGTCAAGTTACCAAATATGAGGTGCCAAAAAATCCAAGAAAAGAAAGTTTTAAGTACATAGTGGATGACATGCGGGTCCCATTTAGCGGCAGTATCACGTTTGAGAGGCAGCGGGGGATCGAAAGAAAAAGTCAAGTGACCAAATATGAGGTGCCAAAAAAAATCCAAGAAAAGAAAGTTTTATAGTACATAGAGGATGACATGCGGGTCCCGTTTAGCACAGCGGTATCAGTTTGAGAGGCGGCAGGTGATCGAAAGAAAAAGTCAAGTGACCAAATATGAGGTGCCAAAAAAAATCCAAGAAAAGAAAGTTTTATAGTACATAGAGGATGACATGCGGGTCCCATTTAGCGACAGCGGTATCCAGCAGGAACGACAGGTGATCGAAAGAAAAGTCAAGTGACCAAATATGAGGTGCCAAAAAAATCCAAGAAAAGAAAGTTTTATAGTACATAGAGGATGACATGCGGGTCCCATTTTGCAGCAGCGGTATCACCGTTTGAGGGCGGCAGGGGATCGAAAAAGTAAGTGACCAAATATGAGGTGCCAAATAATTCAAGAAAAGAAAGTTTTATAGTACATAGAGGATGACATGCGGGTCCCAGGTTAGCGGCAGCGGTATCACCGTTTGAGAGGCGGCAGAGGATCGAAAGAAAAAGGCAAGTGACCAAATTTGAGGTGCCAAAAAAACTCCAAGAAAAGAAAGTTGATTGCACATAGAAGATGACATGCGGGTCCCATTTAGCGGCAGCGTTTCAAGGCGGCAAGGGATCAAAGAAAAGGAAGTAGCCAGAAATCGGGGGGTCAAAAAAAATCCAAGAATAGAAAGAATTTTGGTTCATAGAGGATGACATGCGGGACCCATGATCCTGCATATAAACGGCTCGATCGGAGAACGTTGAACGAGATGGCGCGATCTAGAAAAAAAACAATGCCAGAGAGGCTGCCATCTGGGCCCTACATCCCTCGGCGGTGCGGATTTGCGTTGACTCGGCCGGCGAACCCGAGATTTCGAGATGCACCACGTCCCGGGCCACCATACGCCACGTTTTGGCCGCTTTCGTCGGGCTAGGTGGCCTCAAAAACGAGAAAAAAGTTTTGACATGCACCACGGAGGGACCAAAATCGTCGGCCATGGTACACCGGCAACCACGAGCGCGACTTCAACTTAATGCCATGGCTACTTTGATTACTATGCTTTATTATGTAACTTGTACATGATACCAAATAATCACACCTGAATAAGAACCTTGTTTGTGAATCACTCTAAAAGTGCAACACACCCTAAACTAATCATTCCAACTCACTAATCCTAAATCATCGGGGTTAGGTCACGTTTAGAACGATTGCATCTCATACTTATGCATTATTGCTCCTTGAATCTTTTAAACATCGTCCTTACCGGACGATGATGCTATTTCAGAATTTGGAGTTATTGCGTATCGAAGACCTTGCCTGCATAATCTTGCAGTCAAGAAAGGCAAGTTCATCGCTTGCTCATGTCATTTGAGTATTTTTACCAAATTACTTGCAAAGTACTATGTTTATCACTATTGCATAAAAGCAAAACCACTATTTTCATAACTATGAATATGACTATGTGGTGGGCAATGGAACCATGGATTGTGTTGATATGGTGGAGGTTCCATTGCAAGGGTTTATATCCATCTAGGATTAAACAACAAATGTCGTCTAGTGATTCTTGTGCCGTATAAACCGTGTTCACCATAAGATCTGGAGTGGGACGGAGTAGCCAATTGTATTTCCACCTCTCGTACATCAACGGACGCGCTTTACCGGAGAACACTTGAATCCTAGGGTGCATTTGGTAGCTGGGGAAGCTTAAAGTCCCCACGGCTTTGTCCGTAGAACACTTGTAGCCCGAAGATCATTTGGTGGCTGGGGAAGCCTCAAGTCCCCACGGTATTGCGGTCTATGAGGGGTTGCATCTACCGGCGAAGGAGTTTGGTTCGATCCCAAACTGTCGTCGTGGTCGGGGTCCACCCTAAGTGGGAATAATGGGACCGGCGAGGACCCAGGGTCGGGGATGCAACAAAGGGTGGGTGTGCGAGGTAGCGGAGGAATATGAACGGCTAGGACCTTATACCGGGCCTCACACCAAAGGAAGTGTGGACGGGAAACTCGAGCCCGGTTGGCACCAAGGTTAAGATCTCTTATGGGTAAAGCAACACACCTCTGCAGAGTGTAACGAACTGTGACCAGTCACTCCCTGTTCCGGGATATGGAACTGCGCAGCTGGGAAAGGAACTCCATGAAGTTCTAGTCAACCTGTGAAGGTGACGGACATAGCTCTTCGAATAAAAGCACCTTTTGAAGAAATGATTACAAAAACTTGCATTGCCTATGACTTTCTGGTCTATGGCTGTAGCTAGTGCATTAAACACCTCTTTCCTAAAATGAACTTGTTGAGTACGCTCGTACTCATCCCACTCTTAAATCCCCTGCTTAGATATGGAGGCATTGAAGGAGGATCTACAGTGCAACTCGAAGGCCGAGGAGTCAACAACAACTTCAAGAGACAGGACCCTGTCAGAGGAGTCAGTTACCACATCCAACAAGAAGAAAACCTAGTTTAGCCATAGAAGGGAACTAGCTTCCTAAACCTAGCTCCTATTTAGCTAGAATCTATTCATAGCCTCTGTAGCTAGCTAAATACTCTACAAATAGAGTTCGTGATAGGATTAGACTACGAGTCGTTCTTCGGAGTTTATTTGCAGTTTACCTCATTGTAAAGTAGGAGGCTGTGATGATCTTCTGTAATAGAGTCGGAGTTGTAATTCTATAGACATGCCTTGGACCCGCATATGTTTCTGTTGTACCACTCTGAGCGATATAATACTAGTGGAACGGTGTTTCATTGGTGTTATATCAGACTTGCATACTACACCATGCAGTGGTATGCCGGGTCACCACAATCCCCTTCATAGCGGTTATCCACAACAAGTTCAATAATTTTCATAGGTATCTTGAAAGGAATATTTTCAGTAGGTGGATTTAAAATATCACAAGCATCATTAGAGTTATCGCATATGGGAGATAAAGTATTATCAGAGCAAATTTTCTCCCCTAAAGGCTGGGAAGCTAGAAAGATCATAAAAACTAGCTTCCCCAAGCTTAGACTTTTCCATAGCATTAGCAGTAATTGCGTTCATACTAATAACATCGCTACTAGCATGCAAATAAGGTTCCATAGGTTTTTAAATTTTCGCATCAAACAATTCTAACTCAGGAAAAAGATTAAAAAGCTCACTAATTTTTTTGTTGTTTTCCATTATGCCTAACTAGTGAAATAAAAACAAGAGACAAAAAGATAAAATTGCAGAATCTAAAGGAGATAGCTTCGAGCACTCACACACCGGCAACGGTGCTAGGAAATAGCTTAGTAGTCGGAGGATGTGAATACCTTTTACCTTACCTCCCCGACAACGGCGCCAGAAAATAGCTTGATGTCTACGTGTGCTTCTATTCTTGTAGACAGTGTTGGGCCTCCAAGAGCAGATGTTTGTAGAACAACAGCAAGTTTCCCTTAAGTGAATCACCCAAGGTTTATCGAACTCAGGGAGGTAGAGGTCAAAGATATTCCTCTCAAGCAACCCTACAATTAAGATACAAGAAGTCTCTTGTGTCCCCAACACACCTAATACACTTGTCAGATGTATAGGTGCACTAGTTCGGCGAAGAGATAATAAAACACAGGTGGTATAGATGGTGGTAAACGGTAATTGCGATCTGAAGTAAATATTGCAGGAAGTAAAGATGCAGTAAAACAGTAAATAAGCAATGTTTGCAGTATTTTGAAACAAGGCCTAGGGATCATACTTTCACTAGTGGACACTCTCAACAATGATCACATAATAAATAAATAACTTCTCCTCACTTGTGCTACTTTCAAACACTGTCTTGTTGGATAACAAACACCATTCATTGTGTAGGGCTAAAAGCACACCTCAAGCCGGAGTAAACAAGCTCCACAACATCCGGAGTTCATATTAAAGTAACCTCTAGAGTGCATAATAGACCGTTGCAATTTAGACCAAGTACTAACATAGCATACACACTGTCACCAATAGCTATGAAAGGGGAATAGATCACATCAATACTATCATAGTAATAGTTAACTTCATAATCTACAAGAGATTACAATCATAACCTACGCCAAGTACTACATGATGCACACACCTTCACCTTTACATCATGGAGGAGGAATAGACTACTTTAATAACATCACTAAAGTAGCACATAGATTAATAGTGATACAAAGCTCATGATCACATAAAGATCACACCATGGGAGAGAGAGATGAACCACATAGCTACGGTAGAGCCCTCAGCCTGGGGAGAACTACTCCCTCCTCATCATGGGAGACAACAACGGTGATGAAGATGGAGTGGTGTCGATGGAGATGGATTCGGGGGCAATTCCCTGTCCGGCGGCGTGCGGAGCAGAGACCACGTCCCCCGAACAGCGCGATGGCGGCGGCTGCGTAGCTTTCCGTCTATCGTGGCTTCTTGTTTTAGGGTTTTCCGATGATCAGAATATATAGGCGAAAAGGCGGAGTCGGAGGGCTAGGGGGTGGCCTCCCCACTTGGCGCGGCACGGGAGGGGCAGCGCGAGTATGGTGTGGGCCCCCTTGGCCCCCTCGGCACTTCTCGGATTCATTTGGTGATCTCGGTAAAATAGAAGGTTTGGCTTTGTTTCGCCCAATTCCGATAATATTTCTGTCAAGGATTTACGAAACCAAAAACAGCGAAACGAGGCTGGCTTCGACATCTTGTTAATAGGTTAGTACCGGAAAATGCATCAAAATGATATAAAATGTGAACAAAACATGTAGGTATTGTCATAAAACTAGCATGGAACATCAGAAATTATAGATACGTTGGAGACGTATCAATGAGCCACCCCGAGGAGATCATATGCTTGAAGCTTGCCATCCATATGGTGATCATGGAAATCCACAAGACTTCATCAAGCAAGCACAATCCACAAGACTTCATCAAGCAAGCACAATCAAGAAAGGCGTTCCATCTTGTTGCGGTCAAGATCGTCATCATCGAGCTCAAGTGAAATGCGCAAGGTTAAGGTTTGCTCTTGATATGGTTTCTTTCTTACCGGTCTCATGGTTTGTAGTTGGGAGATCGGGTTATAGGTTAGTTGCCGCACTATCAAGAGGGCTCTCGAGTGAGTAACTCGATCGTATCGTTCGGAGAGAGCTCAAACCTTTGCATCCTTGCATCATATTTCTTGGTTGTTATTTGGATCTTATCCATATGGTGTTTTAGAGCTTGTGCTTATTCTCATGATAAGCTCTAGTTCATCTAAAACGGATTCATATATGAAATACTTGTTGCGTTATCGATATTGAGTTTTCTAGGTTGTTTGTTTTGAGAGGTTTCACTCTAAAATACATAGAAAACTCTACCCCACTTGTTCTTAAAATTTTCAATCTTTTTTGGGTATGTCTTGCCATCCTCTTTCTAGCAAAATAGGTTTCACCTGAATCCGAGTTTCCTAACTCAAGTTGTTGCATTTTCCCTATTGGAGGTGTTACCGGTTTAGCTCTTATAGATAGGTTAAACCTTTCCATATTTGTATCTTATACTCCGTGATTGGACTATGATGGTTCTCTGCATTATCTTGTCGAGCTCTTTCTTGTTATTCCAACAAGCCTAAGTTCATCAAAATTGGAGTTCGTATGTGAAAATAGCGGCGTTTTCGGTGTGTGGATCACTGCCAGCCTGAGTGGTCCGGGCACGGGCCAGACCTAGTCTGGCCAGATTCTTGGGTGCACGAAATTTGTGCCGGACTGGTCTACCTTGGCCGGTCAGGTCATAGGAAGATCTGGGGGCTGCCTTTTAGGTGCGTTTCCAACGGTTAGATTTCGTGTTTGGGACATAAATAACCCCATTCTCCCCTTGAGTTAGTTGTTCCCCCTCTCTCTCTGCTCCATTGTTGACTTTGAGAAGCTTCCTCTCCCTCTAATCCCTCCATGATTCTTGCTCATATTTGAGGAAAAGAGAGAGGAGATTTAGATCTACATCTTGACCAAACAAATCCTCTCTTTGTGAGGGGAATCTACTAGATCTAGATCTTGGAGAAATTTAGTGTTCCTCCTCTTATTTGTTCCTCTCTTATTCCCCCAATAGCTTTTGTAGCTTTGTTAGAATTTGAGAGAGAAGAATTTGAACATCTTTGTGGTGTTTTGCCATTGCATTAGGTGCATCGGTTTGAGTTCTCCGGTGATACATGGAGGTGAAAGTTCATGAGATATTCACTTCGGGAGCTTGTTCCCGAGCTTGTTCCTCTTGGGTGTTTGAAACCTAAACGGCTTAGTGGTCTTAGTGGTGTTCTTGGGGCCTCCAATTAAGTTGTGGAGATTCTTCAAGGGAGGCCTTTGTGGCAGTTTCTTGGGAGCCTCCAATTAAGTTGTGGAGTTTGTTTGTGCGGGTTTGGTGACCACCCTCAAGGTTCCATAGTGGATCGAGGACTTCCCTTTTGGTGGGAAGGCTCGAGGAGAATACGGTGAGGCCTTCGTGGCATTTGGGGAGAATTTGTGCCTCCACACCGCTCCAACGGAGAGTAGCACTCGCAAGAGTGTGAACTTCTGGATATATCGTCATCTCCACGTCACCTTGGTTATTCCTATACCCGAGCTATTTACTTATGCACTTTATTTTGTGATAGCCTTTGTGCTTGAAATTATATATCTTGCTATCACATAGTTGCTTGTCTTGATTAGCATAAGTTGTTGGTGCACATAGGTGAACCCTAGTTATATAGATTTTGTGCTTGACAAATTAAGCGCTAGTTTTATTTGTAATTGCCTATTCACCCCCTCTAGGCGGCATCCATGTCACTCGGTAACCCTAAACCAAATACATCTATCTCTCTTTCTTGTTCCTCCAAACCTCAAAATGCCTCATCGAGCTCTCCACATCTACTTGTTTTTTATTCAATTTCTCGCGCACCAACGATCAAAGGTACGTTTCTCCTCGATTCCTCACTTATTTTCATCAAAACCTTGCTCTATCTCTTTTCATTAAAAATCTATACCTAGACTTTCCATGAACCATTTTCTTAATGAGCGTGAGTAGTTTTGTTATTTGGAGGCGATTCTTTATAGATTGTGTAGAGGATTATTCATTTCTTATTTCTATTGGATCAAAAGTTTAGTTATTTGAAGTTTTTTTATTTTTAGATGAATACTAGGAGTCATTCACGTGCAGTGGCGTCCACAAGTTGCACCACTCATTGAAGATAGAACCCCCACACTACTTGGCATCGAGTTGAGGGATTTCGACCACAATCGTTTCAGCAGTCTCAGGACGGTGAAATCAAATCCACCAAATGGGTGTGTCCACCTCTACCTTGGATTCTATTTTAATTTACTTTCCAACAATGTTGGTTTGCATCACTTTATCTTTCATGGCGTCGCCACTTATCAACGTTTGACACTCGAGTTTCTTAGCGCCTGCGAACACGATGGGGCCAACCTTTTTCTCACGAGGAGTATATCCCAAGAGGCGATATCATCATCTTCCACTAATGAATCGTGAGTGTAACTTGTCGCTTGACCATTGGTGTCAATTATTTGGGTTCATCAACAACACTACCGTCATCCACAATGCTAGCTTCATGATAGATCCCCATGTGTTCTACTTGAATTGGATGCAGCGTGCGCACATGTTTTGCCATTGTTTTGGGCTTCCACACATCTTTGGGGCATCCAAGTATTTAAGTTACCTTGTTTTTTTGAATTGTAATTCATACCCTTCCTCCCAATTTTTATGCCCATTTGAATCTTGGTCAAATCCTAAGTTTGACAAAGATTTGAACAAGTTTAAAACATGAAAATGAAAAGGTAAGCCTGAATCCTTCTTAGTCACTCTAAAATGAGAAACTTTTGGGAGTTTTTTGAAATTTCCATGTTTGAAACCCAAAACCACTTCTCTTCATGCTTGACTTCATAAGACAGAGTTTAGGGTTAGGGGTAGATACATGATTTGTCTAGTTTGTTGTTTAGACCTTGTTTATCAACTTGAATGCTTACTATATGACATAATAATACTATGTGCTTTGGTTTTCATTTTTTTTGATTTTTTCTGAATTTTTATGCCCATTTGATCTTGGTCAAATCCTAGGCTTAACCAATATTTAAACAAGTTTAAAACATGAAAATGAAAAGGTAAGCCTGGATCCTTCTTAGTCACTCCAAAATGAAGCTTTTGGGAAGGTTTTGAAATTTCCATGTTTGAAATCCAAAACGACTTCTCTTCGTGCTTGACTTCATAAGACAAAGTTTAGGGCTAGGGGTAGAAACATGATTTTTCTGGTTTGAATATGTCTAGACCATGTTTATCAACTTGAGTGCTTACTATATGACATAAGAAGGCTATATGCTTTGGTTTTTCATTTTTTTTGAAATTTTATGCCCATTTGAATCTTGATCAAATCCTAGGTACAGTTTGACCAAGATTTGAACAATTTTAAAACATGAAAATAAAAGGTAAGCCCGACCTGGATCCTTTAGTCACTCTAAAATGAAGCTTTTGGGGGGTTCTTGAAATTTCCAAGATTGAAACCCAAAACCACTTCTCTTCATGCTTGACTACATAAGACAGAGTTTAGGGTTAGGGGTAGATACATGATTTTTCTTGTTTGAATATATCTAGACCTTGTTTATATCAACTTTAATGCTAACTATATGACATAAGAAAACTATGTGCTTTGGTTTTTAATTTTTCTGATTTTTTTATTTTGATGCACATTTGAATCTTTGTCAAATCCTAGGTTTGACCAAGATTTAAACAAGTATAAAACATGAAAATGAAAGGGAAGCCTGTATCCTTCTTAATCACTCTAAAATGAATTTTTTGGGATGTTCTTGAAATTTTCATGTTTGAAACCCAAAACCACTTCTCTTCATGCTTGACTTCATAAGATATAGTTTAGGGGCTAGGGGATAGATACATGATTTGCCTAGGTTTGAATATGCATGTCCAAACCTTGTTTATCAACTTGAATGCTTACTATATGACATAAGAAGACTATATGCTTTTTGTTTTTCATTTTTCTGATTTTGTTTTTAAATTTTATGCCCATTTGAATCTTTTGGTCAAATCCTTGGTTTTTTGACACAGATTTAAACAAGTTTAAAATATGAAAATGAAAAGGTGGTAAGCATGGATCCTTCTTATATATATTAGTCACTCTAAAATGAAGCTTTTGGGAGGTTTTTGAAATTTCCATGTTTGAAACCAAAACCACTTCTCTTCATGTTGTTGACTTCATAAGATAGAGTTTAGGGTTAGGGGTATAGATACATGATTTGTCTTGTTTGAATATGTGTCTAGACCTTGTTTATTGATACGTCTCCAACGTACCTAGAATTTCTGACGTTCCATGCTTGTTTTATGAAAATACTTACATGTTTTGCTTGCACTTTATGATGATTTCATGCGTTTTCCGGAACTAACCTATTAACAAGATGCCACAGTGCCAGTTCCTATTTTCTGCTGTTTTTGGTTCCAGAAAGGCTGTTCGGACAATATTCTCGGAATTGGACGAAATCAACGCCAAGATCTTATTTTTCGGGAGCTCCGGAGCACCGAAGGGAGTCGGAGGAGAGCCAGGGCCACCACACATGTGGGTCACGCGGGCCACACCACGGCGCGCCGGCCTAGTGGGAGGCCACCTGTCGCCCTCCTGCGCGCCTCTTCGCCTATTTAAGCCCTTTCGACAGAAACGCAGTGCCAATTGACGAAACTCGAGGAAAGACTCCGGGCGCCGCCCATCGCGAAACTCAATTCGGGGACGAAGTCTCTGGCCTGCACTGGGGATGGGGAAGTGCCCGGAAGCCATCTCCATCAACGCCACCGCCTCCATCATGCTCCGTGAGTAGTTCCCCCATGGACTACGGGTTCTAGCTGTAGCTAGTTGGTATACTCTCCCCATGTACTTCAATACAATGATCTCATGAGCTGCCTTACATGATTGGGATTCATCTGATGTAATCGGTGTTGTGTTTGTTGAGATCCGATGGGATTGTTACGTTATGATTGTCTATCTACAAAGTTTGTGAAGTTATTGTTGTTGCAATCTTGTTGTGTTTAATGCTTGTCACTAGGGCCCGAGTGGCATGATCTTAGATTTGAGCTCTATAATTATTGCTTAGATTGTATCTACAAGTTGTATGCACATGTCTATGTCCGGAACCAAAGGCCCAAAGTGACAGAAATTGGGACAACTGGAGGGAAAGGCTTAGATATGAGGATCACATGTTTTCACGGTGTTAATGCTTTGCTCGGTGCTCTATTAAAGGAGTACCTTAATTTCCGATGATTCCCTAGAGGCTGCCACATTTGGTAGGACAAAAGATGTTGTACAAGTTTCTCATTGCGAGCACGTATGACTATATATGGGAAACATGCCTACATGATTAATAGACTTGATGTTCTGTCTTAATGCTATTTCAATCCTATCAATTGCCCAACTGTA
The DNA here is from genome assembly GCA_030979885.1 of Lolium multiflorum. Lineage (NCBI taxonomy): Eukaryota > Viridiplantae > Streptophyta > Magnoliopsida > Poales > Poaceae > Lolium > Lolium multiflorum. Next base: position 73,430,562 of record CM061748.1, on the reverse strand, counting down.
ATTTGTTCACCCAACACTTGTTATTGGAGAGTTGCCACTAGTGTAGATAGCTGGGAACCCCGGTCCATCTCGCATCATCATATACTCGTTCTACATGTCATTGGAAGTAGTGTCAACTATTTTTGGTGCCATTGCTCTCATATTACTGCCTCTTCTTTCGCTGTATTCTGTGCCTCTGCTCTCATATTATTGTTGCTTTCACATCACCCTGTTACTAGTGCTTTTCCAGTGCAAGATTCACAACTGAGTTGTTAAGGCTTATAAGTATTCTTTACCTCCCTTGTGTCGAATCAAATAATTTGGGTTTTACTTCCCTCGAAAACTGTTGCGATCCCCTATACTTGTGGGTCATCAAGACTATTTTTAAGTTGCCAGGAAGGCATAACTCTACTCATAAGTTCACCTGGGGAGTACACTCTACCTCTATCTCTGCTTTTATTTTATTTTGTCTTGCTAGTTTATTTATGTCTAGTTTATTTGTGCTTAGTTTATTTCTGTCTAGTTTTATTTTGCTTAGTTTACTTTTGTCTAGTTTATTTTTGTCTTGTTTTATTTTCCCTATATACCCAAAAATCCATAAAAATTTGAAAAACCTAAAAATTAAAAACTGCTATTATGGGAGAACCTACAACCTATTTGGAGCTTATAGTATTATATAATAATTATAGAGAATCAAGAAAGGGAAAAGTTATGAGTGTTGTGATAGAAAAATTAAATACAATTGCTAAAATCTTGCTTAAACGCCATGATATAAACTGTTGCTCTAAACAGGATACTAAACATCTTAAATTTCAATGTGGCTTTAGTGAGGAAATTTTAATTAAGAACTATAATTGGAATAGCTATATTCATTTTGGGTTCGAAGAGGTAGAACAATTTGTCATATTTATGGGAGCCTCTGAGATAGAATCATTCATGTCTAAAAATTATGAAACTTGTGTTGTTTGTAAGGACCTTAAAGATTATGTCTCTTCTATCCTTAATTTTTGCATAGAAAGTTACAACGATAATCCTTATATCATTGATTATAAAGAGAGACTCATTAATGCACAAGAATGCACTCACAATTTGCAGGAACCGGTGGAAGAAGAAATTGATGAACCTGAAAGCTCATTGGATGAAAAAGAAGAGGAGAGTGATGAACAAAAGGAGGAAGAATGGATTAGCTACCCATGCCAACCTTCTAATGAGAGTAACTCTTTATCTCTTACACTATTTGATTGTCCTCCATGCTTACCGAAAGAGGATGAATGTTATGTTCCTGTGGATTCTCTTGAAATATTCCCTATGAGTAAAACTTGTGAGAATAATTATGCTCCTGTTATCTATGATAATCCATGCTACTTTGATAAATCTTATGATAATGCTTTGTTTGTGCCCGATGTTGAAATGCATGGTACTAAAGAGTTTTGTTGGCAAATGTTTATGATAAATCTCTAGATGATGGTCCTATGTTACTTGATAATATTAATTGTACTACTAATGAAAATGGGATTGGAGAGTTCTTGACTTTATCTATGAGTCCCATATCTCTTGATATTGATCAATCATCTTGTTATATTATTGATAAAAGTGGATTTGAAAGTTTTAATCCTATTATTTCTGAGCTTGATAAAAATTATGTGTTTGTGAATCATGAAAAGCATGCTTTATGTGATAGTTATATTGTTGAGTTTATCCATGAAGCTACTGAAAATTATTATGAGAGAGGAAAATATGGTTGTAGAAATTTTCATGGTACTAAAACACCTCTCTATATGCTGAAACTTTTGAAGTTACTCTTGTTTTATCTTCTTATGCTTGTCACTTTGTTCTTCATGAATTTATTTGTGTACAAGATTACTATGCATAGGAAGTGGGTTAGACTTAAATGTGTTTTGAACTTGCTTTTTGATTCTCTCTTTTGCTTCAACTCTCACCCTTATGTGAGCATCATTAAAATTGCTTGAGCCCATCTTAATGGCTATAAAGAAAGCACTTCTTGGGAGATAACCCATGTGTTTATTTTACTACAGAAATTTTGTTTTGTTGAGTTTTGGAAGTTGTTTACTACTGTAGCAACCTCTCCTTATCATGTTTTTGTGCCAAGTAAAGTCTCTATGGTAAAGTTGATGCTAGATTTGGATTTCTGCGCAGAAACAGATTTCTATCTGTCACGAATCTGGGCATATTTCTCTGTAGGAAACTCAGAAAAATCTGCCAATTTACGTGCGTGATCCTCAGATATGTACACAACTTTCATTAGTTTTGAGTTTTCTGATTTGAGCAACGGAAGTACCATTTTAAAATTCGTGTTTACTGGCTGTTCTATTTTGGCAGATTCTGTCTCTGTTTTTTGCATTGTCTCTTGTGGACTTTATGTGAGGCTTTCTAGACGTGGAGAGCTGTAGCTAATGTTTTATTGAGTTCTTGCAATGTGTCACTACAGGGCCAAGGTGGATTAAATTTTTTTGAGTACTAACCCCTCTAATGTAGTTTATAAGAAGTTTGGTGTGAAGGAAGTTTTCAAGGGTCAAGAGAGGAGGATGATATATGATCAAGAAGAGTGAAAAGCCTAAGCTTGGGGATGCCCCGTGGTTCATCCCTGCATATTTCAAGAAGACTCAAGCGTTTAAGCTTGGGGATGCCCAAGGCAACCCCTTCTTCATCAACTTATCAGGTTTCTTCTATTGAAACTATATTTTTATTCGGTCACATCATATGTGCTTTACTTGGAGCGTCTGTGTGTTTTTATTTTTGTTTGTGTTTGAATAAATTCGGATCCTAGCAATCCTTGTTTGGGAGAGAGACACGCTCCGCTTTTCATATGAACACTTGTTCTTCGTTTTACTTTTAATGTTCAATGATAAAAGTTGGAAGCTACAATACTTATTGGTATTTGGTTGGAAATAGAAAATGCCTCATAATGTCTTGGATAATTTGACACTTGGCAATTGTTTTGAGCTCTCAAGTAGATCATGATTAAGTTTTTTCATGTAGTTTAAACCTATTAGTGAAGAACTACCGTAGAGCTTGTTAAAATTGGTTTGCATGATTGGTCTCTCTTAAGGTCTAGATATTTTCTAGTAAAAGTGTTTGAGCAACAAGGAAGACAGTGTAGAGTATTATAATGCTTGCAATATGTTCTTATGTAAGTTTTGCTGTACCGGTTCATACTTGTGTTTGCTTCAAATAACCTTGCTAGCCTAAGCCTTGTATCGAGAGGAATACTTCTCATGCATCCAAAATCCTTGAGCCAACCACTATGTCATTTGTGTCCACCATATCTACCTACTATGTGGTATTTCCTGCCATTCCAAAGTAAATTGCTTGAGTGCTACCTTTAAACAATTCAAAATTTATCACCTCTGATTTGTGTCAATGTTTTATAGCTCATGAGGAAGTATGTGGTGTTTATCTTTCAATCTTGTTGGGCAACTTTTACCAATGGACTAGTGGCTTCATCCGCTTATCCAATAATTTTGCAAAAAGAGCTGGCAATGGGATTCCCAGTCCCAAATTAATTAACAAAAATAGACACTCCTCCATGGTATGTGATTGTTGGACGGCACCCGAAGGATTCGGTTAGCCATGGCTTGAGAAAGCAAAGGTGGGGAGGAGTGTCATCATAATAAAACTAAAATAAAAAGGCACTCCTTCATGGTATGAGATTGTTGGCAGGCACCCGAGGATTCGGTTAGCCATGGTTTGTGAAAGAAAGGTTGGAAGGAGTGCCACCCAAAAATAAAATAAAATGGGAGCCGCTCTTTGAAGGTTTGTCTGCAAGGGGTTTAGAGTGCCCACTACCATTCGTTGACAACAACAAACACCTCTCAAAATTTTACTTTTATGCTCTCTTTATGTTTTCAAAACCAAAGCTCTAGCACAAATATAGCAATCGATGCTTCCCTCTTTGAAGGGCCACTCTTTTACTTTATGTTGAGTCGGTTTACCTACTTCCTTCCATCTTAGAAGCAAACACTTGTGTCAACTGTGCATTGATTCTTACATACTTACTTATTTGCATTCATCATATTACTTTGTGTTGACAATTATCCATGAGATATGCATGTTGAAAGTTGAAAGCAACCGCTGAAACTTAAATCTTCCTTTGTGTTGCTTCGATGCCTTTACTTTGAATTTATTGCTTTGTGAGTTAACTCTTGTGCAAGACTTTTTGATGCTTGTCTTGAAAGTACTCTTCATGAAAAGTTTTGCTATATGTTATCTATTTGTTAGCAACTATAGATCATTGCCTTGAGTCACTTCATTCATTTCATATGCTTTGTAATAGTATGATCAAGGTTATGTAAGTAGCATGTCACTACAGAAATTACACTTTTTATCGTTTACCTACCGAGGGCAGGAACTAAGCTTGGGGATGCTTGATACGTCTCCAACGTACCTATAATTTCTGACGTTCCATGCTTGTTTTATGACAATACTTACATGTTTTGCTTGCACTTTATGATGATTTCATGCGTTTCCGGAACTAACCTATTAACAAGATGCCACAGTGCCGGTTCCTGTTTTCTTGCTTTTGGTTCCAGGAAGGCTGTTCGGGCAATATTCTCGAATTGGGCAAAATCAACACCAAGATCTTATTTTCTCGGGAGGCTCAGAACAGAAGAGTCGGAGGAGAGCCAGGGGGCCACCACACATGTGGGCGCGGGGCCACAGGCCGCGCCGGCCTGGTGGGAGGCCCTGTGTCGCCCCCTCTGCACGCCTCTTCGCCTATTTAAGCCCTTTCGACCTAAAAATGGTACCAATTGTGAAACTCAGAAAGACTCCGAAGCGCGCCAGCCATGCGAAACTCAATTCGGGGGACGAAGTCTTGTTTCGGCACCACTGCAAGACGGGGAGTACTTGGAAGCCATCTCCATCAACGCCACCGCCTCCATCATGCTCCGTGAGTAGTTCCCCCATGGACTACGGGTTCTAGCTGTAGCTAGTTGGTATACTCTCCCCCATGTACTTCAATACAATGATCTCATGAGCTGCCTTACATGATTGAGATTCATCTGATGTAATCGGTGTTGTGTTTGTTGGGATCCGATGGATTGTTACGTTATGATTGTCTATCTACAAAGTTTGTGAAGTTATTGTTGTTGCAATCTTGTTGTGTTTAATGCTTGTCACTAGGGCCCGAGTGGCATGATCTTAGATTTGAGCTCTATAATTATTGCTTAGATTGTATCTACAAGTTGTATGCACATGTCTATGTCCGGAACCAAAGGCCCCAAAGTGACAGAAATTGGGGACAACTGGAGGGAAAGGCTTAGATATGAGGATCACATGTTTTCACGGAGTGTTAATGCTTTGCTCTGGTGCTCTATTAAAAGGAGTACCTTAATTTCCAGTAGATTCCCTAGAGGCCCGGCTGCCACCGGCTGGTAGGACAAAAGATGTTGTACAAGTTTCTCATTGCGAGCACGTATGACTATATATGGAAAACATGCCTACATGATTAATAGACTTGATGTTCTGTCTTAATGCTATTTCAATCCTATCAATTGCCCAACTGTAATTTGTTCACCCAACACTTGTTATTGGAGAGTTGCCACTAGTGTAGATAGCTGGGAACCCCGGTCCATCTCGCATCATCATATACTCGTTCTACATGTCATTGGAAGTAGTGTCAACTATTTTTGGTGCCATTGCTCTCATATTACTGCTACTGCTGCTGTGTTACTCTTACTCTGCTCTCATTATTACTGCTGCTTTCACATCACCCCTGTTACTAGTGCTTTTCAGTGCAGCTGAATTGACAACTCGGTTGTTAAGGCTTATAAGTATTCTTTACCTCCCCTTGTGTCGAATCAATAAATTTGGGTTTTACTTCCCTCGAAGACTGTTGCGATCCCCTGTACTTGTGGGTCATCATTTATCAACTTTAATGCTTACTATATGACATAAGAACACTATGTGCTTTAATTTGGTTTTTAATTTTTATTTTTTTTGAATTTTGATGCACATTTTGAATCTTGGTCAAATCCTAGGTTTGACCGAGATTTGAACAAGTTTAAAACAAGAAAATAAAAGGTAAGCCCGCCAGACTGGATCCTTCTTAGTCACTCTATAATGAAGCTTTTAGGGGGGGTGTTGAAAATGTAAGCATGTATCCTTCTTAGTACGTCACACCACAATGAAGCTTTTGGGAGGGTTTTTGAAATGTCCATGTTTGAAACCCAAAACGACTTCTCTTGCTTGACTTCATCATAATTAAGACAAAGTTTAGGGTTAGGGGTAGATACATGATTTTTCTGGTTTGAATATGTCTAGACTTTGTTTATCAACTTGAGTGCTTACTATATGGCATATATAAGAAGCTAGGCTATGTGCTTTGGTTTTTCATTTTTTTTGAATTTTTATGCCCATTTGAATCTTGGTCAAATCCTAGGTACGTACGGTTTGACCAAGATTTGAACATGTTAAAACATGAAAATAAAAGGTAAGCATGGATCCTTCTTAGTCACTCTAAAATGAAGCTTTTGGGAGGTTTTTGAAATTTCCATGTTTGAAACCCAAAACCACTTCTCTTCATGCTTGGCTTCGTAAGATAGAGTTTAGGGTTTGGGGTAGATACGTACATGATTTTTCTAAGTATTTTTACGCCCATTTGAATCTTCGTCAAATCCTAAGTTTGACCAAGATTTGAACAAGTTTAAAACATGAAAATGAAAAGGGTAAGCCTGGATCCTTGTTTAGGGTTAGGGGGTAGATACATGATTTTTGTGGTTTGAATATGAGACCTTGTTTATCACCTTGAATGCTTACTATATGACATAGGAAGATGCTTTTGTTTTTTTTTTTTTTTTTTGATTTTTTTAAATTTTTATGCCCATTTGAATCTTGGTCAAGTCATAGGTTTGACCAAGATTTAAACATGTTTAAAACATGAAAATGAAAAAGTAAGGCTGGATCCTTCTTAGTCACTCCAAAATGTACCAATTGATAAATGAGTTAACTTGGCTTCATGGAAAAAATAATGTCATGTAAATGATTTAACTTGGCTTTCGTACCCTTGAATCCATAGGAAACTTTGTATAAATGTAGTAGTATAATAATCAACCGAGTTTTTACACCAACAGTCTGCACTTACGTGTGGTACCCATGCGTGAGGTCCACACTTTAGTGAGCACAAGTCACGTGCAATAGGTATGCAAACTCCCAGCCATTTTCTTTGTCAAGAGAAGACGCATCAGGATGCGTATTGGAAGTATGTGGGTCCTGGATCCTTCGGTTGTCCCTCTAACAAAAAAAACAAATCTCTCTCATTCTCGGCCTCGCTCGACTCTCGCTCGCTCGCTCCTGCTCACTGACAAACCCTGCACAAAAGTCAACATCATCACCCGAAAAAGGGAGACACCATAATTCTCTCCCTTCTTCTCTCCTTCCGAGTGATCCCTCTTCCTCCGAGTTTCACTCGACGGGAAAACACACATGTGCTGCATAGTAATAATAAAAAGTAGAAAAATTGACCTACGAATCTATGATTAAATAGGTTAAACTAGGGTTTTGCCCTACTACAGATCAAGTTCAAAAATATCCAACTACTAGTTCGATTTTGGGCTACTAATATAAAATTAAAATAAGTTGAACTAGTATTCCTCTAAAAATCATTTTGGTATGCATTGTTTGATACTTTTCATAGCTATAGTGCATCACAAATTTATGATTTCATGCTTTGCTTTGCCAATTTCGATTTTTTCTAACCACCTTCTCTTTGATTTCAAATTTAGGTCAAACTATCGATGCCTACTATGTGTTCTACTTGAATTGGATGCAGCGTGCGCACATGTTTTGCCATTGTTTTGGGCTTCCACACATCTTTGGGGCATCCAAGGCATCGATAGTTTGACCTAAATTTGAAATCAGAAGGTGGTTAGAAAAAATCGAAATTGGCAAAGCAAAGCATGAAATCATAAATTTGTGATGCACTATAGCTATGAAAAGTATCAAACAATGCATACCAAAATGATTTTTAGAGGAATACTAGTTCAACTTATTTTAATTTTATATTAGTAGCCCAAAATCGAACTAGTAGTTGGATATTTTTGAACTTGATCTGTAGTGAGTGAGCAAAACCTAGTTTAGCCTGTTTAATCATAGATTCGTAGGTCGATTTTCTACTTTTTGTGCTATGCAGCATGTGTGTTGCCCGTCGAGTGAAGCTCGGAGGAGAGGGATCACTCGAAGAGTATGGTGTCTCTTTCGGGTGATGATGTTGGCTATGCGAGGCTGTCGATGTGAAGCAGCAGCAGCGGCTCAGCGAGGCCGAGAATGAGAGAGATTTGTTTTTTTGTGAGAGGAGCCGAGGATCGGGAACCACATACTTCCATCATCACGTCGTCTCTGTGACAAAAGGTTGGGAGTTTGCGTACCACATGACTTGTGCTCCAAAGTGTGGGACCTCACGCATGGGCACCACACGTAAGTGACAGACTGTGATGTAAAACTCGGTTGATTATTATAGTACTACATTTATACAAAGTTTCCTATGGATTCAAGGTATGAAATCAAGTTAACATCATTTATTTCCATGAAGCCAAGTTAGCTCATTTATCAATTGGTACATTTTGGAGTGACTAAGAAGGATCAGGCTTACTTTTTCATTTTCATGTTTTAAACATGTTTAAATCTTGGTCAAACCTATGAGTTGACCAAGATTCAAATGGGCATAAAAATTCAAAAAAAAAAAAAAATGCGAATCTTCCTATGTATATAAGTAAGCATTCAGATGATAGACAGGCGACATATTCAAACCACAAAAATCATGTATCTACCCCTAACCCTAAACAATGATCCAGGCTTATCCTTTTCATTTTCATGTTTTAAACTTGTTCAAATCTTGGTCAAACTTAGGATTTGACGAAGATTCAAATGGGCGTATACTAAATCATGTACACTAGACCCTAAACTCTATCTGACGGCCAAGCATGAAGAGAAGTGGTTTTGGGTTTCAAACATGGAAATTTCAAAAACCTCCCAAAAGCTTCATTTTAGATTGACTAAGAAGGATCCATGCTTACCTTTCTTTTCATGTTTTAAACATGTTCAAATCTTAGTCAAACCGTGCGTAGACCAGATTCAAATAGGCATAAAAATTCAAAAAATGAAAACAAAGCACATAGCCTAGCTTCTTATATATGCCATATACACTCAAGTTGATAAACAAAGTCTAGACATATTCAAACAGAAAAATCATGTATCTACCTAACCCTAAACTTAATTATGAAGTCACAGAAGAGAAGTCGTTTTGAGTTTCAAACATGGACATTTCAAAACCAAAAAGCTTCATTGTGTTGAGTACTAAAAAGGATACATGCCATTTTCAACAAAAGCTTCATTATAGAGTGACTAGAAGGATCCATCTGGCGAGCCCACCTTTATTTTCTTGTTTTAATTATTCAAATCTCGGTCAAACCTAGGATTTGACCAAGATTCAAAATGTGCATCAAAATTCAAAAAAATATAAAAATTAAAAACCAAATTAAAGCACATAGTGTTCTTATGTCATATAGTAAGCATTAAAGTTGATAAACAAGGTCTAGACACATATTCAAACTAGACAAATCATGTATCTATACCCCTAACCCCTAAACTCTATCTTATGAAGTCAACAACACGAAGAGAAGTGGTTTGGGTTTCAAACATGGAAATTTCAACAACCTCCCAAAAGCTAATATAAGAAGGATCCATGCCTGCTTACCACCTTTTCATTTTCATATTTTAAACTTGTTTAAATCGTGTCAAATTAAACCAAGGATTTGACCAAAAGATTCAAATGGGCATAAAATTTAAAAAAAATCAGAAAAATGAAAAACAAAAGCATATAGTCTTCTTATGTCATATAGTAAGCATTCAAGTTGATAAACAAGGTTTTGACATGCATATTCAAACCTAGGCAAATCATGTATCTATCCCCTAGCCCCTAAACTCTATCTTATGAAGTCAAGCATGAAGAGAAGTGGTTTTGGGTTTCAAACATGAAAATTTCAAGAACATCCCAAAAACTTCATTTTAGAGTGACTAAGAAGGATACATGCTTCCCCTTTTCATTTTCATGTTTTATACTTGTTTAAATCTTGGTCAAACCTAGGATTTGACAAAGATTCAAATGTGCATCAAAATAAAAAATCAGAAAAATTAAAAACCAAAGCACATAGTTTTCTTATGTCATATAGTTAGCATTAAAGTTGATAAACAAGGTCTAGATATATTCAAACAAGAAAAATCATGTATCTACCCCTAACCCTAAACTCTGTCTTATGTAGTCAAGCATGAAGAGAAGTGGTTTTGGGTTTCAAACTTGGAAATTTCAAGAACCCCCCAAAAGCTTCATTTTAGAGTGACTAAGAAGGATCCATGCTTACCTTTTCATTTTCATGTTTTAAACTTGTTTACATCTTGGTCATAGCTAGTGTATTTGACCAAGATTCAAATGGGCATAAAATTAAAAAAATGAAAAAATGAAAAACCAAAGTACATAGTCTTCTTATGTCATATAGTAAGCATTGAAGCTGATAAACAAGGTCTAGACATGTTCAAACCAAACAAAATCATGTATCTACCCCCTAACTAAACTTTATCTTATGAAGCCAAGCATGAAGAGAAGTGGTTCTTGGTTTCAAACATGGAAATATCAAAAACCTCCCAAAAGCTTCATTTTAGAGTGACTAAGAAGTATCCATGCTTACCTTTTCATTTTCATATTTTAAACTTGTTTAAATCATTGTCAAACCTAGGATTTGACCAAGATACAAATATGGGCACAAAACCCTCTTAGCCAAAATCAACTACTACGAGCAAGATTTTCTGTATTGTAGATGCCCCAATTGACTCTCATCCCCAATGTAGTCTTTTTTTATGTCAGTATAGACTTCTTTACTGGATGTATACTATCGTACATGGCATGCATTTGCCTAATGAGCAGCATTGTTTAGCCGTTCTAGCCAACCCGATCAATCTGTCAAGCTTCATGCACGAGATGCCATGTTTATGGCCCTTTTGTTGTGGCTTTTTTTGGCTTTTGGCTTTGGCAAAAGCCAAAAAAAGCACGTAAATAGGTGCTTTTTTGGGCTTTTGGATTTTGGAAGCCAAGAACAAAGATTCTATTCTTTTGGCTTCCAAAATCCAAAAGCCCAAAAAGCACCTATTTAGGTGCTTTTTTTGGCTTTTGCCAAAGCCAAAAAGCCAAAATAAGCCACAACAAAAGGGTAATTTACTCCCTCGCTCCGATCCATATTTCTTGGTGCTAAAAAGAATGTGAATCGGAGGGAGTACTTTTCTTAGATAGTACTATATCAGTTCAAAAAAAAGTACAGTACTACTACATCACAAATGCATCAAAAGAGTACTACTGTACATCACAAGACCACGACAGTTGTATAGTATAGAGTTTAATGCTGAACTTTAAACAGGACCAGGAGCATCAGGGCCAGCAGCAGGGGCGTTGACCGGCAACAAACCAGGCAAAAGACGTAAGGAAGAGGCCATATGCTGCGTGCTTGGCCTTGATTGCAGGGTGGTGATTCTTCGCCGCTCGCCATGTATTCACGCCGTACCAGTTCCGCGTCGCCCGCGAGCGGATCGAAGCGATCCCGCGCGCCGGACACGCTCGAGGAGGCGTGGCGGCTCCAGTGCAAGCAGTCCGCCGCCGGGAGTCGGCGCGCGGCGTGCAGGTACAGAGGCTCCCTGTACATGCCGTCGTCGCTCCGCGAGTTCGCCCCGGGCGGGCTCTGGTACAAGGCGGATCCGCCGCTCAAACCGATGAGCGGCCCCGTCTTCAACAAATGGCGCGCCGACCGGGAGAGGAACCGCCGGTCGAAGGCGGCGTGGGAGGCGAGCACCAGCGGCGGATTCGCGCCGCCAGCCGGCGAGGAGGCGGAGGAGGCGGAGGAAGGGGAAGACCCCCTCTTCTTGAAGGCGCTGGCCGCGTCCCTCAAGGACGATGCCGACAAGAAGAGGGCGGAGGAAGAAGACAAGGCGGCGGCCATCGCCGCCGTGAAGGAGAAGGAGGCGCGGGATGCGGAGGAGAACGCGACCATCATCTTCCTCGACGACTAGATAGGTTAGAAGTCGCGATAAGGATCGCGCAATTCTGTATGTATGATCCGTATGTATGATCAACTATGAATTATGAACAATGAACTATCAAACCAAACCACATAGTTTTTTTTATGTCATATAGTAAGAATTCAAGTTGATAAAACAAGGTCTAGACATATTCAAACTAGACAAATCACGTATATCTACCCCTAACCCTAAACTCTGTCTTATGAAGTAAAGCATGAAGAGAAGTGGTTTTGGGTTTCAAACATGGAAATTTCAAAAACCTTCCCAAAAGCTTCATTTTGGAGTGACTAAGAAGGATGCAGGCTTACCTTTTCATTTTCATGTCTTAAACTTGTTTAAATCTTGGTTAAACCTAGGATTTGACCAAGATCAAATGGGCAAAAAAATCAGAAAAAATCAAAAAAATGAAAACTAAAGCACATAGTATTCTTATGTCATATAGTAAGCATTCAAGTTGATAAACAAGGTCTAAACATATTCAAACCAGACAAATCATGTATCTACCCACTAACCCTAAATTTTGTCTTATGAAGTCGATCAAGCATGAAGAGAAGTGGTTTTAGGTTTCAAACATGGAAATTTCAAAAACCTCCCAAAAGCTTCATTTTAGAGTTACTAAGAAGGATCCATGCTTACCTTTTATTTTCATGTTTTAAACATGTTCAAATCTTGGTCAAACCGTACCTAGGATTTGACCGAGATTCAAATGGGTATAAAAATTCAAAAAAACTGAAAAACCAAAGCACATAGCCTTCTTATGTCATATATAGTAAGCACTCAAGTTGGTAAACAAGGTCTAGAGATATTCAAACCAGAAAAATCTTGTATCTACCCCTAACCCTAAACTTTGTCTTATGAAGTCAAGCACGAAGAGAAGTCGTTTTGGGTTTCAAACATGGAAATTTCAAAAAGCCTTCCCAAAAGCCTCATTTTGGAGTGACTAAGAAGGATGCAGGCTTACCTTTTCATTTTCATGTTTTAAACTTGTTTAAACCTTGGTTAAACCTAGGATTTGACCAAGATCAAATGGGCATAAAAATTCAGAAAAAATCAAAAAATGAAAACCAAAGCACATAGTATTCTTATGTCATATATTAAGCATTCAAGTTGATAAACAAGGTCAAGACATATTCAAACCAGACAAATCATGTATCTACCCTAACCCTAAACTCTGTCTTATGAAGTCAAGCATGAAGAGACGTGGTTTTGGGTTTCAAACATGGAAATTTCAAGAACCCCCAAAAGCTTCATTTTAGAGTGACTAAGAAGGATCCAGGTCGAGCTTACCTTTTATTTTTATGTTTTAAACTTGTTCAAATCTTGGTCAAACCTAGGATTTGACCAAGATTCAAATGGGTATAAAAAAATGAAAAACCAAAGCACATAGCCTTCTTATGTCATATAATAAGCACTCAAGTTGATAAACAAGGTCTAGACATATTCAAACCAGAAAAATCATGTATCTACCCCTAACCCTAAACTTTGTCTTATGAAGTCAAGCACGAAGAGAAGTCGTTTTGGGTTTCAAACATGGAAATTTCAAAAACCTTCCCAAAAACTTCATTTTGGAGTGACTAAGAAGGATGCATGCTTACCTTTTCATTTTCATATTTTAAACATGTTTAAATCTTGGTCAAACCTATGATTTGAACAAGATTCAAATGGGCATAAAAATACTTAGAAAAATCATGTACGTATCTACCCCTAACCTTAAACTCTATCTTACGAAGTCAAGCATGAAGAGAAGTGGTTTTGGGTTTCAAACATGGAAATTTCAAAAACCTCCCAAAAGCTTCATTTCAGAGTGACTAAGAAGGATCCAGGCCGGGCTTACATTTTATTTTCATATTTTAAACTTGTTCAAATCTTGGTCAAACCGTACCTAGGATTTGACCAAGATTCAAATGGGCATAAAATTTCAAAAAAAAATGAAAAACCAAAGCACATAGCCTTCTTATGTCATATAGTAAGCACTCAAGTTGATAAACAAGGTCTAGTCATATTCAAACCAGAAAAATCATGTATCTACCCCTAAGCCTGAACTTTGTCTTATGAAGTCAATCACGAAGAGAAGTCGTTTTGGGTTTCAAACATGGAAATTTCAAATACCTTCCCAAAAGCTTCATTTTGGAGTGACTAAGAAGGATGCAGGCTTACCTTTTCATTTTCATGTTTTAAACATGTTTAAATAAGGATGCGTGGTTCTGAAACCTCATACACATTGTTGCAAAAGTAATTACATCACCTAAACAATACTACCAGTTCATAATTCTAAACTTATGTACAATCTTGGAAACATATAACGCCAGCCTAGTTCACCAATTATCATCATCCCTCTTGATGCGCTTGCCGGTGCCGCTTGTACCTGCCTCCCATGGGTTGGCAGTCCAAGTTCTGCACTCGTTCGCACTTCGTGTGTCGGGAATCCTTGTTGGAGCTTCCCAACCAGATACAGGCCCTGCCCTTGCTAGCTCACCACATCCAGCCGTTGCCCTAGCTTGCTCACCATGTGAACCGCCATCCCACGGAGACCCCGAAGTAGGCTCGCACGGGTCCTTTATCCATGGTGGCATATTCTTCGGATCAAATGGTATGTTGTGCCTAAAGCAATAAGATACAAATTCCCAGTAGGTTGTCCCGACACACTGCTTCTTCTCGTCGCGCCAGGCAGGGGGAAGAGCGGCCAACCTAGCCGCTTCCTTGCAATCCGGGCAAACCACTTCCCTTGGAATTGGTTGTGCTTGACGCTGCCCATCATTGATTTTTTTGAGTCGCCTGTACAACTCAAAACTGACATACCCATCAATCGCAGCATACCTCAAGTTTACTTCAGGCAATGGCATGCACTCCCATTGATCGTGGCTGCTAGTAGGGAACTTGGTCTTCATGTCTTTGTAAGATGGGTCAATGATGGCGGCTGCCAAATCACCCATGCCAGTCCTATTGCCAGGACCATTGAAATTGATCATATCCTGAATGTCAATCCAATTATGTTTAGGAATTTTAATGCCATCTCTAGCAAACCTGCTAGAGTCACCCCTGATGTCAACAGTTGTGAAACAAATTCCTTTATGTTGAAGGAATTCTTGCAGTGCCAGATTATCAGGACTCCTGCATGTTAACACAAATCAATCTTGTAAGATCGTATATGCTGAAATAGTACACATATTTTTCTTCCAGTAAACTGTATACTTGTTGCAGTGAAACAATGATTTTGCATCAGTGATACACATCAAAATAACATGAATTATTGTTGCGACTATATGATCTAATTATTTAAGTGTCAAGTTAAGATTCAGTTACTATATGTTAATATCTTGACATCCATGCCGATTATCGGTGAGTATGAGTACATGAAATTTGTGCAAATTTTGAGTACCAAAATCATGAAACTAGATATCGTGGTCAATCCAAAAAAATTATACAAGTATGTTGGATATTACGTTCCAGACCACATTTTTCATACAAGTTAGTTTGTTCGTGTTTTCATACAAGTTAGAACCTAGTCTATTTCGAAATAAAAAAGCAGATCCAAGATAAAGGAAGAGTTTCTATATTAAAAAACAAAAGGATAAAGGAAGGCATGTGAAGAACATACCTGCAGAAATGGTACACCAGGACGTGGTCGTCCATGGCCAACTGAACGACGGCGGTACTTACTTGGTCCGCAGTGTATTCTAGGTCGAGGCCGACGAACCTGGGCCTGTCCTCTAGTAGCTTTTGTTCGTACATCTTGAGGGTGTGCTCGAGAACGGAAGGGTCATTCGTGTAGACCACGTTCACCTTGGTCGTCCCATGGGGAACGACGCTCCTCTTCAGCGTAAACAGGCCGCCGTCGGCCATGGCAGCGCTGAAGCACGTCGAACTGATCGGAGGGATTGAGGGGGAGGGAGGGAGAGCAACTGCAAACAATGGGGTTTTTTGGAACTTGCCGAAATGCAGGGGAGAACGAACCGCCAGGGGTTGTTTAGTGGGGACAGATGGGAATAATACTGCGATGAGGTTGAGGAATTAACTCCAACCGCCATTTAAATCTAGTACTCCCTATAGTCAGTTGATAGGAAATGGACGGGCAAGATTGATTCTAGGGAGGCGAATCCCAGTATTTTCCCAATTTATTTGAGTTGTAATATAACCATCGTTAATACTTGAATTGAAAAATATTTACAAAATTAATTTATTATATACTACATGATGAGATAATCCAACAAACCATGGAAATGCATGGCCATCCAACCATGTCACCCGCTTGTGAAAATTGTATAGGTGGTAGTGTGCGCAATACACGCGGTAGCCACTTCACAAATACATCCTTTTAATTTTGCCCCCCTTAATTCGGCCAATAAAAATGAAAAGACTTTATGTGGAAAACCAAAAAAACTGTATTTGGCAAAGTATAGTCGAAAATAAGAAGTTTTTCATTGATCTCTTAAAAAAGGGGTCATGATTCGAAAGTTCGCCATGCATGGTTCTTGCGGTAACCAAGCTAGCTCACCCATGTGGCAAGAAGCGAATCAATGTCCAACATGCATGGTTCCAAAAATATATATTTACAGAATGATTCTGCTTCTCAAGAATATTTGCATGCCATCATGTTTGTTATTTTTCCTAGATAAAAGTAGTAATTGGTGACTTCGTGATTGCCTTGCTTGCTGATTTCAATAAGTTTGAACCTCATTTTGGCTTTATTTCAAATTTAGGCAAAAACTTCTTGGCAATCGACTTTGTGAGCTACTATACTTGGATGCAACCCACATTTTCGTTGGCTAATGTTTTCTGATTCCACAACAATAGGGCACATCCCTATATCATCCCAAATTTTGAATTCTTATTAGTTTGGTTGATGACCACCATTCATATCCGAACTTAATTAATTGGAGTACAAATGATGGTTTCATGGTAAGCTAGTTTGACAAATTAGCCTTCGAAATGGCGATTCGCCTACCATGCATGCATGTTTGGCCTACCCGTGAAATTTTGATTTGTGGTATTGTGCACACACTGCACATGATAGCGAATAAACAAAACACATATTTGGACCCCTTTGGCCAGCAAGGGCATGTTTGGTTCCTAGCCACAATTTGTCAAGAAGCCAAAATTTGGCAGCCATGCATATAGTTTATTTGGCATGTGTTTGGTTTTTGCCACAATTTGGCTTATCACACTTCATTGCATGTATATATGGTCCATTTGTCATAGACTCAACTTTTTTTTACAAAGTTTTGACAAAGTTTGGCTTTAATATTTTAAGCCACAATTTGGTGGCTAGCCATACTAGCTTTTTTTTTTTGGCTAACCACACTTTGGCTTTGGAAAAATGTGGCTACCAAACATGGGTCCTAATAAAAAGAAAACAACACACTAATGTGTGGTAAACCAAAAATCCCTACTTTGCAAAGTTGCATATGTGCAAAAGGGGGGCAATGCATGCATTATTCAGAAGTTGATTGTGGTTTTCGTAGTGTAACCAATTAATTAAGCTTACATATGGGAAGAGGCTAGCGAGGCGAACTCAAGCAGCTATGGTTCCAATGTTGTCAAGTTTGAAGTGGACACTGCATGAAGCTTGCTCAAATTAATGGGTAGAAAGCCAAAAGCAGTCCATATTTATTCTATATGTGTGTGAATAATAACTCTTCACCCCAAACCTCTATGTATGATAGGGTTTTATATTTTTTACTTGTTAGTAGTAAGTACATGTCATGTGATGGCTCCATGCACATGTTTCACAACTTTTTTTTGATTTGTTTCTACCTCATTTGGTTGGTTTCAAATTTGCTCAAACTTCCTATGCGCGCTATGTTGTACTATTGGGACCCATGTTTGGGCTTTGTTTGTGGTACCACACTTGCAGGGTACCTCCAAGTATTTTATTCCCAAAAATTATGAATTCTAATTAAATGGTGAACTATAAACTGATCATCTAAAGTTGGAAAATAAAATCCATATATAGCTACACATCGAGATATGTGTATAAGGTAGACAAACTGCATTGCCACACATGCCTTATATAAGTTTGTTTTTTCTAGCGGAGTGGATTCCCTAATCACCCCACGGTTGTGACATTGTCAATGTTGTCATGATAAATAACATTGCGAGACTTTCCATCTTATTCTTTTTTGTAGAAATGATTGTCCCATTATGGCAAACGTCCCCATTCGTTTTTCAAATTAAGTAAACGTTATAGGATGAAAATTCATTGAAGTGACAAATTTTCTAGATTTCTAACTATTTTAGCTCATTCAAACAAGTTTGCAATAGGCCGACCTGTTGTCCAGTGACAATTTTAGAGTACAATTTGATCAACATCACAAAAAGTGCTTTTAAGGCTCGTAAGTAGTATCATACATGCCATGTTGGCAAAAATCTAATGTGTCACATCAATTATGAGGTGAGAGATGAGAGTAGTATTATAACACATAAACCTAGAAAACTTAGAAAACTTCATGACAAATACATCATGTACACACATTTGCATTGAGATTCTACAAAACTTTAAATATGACATAAGTATGAACCATATTATGATACTATGCATTGTGGAGGTAGTATCACAAACTAGTAGTGTATGATACTACGTACTACGTACTTCCCATTGTGACTAGTCTTAATCACTCTGACCTCGCCGTCTCGCCGTCTTACTATAGTACATACTACACCCCCACTCCGTCTCTCATACATCGCCCCACTCGTTTCCCACTCCGTCTCTCATACAGCGGCTGCGCCTGTAGATATCTTCGAGGATCTGGGCGATTTTGACCCGCTTTTCGGCGCTCGCCGTTTCAAGGTGAAGACCCCAATCTTAGCATGCATGTTGGACCAATTAGGAGTACAAAATTATGTTCTAAATGTTGCTCAAACTTTCCATACAACTAATATATAACTTATACTACGTAGGTTACACCATCGAAATAGGTATGACCAGTTGAGAAATGGGAACAATAACTTGGAACCTTTCTTACTATCGAGTGGGACGTGTGATATTGGTGTGACCCTGCTTTTTTCTTCTTCTACATAATGGCTACATGATGGTTCTAGAAAGAAGTGTATGCTGTTGTGGTATCTCTTGACGCGAATCCCTCTAATCACAAGCGTTAGATTTTGGAAACCAACGGTTAGTACTGCTGTTACATGTCTAGTTCAAAACTGGTGCATTTTGTATGTTGTTGTAGTAGTCTAGTAGATAGATTCAGATGCATGGTCAGGAGTGCAAACATTTCGCAACTAGTTGATCCCTCATCTTATTGTCGGATGTCACATTTCGAGTTTGTAAAAAAATGTAAATTCAAATCATAGTCACGGGTTATGTTGTATCTTGCACATCTAAACATTTGTTTCAAAAAGTGACCATATGTGAGCTGTGGAAAAAAGAAAAGACCAAAGTGAATAATATTCCTTAACTATTCACATATCATTTGTCTTTTTTGTGCAAGCTAGAATTTTTTTTACATACTCATCTGTGACCTGTGGAGCAATACACAACATAATATGTGTCCCAGTTTTGTTTTTCTTCATATTTTTTAAAAGTGCAGAAGTGTGATATCCGATAATAGGATGCGAGTGCAACTAGTTGCAAATGAGATGCTAATGCATGCTGATATGATACTACCTCTGTCCATAAATAGATGTATGTCTTTTGTCGTGGCCCCATCCTACTTCTGCATTTTCTTTACGGCCATTTTTGAGTAGTTGCGACCTGGACGTGATCGGACTAGTCGATACTCGATAGTAGTCGTAGTACTGTACAACTTCTGCATGTGGCGTCAGCCTCTAGAGTAGTAGTACTAGCTAACGGATAGATTATATCTGGAGAAACTGACATGGCCATTGATATGACAAGACTATACCCGGATTCGGACGCATTGTAGTGACTCCATCAATGTTCCGCTATGATGGTGTATTTTACTGCTACACCAGATTGTCGACGCAGAGGATTCCTTGGCTTCCGCGCAAGACCCTTCCCAAAGAAGGCATCTGCTCTGGCCCGTTGATTCTATGTGGACGGTTCCAGATTGCTTTATGTGTTTTTGTACAGTATCAGATACTAGGTTTTCCTTCCCTCCATATTAGGGGTTGTTTGGTTTAGGGGATAGGTTTATGGGATGAGAGTATCCCCAACCACCTGGCTAGGGATAGCCAATTTTTGTTGTTTGGTTGTGTAGGAATTGAGTGTAGGACGAGAGGTGGGTAGTGGTATAGATTTTTTTTGTTTGCTCGAAATGTTAGGGGTGGCTATAAGATGGTGAGATTATCTCTACACACATCAAATATACCACACCTCCTATTTTTATAGCCCAAAAAAATACATAACCGGTGGTATGTGAATTGATCTGGGTAAAAATATTACACAACCGTACAAATATTCAAATCCTATAGTCAAATCCTACATAACTCCTATAGTCAAATCCTACATAACTCCTATACAAATTGTACGAATCAAAGGATATGATTTCCCCCCTATATAGCTTGTTTGATTTGAAGAATTGAATCCTCCAAAATTTCTATGTATTGTTTTCTTATACTAGTACAACCCTATAGGATTTCTAATAAGAGGTTAGACCTCTTGGAAAAATTCATATGCATCTGTGACAACTATGCTATGCACTCTCAATCTCTATAGAAATTTCCTTTGTCTTTCCTATGATACCATCACACACCTAGCTCTACCAATTCCCGTAGATTTCTTTCCCGTAGGATTCAAGGAGGCATATGTCATAGCGATTCTCCATTATTCTATCATATGAATCTAACATGCCCTCTCAGTTTGAGTGATGCAAAGTGGCCACTATAAGATTTATTTAGTCAGATTAATTGGTCATGCATACACTAGTTGTTTTCTATCTTTCCTACACATGTCAATTAGCGAAATTTATAAGTAAAATCCTAAAATTCAAATAAATTGCTGAAAATTGGAAATAATATTACAGTTGTAGCAAATTACTAAATCGATCCAGAAAATATGTACATGGCTTCAAGAATCTTTTTGCCGAACTGAGTAGTCCGTAAATGATGTCCTTGGAGTAGTTTGTGAGTTAAAGAACGTCCATTTCGTCAAACTGACATGGCCTTTGATTTGACAAGAGAACACTAATATTTTGGACCTGAATCAGAGTGGTAAAGGCGTACAGCTCGATCAATGCAATGGTATGATGGCTATGCAGCTATACCTATATAGGAGTAGACTACTAGTAGACTTTGGGACACAGAGATTTGGCTTCCGCGGCCGACCCCGAACAAGATTCTTTTACATTGCCCATCTTTTCACTGACATTGAATCGCTGAAACTTGGGGTCCGCCTGTGGCAGGACCAGCCTGTCAATGGCCCAAAGTCTTATGTGCTCCCGCCCTTTGATTTTGGATGGACGGACAAGATTGCCCAGTCCCATCCCTGTCCTGTTCGTTCCAGTTTTCATCCTCCTCCCCGGGGAACCCTCCCCGGAGAGCTCTACACCGACCCCTTCTATCCCCACCTGCTTGTCCCTTCCTTCTTCCTCCAGCGATTCATCCATCGTTCAACAAGTTGTCTAAGAAGAACATGAAGAAGTGTAAGAAGAGGAAGGAGGCGTTGTTGTCTGAGACTAAATCCGCGGTGAAATCCATCCCGCTGAAAGTCCTGCAAACTCCGACTTTGAAAGTGTACCAGCGGCGCCGGCGGACAGGCATGTCTGCGCTTCCATCGCAAGCTCAGTCTGCGCTTCCATCGCAAGCTCAGTCTGCGCTTCCATCGCAAGCTCAGTCTGCGCTTCCATCGCAAGCTCAGTCTGCTTCGGGCTTGTTGGGTCAGGGCAGAGTAATCCAGCAAGAGTCCTGGTAGGTTTTTATCGCCATGTGCTTTCTTTGCCCCCATGAACGCAGATTACAGCAAGGCAAACAGATCCAACTATTTTTTTACCCGGGAGAACCAGCTATTTGACCGTCTTTCTTCCAGGGCCGCCCGTTCAAGTGTCGCCCTTCCTACCGATGCCGAGAAATCGACCGTGTTTCGCCAAGATGGTGGGTACGAAGCTCCCCGGTATGTTTCCATCGCCATGCCGAAGTTTCTCTGCCTTCTGGCTGGCTAGCGGATCAAACAATTTAACCGTCTTTCTTCCATGGCGGCTGGTTTCAGCGCCATTCCTACCCAAGTTGAGAAATCGCTCGTTTCTCGCCAACCTGGTGGGTACGAAGCTCCTGGGTATGTTTCCATCGCCATGCCGGATTTTCGTTGAGTCCTTGCTGGCAGGCGGTGCCAACTAAACCGGCTATCATCTTCCAGGGCCGACGGTTCCAGGCTCGTGCTTTCTACCGCAGGATCCACTTCGTACTTAGCTATCGAGGACCCGTTGTTTGATGAGCACTTGTTAGCTCTCAAGAGCATTAATAATGTATGCACTATATAATATATATCCATTGCTTTTTTTTCTTCCTCTTCATCTCCGTACTGCATGAGGGCTTCTTTAATTCGTAGGACTTCTATAAGAATTGTGTAGCATTTAGATCCTATGGGTTTTTTCCTACATTAGTTGTTTGATTTATAGAAATATATCCTATGTTTGTTCCTTTTTTCGAAATGGGGGACATATCACAGCCTCTGCATCAAAATGATGTATATGGCTGCTTTATTGCTTTCTTCAGTTCATACACAAATTATGACAACTTCTCACGGATCAGCTAGAGTCGACACAAAGATCCACCAACGAAACATAGAAAACAGCGGGTGCCAAAAAGGCAAAAACACATCAGTAAGTAATTCTATGAGGAAACTGCCAGCCACCCTGGCTGTAAAAATCCCGTGCGGCTGTCTCTAGTCAGTTGCACCCAGACTCCATGATATCCTGCTGATCCTCGGGCTGGAGATAAGAAACATACGGATCTAGTGAATAATCATAGGGATAACCTGCAAGAAGGGATGAGATTTGGGTTTATTAAACACGACTTCATTTTGTACATTCCAAATAGCCCATAAAATAGCGCATACACCCTCTCTAATGTATACAAAATCCTATGCTTTTCCTAATCTTATGATTTTCATATCCTGTGAATGAAAAAGGATCCCTGATTCGTTCCTGGTGAATTTTTCCATGCAGGAAGGGATTATGAGATTAAAGGGCCACAACACCACCCTTCAGAACAGAAACCTCAAACTCTTGCATAGGTTTGGTATCATGAATGCAGAATCAGAGACGAATGCTCAGTCTCCGGGAGAGGAGCAGCCAGTGCGCGTGTGTGCATCTTCGGCCGTGTATGTTTCCATTGCCGTGCCGCAGTTTCATCGCCTCCTTGCTGGCTGCCAGATCCAACTACTTAAATGTCTTTCTTCCAGGGATGGCGGTTCCATCGTTGAAGAGGTTCCTATGGACAAGGACTTTGCAGCTCTCAGGCATATTGAAGAGGTTGGCACTCCATTTGTTTATTTCTCCCCCCTCATCTGCACTCTGCATACTTCATTGCTGTTGAATTTGCAATGCAGGATGTGATAACACGATTCTCCGTGAAACTGGACCAGATCAAGGGCCACAACACCATCCTTCATAAGAAAATCCGCCACCTCGTGGGCAGGTGCATTTTAAATCGTGCCATATCGGAGGAGAATGCCCGTTCCGTGCAATCTTCTTTTGATAAACGGTACTCAGACGTTCTCGCGGAGTGTAAGAAGTTGAAGAAGGAAGTCGAGGAACTACGCGCCCAGCCACCGATGAGTGTGGTCACTGACAAGGCTGGTCAGTGTGATTGCAACTGTGACTGTGAAAGTTTTCAACAGGAAGTGGAGTTGCATGCTGAACATGCGCAATATTTCGAGACGAAGTACTTGAAAGTTCGCACAGAGTGCGATAAGTTGAAGAAGGAAGTCGAGTGTCTCCGCTCCCAGCAGCCAACTATTGCGACATCAGGAGACCAGGGTGTGCTAATTGCAGCCAGAATTTTGGAATCGATGAAAAGTTGAATTTGGCTTTGTTGTGCAATATAGCAAGACCTGTTCCTCCTCTGCCTTCGTCTTTTGGCATAATTGCTTTGTCTTCAGTATTGACTCCTGAATGCTTCGTATATTTCTGACGGTTTCTGAATTATGTACAACTTTTGTAATATTGGTCAAACTAGTTTTGACCAGGGTTTGTGTAGGGTGGTTGAATTTTTTTGGTTGGTCCAAATTGTGTTGTGTGGTCCAAATGTGATGTATCATCACACCACCATGTGCCCCGCCACGATGACCGGATTGGCATAGGGGATTTATTTTTTGAAGGATGTTATTTTTCATGGACAATATCTGACACAAACAATAAAATGTTAAGGTCTCATATTATTCTGAATGATTGTGAATTACTTATGACGTTTGGAAGTATTGGTATACGTGAGAATCGAGTACATGCACGACTTCACGCGTCCACAACTAATCGGCCTCATCGTCTCTCGCGTCCACAACTAATGCCATTCTGATACAGAGAGTCAGAGGCTATAAAATAATCGGCCTCATCGTCTCTCGCGAGCTCGTCCTCTCCCCTCCCATCAACTCACCGCACCTCCGAGGCATCGACTTCCTCGTTTCCAACCGCAGCAGCATGAAGACAGGTCTTGCGTACGAGGCGGAGCAATCGGCGGCCGCTCGCGCAGAGGATGCCTCTGCGGTAGTGGCCGTCGCGGCGGGTGAGGCTTCACCGGGCACCCAGGCCGCTCGTCTCCTCTGCTTGTCTGATTCTTCGACCTCGGTCGAAACGGGCGTCCTGGCCGTCGAGGAGAAGGTGGATAGCAACGCCGTTGCTCCCGCCGAAGATCTGCAAGGCGTTGCAGGCCACCACGGCGAGGTCTTCCTAGACCCGGTGCTGGACGCGGACCTCGACCCCTTCGACGATTTCGGCCCAAACGTTCAGTTCCAGGAGGATGTCGAGGGTGACGACGAGGAGGTACTGCTCTTTTACCGAAACTGTCCCGATCCTTTTTGTGTCATATTACTGTTCACGTGGTTTGCACGAACCTGGTTCTTGATTGATTTGATCTCCTACCTTGTTCTTGTAGACGTACTTGATTCTACGGTTCGTACGGTCAGATTCTAGTTTAATTTCGACTAATCTGCCATGTAGTTGGCTTGATTTGTCATATAATTAATTTATGTGTTCATACTTAGTGGACTTGCAATTGTTGTGGCTTATGTTCATTGCTGTTCATAGGGTTTTCTCGTGATTTAGTATGATTTCTTCTGCCATTTACTTGTTCTACACATTTAATTTTAGGGTTTCTAAGGTTTGCTTATGATAGTGCAGTATTTATTCGATCTGTCATTAAGCACCTGATTATTATGTACTTTATAATTCACAGGAATATTCTGATGACATGGACGACAACAAGGAGCGCAGGGACCAGAAGAGCCGCTACGTTCTGAAGCGGCTGAAGGGTGGTGAAATTCGTTTCCGCATGCGCGGGGAGCTATTTTGCCCATTCTGTGGCAAAATCCTCCAGAAGGACATCCGCAGCCTGATCCAGCATGCGACGGGTGTAGGCCTAAGTACATCGGGGAAGCACCGCCCTGCAACCAAGGCCAAGCACGCAGCATATGGCCTCTTCCTCCAGAATTACGTCTTGCCTGGCTTGTTCCCGGTCAACGCCCCTGCTGCTGGCCCTCATGCTCCTGGTCCTGTTTAAAGTTCATATGTGTAATCTTATTCCCTTTGGAAGTTCAGTATTAAACTCTACTAGTACAACCGTGGTGGTCTTGTGATGGTAGTACTCTTTTGATGCATTTGTGATGTAGTAGTACTAGTATTTTTTTTTGAAATGGTATAGTACTATCTAAGAAAAGTACTCCCTTCGATTCACATTCATTTTACACCAAGAAATATGGATCGGAGTGAGGGAGTAAATTAAACATGGCATCTCGTGCATGAAGCTTGACATATCGATCAGGTTGGCTAGAATGGCAATACAATGCTGCTCATTAGGCAAATGCATGCCATGTAAAGAAGTCTATACTGACATAAAAAAAAGACTACATTGGGGATTAGAGTCAATTGGGGCATCTACAATACAGAAAATCTTGCTTGTAGCTGATTTTGGCTAAGAGGGTTTTACTCACATTACACGTGCCACTTTCCTTGTCTGCAAAACAAGTTCCAATAAAGGGAGAGGAAAGAAAAGGGTATTGTGGGCGAGATTGAACATACTTGCATATTGCACGTGTTATATTACTTTATGTTGACATATCCATGAGATATACATGTTATAAGTTGAAAGCAACCGCTGAAACTTAATCTTCCTTTGTGTTGCTTCAATACCTCTACTTTGAATTATTGCTTTATGAGTTAACTCTTATGCAAGACTTATTGATGCTTGTCTTGAAGTACTATTCATGAAAAGTCTTTGCTTTATGATTCACTTGTTTACTCATGTCATTACCATTGTTTTGATCGCTGCATTCATTACATATGCTTACAATAGTATGATCAAGGTTATGATGGCATGTCACTTCAGAAATTATCTTTGTTATCGTTTTACCTGCTCGGGACGAGCAGAACTAAGCTTGGGGATGCTGATACGTCTCCAACGTATCGATAATTTCTTATGTTCCATGCTACATTATTGATGATATCTACATGTTTTATGCACACTTTATGTAATATTCGTGCATTTTCTGGAACTAACCTATTAACAAGATGCCGAAGTGCCAGTTCCTGTTTTCTGCTGTTTTGGTTTCAGAAATCCTAGTAACGAAATATTCTCGGAATTGGACGAAATCAACGCCCAGGTTCCTATTTTGCCCGGAAGCATCAGAACACCCGAGAGCCACGAGAGGAGGGGCCTGGTGGGCGGATGACAGGGTGGCGCGGCCGGGGGCTGGGCCCGCCACCCTATGGTGTCGTCGCCCCTTCGACCCTCCTGCGCCGCCTCTTCGCCTATTTAAAGCCTCCGTCGCGAAATCCCTGATACGGAGGACGAAACCCACGAAACCATCCAGAGCCGCCGCCATCGCGAAGCCAAGATCTGGGGGACAGAGTCTCTGTTCCGGCACCCTGCCGGACGGGGAAGTGCCCCCGAAGGCTTCTCCATCGACACCGCTGCCATCTCCACCGCCATCTTCATCACCGCTGCTGCTCCCATGAAGAGGAGTAGTTCTCCATCGAGGCTCGGGGCTGTACCGGTAGCTATGTGGTTAATCTCTCTCCTATGTGCTTCAATACAATAATCTCATGAGCTGCCTTACATGATTGAGATTCATATGATGATGCTTGTAATCTAGATGTCATTATGCTAGTCAAGTGGGTTTTACTTATGTGATCTCCGGAGACTCCTTGTCCCACGTGTGTAAAGGTGACAGTGTGTGCACCGTGTGGGTCTCTTAGGCTATATTTCACAGAATACTTATTCACTGTTATGAATGGCGTAGTGAAGTGCTTATTTATATCTCTTTATGATTGCAATGTGTTTTGTATCACAATTTATCTATGTGCTACTCTAGTGATGTTATTAAAGTAGTTTATTCCTCCTGCACGGTGTAATGGTGACAGTGTGTGCATCCGTGTTAGTACTTGGTTTATGCTATGATCATGATCTCTTGTAGATTGCGAAGTTAACTATTGCTATGATAGTATTGATGTGTATTATTCCTCCTACATAAGCATGAAGGTGACAGTGTGCATGCTATGTTAGTACTTGGTTTAGTCGTATCGATCTTTCATGCACTCTAAGGTTATTTAAATATGAACATTGAATTGTGGAGCTTGTTAACTCCGGCATTGAGGGTTCGTGTAATCCTACGCAATGTGTTCATCATCCAACAAGAGAGTGTAGAGTATGCATTTATCTATTCTGTTATGTGATCAAAGTTGAGAGTGTCCACTAGTGAAAGTCTAATCCCTAGGCCTTGTTTCTAAATACTGCTATCACTGCTTGTTACTGTTTTACTGCGTTACTACTGCTGCGTTACTACTGCTTGTTTACTATTACTACCATCAATTGCACGCCAGCAAGCACTTTTAGGCACCATACTACTGCTCATATTCATTCATACCACTTGTATTTCACTATCTCTTCGCCGAACTAGTACACCTATTAGGTGTGTTGGGGACACAAGAGACTTCTTGCTTTGTGGTTGCAGGGTTGCATGAGAGGGATATCTTTAACCTCTTCCTCCCCGAGTTCGATAAACCTTGGGTAATCCACTTAAGGGAAACTTGCTGCTGTTCTACAAACCTCTGCTCTTGGAGGCCCAACACTGTCTACAAGAATAGAAGCACCCGTAGACATCAAGCACTTTTCTGGCGCCGTTGCGGGAGGAAAGGTAAAAGGCACTCATACTCCGGTTCCAGGTAACAGTACTTTTCTGGCGCCATTGTGTGTGTGCTCGAAGCTATTTCCTTTAGACTCTGCAATTACGACATTTGGTTTCTTGTTTACACTAGTTAGGCATAATGGACAACAATGACCTTTTTATTCTATTTCCTGATTTAAGACATGGATGGTTTGATGCGAAAATTAAAAAACCCATGGAACATATTAATATGAATGCTTTGAACACTATTGTTGCTAATGATATGGAAAATTCTAAGCTTGGGGAAGCTGGCTTTGATGAGCATGATATTTTTAGTCCCCCAAGCATTGAGGAGAAAATTTACTTTGATGATACTTTGCCTCCCATTTATGATGATTATAATGATAGTAGTCTTTTGTTACCACATTATGGAGGATAAATTTGATTATGATTACAATATACCTCCTATATTTGATAGCTACTTTGTTGAATTTGCTCCCACTACAACTAATAAAATTGATTATGCCTATGTGGGGAGTAATAATTTTATGCATGAGACTCGTGATAAGAATGCTTTATGTGATAGTTATATTGTTGAGTTTTCTCATGATGCTACTGAAAGTTATTATGAGAGAGGAAAATATGGTTGTAGAAATTTTCATGTTACTAAAACACCTCTCTATGTGCTGAAATTTTTGAAGCTACACTTGTTTTATCTTCCTATGCTTGTTACTTTGCTCTTCATGAACTTGTTTATTTACAAGATTCCTATGCATAGGAAGCATGTTAGACTTAAATGTGTTTTGAATTTGCCTCTTGATGCTCTCTTTTGCTTCAAATACTATTTCTTGCGAGTGCATCATTAAAACTGCTGAGCCCATCTTAATGGCTATAAAGAAAGAACTTCTTGGGAGATAACCCATGTGTTTTTTTACTACAGTACTTTGTTTTGTATTTGTGTCTTGGAAGTTGTTTACTACTGTAGCAACCTCTCCTTATCATGTTTTTGTGCCAAGTAAAGTTTCTATATTAAAGTTGATGTTATATTTGGGATCGCTGCGCAGAAACAGCATTGCTGTCTGTCACGAATCTGGGCCTAAGTCTCTGTAGAAAATTCGAAAAAATCTGCCAATTTACGAGCGTGATCCTCAGATACGTACGCAACTTTCATTAGTTTTGAGTTTTTCCGTTTGAGCAAGTCTGGTGCCATTTTAAAATTCGTCTTTACGAACTGTTCTGTTTTTGACAGATTCTGCCTTTTATTTCGCATTGCCGCTTTTGTTAAGTTGAATGAGTTTCTTTGTTCCATTAACTTTCAGAAGTTATGTGCAATGTCCAGAAGTGTTAAGAATGATTGTGTCACCTCTGAACATGTGAATTTTTGATTATGCACTAACCCTCTAATGAGTTTGCTTGAAGTTTGGTGTGAAGGAAGTTTTCAAGGGTCAATAGAAGAGGGTGATATAATGTGATCGAGAAGAGTGAAAGGTCTAAGCTTGGGGATGCCCTGGTTCATCCCTGCATATGTTAAGAAGACTCAAGCATCTAAGCTTGGGGATGCCCAAGGCATCCCCTTCTTCATCGACAACTTATCAGGTTTCTTCTAGTGAAACTATATTTTTATTCGGTCACATCTTATGTTCTTTACTTGGAGCGTCTGTGTGTGCTTTTATTTTTGTTTTGTTATCTTAGTTCTCTGAATAAGTTCATCCTTGTGTGGGAGAGAGACACGCTCCGCTGGTTCGTATGAACACATGTGTTCTTAGCTCATAATATTCATGGCGAAGTTTCCTCTTCGTTAAATTGTTATATGGTTGGAATTGGAAAAATGCTACATGTAGTAATTGGTAAAATGTCTTGGATAATGTGATACTTGGCAATTGTTGTGCTCATGTTTAAGCTCTTGCATCATATACTTTGCACCTATTAGTGAAGAAATACATAGAGCATGCTAAAATTTGGTTTGTATAATTGGTCTCTCTAAGGTCTAGATAATTTCTAGTATTGAGTTTGAACAACAAGGAAGACGGTGTAGAGTCTTATAATGTTTACAATATGTCTTTTATGTGAGTTTTGCTGCACCGGTTCATCCTTGAGTTTGCTTCAAACAACCTTGCTAGCCTAAACCTTGTATCGAGAGGGAATACTTCTCATGCATCCAAAATCCTTGAGCCAACCACTATGCCATTTGTGTCCACCATACCTACCTACTACATGGTATTTCTCCGCCATTCCAAAGTAAATTGCTTGAGTGCTACCTTTAAACAATTCAAAAGTTACTACCTCTTATTTGTGTCAATGTTTTATAGCTCATGAGGAAGTATGTGGTGTTTTATCTTTCGATCTTGTCATTTACTTTTGACAGACTTTCACAATGGACTAGTGGCTTCATCCTCTTATCCAATAATTTTGCAAAAAGAGCTGGCAATGAGGTTCCCAGCCTCAATTAATTAACTTGCATTAATAATTCTCTTCACATGTTTTGCTCTGATCTATCAGTAAGCAACTTAAATTTGCAAATAGACACTCCTCCATGGTATGTGAATGTTGGAAGGCACCCGAGGATTCGGTTAGCCATGGCTTGTGTAAGCAAAAGGTTGGGGGAGTGTCATCTAATAAATAAAACTAAAGTACATGTGTAAATAAAAGAGAAGAGGGATGATCTACCTTGCTGGTAGAGATAACGTCCTTCATGGGAGCCGCTCTTGAAAGTCTGGTTGATGAGGTTCGTTGACAACAACAAACACCTCTCAAAACTTTATTTTTATGCTCTCTTTATGTTTTCAAAATAAAAGCTCTAGCACAAATATAGCAATCGATGCTTTCCTCTTTGAAGGACCATTCTTTTACTTTATTGTTGAGTCAGTTTACCTATCTCTCTCCACCTCAAGAAGCAAACACTTGTGTGAACTGTGCATTGATTCCTACATACTTGCATATTGCACTTGTTATATTACTTTATATTGACACTATCCATGAGATATACATGTTATAAGTTGAAAGCAACCGCTGAAACTTAATCTTCCTTTGTGTTGCTTCAATACCTCTACTTTGAATTATTGCTTTATGAGTTAACTCTTATGCAAGACTTATTGATGCTTGTCTTGAAGTACTATTCATGAAAAGTCTTTGCTTTATGATTCACTTGTTTACTCATGTCATTACCATTGTTTTGATCGCTGCATTCATTACATATGCTTACAATAGTATGATCAAGGTTATGATGGCATGTCACTTCAGAAATTATCTTTGTTATCGTTTTACCTTCTCGGGACGAGCAGAACTAAGCTTGGGGATGCGATACGTCTCCAACGTATCGATAATTTCTTATGTTCCATGCTACATTATTGATGATATCTACATGTTTTATGCACACTTTATGTCATATTCGTGCATTTTGGAACTAACCTATTAACAAGATGCCGAAGTGCCGTTCCTATTTTCGCTGTTTTTGGTTTCAGAAATCCTAGTAACGAAATATTCTCGGAATTGGACGAAATCAACGCCCAGGTTCCTATTTTGCCCGGAAGCATCCGAACACCCGAGAGCCACCGGAGGAGGGCTGGTGGGCGGATGACGAGGGTGGCGCGGCCAGGGCTGGGCGCGCCACCCTATGGTGTCGTCGCCCCTTCGACCCTCCTGCGCCGCCTCTTCGCCTATTAAAGCCTCCGTCAAAACCCGATACGGAGGACGAAACCCACGAAACCATCCAGAGCCGCCGCCATCGCGAAGCCAAGATCCGGGGACAGAGTCTCGTTCCGGCACCCTGCCGGACGGGGGAAGTGCCCGGAAGGCTTCTCCATCGACACCGCTGCCATCTCCACCGCCATCTTCATCACCGCTGCTGCTCCCATGAAGAGGGAGTAGTTCTCCATCGAGGCTCGGGGCTGTACCGGTAGCTATGTGGTTAATCTCTCCTATGTGCTTCAATACAATAATCTCATGAGCTGCCTTACATGATTGAGATTCATATGATGATGCTTGTAATCTAGATGTCATTATGCTAGTCAAGTGGGTTTTACTTATGTGATCTCCGGAGACTCCTTGTCCCACGTGTGTAAAGGTGACAGTGTGTGCACCGTGTGGGTCTCTTAGGCTATATTTCACAGAATACTTATTCACTGTTATGAATGGCGTAGTGAAGTGCTTATTTATATCTCTTTATGATTGCAATGTGTTTTGTATCACAATTTATCTATGTGCTACTCTAGTGATGTTATTAAAGTAGTTTTATTCCTCCTGCACGATGTAATGGTGACAGTGTGTGCATCCGTGTTAGTACTTGGTTTATGCTATGATCATGATCTCTTGTAGATTGCGAAGTTAACTATTGCTATGATAGTATTGATGTGTATTATTCCTCCTACATAAGCATGAAGGTGACAGTGTGCATGCTATGTTAGTACTTGGTTTAGTCGTATCGATCTTTCATGCACTCTAAGGTTATTTAAATATGAACATTGAATTGTGGAGCTTGTTAACTCCGGCATTGAGGGTTCGTGTAATCCTACGCAATGTGTTCATCATCCAACAAGAGAGTGTAGATTATGCATTTATCTATTCTGTTATGTGATCAAAGTTGAGAGTGTCCACTAGTGAAAGTCTAATCCCTAGGCCTTGTTCCTAAATACGCTATCACCTTGTTACCGTTTTATCGTTACTACTGCTGCGTTACTACTGCATGTTTACTTCCCGCAATATTACTACCATCAACTGCACGCCAGCAAGCACTTTTCTGGCACCATACTACTGCTCATATTCATTCATACCACTTGTATTTCACTATCTCTTCGCCGAACTAGTACACCTATTAGGTGTGTTGGGGACACAAGAGACTTCTTGCTTTGTGGTTGCAGGGTTGCATGAGAGGGATATCTTTAACCTCTTCCTCCCTGAGTTCGATAAACCTTGGGTAATCCACTTAAGGGAAACTTGCTGCTGTTCTACAAACCTCTGCTCTTGGAGGCCCAACACTGTCTACAAGAATAGAAGTACTAGTACGGTCACTCAAAATTTTAGCATTATACTTTGCAACGGATGCACCAATTTCAGGTGCATGTCACCAGATCGTGTCCGATGATGATCATGGTAGTAACCGATGTTCAACTTGATGATGATTTGATTTTACAGTCGGCCTTGAACAGAGGTACTAGTACGGTCTCACAATTTTTTATCATTATACTTGGACCTTAGCGAAATTCAAAATCTCATAGCGGCAAAACTTCCCGCCCACAAAATACAAAAATTTCACACGCTTCCAAATTCCATTCTGAGATGACAGCAAAGTCGGTTGGTGGGGGGGTCTGGCCGTCATTTTTTGGATCACCACCTCCCTAGCCCCGGATACCCTCCCAAAAAAATTCATTTCCCTCAGTCTCTCCTGAGACCACCCACCGGAACTTCTCAAGTCCATCTCTCTACCACCTCCACAACCACCGCACCGGAACATCCCCGGACTTCCCTGGCCTACCCGAGGCCTCGCGATCCTCGTCATCCGGCTGCCGGAGCCGCTTCATCGACGCCGTCATCAACCGATCGGATCATCCCCGAACCTCGAAACCATATGCTCATCTAGCAGTCTACCGCAGTCGCTTCAGCTGCGGTATCGTCCACCCCACGGAGCCGCTTCGCCGGATCCGTCGTCCACCGCATCGGATCTTGCTCACCGACACCGCTGTGCACGAACCGGATCTGCTTCACCGGCGCGTGCATGATCTAAACTCTTCTACTGTCGCTTTTCTATTGCTTGCCTGCAAGTTCTTGTTTAATCTTGGGGGAACCTGTTTGTGCTAACGACGCGTTACGTCTTTGCAGATGAGATGAGTAACCATGAAGTGTAATGGCCGTCTCTCCAACCCCAAGTAGCACATGTAGTGTACTTCATCACCGGATCTATCAACCCCAGGAAGATCTGCTGTGACTCCCACAGAGTGCTTCTCCTAATGTAAGTCCCTTGTTTTAGCGCCATGTTCTTGGTTCAGATGCTTGTTTGTCTGAAGCTCTTTTAGTTCATTCCTAGCTATGACCGTAACACCTTGCTATTTTCTAGTTCATTGCTAACTTTAAGCGATTGAACATTTTGGTTTGCATTCCCTGCTCTGTAGATGTAGCCATCATAACTTCTATCTTGCTCAGTCGTTGTTACAAAAATTATAGGCTGCTACTATTTTGTTCATGCCAATATTGTTCTTCAAAAGCTGCTATCACTCTGCTATCTAGCTATGACCGTAAGTATTTAGTTTGGCATGCTATCACTCTGCTATCTAGCCTGTAGTACAAATAAACTTGTCATACTACTAGATAATAATTTTGTGTGCCATCTTGTTCTTCAAAAGCTGCATTATTGACTTGTTTCTCTGACTTGGCATGACGCTCACATATGGAATGCTGAACATATTGGTTTGCATTCCCTCTTATACAAGTTCACAGGTGATCCCACTATATTCTGTATCTGGTCCATCCTAAGCTCCAGCATTAACTATCCTCTATGTGTTGCTCATTACAAGTTTATATCCCGAAACATCTTGATTTGCATCCCTTTCACTATAAGTTCAGGAGTATTATTTAGTTCATGGCCAATTTGAAGTAATTGCACTTGGCACATGTTGGTTCACGTCTCAAACGTATCCATAATTTCTGATGTTCCATGCTTGTTTTATGACAATACCTACATGTTTTGTTCACACTTTATATCGTTTTGATGCGTTTTCCGAACTAACCTATTGACGAGATGCTGAAGTGTCAGTTCTGTTCTGCTGTTTTTGGTTTCAGAAATCCTAGTAAGGAAATATTCTCTAATCGGACGAAATCAACGCCCGATACCCTATTTTCATCGGGAGCTTCCAACACCGAGAGAGACACCGGAGGGAGGCCCAGGGGCCCCACATGGTGGCGGCGCGGCCCAGGGGCCCCCTGTTGTCCTGTGGCTCCGGGCCCCCTCCGACTCCGCCTCTTCGCCTATTTAGTCGTCCCGACCTAAATCCTCGACCCCGTTCGACGAAACCAGAAAACCATCCAGAGCCGCCGCCATCGCGAAACTCCAATTCGGGGACAGAAGTCTCTGTTCCGGCACGCCGCCGGGACGGGGAATTGCCCTGGAGTCATCTCCACCGCCGTCTCCACCGCCATCTTCACCGCCATCGCTGTCTCCATGATGAGGAGGGAGTAATTCACCCCCGGGTGAGGGCTCCGCTGTAGCTATGTGGTTCATCTCTCTCTTTATGTGATCTAGTTGAATATCATCTATGTGCTACTCTAGTGATGTTATTAAAGTACTCTATTCCTCCTGCATGGTGTAATGGTGACAGTGTGTGCATCGTGTAGTACTTGGCGTAGGCTATGATTGTAATCTCTTGTAGATTATGAAGTTAACTATTGCTATGATAGTATTGATGTGATCTATGCCTCCTTCATAGTGTGATGGTGACAGTGTGCATGCTATGTTAGTTCTCGGTGTAATTGTGTTGATCTATCTTGCACTCTAAGGTTATTTAAATATGAATATTGAATATTGTGGAGCTTGTTAACTCCGGTATTGAGGGTTCGTGTAATCCTACACAATTAGTGGTGTTTGTCAACACCCGGATTTTTAAGTCCAGATGCCTATTATGCCATTCCTCGCAATCCCAGGAATATTGTTTTTGCGAGACATAATAGCTTGATATCACAACACATCATTTATTACAACACATAATCGTCTTACAACAAAGGATCACATGATCCAGTCTTAATACAACATAGTGGATCTAGAGATCCTATTACAAACACATAGCGGAAGCGAAGTAACGGTCGTGGTCCATCTGTTCCACAGGCAACTGTTGACGTCAGGAGCGGTCCTAGTTGTCGTAGACGTTCTGCTGTCCATCTTCCTCGTACAACTGTTCACCTTCATAGTCTGGCCATTTGAATAGCCAGGGACAAAGCCGTGA
The DNA here is from genome assembly GCA_030979885.1 of Lolium multiflorum. NCBI lineage: Eukaryota > Viridiplantae > Streptophyta > Magnoliopsida > Poales > Poaceae > Lolium > Lolium multiflorum. The sequence goes on along the minus strand of CM061748.1, from coordinate 73,394,361 downwards.
GTACTTTTAAAGTACTCGCAAACTAATACTAGTGTAAGCACTATCAATTGGGGTAAAGGGGATGCTAAGCTCTAGGTTTATTTGCATAAAGCCAAGTTTATTTCATAAAAATTTAGTAAAGATGCTTGAATCACTTAGACTAACTCAAGTGGGAACATTAGTGTCATTCCCACAACTCAGTTCTGATTCAATCCCAATTCACCATTCAACTTTCAACAAGTCACCCTTCATATGTCACATTTTTGAAAATGGTCTGATGACGGAACAGTATGGCCTTTCCAATCGTCCGTAACCGTGGACACGGCTATTCGAATAGTTCTACACTCTGCAGGGGCGTACACTTGTGCCACAATATTTGCAATAATCCGTCAGGGTTAGCTGGCCCTGATTTATCATACTCCGTATGCGGACTACCAACCCTAACCTTTCACTTATATACTCTAGTACAGGCACCTCTCCCCATGAGCTTGGCCTCCCGGTGAGAACCAACCTGTTAACCCGGGAACTGCACAGGGCTTGGGCCGGACAATTCACCTCGTTCACGTCATTTCGCAATATCTCATATTGCTTTGGAGGCAGCCCTTGGCATAACCCCGATGACGCTTGTTTAGAGGGAACCCATACTAAAGCACATAAATTTCTAGTTAAGCCCGTACCCATTTTGGGTATTGTGGGGGTACTTTCAAAATTGGAATGGTATCGCATCCGAACCCAACCATCAGTTTTATATCAAAAATCACCATCTTCTCTTGGTCATATTCACCTTCAAAATCATTCAATGGAATGAACCATCATTCCAAGGTTTCCACTTCATTTCAAAGTCACATGTTCCCATCTAGAGTAGTCCAAATTTTAATTGATTAGCGATAGCAACTATATGAGGGGTGCTATCTAGCTTTGAGTGGTGCCAATCTAAATCAAGTATTGTTCTACTCTAGACCAAGTGAATCATAAATCAAAAAGGTACTTTTGAAATAATTAAGCCAAAGTAAAAGTAGTTAAAAACATGGGATAGGTAATACATAATAGTAAAGTGTGATGGTGCCTTTGCTCTTATAGAGCTAAGCATTTGTGTTTAGCAAGGATTAGCTTGCATTAATATCAGCTTGCTTGTATGGGTAATAGCTTGCAAGAGTATTATCTTGCCTTGATTGGTGAAGTGATCAAAGTATTCTTCTTCTTCCTCTCGGTAGAATACCTCCTCCTCTGGATAGTCTCCGGTACTAGCGTCTATAAACGAACACGAGGATACAATCACCAAACAATACTTAAGTACTCTTAATTAGCCTTAGTGGCTCACACAATGATCTAGCATCACTACTTAATATTTATTACAAGATTATGCTAGGGTTTCCTTATTTAATAATAGGAAAATAATTTCCTCTCATTGAAAATGGAGTTAGGGTTTCTCTTTAGTTTGTGAGAAAATAATTTCCTCTCATTGAATCTTCTTAAGATTTAATTTCTCTTATGAATAATATATGACCTAGGTTGACTAAAGTCAACCTCTTCATACTTATCATTTGAGAAAATGATTTAAATGAGGTTCCATACCTCATGCAATTTAATACTAACATGGTAGTGTTTTAATGCCACCCAATAATTCAATATGAGGTTACCTAGACTATGATTACTACCTCATATTGGATTACTTGAGAACAAGATTTTCATGAGAGGAGTATCTCTCATAGGATTTAACACATAAGGGTAACAAATTTAAAGGACTATTATTGAGGTGATTTAATATTCTCAAAATAACCAGGGATGATCCCTTGTTGACCAAGGTCAACACTTCACACTTAGTATTTGAGAAGAGTGAGTTAAATGAGATTCATCATCTCATGTGATTTAATTAATTTAAATATTATTTAGATTTAAGATTTATAAAGGAGCAAGTATGAGCTTAGGAAAGTAAAGGTCAATACATTACTTCCTATTATTTGAGAAAGATAATTTAAATGAGGTGGGCACCTCATACTATTTTAGTAACACCTTGTAATGTTTTAATATTATTAATTAATTAAAAGTGAATTTTAATTGACCATGGGATCTACTTCATATTAATTTGGTTGAGGTAAGATTTAAATGAGACCAAAGTCTATTATATGATTTAATAAATAGGTTTGAAATATTTAAATACTACTTATGAGAAGGATTAAGTATTTTCAAATATAAACCTATGGGTCATTAATTATGTGTTATTAATTCTTATTGAACTATTTGGACTAATGGTTTATGTGAGAGGATATACCTCATATAAGTTAAACTATCATCTAAATGATTAACCTCTCTAATTAACCAAGCATGAGACTTATTTGATCAAGGTCAGTACCTCTATTTGAATTACTTAAGATCACAATTTAAATGAGAGATAAGCCCTCATACTATTTAAATAATTCTATGTGTATGTATTAAATGAACTAGAAATATCTCCATAGCCATTATTTAACTTTAGTCCATGATCATGCAAAACAACTATGATATATTTTTGCATAAACAATTAGATTATGTCAAATGTGATTTATTAGAGTTGGAATCAACTTAAAATCATTTATAGATAATTTCTAATATTTATTTGAAGTCAGAAAAGGTCCTGCCTTGTTATTTTTATCATTTAAATTTAATTTCGAATTTGGACATGAGGCCAGTGACATTGTTTAGATAATTTCATGGGCTTTCTAAATATATAAAATTTGTTAAATTTGGTGTAGTAGATTTTAAACTATTTAATTTTGAAGTTGGCACCAGTATTGAATTTGAACTGAATAGATTAAATCGAATTTGAATTACTGGGCCACGCGGGAAAGCAAACTGGGCTAAATAGGCTAAACAGACTGGGCCGGCCCAACATTGCTACGGGCTGGGTTTGAAACACAGGCAGCAGGCGGGAGCGACGTGGCGCTATCTGGACGTTCACTGATCGAGCGGCTCACCTCCTCCGGTGAGGTCCTAACCCTACCGGCGACCGAGGGGTGGCTAGGGGGTACCTGGGGCTCCGGCGAGGCTCGGCGAGGTGGGCGTTCGGCGTGGAAGACGACGGCGATGCGGACGAGGGTCGCGGGAGGTGCTGCGGTGGTCGGAGTCGTCGTCCTCGTCGAGCTACCGTGGCGGCAGACTCCGATCAAATTCCGGCGACGGCGAGCTTAATTGGAGAGGGGAAGAAGTCGAGGATGCTCGAGAGGAGAGGGGAAGTAGATGGTGTGCTGTGATCGTCCAGGAGCGGCCTCTTTTATAGGGGGTCGAGGATGCCGTGGGTGCTGCGAAGGGGCGGCCATGGCGCGGCGTCTACGGTGCGCGAAGGGGGCTAGGGCGCATGGCGTAGGCGACGGCTAGGTGAAGCTACTGAGCTTGATGGCGCGGCAAGGGGAGGACGAGAGGGTACCGGCGATGCTCGAGTGCTGGTAGTACCGGCGCGGCAGAGGTGTTGATCATGGCGATGGCTAGGGCGTTCCCGCGAGTCTATGTGGTTGTCTAGCAGGGTTCGGGTGTGGTGTAGGGTGCGCGTGCACGAGGAGAGGGGGAGAGAAGGACGAGAGCGTCCAGGCGAGGCGTGTACTGCGGCGTCCATAGCGTCGTCGGGCGCGCTCACCGCGTGCCTGCACGTTCGGGCGTGCATGGGCGCGCATGTTCTGGACAATTGCGTGTGTCTCTTTGCGTAGGGCTGGTACAGGCATGCTTAGGGGAGTACAAAGAAGCTCGATGACATGGTGAGAGAGAAAGGGGAGAGCCAGGGAGAAATGGAGTGAGTGTGGCCGGCATGGGACTTTACATGGATGATATTGGATCATGGCACCACTTTAACCAGTGCCAAGTGGCTTTGTTTGATGCAGAGGAGGTACTAGAGCAACAATGATCAAAGGGAGAAAGGGGTTTAGGCAAGAATCCTCTGGATAATAGCATGTCTCACATTTCCAGATTTGTGCACCCAAGGTGTATGATGAAATGGCCGCATGAAATTTTATTTGGAAATTTGCAATTCTTTTTGGTGGAGCTCACTTATATAATTAAAGAGAAAGAATGGTGGTGGTGGTGTCCATTTTGGTGAAGATTTGCAAAGTTTCAAAAAGTGGATCATCTTCTCTTTAATTCAAAGTCTCCACTTGGCAATTCTCTACTGGTCAACCTGGTCAACTTCAGCAGGGAAGTTGTTGACCTTGACATGTTCTTGGATGACATGGCACTAGTTGACTAAGTTAGGTTTGAGAATTGAGAAATACAGAGGGGTAAAGTGGGGAACATTTTATAAAATGGCCAAATGACCATTATCACATGTATGTTGATTTTGAGTTTTGCTTTGATTTGATTTTGGTTTCTTTGATGCAAATGTGTTTATTTATCATATATAAACATTCTACAAGCAAGAGATCAATCAATGGTGGCCTTGGTTGAAGTTTTGCAATTTGGCATAATGTGTATGTGAGTGAAATTTGGGAATTTTTTCCCTATTTGATTTCTTTTTATTTGATTTGACTTTGGTTGACTCTAATGTGATTCTTATGAGTTTAGTAACATTTTAAGAGCATTGAAACTAAATCAAATGGTCTTGTTCAAAGATTTGCCAATTTGGCCTTAATACATAAGAGATGAAGTGTCAAATTTTAATAAACTTGTCAATGGTTAATCTTGCTTCACTTGGACATGGGTTAGGGTCCATTTAGTGTTATATTAGGTTTAGAGATGGTTTCACACCATTTAGTCAAGGTTTAGAGACATAGGTCAAGGTTTTGTGAAATGACTATGTGTCACATAGGCTTCTATGCATATGTGGTATTTTATTTTTAATTTGACTTGGTTTGAGTCACAATGGTGTTGTTAAGTGTTGACATGATATATGGAGGTGATCCCTCCATCACAACAAGTCCTAGGGTCAATCTTCTCAAATTCCCAAATTTGCTATTTTACTCTCATATGCCTTTATGGCATTTTTAATTTCTTTTTATTTTATTGGAAAACAACTTGATTTAGGTTTGATAAGTACTAGGTAGGGTGTGTAAGGGTTTTACAAACCCCTAACCAAAATATAGGAGCTTAGGGTAAAGATTCTAATTATAGCCATAGGCACATATGCCTTTTTCTTATTTAATTTCCTTTTATTTTATTTTAACTAGGATGGTGAGAAGAGGGGTGGGGTTTTAGGGTTTAAGATTATTTCAAATACTAATAACAAGCAATCATGGCAAGAGCACAAGAATTATGCAAGATTATTATGTATCAATCTTAATTTAATAAAAGTTTTTGTTGGTTCCAAAATTTGGAACTAGGGAAATTGTTTATTTTGTTTTGAATTTCTGGGATGTTACAAACCCTTCCCCCTTAAACAAATCTCGTCCCGAGATTTTAAGAGGAGTTAGGTTCCTAAGAGAGATTGAGCATTTTGATTTAACAGGAAGGCATACTTGTCAGGGTCTGGGGTGCTTCCTGGGCTTCAGTGGCAGTCATGTGGTAGAAACGGCCGTTGTTGTTATTCTGGTTCCTTCTTCCTACGAAGCGGCGTTGTTGCTGGGCAGGTGCAGCGGTGTTGGCAGCGATCTTGGCAAGCTTCTTGGGACATTCTTTGGAAAAGTGGCCCACAACTCCACATTCATAACAGTTTACAGTGGACTTGTCCTTCGGGGCGACGGGGATGGCATTACTTCCAGTCCTCGGGCCAGTGTTGGTGTTGGTGTTGTTCCCATTGTTGTTGTGGCTGTTGGGGTTGCGGTTGTTATTGTTGTTTCCTCCGGGCTTCGGGGGTCCTCCGTGGTTGTTACTGTTATTGGGGCGATAAGTCTGCGCAGGTGGCCTGTTGTTTATGGGGGTGAATCCTCCAGAGGAGTTATTTCGGTGCTTCTGGGTATGGTGGGGTCCACTCTGGTTCATCATTCGCGCTTGCGGTTCTCATTGGCCTGATGCAGCTTTCCTTCCATCTGTATGGCTGAGTCTACGAGGGCTTCGAGGTCAGCGAACGGGATATTCACTAACACGGTTTGCATCTCGTCATGTCCGTTCAGAAATCTTTCCTTTCTTTTCTCATTTGTGTCGGTCTCATCCGGGGCGTACCTTGACAGAGTGAGAAACCTGTCGCGGTATTCCACCACGGACATTCTTCCTTGTTTGAGTTCACGGAACTCGTCTCTCATTTTCTTGATTAAACCTTGGGGCACATGGTACTTGCTGAACTTCAGCTTGAAGTCTTCCCATGTCATCATCTGTCCTGCATTCATTGCACGGGCACTAGTCCACCAGGCTCTTGCAGGTCCTGACAGGTAGTGGGTGGCAAACAGTACTTTTTCTGCGGCTTCAACTCCCGCAACTTCAAGGTTGTTCTCTATTGTCTGGAGCCAATCATCAGCATCCAAGGGTTCTTCGGTTTTGCTGAACATTGGAGGGTTGGTGTTCTGGAAATTCTTCAGTTTTGACCCAGGGTGATCGTGGTTTCCATGGCCTTGATTGTTCTGAGCTATCTGTTGCAGTGCAGCAAGGTTGGCTTGGCGTTCAGCTCTTTGGCTTCCCGGTCTGCCATCATTGTCTGCAGTAGTTGCATCATGGCATCCTGGGTGGCGTTGCGGTTTGGTGGGGCCATCTGATTATGTAGATATATCATGAGGTAAGAGGGAATTTTTCTATGGCTTATTTTGAGTTAAGTTTAAACTTAAACTTAAGATATTTTCAGGATGAATATAACACATATTTTATTTATTCACAACCAACATCACATATTACAAGCTAAAGCACCAAGGGTTTTAAGAACCCTTTTTCCACAAACTACGATACAGGGTGCGGGATACAACTCACACCTACGTAAGTGAAGCTAGTGCAACTATTCCTCATTGTCTTCATCTACATCGATGGGAATGATCCCATCCTCCGCAGACTCCAGAAACTCATAGTCCTCCTCATCAGTGAACTCGTCATCCTCAAAGTCGTTGTCGTCACTCAGGAAGTCATCTCCTCCTTGGATGTCTTCTCCATCCTCCTCCATCTCCTGAATCTGGTCCTGCTGTGTCCGGACAGTCACCTCTAAGGTGCGAATCTTCTCGCGAAGACGGGTGATAGTAGCGACATTCTTGGCGCGCTGCAGGCGGAGTGACCGGCGGTCCTTGGCGAGTAGCCTGATGGCGTCGGCATGATGAGCCAAAGCCATCTGGGCACGGTGGGAGTGGACACGTGTCAACTCCAGGTCCTTCCGGGTCTCATGAAGCATAAAGTCCAAATGCTGCACATGGATCTTGAGCACCGGGTGCGAAGAGAGTGCCATGGGTTCCCCCATGGTGTCGTGCCTCGCGAAGTGGGCGAAGGCTTCCCCGGAGTGCGGCGATGTTCTGTCCACACACCCGAGCAAGTCCCTCCTGAAGGGCGTGAGCAAGACCGTCCACCCAGCTGTAGGCCTTGAAGGAGAAAAGGATCCTCTCCGAGATGGGAGGTTCCGAGCTTCCCTTCAAGTCAGCGGTGATCATCCACTGCTGTTCCCCAGCGGGGGTGTTGTGGATCCGGACTCCGTGGAACTGGGGAGGTGGGCGTTCGAGCTTCTCGGACACTAGGTACAAGTCGCGCTCAAACACCAGACTTCCTCCGTTTTCCAGATCGTAGGTCTCCGTCTGGACGTAGGGCTCCATCTGAAAGTGAAATGGATGAGTAAGTTAGAGATATGAACAAGTGTGGCAAAAATTTTAAATGGATTTATAAGGAGGTGCATGGCTTATGATTTTTAAGAGATCTGGTAGAGAAGAAGTTTTTCACAAATACTCACTTCATTTGTTTTAGAAACTAAAATTTTCCGAACGTCCATTCTAACTAGGGTCTCCTAAGGTCAAACAATGGCTCTGATACCAACTTGTCAACACCCGGATTTTTAAGTCCAGATGCCTATTATGCCATTCCTCGCAATCCCAGGAATATTGTTTTTGCGAGACATAATAGCTTGATATCACAACACATCATTTATTACAACACATAATCGTCTTACAACAAAGGATCACATGATCCAGTCTTAATACAACATAGTGGATCTAGAGATCCTATTACAAACACATAGCGGAAGCGAAGTAACGGTCGTGGTCCATCTTCCACAGGCAACTGTTGACGTCAGGAGCGGTCCTAGTTGTCGTAGACGTTCTGCTGTCCATCTTCCTCGTACAACTGTTCACCTTCATAGTCTGGCCATTTGAATAGCCAGGGACAAAGCCGTGAGTACTTTTAAAGTACTCGCAAACTAATACTAGTGTAAGCACTATCAATTGTGGTAAAGGGGATGCTAAGCTCTAGGTTTATTTGCATAAAGCCAAGTTTATTTCATAAACATTTAGTAAAGATGCTTGAATCACTTAGACTAACTCAAGTGGGAACATTAGTGTCATTCCCACAACTCAGTTCAATTCAATCACCATTCACCTTTCAACATTCAAGTCACCCTTCATATGTCACATTTTTGAAAATGGTCTGATGACGGAACAGTATGGCCTTTCCAATCGTCCGTAACCGTGGACACGGCTATTCGAATAGTTCTACACTCTGCAGAGGTCGTACACTTGTGCCACAATATTTGCAATAATCCGTCAGGGTTAACTGGCCCTGATTTATCATACTCCGTATGCGGACTACCAACCCTAACCTTTCACTTATATACTCTAGTACAGGCACCTCTCCCCATGAGCTTGGCCTCCCGGTGAGAACCAACCTGTTAACCCGGGAACTGCACAGGGCTTGGGCCGGACAATTCACCTCGTTCACGTCATTTCGCAATATCTCATATTGCTTTGGAGGCAGCCCTTGGCATAACCCCGATGACGCTTGTTTAGAGGGAACCCATACTAAAGCACATAAATTTCTAGTTAAGCCCGTACCCATTTTGGGTATTGTGGGGGTACTTTCAAAATTGGAATGGTATCGCATCCGAACCCAACCATCAGTTTTATATCAAAAATCACCATCTTCTCTTGGTCATATTCACCTTCAAAATCATTCAATGGAATGAACCATCATTCCAAGGTTTCCACTTCATTTCAAAGTCACATGTTCCCATCTAGAGTAGTCCAAATTTTAATTGATTAGCGATAGCAACTATATGAGGGGTGCTATCTAGCTTTGAGTGGTGCCAATCTAAATCAAGTATTGTTCTACTCTAGACCAAGTGAATCATAAATCAAAAAGGTACTTTTGAAATAATTAAGCCAAAGTAAAAGTAGTTAAAAACATGGGATAGGTAATACATAATAGTAAAGTGTGATGGTGCCTTTGCTCTTATAGAGCTAAGCATTTGTGTTTAGCAAGGATTAGCTTGCATTAATATCAGCTTGCTTGTATGGGTAATAGCTTGCAAGAGTATTATCTTGCCTTGATTGGTGAAGTGATCAAAGTATTCTTCTTCTTCCTCTTGGTAGAATACCTCCTCCTCTTGATAGTCTCCGGTACTAGCGTCTATAAACGAATACGAGGATACAATCACCAAACAATACTTAAGTACTCTTAATTAGCCTTAGTGGCTCACACAATGATCTAGCATCACTACTTAATATTTATTACAAGATTATGCTAGGGTTTCCTTATTTAATAATAGGAAAATAATTTCCTCTCATTGAAAATGGAGTTAGGGTTTCTCTTTAGTTTGTGAGAAAATAATTTCCTCTCATTGAATCTTCTTAAGATTTAATTTCTCTTATGAATAATATATGACCTAGGTTGACTAAAGTCAACCTCTTCATACTTATCATTTGAGAAAATGATTTAAATGAGGTTCCATACCTCATGCAATTTAATACTAACATGGTAGTGTTTTAATGCCACCCAATAATTCAATATGAGGTTACCTAGACTATGATTACTACCTCATATTGGATTACTTGAGAACAAGATTTTCATGAGAGGAGTATCTCTCATATGATTTAACACATAGGTGTAACAAATTTAAAGGACTATTATTGAGGTGATTTAATATTCTCAAAATAACCAGGGATGATCCCTTGTTGACCAAGGTCAACACTTCACACTTAGTATTTGAGAAGAGTGAGTTAAATGAGATTCATCATCTCATGTGATTTAATTAATTTAAATATTATTTAGATTTAAGATTTATAAAGGAGCAAGTATGAGCTTAGGAAAGTAAAGGTCAATACATTACTTCCTATTATTTGAGAAAGATAATTTAAATGAGGTGAGCACCTCATACTATTTTAGTAACACCTTGTAATGTTTTAATATTATTAATTAATTAAAAGTGAATTTTAATTGACCATGGGATCTACTTCATATTAATTTGGTTGAGGTAAGATTTAAATGAGACCAAAGTCTATTATATGATTTAATAAATAGGTTTGAAATATTTAAATACTACTTATGAGAAGGATTAAGTATTTTCAAATATAAACCTATGGTTCATTAATTATGTGTTATTAATTCTTATTGAACTATTTGGACTAATGGTTTATGTGAGAGGATATACCTCATATAAGTTAAACTATCATCTAAATGATTAACCTCTCTAATTAACCAAGCATGAGACTTATTTGATCAAGGTCAGTACCTCTATTTGAATTACTTAAGATCACAATTTAAATGAGAGATAAGCCCTCATACTATTTAAATAATTCTATGTGTATGTATTAAATGAACTAGAAATATCTCCATAGCCATTATTTAACTTTAGTCCATGATCATGCAAAACAACTATGATATATTTTTGCATAAACAATTAGATTATGTCAAATGTGATTTATTAGAGTTGGAATCAACTTAAAATCATTTATAGATAATTTCTAATATTTATTTGAAGTCAGAAAAGGTCCTGCCTTGTTATTTTTATCATTTAAATTTAATTTCGAATTTGGACATGAGGCCAGTGACATTGTTTAGATAATTTCATGGGCTTTCTAAATATATAAAATTTGTTAAATTTGGTGTAGTAGATTTTAAACTATTTAATTTTGAAGTTGGCACCAGTATTGAATTTGAACTGAATAGATTAAATCGAATTTGAATTACTGGGCCACGCGGGAAAGCAAACTGGGCTAAATAGGCTAAACAGACTGGGCCGGCCCAACATTGCTACGGGCTGGGTTTGAAACACAGGCAGCAGGCGGGAGCGACGTGGCGCTATCTGGAACGTTCAAGGATCGGGCGGCTCACCTCCTCCGGCGAGGTCCTAACCCTACCGGCGACCAGAGGGGTGGCTAGGGGGTACCTGGGGCTCCGGCGAGGCTCGGCGAGGTGGGCGTTCGGCGTGGAAGACGACGGCGATGCGGACGAGGGTCGCGGGAGGTGCTGCGGTGGTCGGAGTCGTCGTCCTCGTCGAGCTACCGTGGCGGCAGACTCCGATCAAATTCCGGCGACGGCGAGCTTAATTGGAGAGGGGAAGAAGTCGGGGATGCTCAGAGAAGAGAGGGGAAGTAGATGGTGTGCTGTGATCGTCCAGGAGCGGTCTCTTTTTATAGGGGGTCGAGGATGCCGTGGGTGCTGCGAAGGGGCGGCCATGGCGCGGCGTCTACGGTGCGCGAAGGGGCAGGCTAGGGGGCGCATGGCGTAGGCGACGGCTAGGTGAAGCTACTGAGCTTGATGGCGCGGCAAGGGGAGGACGAGAGGTACCGGCGATTCTCGAGTGCTGGCAGTACCGGCGCGGCAGAGGTGTTGATCATGGCGATGGCTAGGGCGTTCCCGCGAGTCTATGTGGTTGTCTAGCAGGGTTCGGGTGTGGTGTAGGGTGCGCGTGCACGAGGAGAGGGGGAGAGAAGGACGAGAGCGTCCAGGCGCGTGTGCTACGCGTCGGCGTCGTCCGGGCGCGCTCACCGCGTGCCTGGCACGTTCTGGCGTGCATGGGCGCGCTGTTCGGACAATTGCGTGTGTCTCTTTGCGTAGGGCTGGTACAGGCGTGCTTAGGGGAGTACATAGAAGCTCGATGACATGGTGAGAGAGAGAGGGGAGAGCCAGGGAGAGATGGAGTGAGTGTGGCCGGCATGGGACTTTACATGGATGATATTGGATCATGGCACCACTTTAACCAGTGCCAAGTGGCTTTGTTTGATGCAGAGGAGGTACTAGAGCAACAATGATCAAAGGGAGAAAGGGGTTTAGGCAAGAATCCTCTGGATAATAGCATGTCTCACATTTCCAGATTTGTGCACCCAAGGTGTATGATGAAATGGCCGCATGAAATTTTATTTGGAAATTTGCAATTCTTTTTGGTGGAGCTCACTTATATAATTAAAGAGAAAGAATGGTGGTGGTGGTGTCCATTTTGGTGAAGATTTGCAAAGTTTCAAAAAGTGGATCATCTTCTCTTTAATTCAAAGTCTCCACTTGGCAATTCTCTACTGGTCAACCTGGTCAACTTCAGCAGGGATGGTCAACATGGAAGTTGTTGACCTTGACATGTTCTTGGATGACATGGCACTAGTTGACTAAGTTAGGTTTGAGAATTGAGAAATACAGAGGGGTAAAGTGGGGAACATTTTATAAAATGGCCAAATGACCATTATCACATGTATGTTGATTTTGAGTTTTGCTTTGATTTGATTTTGGTTTCTTTGATGCAAATGTGTTTATTTATCATATATAAACATTCTACAAGCAAGAGATCAATCAATGGTGGCCTTGGTTGAAGTTTTGCAATTTGGCATAATGTGTATGTGAGTGAAATTTGGGATTTTTCTCCCTATTTGATTTCTTTTTATTTGATTTGACTTTGGTTGACTCTAATGTGGTTCTTATGAGTTTAGTAACATTTTAAGAGCATTGAAACTAAATCAAATGGTCTTGTTCAAAGATTTGCCAATTTGGCCTTAATACATAAGAGATGAAGTGTCAAATTTTAATAAACTTGTCAATGGTTAATCTTGCTTCACTTGGACATGGGTTAGGGTCCATTTAGTGTTATATTAGGTTTAGAGATGGTTTCACACCATTTAGTCAAGGTTTAGAGACATAGGTCAAGGTTTTGTGAAATGACTATGTGTCACATAGGCTTCTATGCATATGTGGTATTTTATTTTTAATTTGACTTGGTTTGAGTCACAATGGTGTTGTTAAGTGTTGACATGATATATGGAGGTGATCCCTCCATCACAACAAGTCCTAGGGTCAATCTTCTCAAATTCCCAAATTTGCTATTTTACTCTCATATGCCTTTATGGCATTTTTAATTTCTTTTTATTTTATTGGAAAACAACTTGATTTAGGTTTGATAAGTACTAGGTAGGGTGTGTAAGGGTTTTACAAACCCCTAACCAAAATATAGGAGCTTAGGGTAAAGATTCTAATTATAGCCATAGGCACATATGCCTTTTTCTTATTTAATTTCCTTTTATTTTATTTTAACTAGGATGGTGAGAAGAGGGGTGGGGTTTTAGGGTTTAAGATTATTTCAAATACTAATAACAAGCAATCATGGCAAGAGCACAAGAATTATGCAAGATTATTATGTATCAATCTTAATTTAATAAAAGTTTTTGTTGGTTCCAAAATTTGGAACTAGGGAAATTGTTTATTTTGTTTTGAATTTCTGGGATGTTACAGTGTTCATCATCCAACAAAAGGGTGTAGAGTAGTCCTATTATGTGATCATTGTTGAGAGTGTCCACTAGTGAAAGCAGGATCCCTAGGCCTTTCTTCCAAGCATCGAATCTCTGTTTGTTTACTGTTTTGTTGCATGTTTACTCGCTGCCATATTTGATTCAGATTGCTATTACCACTCATACTCATCCATATTACTTGTATTTCACTATCTCTTCGCCGAACTAGTGCACCTATACATCTGACAAGTGTATTAGGTGTGTTGGGGACACAAGAGACTTCTTGCTTTGTGGTTGCGGGGTTGCTTGAGAGGGATATCTTTGACCTCTTCCTCCCTGAGTTCGATAAACCTTGGGTGATCCACTTAAGGGAAAACTTGCTGTTGTTCTACAAACCTCTGCTCTTGGAGGCCCAACACTGTCTCAGGAAAAGAAGCGTGAGTAGACATCAAGCTATTTTTGGCGCCGTTGCCGGGAGGAAAGGTAAAAGGTACTCACACTCCGGATCTCGGCTACTAAGCTATTTTCGGCGCCGTTGTAAGTACTCGAAGCTATTTCCTTTAGATCCTGCAATTGCATCTTTTTGTTTCTTGTTTTTATTTTCACTAGTTAGGCATAATGGAAAACAACAAAAAAATTAGTGAGCTTTTTAATCTTTTTCCTGATTTAGAATTGTTTGATGCGAAAATTAAAAAACCTATGGAACCTTATTTGCATGCTAGTAGCAATGTTATTAGTATGAATGCAATTACTGCTAATGCTATGGAGAAGTCTAAGCTTGGGGAAGCTAGTTTATGTGATCTTTTTAGCCTCCCATCTTTAGGGGAGAAAATTTGCTCTGATGATACTTTATCTCCCATATGCGATAACTCTAATGATGCTTGTGACATTTTAAATCCACCTACTGAAAGTATTCCTTACAAGATACCTATGAAAATTATTGAACGTGTTATGGATAACCGCTATGAAGGGGATGGAACTGTTCATCCTGAAGATCATTTACTATTTTTGCATGAATTATGCGGGTTATTCAAGTGTGCAGGAATTTCAATGGATGAAGTTAGGAAGAAATTATTTGTTATGTCGCTATCTGGTGAAGCGGCGCATTGGTATAAACTATTGAAGGACGGGCGCTCTCTTGATTGGAAGGATATTGTGCCTCTATTTTATTCCAAGTTCTATCCTCCAAGTGAAATTCACAAAGATCGAAACCGTATATATAATTTCTGGCCTCATGATGGAGAGAGTATTGCCCAAGCATGGGAGAGATTGAAGTCCTTAATGCTCAAATGCCCCAATCATGAGCTTCCTGGTAATGTTATGATTGATAATTTCTATGCAAGACTTTCTTTTCAGGATAAAACTTTGCTGGATACTACTTGTTCTGGATCATTCACACGCAACAAAGAAGAGTTTAAATGGGACCTTCTTAATCGGATTAAGGAGAATGCTGAAGATTGGGAGAACGACAAAGGTAAAGAGTCAGGTATAAATTATGATTATGAATGCATTGAAACTTTTATGGATACTGATGAATTTCGAAATATGAGTGCTACCTATGGTCTTGACTCTCAAGTTATTGCAAATCTTTATAAAGCCTTTGCTTCTCATTTTGAATTGCCTAAGAATAATTTTGATAAGTATCATGAACCTTTTAAAGAGGCTTGCATGAAAAATGAAATTGTTGTTAATAATTGCAATAAGCATGCTCAAACTCCTAAGAATGCTATTTCCTATAAGCATGTTAATTTTTGTGGAATGCATAGACCTTGTGGAATTAATCAAATCAAAGATGAATATTGTATCCATCATATTAATGAAAGAACTAGAAAGTGGTTTAGGGCTCTAGATGATCTAGGTAAAAAAGTGTGTGCCCTCTATCCTTTTATTTGTGAACTTTGCCATGGAGTGGGTCATTTTAATTTTCAATGCTCCTCCAATGATAATTTGAACCCCATGAGTGCTACAAATTGGTATTGTGATGATGAAATTACTCCTAATCAGCATGATGAACTTACTTTATTTTTGTGGTGTGAAGAGCTCTCAAGGAAAATCTCTTTGTTACATATGAGTGATCTTGATATTGATGACGTCCTGCATGGGTGTTTTTCTTATTGCATTGATAATAGCCATACAAATACTTACATACAAAATATTTTATAAGATGACACCTTGCCAAAATATGATAGGACCGCTGTGTGTTTTGAACTAATTAATGAAAAGGAGGAATCCTCCCAAGTTTCTTCTATTGTTTCTGAAAATAAATCAGGTTATGCGGACAAGCCACCCTTCAAGCCTCTTCCTCCTAAAGAAGGGAACGAGGAGAAGGAAGGGAAGAAGAAGAAGGGAACGAAGAAGAAGAAGAAGAAGAAGAAGAAGAAGAAGAAGAAGAAGAAGAAGAAGAAGAAGAAGAAGAAGAAGAAGAAGGAGAATAAAGAGAAAGAAGTAACGGCATATCCCCGCGTGTATGAGGTAACAATAGGTAACCGTAAGTATGTTGCGCC
Organism: Lolium multiflorum; assembly: GCA_030979885.1. NCBI lineage: Eukaryota > Viridiplantae > Streptophyta > Magnoliopsida > Poales > Poaceae > Lolium > Lolium multiflorum. The sequence continues at coordinate 73,378,379 of CM061748.1, read as the reverse complement.
TAATGATTATTATGATAATAAATCTGAGTACGATGATCTTCCCATGCCCTGTACCCATGTTAGTGATCATGATTTGGAAGAGCACACTATCTTTGATTTTGGAAATCTCTTTGGTACTGATTATGAAAGTAATGATGATAGCATTATTCATGTCCCCTCAAACGATGATATTGAAAGCTCTAAGCTTGGGGATGTTGTGCTTGAAAATCCTATATTTGAGACCTCTACTTTTAGTGAAAATGATGATATTACATATTCTGGTTTAGATAATCGCTATAGAGATGGATATGACATATGTTACAATTATCCTTATGAAACTTGTCATAGTTATGATGGGCTTGCCAAAAACCACTCCCCTAGTATGCAACTTGTTTACCATGTTCAAATTCTTAATAATGATCCTGCTCCAATTACTATTAATGAGAAGAGTTTCTCTTATATCAAAAATAATGATACATTTATGCATATGAACCATGATAAGAATGTTTTAAGTGATGGTTATATTGTAGATTTCATCAATGATGCTACTGAAAGTTATTATGAGAGAGGGAAACACGGTTGTATGCATCTTAATAATATTAAGTTTCCCCTCTTTATGTTGAGAATCTTGAAGTTACTCGTGCCTTATCTTCTTATGCTTGTCTCTTTGTTCTTCATGAATTTATTTGTGTACAAGATTCCTTTTCATAGGAAGTGGGGTAGGTTTAAATGTGCTTTGAATTTGCTTCTTGATGCTCTCTTTTGCTTCAACTCTTATTTCTTGCGAGCATCATTAAAATTACTGAGCCCATCTTAATGGCTATAAAGAAAGAACTTCTTGGGAGATAACCCATGTCTTTATTTTACTACAGCACTTTTGTTTAATATTTGAGTCTTGGAAGTTGTTTACTACTGTAGCAACCTCTCCTTATCATGTTTTTGTGCCAAGTAAAGTTTTTATGTTAAAGTTGATGCTATATTTGGGATCGCTGCGCAGAAACAGCATTGCTGTCTGTCACGAATTCTCACAGAAGTCTCTGTAAAAAAATCGAAAAAATCTGCAAATTTACGAGCATGATCCTCAGATATGTACGCAACTTTCGTTAGTTTTGAGTTTTTCCATTTGAGCAAGTTAAGTGCCCCTTCCAGGTTCATCTTTACGGACTGTTCTGTTTTTGACAGATTCTGTCTTTTATTTCGCATTGCCGCTTTTGCTATGTTGAATGAGTTTCTTTGTTCCATTAACTTTCAGAAGCTTTGTGCAATGTCCAGAAGTGTAAAGAATGATTGTGTCACCTCTGAACATGTGAATTTTGATTATGCACTAACCCTCTAATGAGTTTGCTTGAAGTTTGGTGTGAAGTTTTCAAGGGTCAATAGAAGAGGGTGATATAATGTGATCAAGAAGAGTGAAAGGCCTAAGCTTGGGGATGCCCCGTGGTTCATCCCTGCATATTTCAAGAAGACTCATGCGTCTAAGCTTGGGGATGCCCAAGGCATCCCCTTCTTCATCAACTTATCAGGTTTCTTCTATTGAAACTATATTTTTATTCGGTCACATATTATGTACTTTACTTGGAGCGTCTGTGTGCTTTTATTTTCGTTTTGTTATTTGCATTCTTTGAATAAATTCATGCTTGTGTGGGAGAGAGACACGCTCCGCTGTTGCATATGAACACATGTGTTCTTAGCTTTAGTTTTGATGTTCATGGCGAAGGTTGAAAACTGCTTCGTTCATTGTCATATGGTTGGAAACGGGAAATGCTTCATGTGGTAAATGGTATAATGTCTTGAATAATTTGATACTTGGAAATTGTTGTGCTCATATAGATCATGTTTAAGCTCTTGCATCATATACTTTGCACTTATTAATGAAGAACTACATAGAGCTTGTTAAAATTTGGTTTGCATGATTGGTCTCTCTAAGTCTAGATATTTTCTGGTTAAGGTGTTTGAACAACAAGGAGACGATGTAAAGTCTTATAATGCTTACAATATGTTCATATGTGAGTCTTGCTGCACCATTTTATACTTGAGTTTGCTTCAAACAACCTTGCTAGCCTAGCCTTGTATTGAGAGGGATTCTTCTCGTGCATCCAAATCCTTGAGCCAAAAACTATGCCAACTGTGTCCACCATACCTACCTATCACATGGTATTTCTCCGCCATTCCAAAGTAAATTGCTTGAGTGCTATCTTTAAACAATTCAAAAGTTATTACCTCTTATTTGTGTCAATGTTTTATAGCTCATGAGGAAGTATGTGGAGTTTATCTTTCAACCTTGTTGGGCAACTTTCACCAATGGACTAGTGGCTTCATCCGCTTATCCAATAATTTTGCAAAAAGAGCTGGCAATGGGGTTCCCAGCCCCGAACTAATTAACTTTCATAAATTTACAAATAGACACTCCTCCATGGTATGTGATTGTTGGTCGGCACCCGAGGATTCGGTTAGCCATGGCTTGAGAAAGCAAAGGTGGGGAGGAGTGTCATCTAAATAAAACTAAAATAAAAAGGAACTCCTTCATGGTATGAGATTGTTGGCACCCGAGGATTCGGTTAGCCATGGTTTGTGAAAGCAAGGTTGGAAGGAGTGCCACCCAAAAATAAAATTTCATGGGAGCCGCTCTTTGAAAGTCTGTCTGGCAAGGGGGTTAGAGTGCCCACTACCATTCATTGACAACAACAAACACCGCTCAAAACTTCACTTTTTATGCTCTCTTATGTTTTCAAAATAAAAGCTCTAGCACAAATATAGCAATCAATGCTTCCCTCTGCGAATGGCCATTCTTTTACTTTATTGTTGAGTCAGTTTACCTACTTCTTTCTATCTTAGAAGCAAACACTTGTGTAAATGTGTGCATTGATTCTTACATGTTTACCTATTGCACTTGTTATATTACTTTGTGTTGACAATTATCCATGAGATATACATGTTGAAGTTGAAAGCAACCGCTGAAACTTATATCTTCCTTTGTGTTGTTTCAAAGCTTTTTACTAAGAATTTATTGCTTATGAGTTAGCTCTTATGCAAGTCTTATTGATGCTTGCCTTGAAAGTACTATTCGTGAAAAGTCTTTGCTATATGATTCAATTGTTTAGTCATTATCTTTACCATTGCTTTAAATCACTCCATTCATGTCATATGCTTTACAATAATGTTGATCAAGATTATGATGGTAGCATGTCACTTCAGAAATTATTTGTTGTTATCGTTTACCTACTCGGGACGAGTAGGAACTAAGCTTGGGATGCTGATACGTCTCAAACGTATCCATAATTTCTGATGTTCCATGCTTGTTTTATGACAATACCTACATGTTTTGTTCACACTTTATATCGTTTTGATGCGTTTTCCGGAACTAACCTATTGACGAGATGCCGAAGTGCCAGTTCCTGTTTGCTGTTTTGGTTTAGAAATCCTAGTAAGGAAATATTCTCGGAATCGGGCGAAATCAACGCCTAGTACCCTATTTTCACCGGGAGCTTCAGAACACCCGAGACACCGAGGGGAGGCCCAGGGGCCCCACACATGGTGGCGGCGCGGCCCGGCGCCCTTTGTCGGTGGCTCCGGGCCCCCTCCGACTCCGCCTCTTAGCCTATTTAGTCGTCCCGACCTAAATCCTCGACCCCGTTCGACGAAACCAGAGTAAACCATCCAGCCGCCGCCATCGCGAAACTCCAATTCGGGGACAGTCTCTTCGGCACGCCGCCGGACGGGGAATTGCCCCGAGTCATCTCCACCGCCGTCTCCACCGCCATCTTCACCGCCATCGCTGTCTCCATGATGAGGAGGGAGTAATTCACCCCCGGGGGCTGAGGTAGCTATGTGGTTCATCTCTCTCTTTATGTGATCTAGTTGAATATCATCTATGTGCTACTCTAGTGATGTTATTAAAGTACTCTATTCCTCCTGCACGGTGTAATGGTGTGTGCATCGTGTAGTACTTGACGTAGGCTATGATTGTAATCTCTTGTAGATTATGAAGTTAACTATTGCTATGATAGTGTTGATGTGATCTATGCCTCCTTCATAGTGTGATGGTGACAGTGTGCATGCTATGTTAGTTCTCGGTGTAATTGTGTTGATCTATCTTGCACTCTAAGGTTATTTAAATATGAATATCGAATATTGTGGAGCTTTTTAACTCCGGCATTGAGGGTTCGTGTAATCCTACACAATTAGTGGTGTTCATCATCCAACAAAAGGGTGTAGAGTAGTCCTATTATGTGATCATTGTTGAGAGTGTCCACTAGTGAAAGCAGGATCCCTAGGCCTTGCTTCCAAGCATCGAATCTCCGTTTGTTTACTGTTTTGTTGCATGTTTACTCGCTGCCATATTTGATTCAGATTGCTATTACCACTCATACTCATCCATATTACTTGTATTTCACTATCTCTTCGCCGAACTAGTGCACCTATACATCGACAAGTGTATTAGGTGTGTTGGGGACACAAGAGACTTCTTGCTTTGTGGTTGCAGGGTTGCTTGAGAGGGATATCTTTGACCTCTTCCTCCCTGAGTTCGATAAACCTTGGGTGATCCACTTAAGGGAAAACTTGCTGCTGTTCTACAAACCTCTGCTCTTGGAGGCCCAACACTGTCTACAGGAAAAGAAGCGTGAGTAGACATCAGTTCACATTCCCTCCTCTTTAGCTTTTGCCATCGTAACTTCTATTTTTGGTTTGCATTGCCTGCTTTGTAGATGTAGCCATCATAACTTCATCTTGCTCAGTCGTTGTTACAAAATTTATAGCCTGCTACTATGTTGTTCATGCCAATTTTGTACTCCCTGAACATGTTGGTTTGCATGGGACTTGACAGTAGTAAGTCTGCTGTTTCATTCTAACGTGCTCTGTTATATTGGTTGTTGGTATGCGGCATGCACTCTTTGTTTGCTTATTGTGCGCATTACAACGAAATGGTGAGTTCCAAATTCTTTGGCAAACAATATTGTAGTGTCTTTGCCTTTCCATTGTTGCTGCCTTAACTTGTAAGGACTTTGTTTCAGATATAGGTGGTTCATGGACAACTTAAAAGATTGCCGAATGGCTTCATTGTATTGCTAGGTTCAATTACCATTCAATTTCTCTGGGTTCTGTAATATTTTTTCAAAGCCTTGCAGCTGATGTAATATTTAGTTAGTTTTTATAGTTCTTTCGCGCATTTTTTCTATGGTGCTTGTGGTGAGGCTATCCGACAGAAATCATGTGCTGCGTAAATATTCTCAGTATCTAAATCACAAATTTCCATCCCTTAAACGGCCCATTTATGCGAAATCACATAAGTGCCGGCCCGCAAAATCCTAAAGCGCCTATTATGTCGGCATATGAACAACAACTAAACGATTGGGCCAGCCCACTTGATTTATGGGGGACCCCACAGTCTAATTGGGCCGGCCCATTTGCTTTAATGTGGGGCCCACCCACAACTGGGCCCCACAAGTTTATTGGGCCGGCCCGGTTACACGATAGAGGGCCCACATTTATTATTGTGCCGGCCCACTATGTTGTTGGGCCGGCCCACTTGCTATATGGTGGACCCCACATACTAAATGGGCCGGCCCAATAACAGGAATGTGGGACCCACCTGTTTTTGGCCGGCCCACTATCTTGTTGGGCCAGCCACTGACATATGGTGGACCCACATACTTAATGGGCCGGCCCTTTAACAGGAAAGTGGGACCCACCTGTGTTTTTGGCCTAGCCCACTATTTTATTGGGCCGGCCCAATTGCTATACGGTGGACCCCACTCACTAAATGGGCCGGCCCATTAACAGGAAAGTGGGACCCACCTATGTTTTGGCCCGGCCCAGTATCTTGTTGGACCAGCCCACTTGCTATATGGTGGACCCGCGCGCTAAATGGGCCGGTCCTTTAACGAGAAAGTGGGACCCACTGTGTTTGGCCGGTCCACTACCTTGTTGGCCAGCCCACTCGCTATATGGTGGACCCCACATGCTAAATGGGCCGGCCCATTAACGGGAAAGTGGGACCCACATGCTAATTGGGCCGGCCCACTAACTTCTTGGGCCGGCCCGGTTGCTTTAAGGTGGACCCCACATGTTAAATGGGCGGCCCGATAACGGAAGGTGGGCCCCACATGTCTTGTGGGCCGCCCTTTGCTGTTGACCGGTCAACGAGTCCATTCAGCCGGCCCACATGCTTAGTTGGTCGGCCCGTTTAAGTTTGACCGATCAACCTTAGAGGTTAGGCCCGGCCCACGTAACTAATGGACCAGCCTAGCTATATAGTTGACCGGTCAAACTAAGTCAGCTGGCCCGACCCGCAAACTTAATGGGCCGGCCGCTTAAGACGTGGGGCCTCGTGTGGGCCTACCATCTACCACGGGGTTTCAGCGGTTAACGCCGCTCGTGTCGATTTGCATGACGTCGGCGTCAACGGGCTCCCGAAAACACTTGCGCAACGGTCCGATTTTCCGTGGCGGAAAGGCGCCCAGCGAGAAAAAACGTCGTAGGACTTTGCCTTTTCGACAACAGAACCCATATCGTCGGGTTAGGCCCATAGGCGACGAAAAATACCCCTTAGTGGACGATTTTGGGACGTTGTCTATCAGAACTTTTCTTGTAGTGTCATCTTCATCAAAAGAGTCTCATCACACAAAACCACAACCACACAATAGACTCAAACTCCATCATCATGTTTGAGTGTCTCCAACTAAGGTTTGTCTCTCACTTCCGGCAACCCCATGAAGTTGGGGTAAGAATATGGCTAGGAGTGAATGGAGGATTCCTTCTTTGCCAATGAAGATATCCAAAATATTGAGATTGAACTCCATTCCATTGTTGCTCCTTCTTGCAAGGATCATGTTATAGAACTTGCATTGAACTTGTTTGATAACCTTCATGGTTCATTTTCTTCAACGCAATTCCTACAAAACACGATCTCTACACAAAGAAGCATTTTCTATTAGTCCGAGAACGTGGCCTCTCGGAGTGTCTAGCTCCACAAGAGGACCACAACATATTCATTGTAAAAGGTACAAAGACCTTAGCATGAAAAACGATGAACGGGATGAATATTGTAAACAAGGGTCTTGACAAGACCGGGTGTTGCCACCGCCTTGTCAAGGCCCAATACCTTTAAGCTTGCTTGTGTTGACGCCATAAGAAGAGATAGAGTGAGATAGCTCGAGGGCGACAACAACTTCTTTGCTTCCGGTCAAGAGAAATGTGGCTTCAATCTTCCACCAATGAAGCACCACCGGAAGCAAAGACCTTCATGGATCAAGCTTTGGAGATAGGAACCCATTTTTCAATGGGCCCTATCTTGATGCTCCTCTTTATCTTGATCCTCCTTCTTCTCTTCTCCTTTGGCTTTATAGCCACTCCTTCTTCATTGCAAGAGTCCTCATTGGCCTTATCTCTATTTTCAATGACTCCTTCCAAGTATTGCGCTTGAATTTGGAGTCTTTCAATTTTGGACTTCAAACGGTTGACTTCACGAACATGATCCGGATGGGGATGAGTGTTGTCGAATTCTTGAGCCTCTTTCTCCTTGTTCACCCGGAAATGTTCCAACAAAGCTTCTTCTTGAAGAGAATTCATTGTCAAGAGTGAGCGCTTTTGTCTTTCCAAGGTGGCAATATCATCTTCATGGTTGCGACAAATATAGTCCTTGCTAGCCCGTTTACATTCCATCAAGGCTTCCTCATACATGATCTTGATCACCATAAGCTTGTCATTTCTCCTCTTTAGAGTTGCAATTTCGTCCTCATGGTCACAACAAGTATCTTTTCCTTTACTCAAGCGAAAGTACTCCATCAAGGACTCATTTTGCCTATCATTCTCTTCAACTAGCATGGCCTTGTGTCTCTTTAGAGCGGCAATCTCTTCTTCATGGTCACAACATGACACCTTCTCCTTGCTCAAACGAAAGTACTCATCCAAGGCTTCCTCTTGGCGAGAAATGATATCCAAGAGTCTTGCATTATGTCTTCTCAACCAACCAAGAGCATAATCTTGATCCTCGATGAGTTGGGAGATGAAGTAATTGTTGGAATCTTCAAGAACAATAGCACTAGTTTCAAGAGACATGCGCATGCACCATTCTTCCTCATAAGCTTGAGTGAGAGAGACAATTTCCACATCCGCTTCAACACGATCTTGAGCCACATCAAGTTGAGTCACAAGTTCCTCATCATGAGTCTCCGATGATACCTTTGCCACAAGACAATGGAAGTTGTTGACGATGAGGTTCTCGTTTGGAGAGTCGAAGAGGGAGATGAAGGGAGTGGAGATGGCGATGGTGGCCACTTCCCTTTCCTCCTTGTTCATCCCCTTGTCTTTGTGCTCTTCACCTTCATCGGAGGAGTATTCCTCACGAATAATGAAAGCTCTAGTCTTCTTGGTGAAGGAGGCCTTGGAGTCACCGGAGTTGGAGGAGAACTTGGAGAATCCTTTTGAGAGAGATTTGAACTTGTCCTTTCGTACAAGCCTTCCACCATTGTCTTCTCTTCTCTCAAAGATACAATCGGCAACAAAGTGACTTGTGTCGCCACAATTGTAGCAAGCTCTCCCCCTTTGCTCTTCCCTTGGACTTGTGGGAGAGTATCTTGAAGAGTCATGAGGTGAGTATCTTCTTGACTTTGAGCCTCGTGTCTTGTTCCCACTCCAAAAGCTCTTGGCGGCAAGGGCCATGTGTTCATGATAATTCGCCTTGAGATCATCCGGACCCCACTCGATGGGATCCTCATCGCTCTCACTAGCTTCATGCTCCTTCATCTTCAATGCAAGGTTGGGCTTACGGACGTTGTGGGCGCGAGCAACGAGATCTTCCGCATTCTTCTTGGAGATGTCCAAAGCGATGACTTCACTAAGAACTTCATCGGATGTCATAGCGCGGAAGGAGGCATTTTGGCGGATGGCCGTCAACTTCACTTCCTCATAAGGAAGAAGAGCATTATAGAACTTTCGCTTGATCCAAGGGTCATCCACAAATGTTGCTCCAAGATCTTGCATTTGTACGGCGAGAGCGATAAGGCGCCGGTACATCTCTTCGGGTGATTCTCCTTCATTCATGACGAAGTTGTCCGCCATATTGTTCACTTCATCGAAATGAGATCTTTGGATGCTCTCATTTCCGAGGAAGAGCTTGTCAAGTTTGTTCCATGCTTCCTTGGCGGTCTTGAGCGAGCGAATATGAGCGCGGTCCTTGGGAGTGACGGCCATGTGAATCGTGTTGATGGAGGTGGCGTTGAGTTGATCATCCACGACCTCTCTTCTTGTCAAGTTCTTTGGGTCTCTTGGTGAATAACCTTCCTCAATGATGCGCCAAAGCTCGGTAGACGCGCTGCGCACATGAGATTTCATCAAGAATTGCCAATTTTCAAAGCTATTTGATTCAAGTAGAGGTGGTGAGCCATGAGTCAAAATATGAGGCATGGGTATTGGGACATTTAGGGAGTAATCACTTGGTGGAGGCACCGCATGATAACCTCCTAATTGTCCCGTAACCGGTGGTTCATCCTTCCCTTTTGATGAAGTGCCAACATCCTCAAGTTCCCCTTCTCGAGGTGGTTTTGTCGATTGCGCAACAAAATCAACAAGAGGAAGGGTGTCAACTTGTGGTGGAGGAACATTGACACTTGCCTTAGGATCTATGATAGGGGTTGGTTTGGGAGCAATCAACTCCATCATCATAGCCTTCATTTGAGATACAATGGATGACTCCAATTTCTTGAGGTCATCCAAAGTAGCCGGAGTGCTATCGACTATTGATGGTGGAGGTGATTGCTCACCGGGAAGGAACCCATTCCCTCCATTCTCTTGTTCGGCCATTTCTTAGGCGGTTAAGCCCGAGCAAGAAACCTTGCTCTGATACCAATTGAATGGATCGTAGCGAACAAGAGGGGGGTGAATGGGCGCTACGCAATTTTTAACCTTTTTCAGTTTTTAGTGCAACGGAAGATAAAGGTGATAGCTTTGGTGATGGAGGTGTTCCTAGAATGAACCTAGACTAGTGCAACAGGTAAAGGAACCAAACAACAATAACAAGGATAAGGAGCGGGACAACCGGAGGGCGCGAAGACGAGGCGAGGATTTGTTTCCCGCAGTTCCTCCCACAAAAGGGAGTACGTCTGCGTTGAGGAGGTGCTAGCCTCACACAAGAGGCTAGACGGCCACACCACGAAGGAAGGCCTCACCTTCTTCCTCGAGAGAGCTCCACAAAGGGGCTCCCTTTGCTCCACTAAGGCACCGGTCGAGGCGGTGGTTCCTTCACAAGGTTGGGGCGAGCTCCACAACACCAGGAGGCTCCCAACACCCTATGGAGCTAGCACAACTCCAAGCTAGCCTCCATAGGAGCACTTCATCCAAGATCCCACCATAGGAACCCTAACTCCAAGATCCACTAAGGACTACCACGAATCGGTGAAATTTCTCTCGGTAGAACAATAGATCGGGGTCTCCTCGACCACTCCTCAAAGTTTGGGAAAGATTGGTTGGGTAGGTAGGGAGATCCACTAAGTTTGAGCTCAACAACAATGGAGGAGAGAGAGAGAAGAGCTAAAAACGAGTTGGAGAAGAAGGGCCCTTTAAATAGGGCTCCTCAAATCCAACCGTTATGTGCAGTTTCTGCCTAAGCGGTACTACCGCTTCTGGAAGCGGTACTACCGCTCTGGATTCGAAATCCCCACAGAACTTGTCCACATGGACGCATAGCGGTACTACCGCTTGAGGTACCGCTCGAGGTACCGCAATGGCCTCTGGATACCAAGCGGTACCAAGGCGGTACCAGAGCGGTACTACCGTAACTTAAGTTACGGTACCGAAGCGGTACCGAGGCGGTACTACCGCTCTAGAGCGGCACTACCGCTCGAGGTACCGCAAGGGTACCGCGCTTTGTTCTGTGGGACATTCTCAGTGCAAGTCTCCAGAGCGGTGCGCACAGCGGTACAGTAGGGGGGTACTACCGCTCTGATGCCGTAGTACCGACTTGGCTGAAACCGCTTTTTCCTCTTTTCCTCTCCTACCATTTTACCCCGCGACACACACACAAAACCAGAAAACCTAAGAGCTACGCTTCAGTCTTCCGATCATAGTGTGTTCAGCGAGGGCACCGTACACCTGCAAATCCATCAAAGACAATCTTTGTGCACGGTTAGAATTATTCAAGTGTTGTCATCAAACACACAAAACACGGGATATAGATCTTGCTCTTTCAGATACCTAACCCACATAGACAACAAAAGAGAACATATATGATGGGTTAGTTCATAAAGCATGATTGACACGGCTTACCATACCACAAGACTTCTCGTGGCACATTCTTCATGTTTCATGTGTTGACCAAACTTGAATCTATTCTTCACTCTTGGTATTGGTCAACCTTGTATCTTCTCATGCTCTATCATACTATCTTGAGGTGTATATAGAATTCTTCATTTGCTTGCATGTTCTAAATCTTAGTCAACCATAGCTCAACTCATGAGACTATCATGACACCGACTTAGAGCCATAACTTGAATTCTTCACTTGGAATCAAGCACTCAAGATCTTGATCATTCATTGCTTATCACATAAGCTAGAGCATGGCTAATATTGAGTTCCACATAAGAACTCCATATTCATTTCTTCTTCTTGATCATATCACATATATATCTTCAAATCGATGATCTTGATGCCAATACACAAGGTATATCTTTATCTTCATGGCATCCATACTTGAATCCAACACATGGAATACAAGTAGTACATATGGAATATTCCTTCATATAAACTCAATGAAAACATTAGTCCATAGGGGTTGTCACTAATTACCAAAACCACACATAGGGGCAATATACCTTACACTAATAAATAAATAACAAAACAAAACAAAAATTCAAAATATAGATTTGTTTCTTGTGAGTGTGCTACATCGGTCAAGGGATATCCAAAGTCTTGTTGAAAGTAATAAATATTTTTAAAAATAAGCTAGAGTTTTGCCATTGATTAGGTATTCAACAGAATTAAAGCTTCAGTATTGGTACATTCGTACGTTCCTTGTGTATGTAAATAATACTGTAATTCAGTTAAACGACTTTTACTTTGAGTTACACGAACTGATCTTCATTGGAATCCTTTAACAACCGGCAAAAATTATTCTTTTGCAATAAAAATATAGGGGAGGGGGACACCCGCCACTGTGTTCAGTTGACACCTGCTGAATTCCTTCTTTGGATCTTCGTCCTGGTTTGGCAATCATACGTAAAGTTTCTGACTTCGCGGAAATAGAACCCACAATCACCACTCCGAGGAAAACGGTCGATACAATATCACTCGATGTTGTTAGACCCAACTTAATACATATAAAGCATTTTTTGCCGTCATAACTATCTCCCTTTGCTTCACCTCCAATTATGTCATTAGCATGGAGGGGCCACCGTCAGCCTCATGAGGGACACCCATCAACCAGTATGTAGTGCCAGTGAGAACAAAAATAAGAACAAAAAATAGATGTATAGTATTGAAAAGGGTAGTCCTTATTTTACATATGTAGTCTAATATTATGAGTTTATGTCAATACTTACAAATCCAGATTGTGTTGTGGTCTTATCTATTGATAAAAATCATACAAACCATTTAGTTTTTTTTTCCAAAATAAGAGTGGTTTCAAGTTTAATGTTTTAAAAATGAACAGACATTAAAAGGGTATAATTTAGATGAGGTAAACAAGGAAATCATGCAATTAAATGGATACAAATAAATATTGGATGCATCACCTTCAATATAAAACCCAAGGAACTTGGATCTGAAGAAACACCATTGCAGGACATTCCTAACCTTACAAGTGATCCCCTAGATCGACACCATGAATTTCGTCTTTTTCCTTCTCCAGCTTCTCGCCCTCTCTCCCTTGAATTCCAAAAAATGTTGTTGAACGAGTCTATGATACAGAAGGTAAGGAACTAAGTAGCAAGCACAACTACTACATCCTCCCGGCCAAACGTTTAAGTAGCGGTGGCCTTACAACAATCCCGACTGGTCGGCTATATATGTCTGCATTTTGTGCTTCAGGAGCGTAACACAACTGGCCATCCCAAACTCCTCTCTTTTTCTATTTAAACCAAATATGGGCAATGTTAGAGAAGCAATAACTAGAGTTCCAAACGACACGAAACAAATTTTGGTGAAAATATGGAAACTAGGAGGGGATGGTTTTCTATGAATTTTAGAGGAACAACCCCTCAATACAAGAAACCGAGAAAATCACCGTACTCGAAAATGCAACAAGGGATATACACGAAATCCGTTTTCATTGAAGTAGAGCTTGTCATGGAAATAACCACAAGCTCTAAAACACCACATGGATACGATCCAAATAACAACCAAGAAAGATGATGCAAGGATGTAACGGTTTGAGCTCTCTCCGAACGATACGATTGAGTTACTCACTCAAGAGTCCTCTTGATAGTATGGCCACTATCGTATAAACCGGTCTGCCAACTAAACCACGAGATTGGTAAGAAAGAAACCCTATCAAGAGCAAACATTAACCTTGCACATTCCACTTGAGCTTGATGATGATGACCTTGACCGCAACAAGATGGAATGCCTTCCTTGATTGTGCTTGTTTGACGAAGTCTTGGGGATTTCTCCCCCATACTCCACTATGGAGAGCTTCTTCTTCACATATCCCTAAACACCATGTGAATGGAAAGCTTCAAGCATATGATATCTTCGAGTTTTTTTATTCCTATCGATCGGTGGTACAGCTGTAGTATCTGAACTTGTGTACCAACTCACACCGCACGCACGCACACACACCCCTAGGCTCATCTTGAACTTGCACCTCATGTCTTTTTATTGTAACCTTGAAGCCAATATATGGTTCAATCATTACCTATGGACAACTCTACAAGTATAACTCAATGCAAATATTAGTCCATAGGGATTGTCATTAATTACCAAAACCACAAATGGGAGCTCTATGCTCTTTCAGCCCCCAACCACGGCGTGCCAGCGGTCCTGCAGCTCTTTCCCTATCTTCGGCTGTACCTTTTCATCTCGGCAAGGTGGTGGAGCTTGACGTCCCTTCCAGGCGCAGAGCAAGCAGATAACAATGGAGGTGCTTATCCCGGAGGAATCCTTGCTCTAGTTTGTGATAGAGACGACCACGACGGCTTTGCAATGGCGTCAATATATGACGTTGGGGACGTGGTTTTGGATATGCACATCCTGTTAGCTTCTTGTTGTGGTTCCGAGTGAAAGCTTTGCGACGATGGTGCCTGCGGGTGTTGATTTTCTTGTTGAAGGCGTCGCAAGGGAAACTCGTGCTGCTTGTCCGGTGGTGCAATTGGGTTTGGTTTGGTGCGCTTCGACTTCATCTCTTGAGGGTCGTGCAAGCTTGGCTAAATCCGGTGATGATGGTAGCGGTATTGCCATGAGCTTCGTGTTTCTTTTGCGGTCTCAGTTGATTAGCCCCCTTCAACAGTGCAACTTGCCTCCTCACCTCGCAAGTGCTTGGGGGCTATCCCTCTGGCCGAGTTCGCGATCAAAGTTCGTTACATTGGCGGAATCACGGTTTTGCAATGGCGTTGGCAGAAACTCCTCGCAGTCCTGGCACTCAATCAGCCGCGCAAGCTTCGTGTATGCATTGTTCTCTCGGTTGACTAAGGCCCTTCGGCTATGCTAGCTTCACTTGTTGGCCCTCTTCTTCTCATGGTTTGCCATCTAGTGGATACTCGCCATGCAAGTAGGTGTTGGTGCTACAATCTGCAAGATCTCGGGAATGTGATAGCCTTCGATGGTGTCAATGGCACTCCTCAAGGCACTACTTATGCATGTCTTCCTGGTGATGGTTGCTGTGCGAGCACGCCGGTAGTGCTTCTCAAAGTGCACATGTAACCCTCCCGTCCCCAACAGTGTGTGAGTTGGTGTGTGTTGGTTTTGTTTTATCTCTCTCCCAGTTCTTCCCTATAAGTTTCTGGTTCACTTGAACCCACCCATCTTGTAACAGGTTGCAAAGCCTTATAGGCAACATTGCCGGTTGCTAATTTAGTTCAAGTTTATACTAAATCAGCGACACTTTGTATACTAAATCAGGGACACTTAACATGGATCGGATGGACTACTACATTCTACAATCATGATTTCCAAGATGCCCATATTATCTACAATCCCCTTTTATATTCCAATTGCTAACTGAGCGAAATAACTATTCCCAGCAGATATATAACACTATAAAGCAAATCTAGCCGCCCAAGAGATCAGGAAATGCATATTTATTTCTGAGTTGTCAGTGTATGAATGTAAACCATCATGTATGTTGAGCGTAAGTTTTGTTTCTCCAGTGCACCTGAGTGTGCAGGATAAGCACTAAGGCTCAAATATCACGTTGTTTTTGAAATTTAGCAAGGAGCTCTAGCAACTACTAGTACTACGTAGTAAGTACTATACTAGTTTTGAAATGTTTGTTCTAACCGACAGCTTCCGTGCTACTTGGGGACAGATTAGGCAGTTGGTTTCATGCTTCACGCTAAGGTAGAATGTTAGCTGAAAAAATTGGTGCCAGCACGTATAGTCTCTGTCTTTAACTGGGGGATCTCTCAGCAGAGACAAGCAGACAGGGGACAACGCTACTTGATTTAAGAGAAGGATATTGAGAAGGATAGTGGCAGCCTTCTCTTTGAAACCGTGTCTAGGAGGAACTAGACACTTTTTGATATTAGAAGCGGGACATGGCGTGACAATTCCGAAATTAATCCCTGACAGGAATCGAACTCCGGTCGTTAGGGTGCGCCACTACGACCCCAACCACTGGGCTAAGCCCACATCTAGTGGCGGCCTTCTCATCACTTCTCCAATTTCTTGTTTGCATTCAGTATCCATGTTCCTTCTTTGTCCTACTTGCTACACACTCGCAGAAAATGCTTCCTAGCGAAATCAAAGTCGATTCAAAAAAAAAATATCGTGGGAATGCAGCAGCAGGACTCTAATATAACGTCTGTTTCCGCCAAGAGAGGATAGAGATGCAACAGTGGGACTGTAATATGTGTACAGCAAAGAAATCGTGGGAATGTGCAAGGCATTTGATTCCGTTGTCTTCTCCCTTCCGTGCGTAACTTCTGTTTTTATGGGCTAGCCTGATTTGCTGGTTCTAGCCGATATCTTCCGTGCTACTCGGTTTCATGCCTCATACAAATGCTGCTGTTTTGCTGTTGAAGACTGTTGCTGTTAGTTCTGTGTACATGCCGTTTTAGATATTGTTGTTGTCTGCTACTGCTTTTCTTCTAAAACGTGTGCTATTGGTAAATCGCCGGGCTGTCGGGCTTTATGTCAGGCTCGGCTTGGGCCTAGGAAATGAGAAAATGCGTGCTACTCGCGGACAGATTTAGACATGGTTTCATGCCATATGATCTGCTGGTTACATCTTCCGTGCTACTCGGGGACAGATTTAGGCAGTTAGTTTGATGCCTCATACAACAAAGCTAGAACGTTAACAGAAAACTGGGCGCCTTTAATTGGTGTATCTCTTTCAGCAGAGACAAGCAGGCAGGGGACAAGTTGAGTTGAGTTTTAAGAAAAGGAAAGAAGGGTAATGGAGGCCGTTTCATCCGTTCTTCATCGATGGAATTCTGTTTGTGTTTGGAATCCATGAGCCTTCTTTGTGCTATTTGCTGCACACCGAAAAGTACTTCTGGCAGAACCAGAATCAATTTTCAAAGTCAAATGCTGGAAAAACGCCGCATCTTTGGCAGCCATCTCTGCCTGCCGAGGCGCTCGGAGCAACAGAACCAACGACCTCGCCATAAAAAGATGAAGTCTTGACTTCATGTGTTGCCCAACAGAGCTTATGCCATCTATAAATCCCAGAACCACATGCATGAATTCCTCCACCACAAGATCACACAACCACACTAACAATGGCTTCCAGAATATGTGCGCCTTTAATTGGTGTATCTCTTTCAGCAGAGACAAACAGGCAGGGGACAAGTTGAGTTGAGTTTTAAGAAAAGGAAAGAAGGGTAGTGGAGGCCGTTTCATCCCTTCTTCATCCATGGAATTCTGTTTCGTTTTGTCTGCATTTGATCAATGAGCCTTTGTTTGTGCTATTTGCTGCACACGCAGAAGTACTTATGGCACAACTTTCGCATCTTTCGAACGAAGTCAATGCTGGAAAGACGCCGCATCTTTCGCAGCCATCTCTGCCTGCCGAGGCTTGGAGCAACAACAGCATACGTCGTCCAAATCAACCACCTCTCCCCAAGAAAAGATGAAGTCTTGACTTCATGTGTTGCCCCAACAGAGATTATACCCTCTATAAAACCCATAACCACACACATGGATTCCTCCACCACAAGACCACACAACCGCACCAACAATGGCTTCCACACTCGCACTCCTCTGGCGCTGCTCGCTGATAGTTCTGGTCCTTGCTCAGCCCACCCGCTCATCAACCGTCCAGAAGCCCAAGGATGCCATTGCCGAGCAGAAGACTCACCCTTCGAGCTCGCACACCTACATCGTCCAAACCAACCACCTGGCCAAGCCGTCTCAGTTCGCCACCCTCGATCGGTGGTACAGTTCCATGGTGGCAACCCACTCCCCTCGTGCCACTTCGAGCTCCTCCAGCCGCCTCATGCACACCTACGAAACCGTGATGCACGGTTTCGCTGTTCGACTCACCCACGACGAGGCCCGGCGCATGTCGAGGACCCCTGGCGTCTCCGGCGTGTACGAGAGCAGAGTGCGCTACACCCAGACGACGAGATCGCCGGAGTTCATGGGCCTCAACGAGACGTTGGGTGCCTGGCAAGACTCGAACTTCGGCGACGGCATCATCATCGGCTTCATCGACACCGGCATATGGCCGGAGAGCGCCAGCTTCAACGACACCGGGCTCGGCCCTGTGCGATCCAGCTGGAAGGGCACGTGCGCCGACGCCAGCTTGTGCAACAATAAGCTGGTCGGAGCCAAGGTCTTCACCGCCGAGCTGGATGGCGCCCTCACCATAAGGGACAAGGTCGGCCACGGAACTCACGTGTCCGGGACAGCCGCCGGAGCGGACGTACGTGGCGCCAGCCTATTCGGGTTCTCCAGCGGCACCGCTCGTGGCGTGGCGCCAAGTGCACGGATTGCCATGTACAAGGCCTGCAACACGGAAGGATGTGGAGAGCACGACCTTGTCGCGGCGATTGACGCCGCCGTGAGCGACGGCGTGGACGTCATCTCCATGTCCGTCGGAGTGGAAGGCTCAACGAACCCGCAGTTCTACGACGACGTCGTCGCCATCGCCATGTTCGGCGCCGACCGCAGCGGCGTCTTCGTCGTCCTCGGGGGCGGCAACGGCGGCCCGGGGGCTTCGACTGTGGTCAACGTGGCGCCGTGGATGACCACGGTCGGCGCCGCGACCATGGATCGGGCGTTCCCGGCGACGCTCAACCTCGGCAACGGGGCGGTGCTCAGAGGCCAGTCCCTGTACGCCAGGAAGGCCAACGGCACGGGCATGTTACCCCTGGTGTATGCTTCTTGCACTGCGGATGACCTGACGCCCGACAGCATCGCGGGAAAGGTCGCGGTGTGCGACATCAACGGTACTGCCGTCCAGAGCGGCATCTACGCGCAGAGCGCCGGTGGAGCCGGCATAGTCGCCGTGGATAGCACCGAAGGGTTCCGGGAGGCGGTCCACGGCCAAGCCTTCACTCTCCCCGGCCTCACCCTCAGCTACAGAGAGCGCATCCAGCTGGACGCTTACATGTCGTCCGAGCCGTACCCGGTGGCCTCCTTCGTCTTCTCCTGCGACACGGTCACCGGCCCCGAGAACCTGGCGCCGGTGGTGGCGGGGTTCTCATCCCGTGGCCCGAACTCGGTGGTCGCCGAGATCATGAAGCCGGACCTCGTCGCGCCGGGCGTGAACATCCTCGCCGCCTGGTCCGGCGACGCGCCGCCTTCGGAGGCGGAGACGGACGCGAGGAGGGTGGAGTACACCGTCATGTCCGGGACTTCCGTGGCGTGCCCGCACGTCGCCGGCGTCGCCGCGTTGATCAAGAAGGTGCACGGCGACTGGACGCCGGCCATGGTGCGGTCGGCGCTGATGACAACTGCTCGAAAAAGCGACAACCAAATGGAGGCCATAACAGACAGCGGCCTCGGCGGCGGGAGAGCTACGCCGCTCGCGGCCGGGGCCGGGATCGTCGACCCACCGCCGGCGATGGACCCGGGCTTGGTGTACGACGTGGGCACGCTCGACTACGTCGAGTTCTTCTGCTCCCTCAACTACACAGCGAAGCAGATACGGCGGTTCGTGCCGGAAGCCACAAGATGCAGGAGCACGCTAGAAGGCGGCGCGGCCAACCTCAACTACCCGTCGCTGGTGGCGGTCTTCGACAGCCGCACCCTCGCTCGGACGCTGACGAGGACGGTGACCAAGGTGTCGGCGCAGCCTGAGACCTACAACGTGATCTTCGCGGCGCCGGCTGGGGTGGATGTGTCCGTGACGCCGACGACGCTGGTGTTCAAGGGACAGAACGAGAAGAAGAACTACACGGTGGAGTTCCGGAGCCAGGAGGTGAAGCCAGCCGGGAATTTGGAATTCGGTTACATTAACTGGTCGAGTGACGAACACGACGTGAACTCCACTGTCGGGTTCATGTGGAAAGATTGAATGAGTTGATGGGGATGTCTATGAGATCGATTAAGAACTGATGATACCATGTTGATGGTAATAATAAGATTCGCTGATTCTGCATTCTAGCTAGGCTTCCTAATGTTGTTCTCCTGCGTACTAGCTTCTAGCACACAAGTGCACGGAAACACGCACAAGCACATTCATTTGGACACAGTGGCGAAGGACGAAAAAAATTTAAAGTAGGGCGAACTTTGAATGATGCAAATACCAAATAGTTCTAAAAAAGTAGTAATACCTTATTACAATAAAAATAAAAAATATTTGATTATAAGTATAACCTAAAAAAACATACCAATAATGCTAACTCAATGGCAAAGCTTTACATCTTCTTAAAAAATATGATGTAATTCAAATAATCAAGACATTTGATTATCCCTCGTTCGATGCGCAACTCGATTTTGATTATTTTTGTTGCTAGAAAATTCCTTTCAATTGTTGATGTCGTCACGGGTAAACCCTATGTCATCTTAATGGAGTAATAATCCCGTCGGAGAAAGTATTACGTGTCTTTAAAATATCTAAAAATCTTCAATTCTACAAGTATGTATAATGAATAACTCGAGCTTATCTTGTATATACTAGGGTACATTCAATTATAAATCTTTGTAATACAAGCAATATTATTCACATTGAATCTAGAATACGATTTTATATTTGGAGGTAAAAATAGTCTATGTTTTTGTCTGTAATCGATTTTGCGCAGAAACACGCATAACTTTCTCATACGGAGTCCGTTTTCTATGTATGACCACTCAAAATTTTCAGAAAAAACACGCACATCTAAGTGCATTAACCAAAAATCAAGGTAGGGCGGTTGCCCTACCTTGCCCTACTGGGAGCTCCGCCCCTGATTCGTTCGACGAAAAATCTTCTTTCGAATGTTAGTGGTGTTAGAAAAGTAAATTTATCTAGGTATGAATATATGGTCTTAGATCCGACCTACCACATCCTCTTCTTTGCTGAATCAAGGAGAGGAGTCATCAAGATATACATGTGCACATCTCGGAGGTACCGCTCGTTGTGGTGTTGATCGGATTGGATCATGGAGCGAATGACTACATCATCCACGCTACTATACCGTTTCCGCTCGTATCGAAAAGGGTATGTAGATCTCATCTCTCTCGTTGCTTGCATCTTTCTAGATTGGATCTTGGCTCTTACTAGATTGGATCTCGGTTTTATTCGCTTCTTGTAGGATTTTCTGGTTTTTGTGCTACGAATCCCATCATTTACAGGTCTATGTTGTGGCATTTATCTTATTTTTCTACAGCCGTCCCTATGTGTCAAACGATTGGAAAACTTGATTATGATCTGTTTGGTTTTCCGTGTCTTCTAGAAGCACGCGAGTATAAAAATATAGAAATGGGATATAGTTTTATATGTTTAAAACATATGACTGAAAAATACAGGAACTTTGAGAGGGAGAAATACCAAATACATGAAAATCCTAACGAGAATTCAAACCATATGAGAGAGCATAAAGATTGAAGTTGGTGGTGAGTTCACCCTCTCTTCATTTTTTTTACTTGTATAATATAAGTAGTAAAAGATACAAATAAAATGCAATCATATTCATAGGAGGGACCACTTCTCATACATAAGACACCTAACAAACAAATACACTACTCTATTAACTTTATTGTGGAACCATCAATACAGACACATATAAAAAAACACACTCTTACTCTCTCTATTACCAACATTCTTGCAACTGACACAATTGAAACAATATGGGATGACACTCCAACTCAAAATCTTACTTTAGGGATTTACCTTGAATTTCCGATTTACCTTCCCCTAGCAAACTCTTTCTGTCTTAGGGGTTCTCCGTAGCAAAGCGGGGGCCTCCATGCTAGTGCCACTAAAGACCTATGCCTCAAACTTGTAACGAGTATTATAAATTCCGGTGTTTCCAATCCATGTTGTATTCTACACACCACGACATTGCATTCATACATTTCTCATGTTTCCGCGTTGTGAAACTCCTATGAACAAAACAGGTCCTTAGAGTATACATACTTTATTATCTTTTTTCCTTTTTAAAACACAATTGTCCGACACAAATTCGCTTAGAAAAGGAAAACGCTTTGGATTCGGCGACCGATCGCGCGCCAGCGATTGGTCGTCCGGCCTTGCTCCCGCGTCGGCTTAATGGGCCTGCTTTTTTCGGCCCAACAATGGTTTCGCTGCAAAACACATGAGTGTGATGGTGAACTATTTGTTGTAAACAACCCGTAATTTTTGTAGGATTTGTTGTTAACAATTGTTGTAAAGAGACAACATTTTTTTATCTTTTTGTTGATGCTAATAACAAAGTGATTTTTTATTTGTTGTAACCATTTGTGACTTTGGATAAAATAGTAGGTGATCTTTGTTGTAACTGAATCTGTAGCAATTTAAATGTCGCTTGACCACTTTCCATCATTTTGCAAACATATTGATTTTTTTATTGTAATCGTTTGTGACTTTTTGTAAAAAAAGTTGGTGACTTTTGTTGTAATTCAATATGTAACAAATTAATGTTTTCTTCTATTTTTTTGCAAACATATGGATTTTTGTTGTAATAGTCTCCGGTTTTTGTTAATAATAATGGCTACTTTTGTTGTAAATTGATCTCCAACAAAACAATTTGTTTGTTTAACCACTTTATTATGACATTAACTTTAAAAAATGTTGCTACTTTTTTTTGTAATAGTATATATTTATTGTACGCGGAGAGATGATTTTTGTTGTAATACTCTTCACATTAGGAGGTGCTGCGGGTTGGTTTCCAGAAAAAGGAGGGTGACAAATGTAAAACAATATTTAAACTATAATCTGAGAAATATAATACTGCGGGTTGATTCTCCAGAAATCGGGGGCTATAATGTAAACTTCCTAATGCGATTGATTCTGCCCGTCGGATCGTCATCGGACGATGCGGAGGACGACCGATTTTTGGCCCCGTATCCGCCGTCCGACGCGTAGCGTTCGCCATAGTCTCGTCCCACTGCATTCATCCTATAAATACGTGTCGCGGTCCATAATATGTGTCACGGCCCGTTTGGGTAAACCCGACGGAAACTCTGCTTATGGAAAGAAAGCCTAAATATAAAGCTAGGAGTACGTTTAAGGATATCACAGTCCATAAAGGACAACTAATTACACTTGAGACTCGTGTCAAGTTTTGGAGTTTTACTTTTTATTTTGTGAATTGATGATGTTACTTCAGCAGAAGAGTTGTAAGGCAGTGCAGGACCGTGAGTAGGTAGCAGCGTAGGAGCAAGTTGCATTTTGTCACTGCGTGCAGCTGTGGCGCACGGTCGGAGCAGCACCCAATTAATTAACGGAACGAAGTCATTTATATCTCTAAGAACCTGGGTTATGAAGTTTCTGGATCGTGGTTCGGATGTTTAGATTACTGCTACTATTACTGCTATGTGGCACATACGGGATGTAAGGAACAAAGCTTGAGAGGGAGAACGTGTTTTGCATACTACGTCCTTGGCTGCCAAAGTGAATGCTTATATTGATATGATCCTGGTTCATCTTTACAAACCTGCTACTAATCATAGGCGTGAGCTCTCTTCAGGTGCTAAATGGGTTCCGCTATCGGAAGGTACGATTCTGGTGAATGTTGATGCAGCTATCTTTTCGGCATCAAAGCAGATGGGAGCTGGTATTGTTGCAAGAGACCACACTGGTAATTGTATCCCTGCTTGTGGCGAGCGATCGGATAATGTTGTGACACCAGAACTGACGGAGGCTCTTGTCATCCGCAAAGCTGCCTTGTTTGCTCTTGATGAGGGTTTTTCGAAGATCACCATTGCTTCCGTTTGTCTTTCGGTGATACAAAGAATAAAATCTTCTGTGACTGATCGTTCTCTGTACGGCATAGCCATCGAAGATATTAAGGCTATCTCTAGATGGTTTACTTCATGTGGTTTTCGTTATGTGCTTCGCGTGCTCGACGTTGCTGCTCATCGGTTAGCTAGAGAGTGTATTTCTTTAGTTAGCGATGTGTGGCATGGTGTTTCTCCGGATTGTATCCGAAAGGCTCTATGTAATGACATTATGATTATTTATTAATAAAGAGCACGCGTTTCTCTAAAAAAACTAATTGACCGAATTAACCAATTTACCCGTAATAAGTCGGATCAAAACCCTCGCCAGCACGCTTGCTTAGCAAGGAAGGAATAGCCTGCATCTGCACACGCAAGGTACACACGAAACGGTTATGCGAAAGCCAAATGGGATTAGGGGCGGCATTAATGTCATGACACCGTCGCCTTGCTCCTGCTGCTTCCTATCCATCCATCACCTAATTGAAGTCCAAACCAACCTCTGCCAAGCAACCTAAGAGCATCTCCAGTCGCGTTCGCCAAACCGTCCCTCAAACCGCGCCGGATCGAGCGTTTGGGGACGTGTTTTGTTCGTGCCGCGTTTGGGGACGTCGCTCCCAGCCGCGTCCCCAAACGCCGCCCCCAAACATTTAAATTTTTTTTTGCATTTTTATTTCAATTTCCACAAACTAATACATAATTGGGAACGTGGTTTCCACAAACTAATACATAGTTGGAACCGTGGTGGACACAAATATAAAATATTGCAAATAAACTAAACCCAACTAGACCGTGCATCGGAGGTTTCCTGTGTTCGCTGCTAAGAAACAACACTCGAGGGCACACCCAGTCACCGAAACTGGAAAATCCAGCGGGAGGATGGTGCCCTTGTTGGTTCTACCGATGAGGCGAACAGGCAGAAACCTCCGTGCACGTATTCGCTGCGAAGAAACAACACTCAGTCGTCCTCCTCGTCGGTGTTGTCGCCGTGGTAGTCCCGGCGGCAGCGCCTCTCGTCGAAGACCTTGACGCTCATGTCCCTGTTGCCCAAGTAGGAGAACAGGAGGATGAAGCCGGCTTCGAGGCTGTGGTGGCGCGCGAACTTCTCCCAGCCGATGTTGAGGTACATCTTGCCGTGCACGTCGTAGATCGCGTCGACGATCCACCGGTAGTACCCGCACGAAGCCTCCCGCAGATGCATCTTGCGCGGGCGTACGCCGCCGACGTACTCGGCGAAGTCCGGCAGCCTCTGGATGCCGCGCGGTCGCCCTTGAGGACGAGGACGAACTCGAACAGCGTCCGGCTCCACGTCCATCTCCGACGATGAAGACGATGGCGCGGGAGGCGACGGCGATCGTTCAGCTATGCCGCGGCCACGACCACGACCACGGCCGCGGCCGCGAGGTCGGCCTCCGCCTCTACCAGACATAGCGGCGAGTCTTGTTGAGAGATGGTGGCGGCTAGGGTTTGGGAGAGAGGTGATACGTCTCAAACGTATCTATAATTTCTTATGTTCCATGCTACTTTTATGACAATACTTGAATGTTTTATACATATTTTACATCATTATTATACATTTTCCGGCACTAACCTATTAACAAGATGCCGAAGCGCCAGTTGCTGTTTTCTGCTGTTTTTGGTTTCAGAAATCCTAGTAAGGAAATATTCTCGGAATTGGACGAAATCAATGCCCAGGGTCCTATTTTTCCACGAAGCTTCCAGAAGACCGAGGGGGAAAGGAAGTGGGGCCACGGGGCGCCGCCACACTAGGACGGCGCGGCCTGAGGGGCCCGCGCGGCCCTAGCGTGTGGGGCCCCCGTGACCCCTCCGACTCCGCCCTTCCGCATACTTAAAGCCTTCGTCGCGAAACCCTCTGTACCGAGAGCCACGATACGGAAAACCTTCCAGAGACGCCGCCGCCGCCAATCCCATCTCGGGGGATTCAGGAGATCGCCTCCGGCACCCTGCGAGAGGGGAATCATCACCGGAGGGGCTCTACATCATCATGCCCGCCTCCGTGAGTAGTTCATCCTTGGACTATGGGTCCATAGCAGTAGCTAGATGGTTGTCTTCTCCGCTTGTGCTATCATTGTTTAGATCTTGTGAGCTGCCTAACATGATCAAGATCATCTATTTGTAATGCTACATGTTGTGTTTGATGGGATCCGATGAATCTAGAATACTATGTCAAGTTGATTATCAATCTATCATATATGTGTTGTTTATGTTCTTGCATGCTCTCCGTTGCTAGTAGAGGCTCTGGCCAAGTTGATACTTGTAACTCCAAGAGGGAGTATTTATGCTCGATAGTGGGTTTATGCCTCCATTTAATCTGGGACAGTGACAGAAAGTTCTAAGGTTGTGGATGTGCTGTTGCTACTAGGGATAAAACATCGATGCTTTGTCTAAGGATATTTGTGTTGATTACATTACGCACCATACTTAATGCAATTATCTGTTGTTTACAACTTAATACTGGAGGGGGTGCGGATGCTAACCCGAAGGTGGATTATTTAGGCATAGATGCATGCTGGATAGCGGTCTATGTACTTTGTCGTAATGCCCTGATTAAATCTCATAGTAATCATCATTGATATGTATTGAATCTTTATTTGTCAATTGCCCATCTATAATTTGTTCACCCAGCATGTTAGTTATCTTATTGGAGAGACACCACTAGTGAACTGTGGACCCCGGTCCATTCTTTTACATCTGAATACATTCTACTGCAATTATTGTTCTTTACTGTTCTTTGCAAACAAACACCATCTTCCACTCGATACGCTTAATCCTTTGTTTTCAGCAAGCCGGTGAGATTGACAACCTCACTGTTACGTTGGGGCAAAGTATTTTGATTGTGTTGTGCAGGTTCCACGTTGGCGCCGGTTTCACTGGTGTTGCGCCGCACTACACTCCTCCACCAACAACCTTCACGTGCTTCTTGGCTCCTACTGGTTCAATAACCTTGGTTTCTTTCTGAGGGAAAACTTGCTGTTGTGCGCATCACACCTTCCTCTTGGGGTTTGATGACCCACAAGTATAGGGGGTGTATCGTAGTACTTTCGATAAATAAGAGTGTCGAACCCAATGAGGAGCAGAAGGTGTTGACAAGCAGTTTCGATGAAGGATTCACTGTAAATGCTCACAGACAAGTATTCAAGGGGTTTTGATGTAATATATGAATAAAATACGAGTAAGTAAAGTGCGAGAGAAATAATTGCAGCGAGTGGCCCAATCCTTTTTAGCACAAAGGACAAGCCGGTTTGTTTACTTATAATGACCAAACGTTCTTGAGGACACACGGGGATTTTAGTCTAGTGCTTTCGCTTCATACGGCTAATTAATCTTCATTGTTTTGATAAGTGTTGTGTGGGTGAACCTATGCTAATGCACCGCCCTTCCTAGGACTAATACATACTTGTGATTATACCCCTGCAAGCATCCGCAACTACAAGAAAGTAATTAAGATAAATCTAACCACAGCCTTAAACTCTGAGATCCTGCGATCCCTCTTGCATCGATATACCAACGGGGGCTCAGGTTTCTGTCACTCCGGCAACCCCGCAATCAGCAACCGAATACAAGATGCACTCCCCTAGGCCCATAAATGGTGAAGTATCGTGTAGTCGACGTTCACACGACACCACTAGAAGAATGACACCACAACTTAAATATCATAACATTGAATATTACTCAACCATAGTTCACTACTAACATTTAGACTTCACCCATGTCCTCAAGAACTAAACGAACTACTCACGAGACATCATATGGAATGCAATCAGAGGTGATATGATGATGAATAACAATCTGAACATAAACCTTGGTTCAACGGTTTCACTCAATAGCATCAATAACAAGTAGAAATCAACACCGGGAGAGTTTCCCCTATCAAACAATCAAGATCCAACCCAAATCGTTACAGCGGTGACGAGGTGCAGCGGTGGTGATGGCGGTGTAGATGGTGGAGATGATGATGATGATGGAGATGATGTCCAGCTCGATGACGATGGCGATGGCGTCGATTTCCCCCTCCGGGAGGGAATTTCCCCGGCGGATTCCTGCCCGCCGGAGAGCTCTTTTCTCTCTGGTGTTCGCCGCCCCGTAGAGGCGGCTGTAACTCTTCGTGAGGTACCCTCTGTGGCTTAGGTTTTCGGGACGAAGGAGTACGCGAAGAAAAGGAGGCGAAAGGGGCTGTGGGGCCCCCACACCACAAGGTGGCGCGGCCAGGCCATGGGCCGCGCCGCCCGTTGTCCGGGCCCACCTTAGGTCCAGCTGGCTCCCCCTTCGGCTTCCTTCGTCATCTGGAAAAATAGGAATTTACGTGTAATTTCCTTCCACAGTTGATCTTCCGAAATATTGCGTTCTGACGGTGCTTTTTCCAGCAGGATCCTGGCTCCGGTGCTTGATCCTCCAATAATGATGAAACATGCAAAATAGATGAAATAACATAAGTATTGTGTCCAAATATGAAATATATCAATGAATAACAGCAAATTATGATACAAAATAGTGATGCAAATTGACGTATCAACTCCCCCCAAGCTTAGACCTCGCTTGTCCCCAAGCGAAACTGAGCTCGATAAACAAGACCACATGTTTATGGAGTGAAGAGTCGATAAATAAAATACGGACAAGAAGCATCATATTGATTCACACAAGACATTCTAGTAAACATTCTCTTCATATAACTCAACTTGAAATAAGTAAAGAGAAATCACAAGTAAAGGTGCATAGGAAATCATAGATGGTTATGGCAAACTTTGTTCTTGGTCAGAGAACTACTAACGGATTGCTCTTATTTA
Organism: Lolium multiflorum; assembly: GCA_030979885.1. Classification (NCBI taxonomy): domain Eukaryota; kingdom Viridiplantae; phylum Streptophyta; class Magnoliopsida; order Poales; family Poaceae; genus Lolium; species Lolium multiflorum. The sequence goes on along the minus strand of CM061748.1, from coordinate 73,350,141 downwards.
ATAAGCAAAGCTTTCATATTAGAATTTATATAGCAGGGCTTTCATTCTCAATCATAACAATCTCCTCATAATCATTGATAACTTTCAAAGTCATATTCATTCAGATAAAATTTGTACTAAACAAGAAAGTATAAAGGACATGATTAGCTCAATCATAGCATAAATGGTTGGTTCACAACAACTCAATTGCTTGCTTAAGACAGAGGGAAATAGGTTTACTGACTCAACATAAAAGTAAAAGATAGGCCCTTCGCAGAGGGAAGCAGGGATTAAATCATGTGCTAGAGCTTTTCAAGTTTTGAAATCATATAAAGAGCATAAAAGTAAGATTTTGAGCGGTGTTTGTTGTTGTCAACGAATGGTAGCGGGCACTCTAACCCCCTTGCCAAACGAACCTTCCAAGAGCGGCTCCCATGGAGGACGGCATCTCTACCAGCAAGGTAGATCATCCCTTCTCTTTGTTTACACATGTATTTTAGTTTTATTATGGATGACACTCCCCCAACCTTGGCTTTCTCAATCCATGGCTAACCGAATCCTTGGGTGCCTTCCAACATTCACATACCATGGAGGAGTGTCTATTGCAAAATTAAGTTGCTTACTGATAAATCAGGGCAAAACATGTGAAGAGAATTATTAATGAAAGTTATTAATTGGGGCTGGGAACCCCGTTGCCAGCTCTTATTGCAAAATTATTGGATAAGCGGATGTGCCACTAGTCCATTGGTGAAAGTCCCCAACAAGATTGAAAGATAAAACACCACATACTTCCTCATGAGCTATAAAACATTGACACAAATAAGGAGTAGTATAGTTTGAATTATTTAAAGGTAGCACATGAAGTATTTACTTGGAATGGCAGAAAATACCATGTAGTAGGTAGATATGGTGGACACAAATGGCATGGGTTTGGTCTAGGGTTATGGATGTATGAGAAGCATTCCCTCTCAATACAGGTCTTTGGCTAGCAAGGTTTGATAGCAAGCATAAAGGTTGAGGGAAACAAACAAATATACATATGATAGAAACAATCATGCATCTTTCTCATAAGCACAAGCAATTTTAACTTCAGAATACTAAACTCATTAGCATAGAGATAATAGAGTAATATATCCACATGTATTTCCCTTTTCTATTAAACATCAAGATGTTGTTGCTATTGACCAATGCTAAGTTTGCCAAAACCAAATAGATTTACTTGATGCTCCCAAAGTGATATCAATACTAATGTAAAGAGCAATCATATGATGGAGATCGCAAACTAAAATAAGGTGTGCAAAAAGTAAATGATAAGATTTCTCATTAATATTCCATAACGATAACTCACACCAACGGATACATAGATAACCAACTAAGAGAGATACTTCCACATTGCAAACTATTCCATATGATAACTTCCCTACTCATGATATGACACTACTTGATAGTAAAAGATAAAGGTACTGATGATGTGATACCGCGGCACTCCCCAAGCTTGGAACAAACCAAGGGGATGCCAATACCGATGATGAATTACTCCTTCGGTGGTGATGGTGATGGATTCTTCTCGCGCTTCATAAGGATCTCCTTCAGCTTCAGCTTCTCAGTTTTGCAATTCTGCACCAAAACTTGAAGAGACTCATTGTTATCTGAATGTGGCGGTGACGGCCTTGTGCTGGGAATTGAGTAATATTCCAGCATTCTGCGAAGTCGCTGGTTCTCCTCCTGAAGTATCTCCACTTCCCTTCTTAGAGCACGATATTGATCACAAAACTCATCGGCAACCCGTATTGCTTCCTCCACACAAGGGAAAGAGTCGAGGTCCAGAGCAGGCGGAAGAACTCCCTGCAAGTTATGAGAAAAAGAACGCCCAGTGTTAACCGATCCCACCAAGATTGGCTTACTCTCCATAGTTTCCCACTCTCCTTTTGCTGATGCTATCTTCTTCTTCTCCTTATTGATCCTTTCATCCATCTCTTCCTTCCAAGGCTCCTTGTCCTTGTTGTTGGAGACCATGGTGCTTCTAGATCAAAACAGATCTGGCAGAAAACAGCTCGAAACAAAACACGACGAGAAAACGATATACGGACCTCCAGGGGTCCGGGGGATTATATAGCAAATATTTTTACGACAAAAGGAAGGTTCCAGGCCGAAAACGAGTGGAAACGGGACGCCGAGGGGCTGTCACCATAGGGCGGCGCGGCCAGGGTGGGGCCCGCGCCGGCCTATGGTGACGGGCCCTCGCGCGTCTCTTCCACTCCGTTTCGATCCCGTAATTTTTCATATTTTCCAAAAACAGCAGAAATATTGTTCGGAAAGCTAAACGCGGACTTTTATTACCTGTACTGTTACCTATTCAAAGTCGAGTTCTGGCGGACTGTCAATTTGTCCTTTGATGAAAGCCTCCGGTGTTTCCACTTGAATAATATCAACATCAACATTATAAGAATCACCCGAGATATAATGCTTGAGTCTTTGTCCATTCACCACTTGCGTAGCATTGCCTTGGAGAGAGCTAATTTTAATTGCTCCTGAACGATACACCTCCTCAACAACATATGGTCCTTCCCATTTCGAGAGTAATTTCTGCAAAGAGTCCGAGACGAGACCGATACAATAGGACTTTATCCCCAATATTAAACTCTCTTTTGATGATCCTTCTATCATGCCATTTCTTAACTTTTTCTTTAAAGAGTTTAACATTTTCATAAGCTTCACTTCTCCATTCATCTAGAGAACTTAATTGCAGCAACCTCTTATTACCGGCTAGTTTAGGATCTTTATTTAGTTCTCTAACAACCCAATAAGCTTTGTGCTCTAGTTCTAAAGGTAAATGACAAGCTTTTTGTAAACCATTTTATAAGGTGACATTCCCATGGGATTTTTATAAGCAGTTCTATAAGCCCATAGTGCTTCCTTCAATTTACTAGCCCAATTCTTTCTAGATTTATTAACAGTCTTTCCCAAAATAGATTTAATCTCTCTATTTGATAATTCTACTTGACCACTAGTTTGAGGGTGATAAGCGGAAGCAATTCTATGATTAATACCATACTTAGCAAGAGTTTTTCTAAAACCTCCATGAATAAAATGAGAACCTCCATCAGTCATAATATATCTAGGTACTCCAAATCTAGGAAAAATAATATCTAAAAGCATTTTTAAAGAGGTCTCACCATCAACACTTTTTGTGGGTATAGCTTCTACCCATTTAGTAACATAATCAACAGCGACAAGTATATGAGTGTTACCTTCTAAAGAAGGGAAAGGACCCATGAAGTCGAATCCCCAACAATCGAATGGTTCAATAACAAGAGTATAATTCATAGGCATTTCATTGCGTCTAGAGATATTACCAACTCTTTGACATTCATCACAAGATAAGATAAACTTCCTTGCATCTTTGAAAAGTGTTGGCCAATAAAAACCTGATTGTAGAACCTTTTGCGCGGTTCTATCTCCGCGTGATGTCCTCCATAAACACTACCATGGCATTTACTCAATATCTCTTGTTGTTCATATTCAGGAACACATCTTCGCATAATACCGTCTACTCCTTCTTTATATAAGTGTGGGTCATCCCAAAAATAATGCCTCAAGTCATAAAAGAATTTCCTCCTTTGCTGAGCTGAAAAGGTTGGAGGCAAGTACTTGGATACAATAAAGTTAGCATAATCGGCATACCAAGGGCTATCTCGCGAGCTCACCTTTATTACAGCCAATTGTTCATTTGGAAAATTATCATTAACAGGAATAGGATCATAAGCAATATTTTCCAATCTAGACAAATTATCAGCAACAGGATTATCAGCACCTTTCCTATCTATAATATGTAAATCAAATTCTTGCAAAAGAAGTACCCATCTAATAAGCCTTGGCTTAGCATCTTTCTTTGTCATAAGGTATCTAATTGCAGCATGATCAGTATGAATCGTGACTTTTGAATCAACAATATAGGGTCTAAACTTGTCACATGCAAAAACTACGGCTAATAATTCCTTTTCAGTTGTAGCATAATTTCTTTGAGCAGCATCAAGAGTCTTACTAGCATAATGAATAACATTTAATTTTTTATCTACTCGCTGTCCAAGAACAGCGCCTACAGCAAAATCACTAGCATCACACATAATTTCAAAAGGCAAATTCCAATCAGGAGGTTCAACTACAGGAGCAGTTGTTAAGGCTTTCTTTAGAGTTTCAAAAGCTTCCTTACAATCATCATCAAAAACAAAAGGTACATCTTTTTGAAGAAGATTAGTAAGAGGCTTTGAAATCTTGGAGAAATCTTTAATAAATCTCCTATAAAACCCAGCATGACCAAGAACACTACGAATACCTTTAACATCCCTCGGATAGGGCATCTTCTCAATTGCTTCAACTTTAGCTCTATCAACTTCAATACCTCTCTCGGAAATTTTATGTCCCAATACAATTCCTTCATTAACCATAAAGTGGCATTTCTCCCAATTAAGAACAAGGTTAGTTTCTTCACATCTCTGCAAAACTTTATCGAGGTTTCGCAAGCAATTATCAAAAGAATTCCCATAGACAGAAAAATCATCCATGAATACCTCTACAATACTCTCGCAAAAGCCATGAAAAATAGCAGACATGCATCTTTGAAAAGTAGCAGGAGCATTACATAAACCAAAAGGCATACGCCTATAAGCATAAGTTCCATAAGGACAAGTGAAAGTGGTTTTCTCTTGATCTTTAGCTTTAACAGCAATTTGTGAAAACCCAGAATAACCATCAAGAAAGCAAAAGTGAGTATTTTTAGACAACCTTTCTAACATTTGATCAATAAATGGTAAAGGGTAATGATCTTTCTTAGTAACCTTATTAACTTTTCGAAAATCAATGCACATTCTATACCCTACAACTACTCTTTGAGGGATGAGCTCATCATTATCATTAGGCACAACAATCATTCCTCCTTTCTTAGGAACACAATGCACATGACTAACCCATCTACTATCAGCAATAGGATATATAATACCAGCTTCAAGAAGTTTTAATACCTCATTCCTTACCACCTCCTTCATCTTCGGAATTAGACGACGTTGATGTTCAACAACAGGCTTTGCATCATCTTCCATATTGATAGCATGTTGGCAAATAGAGGGAGAAATCCCTTTCAAATCATCAAGAGTGTAGCCAATAGCTCCTCGGTGTTTCTTCAATATTTCCAATAACCTTTCTTCCTCAATCTCTGAAAGCTTAGAACTAATAATAACAGGATATATTTTCTTATCATCAATATGAGCATATTTAAGATTATCAGGTAAAGGCTTTAAATCAAAAACAGGATCTTCCTTTGGTGGCGGTGTTGTACCCAAATCTTCCACCGGTAAATCATGCTTGAGAATAGGTTGGCGAAGAAAAATTTCCTCAAGCTCATCTCTTTCTTTCCTAAAAACTTCACTCTCGCTATTCTCCAAATGTTGCTGCAAAGGATTATTAGGAACAAGAACAATAGATGCACACTGCTCCATTTTAAAATCATCACTAGGCAAATCAGCTTTATAAGGAGTTTTGGTAAATTTAGAGAAGTTAAACTCATAAGATTCACCAGCAAATTTAGTCAAAATTTTCTCTTTCTTGCAATCTATAATAGCTCCACAAGTATTTAGAAAAGGTCTACCAAAAATGATAGGACAATAATCACTAGCAGCAGAACCAAGTACCAAAAAGTCAGCAGGATATTTAATCTTACCACATAGAACTTCCACATCTCGAACAATACCAATTGGAGAAATAGTTTCTCTATTAGCCAGCTGAATAACCACATCAATATCTTCAAGTTCACAAGAATCAATTTCGTGCATAATCTCCGTGTAAAGCTCATAAGGAATAGCACTAACACTTGCACCAATATCACATAAACCATAATAGCAATGATCACCAATTCTAACAGATAGCATAGGAACACTAACTTGTTTGGGTTTATTAGGATGTGAAACAATATTAGAAGCATCTTCACAGAAAATAATATGACCATCCTCCACATTTTCAGTCACAAGATCTTTAACTATTGCAACAACAGGTTCAACCTTAATTTGTTCTTCAGGTTCTATAGGTTTCTTTTCACTTTTATTAACCACACTAGATATAACAGAGTACTCTTTCATTTTAGCAGGAAAAGGAGTTTTTTCAATATAAGCTTCAGGAATAACATGATCAACAGTTTCAATCACTACACATTTGTTTACAGATGAATCAATTTTATCTTTATACGGTTCATGATACTTATCAAAATTCTTCTTAGGCAATTCATAATGAGAGGCAAAAGCTTTGTAAAGATTTGCAACAACTTGGGAATCAAGACCATAAATAGCACTCATATTACGAAATTTATCAGTATCCATAAAAGCTTCAATGCATTTATAATCAAAGATTATACCTGACTTTCTATCTTTGTCGTTCTCCCATCCTTCAGTATTCTCTTGGATCCGATCAAGAAGGTCCCTTTTAAACTCTTCTTTGTTGCGTGTAAATGATCCAGAACAAGAAGTATCCAGCAAGGTCTTGTCTTGAAAAGAAAGTTGCATAGAAATTATCAATAATAACATTACCAGGAAGCTCATGAATGGGGCATTTGAGCATTAAAGACTTCAATCTCCCCCAAGCTTGGGCAATACTCTCTCCATCATGAGGCCAGAAATTATATATGCGGTTCCGATCCTTGTGAATTTCACTTGGAGGATAAAATTTGGAATAAAATAAAGGCACAATGTCCTCCCAATTAAGAGAATCTCTATTCTTCAGCAATTTATACCAGTGCGCCGCTTTACCAGACAGCGATATAGAGAATAGTTTCTTTCTAACTTCATCCATAGTAATACCTGCACATTTGAATAACCCGCATAATTCATGTAAAAATAGTAAATGATCACCAGGATGAACGGTTCCATCCCCTTCATAGCGGTTATCCATAACACGTTCAATAATTTTCATAGGTATTTTATATGGTATTACTTCCTCACCTGGCGCTTCATCCACTACCGTTGCAGTAGTAGTAGATTTCCCAAATAGAAATTGAAGAGAAGATCTCTCCATAATGACTTATAGCAGCAGGCAGAAATAAAATCAGCACAAACAGTAAAGGTTTTCCTTACCAATTCCACTTACCAATAGCGCTTCACTCCCCGGCAACGGCGCCAGAAAATATTCTTGATGACCCACAAGTATAGGGGGTGTATCGTAGTACTTTCGATAAATAAGAGTGTCGAACCCAACGAGGAGCAGAAGGTGTTGACAAGCAGTTTCGATGAAGGATTCACTGTAAATGCTCACAGACAAGTATTCAAGGGGTTTTGATGTAATAGATGAATAAAGTACGAGTAAGTAAAGTGCGAGAGAAATAATTGCAGCGAGTGGCCCAATCCTTTTTAGCACAAAGGACAAGCCGGTTTGTTTACTTATAATGACCAAACGTTCTTGAGGACACACGGGATTTTAGTCTAGTGCTTTCGCTTCATACAGCTAATTAATCTTCATTGTTTTGATAAGTGTTGTGTGGGTGAACCTATGCTAATGCACCGCCCTTCCTAGGACTAATACATACTTGTGATTATACCCCTTGCAAGCATCCGCAACTACAAGAAAGTAATTAAGATAAATCTAACCACACCTTAAACTCAGAGATCCTGCGATCCCTCTTGCATCGATATACCAACGGGGGCTCAGGTTTCTTTCACTCCGGCAACCCCGCAATTAGCAACCGAATACAAGATGCACTCCCCTAGGCCCATAAATGGTGAAGTATCGTGTAGTAGACGTTCACACGACACCACTAGAAGAATGACACCACAACTTAAATATCATAACATTGAATATTACTCAACCATAGTTCACTACTAACATTTAGACTTCACCCATGTCCTCAAGAACTAAACAAACTACTCACGAGACATCATATGGAATGCAATCAGAGGTGATATGATGATGAATAACAATCTGAACATAAACCTTGGTTCAACGGTTTCACTCAATAGCATCAATAACAAGTAGAAATCAACACCGGGAGAGTTTCCCCTATCAAACAATCAAGATCCAACCCAAATCGTTACAGCGGTGACGAGGTGCAGCGGTGGTGATGGCGGTGTAGATGGTGGAGATGATGATGATGATGATGGAGATGATGTCCAGCTCGATGACGATGGCGATGGCGTCGATTTCCCCCTCCGGGAGGGAATTTCCCCGGCGGATTCCTGCCCGCCGGAGAGCTCTTTTCTCTCTGGTGTTCTCCGCCAGAGGCGGCTGTAACTCTTCGTGAGGTACCCTCTGTGGCTTAGGTTTTCGGGACGAAGGAGTACGCGAAGAAAAGGAGGCGAAAGGGGCTGTGGGGCCCCCACACCACAAGGTGGCGCGGCCAGGCCATGGGCCGCGCCCCTGTGTCTGGGCCCACCTTGGGTCCAGCTGGCTCCCCCTTCTGGCTTCCTTCGTCATCTGGAAAAATAGGAATTTACGTGTAATTTCCTTCCACAGTTGATCTTCCGAAATATTGCGTTCTGACGGTGCTTTTTCCAGCGGCTCCGGTGCTTGATCCTCCAATAATGATGAAACATGCAAAATAGATGAAATAACATAAGTATTGTGTCCAAATATGAAATATATCAATGAATAACAGCAAATTATGATACAAAATAGTGATGCAAATTGGACGTATCAGGGTTCCCAACGGATGTGTACATCTACGCGCATCAAGCTCTTTTTCTGGCGCCGTTGCCGGGGAGAACAAGACACGCTGCAAGGAGAGTCTCCACATCCAATCTCTTTACTTTGTTTTTGTCTTGCTTTAATTTATTTTATTTACTGTCTTGTTTGCTTCCTTATATCAAAAACACAAAAAAATTAGTTACTTGTTTTACTTATTTAATTCGGTTTGTTTAGTTTATTATTGTTAAATGAGTACTCCTGAGAACACTAAGTTGTGTGACTTCACTAGTTAGGCTTAATGAAAAACAACAAAAAAATTAGAGATCTTTATGAACTTTATATTGAATTAGGACATGATGTGTTTGAAGAGAGAATTAAAAAACCCATGGAACTTTGTTTGCAAAATAGTTGTAGCAATGTTTTTAGCATGAACTCTTTGAACACTATTATTGCTAATGCTATGGAAGAATTTAAGCTTGGGGAAGCTGGTTGTGATATTTTTAGTCCCCCAAGTTTTGAGGAGAAAATTTTCTTTGATGATATTTGCCTCCCATTTATGATGATAATAATGATAGTGGTATTTTGGTGCCACCTACTATGGAGGATAAAGTTTATTATGATTATACCATGCCTGCAATTTATGATGATTATAATGATGGATGTGATAGTTTTACTCCCACTATTACTAATAAAATTGATTATGCTTATGTGGAGAGTAATGATACTTTTATGCATGTGGATAAGAATGCTTTATGTGATAGTTATATTGTTGAGTTTGTTCATGATGCTACTGGAAATTATTATGAGAGAGGAAAATATGGTTGTAGAAATTTTCATGGTACTAAAACACCTCTCTATGTTGAGAATTTTGAAGTTACTCGTGTTTTATCTTCCTACGCTTGTCACTTTGTTCTTCATGAATCTATTTGTGTACAAGATTCCTATGCATAGGAAGTTAGACTTAAATATGTTTCGAATTTGCTTTTTGATGCTCTCTTTTGCTTCAACTCTTATTTCTTGCGAGAGCATCATTAAAATTATTGAGCCCATCTTAATGGCTATAAAGAAAGCACTTCTTGGGAGATAAACCATGTTTTATTTTACTACTGTATTGTTGAGTCTTGGAAGTTGTTTACTACTGTAGCAACCTCTCCTTATCATGTTTTTGTGCCAAGTAAAGTCTCTATGGTAAAGTTGATGCTAGATTTGGATTGATGCGCAGAAACAACATTGCTGTCTGTCACGAATTCGCGCAGAACTCTCTGTAGAAGAGTCAAAAAAATCTGCAAATTTACATGCGTGATCCTCAGATATGTACGCAACTTTCATTAGTTTTGAGTTTTTCCGTTTGAGCAAGTTAAGTGCCCCTGCAAAATTCGTCTTTACGGACTGTTCTGTTTTTGACAGATTCTGCCTTTTATTTCGCATTGCCGCTTTTGCTAGGTTGAAAGAGTTTCTTTGTTGTTTGTTCCATTAACTTTCAGAAGCTTTGCGCAATGTCCAGAAGTGTTAAGAATGATTGTGTCACCTCTGAATATGTAAATTTTTATTATGCACTAACCCTTTAATGAGTTTGCTTGAAGTTTGGTGTGGAGGAAGTTTTCAAGGGTCAAGAGAAGAGGATGATATACTATGATCAAGAAGAGTGAAAGGTCTAAGCTTGGGGATGCCCCGGTGGTTCATCCCTGCATATTTTAAGAAGACTCAAGCATCTAAGCTTGGGGATGCCCAAGGCATCCCCTTCTTCATCGACAACTTATCATGTCACTTCTAGTGAAACTATATTTTTATTTCATCACATCTTATGTTCTTTACTTGGAGCGTCTATTTGCTTTTATTTTTGTTTTGGTTTGAATAAAGTTGGATCCCACCATCCTTATATTGGAGATATTACGCTCCGCTTTTTCATATGGAACACTTGTGTTCTTAATTGTGCTTTAATGTTCATGGCGAAGGCTGAAATTGCTTCGTTAAATTGCTATTTGGTTGGAATCAGAAAATGCTGCATATGGTTTGGAATAACTTGGCAATTGTTTGAGCTCTCATAGATCATGTTTAAGCTCTTGCATCATGTAGTTTAATTTATTAATGGAGAACTACCGTAGAGCTTGTTTAATTTGGTTTGCATGATTGGTCTCTCTAAGTCTATATTTTCTGGTAAAGTGTTTGAACAACAAGGAAGACAGTGTAGAGCCTTATAATGCTTGCAATATGTTCTTGTGTAAGTTTTGTTGTACCTGTTCATACTTGTGTTTGCTTCAAACAACCTTGCTAGCCCAAACCTTGTACTGAGAGGAAATGCTTCTCGTGCATCCAAACACCTTGAGCCAAAACCCATGCCATTTGTGTCCACCATATCTACCTACTATGTGGTATTTTTCTGCCATTCCAAAGTAAATTACTTGAGTGCTACCTTTAAAATTTCATTCCTTTATCTTTGCAATATATAGCTCATGGGACAAATAGCTTAAAAACTATTGTGGTGATGAATATGTAGTTATGTGTCTTAGTTCTTATAAGTTGCTTGTTGAGCGGTAACCATGTTTCTGGGGACGCCATCAACTTTTTACCTTTGTTGGATATCATGTGAGATGCTATGCATGTTCGTCTTGTCTGAAGTAAGTGTGATTTCATGATCAAATGGTTTGAGTATGCATATGTTAGAGAAGAACATTGGGCCGCTAACTAAAGCCATGTATCATGGTGGAAGTTTCAGTTTGGACATACAACCTCAATCTCTTATGAGAATATTATTTGTTGTTGAATGCTTAAGCATTAAAAGAGGAGTCCATTATCTATTGTCTATGTTGTCCCGGTATGGATGTCTAAGTTGAGAATAATCAAAAGCGAGAAATCCAATGCGTGCTTTCTCCTTAGACCTTTGTACAGGCATAGAGGTATGTCATGCAATGATAATCCGTGTTATCCGAGCTGATTAGGACAAGGTGCGAGCACTATTAGTACTCTATGCATGAGACTTGCAACTTGTAGGAAGTATTATGCATAGCACATATGAATTATTACTACCGTTGACAAAATTATTTCTATGTTTTCAAAACAAAAGCTCTAGCACAAAAATAGTAATCCATGCTTCCCTCTGCGAAGGGCCATTCTTTTACTTTATGTTGAGTCAGTCTACCCACTTCTTTCTATCTTAGAAGCAAACACTTGTGTTAACTGTGTGTGCATTGATTCTTACATGTTTACTTATTGCACTTGTTATATTACTCTATGTTGACAAATATCCATGAGATATACATGTTACAAGTTGAAAGCAATTGCTGAAACTTAATCATCCTTTGTGTTGCTTCAATGCATTCTACTTTGAATTTATTGCTTATGAGTTAGCTCTTATGCAAGTCTTATTGATACTTGTCTTGAAAGTACTATTCATGAAAGTTTTGCTATATGATTCATTTGTTTAGTCATTATCTTTTGTTAGCAATCTTTTGCTTCAGATCACTCCATCCATCTCATATGCTTTACAATAATGTTGATCAAGGTTATGTTGGTAGCATGTCACTTCAGAAATTATTTGTGTTATCGTTTACCTACTCGAGGGCGAGTAGGAACTAAGCTTGGGGATGCTTGATACGTCTCAAACGTATCTATAATTTCTTATGTTCCATGCTACTTTTATGACAATACTTGAATGTTTTATACATACTTTACATCATTATTATACATTTTCCGGCACTAACCTATTAACAAGATGCCGAAGCGCCAATTGCTGTTTTCTGCTGTTTTTGGTTTCAGAAATCCTAGTAAGGAAATATTCTCGGAATTGGACGAAATCAAAGCCCAGGGTCCTATTTTTCCACGAAGCTTCCAGAAGATCGAGGGGGGAAGGAAGTGGGGCCACGGGGCGCCGCCACACTAGGGCGGAGCGGCCTGAGGGGGGCCCGCGCGGCCCTAGCGTGTGGGGCCCCGTGACCCTCCGACTCCCTCCTTCCGCCTACTTAAAGTCTTCGTCGCGAAACCCTCCGTACCGAGAGCCACGATACGGAAAACCTTCCGGAGACGCCGTCGCCGCCAATCCCATCTCGGGGGATTCAGAGATCGCCTCCGGCACCCTGCCGGAGAGGGAATCATCACGGAGGGGCTCTACATCATCATGCCCGCCTCCGGATTGATGCGTGAGTAGTTCATCCTTGGACTATGGGTCCATAGCAGTAGCTAGATGGTTGTCTTCTCCGCTTGTGCTATCATTGTTTAGATCTTGTGAGCTGCCTAACATGATCAAGATCATCTATTTGTAATGCTACATGTTGTGTTTGATGGGATCCGATGAATCTAGAATACTATGTCAAGTTGATTATCAATCTATCATATATGTGTTGTTTATGTTCTTGCATGCTCTCCATTGCTAGTAGAGGCTCTGGCCAAGTTGATACTTGTAACTCCAAGAGGGAGTATTTATGCTCGATAGTGGGTTCATGCCTCCATTTAATCTGGGACAGTGACATAAAGTTCTAAGGTTGTGGATGTGCTGTTGCTACTAGGGATAAAACATCGATGCTTTGTCTAAGGATATTTGTGTTGATTACATTACGCACCATACTTAATGCAATTATCTGTTGTTTACAACTTAATACGGAGGGGTGCGGATGCTAACCCGAAGGTGGATTATTTAGGCATAGATGCATGCTGGATAGCGGTCTATGTACTTTGTCGTAATGCCCTGATTAAATCTCATAGTAATCATCATTGATATGTATTGAATCTTGATTTGTCAATTGCCCATCTTGTTGACGTCAGAAACCCACCGGCGGGCAACGACTGGCCAACACCGTAGAGCCAGGAATGACTAGGGCTGCGGCTGGCCCCAGTCCCTCAGAGCGACGGCCCGCAAAGCCTCCTGGTCGCGCGCCGATGCGGGTCGCAAGGGCGTGCCACCTGACCTATACCTGGTCAGGAAGGTGTGGATGATGCCTCGCTTAGTTTCCTGCAGGGCACACACGTACACGTTAAATACGAGCCTCGATCGGCTCTCAGGTTGTCCTGTGAATCGGCTCATGGAGCCGATCCACCCATGATTCGTCCAAGGTGGCCGAACATATGGTGGTCCTGCTTGATCAAGATAAAGCATATGAGATCCACGACGATCTAGGGTTTTCACCGCATAATCGGATCATCCTACTCACGATTGGGCCTCGCGCTCACGCACGGTAAACGTAAGCCAGCCCTAGACAAGGCCTAAAAACCAACACTAGGTTGATCCTCGGAACGTCCTGTCTAGGGGCAGCAAACTACACCCTGCATGCCGCTGGATCCTCCAACCCTTTGTAAGGCCTAACTATTGCAGATATTAAACTAATCCTTGATGAATCAAGGAGCGACCATAACGGATCAGATCTACTAAATAAAGATCAAGCGGGGTGCCGCCCCTGCACCCATGATGAGGCACAAGGACGGCTAGACGCGCAAGGGTTGCACTACGCGAGCATATTATGCTAAGAACGATGCTAACCCTAACGCGTCTATGATAACTACGTTGCTCGCCATCAAAAAGGCTTCAGTACGAGCAACGCATGAACAACTAGGCAGGCTCGTGCTGCCTAGATCGCGAGATGCGATCTAGGCAGCATGGTGCTTACCGGAGGAACCCTCGAGACGAAGGAGTTGGCGATGCGCCGAGATTGGTTTGTGTTGAACGTTGGTTGTTGTTTATTCCATAAACCCTAGGTACATATTTATAGTCCAGGGGACTTTCTAATGTGGGCGTGCACCAAACCGTGCACGGGTAAAACTCTAACTTCTAAACTAAGATGCGATCTAATATGTTACAGATACATGGGCAGTTTAGCCCAACTTGGTATAAAAGGCCGATTCACGTATCTCTTCTATATGTATATCTTCAAGTCCATCTTGATCGCGGCCCACCTCTGACTTGTCAAATTCTGGTGATAACACATGCCCCCCTGGTTTTGGAAAGGACATTTCCAAAATCATTATGCTTTTTCTCGAAGGGTCATGTCGTGGCAGAGCAGAACCGTCGCAGAGTCCCTCATCATGACAACTTGCCTTCTCAACTTCTCCGCACGATTTGACAGTTTTGGCACCACTTCCTCGGAAACTGCTGTGGCATTGAATTTCTATTATGTCCCCTTTTATTTAACTGCTACGAACAGTTCTCCTCTGCATCTTCTTCGCATTAGCATCTCGAAAAGCCCTCCTGCGCCACGATGTCTTCTTCTTCCTCTGCTCCATCGGATTTTTCCAGCCAGTCCTCCACATCCCGCGAGCCGACGCCGGAGTATAACCCAGCAGAAGTCCACGCGGCCAACATCCGCCGCGCTATTGCGGCCGGGGAGGAGTCAGACCATGACTTCTCCATCTGGTCAGAGGACGACAGGTCCCTGACCGACGGGGAGAGCGATCTCCGCTTCCTTGCCGATAAGGAAGCGGTAAAAGAAAGCGAGGATGATCACTTCCCCTGGGACGGGGCCACCTCTGAGGAGGTGAAGGAGGAGGAAGAGGAGGACGACGACGACGACAGCTCCCCCGACGAGCCGCCGGCCAAGCGCCATTGCCCCTGGCCGGGAAATCTGAGTGACTTCGACAGCGACGACGACGACGACGAGGAGGACGAGGACAATGAAGGTCCCGCCGGCGGCCGCTGGAGCAGTGATGATGAGCCGGCCGGGAGCAGCGCCGACAGCGGCGACGACGGCGACGACGAGGGCAGCAACAGCCCGTAGATAGGGCCCTTAGCGTAGGATCCGTAGAAGTAGGCGGGGCAATGTATCCCCTTTCGAGGGCAATCAGTTCTACTATGTAAGAAATCTTTCTTATTAATGAAGAACCTTTCCCCAATTTGATTTGCCGATTTCCTCTCCCACTGACCTTGCCGATTCGTCCCCTTTGCCAATGCATACTGAGCCGATAGCACCGTATCGGTCCTTCAAGATTCGCCCTTCCCTTCTCCAACCGATGATTTTCTAAATTTGGCAGAAAATGCAGTATCTTCAGGGAAACCTTCGAACTTTCCCAACCAAACCTAACAATGTTCTTCAATAATCATCACTCGTGAAGAAGGTTGCAATGAAGGACCAGCCGTTGGTACCCCAATCGGCTTTACTGCTGAGCAAAAACAAAGCATCCACCAGGCCTGCTGCCCCCCGAGCCTTACTCGAGGCGAGATTTAGCCGAATTAGCCCAGGCTTGATCATGCAGAGCCAGCCGATTTGCACGTAAATCGGCTTGCAGAGAGCCTTCAAGGTGGGCTGCCCCCCGAGTTTCCTCAATGCGCCTCTTCGTCCCTATAGGTCAGATCGGCTCCCTTCTTTGGTGGATCTGATGCGACCCACCCTTAACCTGATCTGGGCACCCAAGCTGCCCTTAGCATTGTTCTTGAAGAGAAGATCTGAGCTGTTAAACTACTCTCTTGAGGAGTTCTTCCATTGGGGCTTCTCTTCTATTTCTCAATTCTAAAGTCGATGCCCTTGCATCGGCTGTAAAATGTTTAAAAATTTTAGGCCGATTTGTGTATCGGCCCCCATACTCAGTATTATTTCATATCCTCGTGTTTTATCCATCTAGGTGCCCCCCGAGCCGATTCTGTCAAGAGAATTGATGGTATCGGCTCTTCAGGTAGTCCCTGTTGGGTCAAACGTTGATCCTAGGCAGAATGGATGGTGAGGATAATTTTGGCCGATTGCTGGAATCGGCCTCCATGTTGCTTGCTCGGTGAAGGTTTTGTAATATCCCTTCATCAGTTTCGGAGGGCCGATCGCAAGGATCGGCCTCGCCATGTTGCTTATTGACGTAGTCTTGCTACTCGTCCATGTCGGCGGATAAAACCAGCCCAATCTCTGACCTTAGCACGTTGGTGCGCTTGCTGTTATCCATGTCGGGTGCACTGTGTAATCGTGGAGCACTACACTCCGCCGGACGAATGAACACCATGTTTGTGCCAGCCGATGTATCATCATCGGCTCTCTTTTGCTTGGGGCGCCACTCTTTTCTTTGCGGCAGTCCCTCCTCATCCAGGGTCCTCTGGACTTTTGCAGCCAGATCAGGTCGTGCCTTCCTCAGCGTATGCAAGTACATCCTTTCGGCTTCCTCCAGACCGCGCAATCGCTGAACCCTGCGTTTTTGTGTATGGCTGAGACCGTCAGGGCACCACCTTGGACGGTGGCACCTGTCTTCTTCGTATTCCCCTTCGTCTTCTGAATCCTCGAGATCTTCCAACGGAGGGGTCTCAGCACGTCTGTTTTGCGGTGGGAGAGGCCCTAGGCGCTCGAACACAGATACGTTGGCTGTCTCCTTCTTTTTCCGGTTGCATTCTGGGCAGTTGCCGATTGTTGGTAATCGGCTCATTCCTGAATCCCAGCAGTGTCTGAAGAAGGGGCAGTGCCAATGCCTGTCCGTATCGTCCTGCTCCCTGCCGTGGCGCTCCTGCCGCTCCTCATCATGATTATGCCGGCGATGTCTTCCGTCGTTTATGGTCATCCGACCTCTTTCATCATTGTTATCGTATCGCCGGCGTTGGTCATATCGACTAACATACTTGTTGAGGAGGTGATCAGAGAGGGGTCGTTGGTATCTTATGTTCTTCACTTCCCCCTCTGTGACGTAGCGCTTGCCATCTTGACGGAGCCGATCGCATGGAGCGGCCCCCTCAGTGTCCTTGCTCTGAGAGCAGCTGTCCTCATCCCCGTCCTTCTCAGAGCGGTGTCCAAGCTCTACCATACTGATGTTGGCTGAGAAATCAGGCTGGCACCCTCCAAGGTGGGTAAACTCCACCATGTTGACGGCGGGGAAGGGGTGTGTGTCGACCTTCATGGCGTACTGGTTAAAAATTAATCGCCCATTTTCTATCGCCACTTGGATCTGCTGACGCCACACCCTGCAGTCGTTGGTGGTGTGGGTGAACGTGTTATGCCACTTGCAGTATGGCTTTCCGTTCAGCTCTTGCACCGTAGGAAACTTGTGGCCTTCGGGTACCTTTATGTGCTTCTCCGCGAGTAAGAGGTCGAAAATCTGCTCGGTTTTCGTCACGTCGAAGTCGAACCCTCTTGGAGGCCCTGGTGGCTTTACCCATTTGCAGGTTACTGGGCCTGCAGCTCGAGTCCACTCAGCTACTGCGACCTCTCGCTCTCCCGTAGGACCTTCATCTTCGCCTGCGTCAACCATGGTAACCACGCGCTTGAATTTATCTTGGTAGATATCCGGGTGGCGTTGCTCATATGCTGACAACTTCTGCACCATGTGTGCTAATGAAGGATAGTCCGCCTGGGAGGCCACTTCCTTGATCGATGATGATAGACCCACCACCGCCAATTCGACTGCTTCTTTTTCGCTTACATGAACCGAATAGCATCGGTTCCTAACGGTCCTGAAGCGCTGAATGTATTCTGATCTCCGCGCTTCTGTCGTACTTGAGCTAGATCGGCAATGCCAGCCTCGGAAGCCTCTGAGTGATATTGCTCATGGAACCGTTCTTCCAGCTGCTTCCAGGTCTGGATTGAGTTCGGTGGCAGCGACGTGTACCATCCGAAAGCCGATCCTGTGAGGGACTGTGAGAAGTACCTCACGCGCAGCTCGTCTGACGCTGAGATCATGCCCAGCTGTGCCAAATATCGGCTCACATGCTCGATGGAGCTGGAGCCATCTGATCCGCTGAACTTTGTGAAGTCCGGGAGCCGATATTTGGGTGGTAGCGGGATCAATTCGTACTCATTGGGGTACGGCTTGGTATAGCCGATCGCCTTTCTCTTCGGCATCATGCCGAACTGATCTTTCAGGATCGTACAAATTTGATCCGCGGTGATGGCTGCAGGTGCCGAACCCTGAAGATTCGTCGGAGTGGCGTACTTAACCAGCCATGCTTGTTTCTCTGGTTCTGAGCCAACTGCAGGAGCTGGGCTCGGGAGTTTCGTCGGGGTGGCGTATTTAGCTAGCCACGTTTGCTTCTCAGGGTCTGCCTCCGACGTTCCTCCTGTTGCCCCAGAAGTCCCTGCTATAGCCACCTGGTTCGAGGGTGCCCAGGTGCTGCAGTCTGGCACGTATGCACATGCGTATCCGTGCGGGATCTCCTTGGGCGCGTCCTGTAGGAACTGGTAGTCACTGGGGTCACCACCAATCTTGTAGACGACAAAAGCCGATGAGTTCGGCGCTTCGGGCGCTGCCAATGCGAATGGCAGCGGGGGACGGGAATGGAGCAGCGCTTCCCCTTGGTGAGTCCCTAGGGCTGGTCCTGACGGAGAGTACTGATGGCTCATGATCTCCTGGATCACGCGCAGCGCGACGCGCTCCAACGTATTCACCAGGCTCTCAGAATGGCGGTGCAGCGAATGAGCCACCATGAAGTTGATCTCCTGACGCAGCGACCTGGTGCGTTCTTCGGACGGGGTGGACAGGTCCACTCCATCAAGCGCGCCTTCAGGTGTGAACCCCTTCCATCTGATGCCATGGGAGCGGGTCCTGTGGAAAGAGCCGATTAGGTCGGCTTCGAGGGCAGACTTGATCTCGTCGTACTTCTTCTTGAGCTCGCCAGTGAGATCCCCGTACGTGACCGGAGTTTCTTCTGCCACTTCTGATGAAGACGGTATGGTGTCTTTCGCCATCTCTGATGTAGATGGCGAGATGGTTGTCGTTGAAGATGTGTCCCACCGGGCGTGCCAGAATGTGTTGACGTCAGAAACCCACCGGCGGGCAACGACTGGCCAACACCGTAGAGCCGGGAATGACTAGGGCTGCGGCTGGCCCCAGTCCCTCAGAGCGACGGCCCGCAAAGCCTCCTGGTCGCGCGCCGATGCGGGTCGCAAGGGCGTGCCACCTGACCTATACCTGGTCAGGAAGGTGTGGATGATGCCTCGCTTAGTTTCCTGCAGGGCACACACGTACACGTTAAATACGAGCCTCGATCGGCTCTCAGGTTGTCCTGTGAATCGGCTCATGGAGCCGATCCACCCATGATTCGTCCAAGGTGGCCGAACATATGGTGGTCCTGCTTGATCAAGATAAAGCATATGAGATCCACGACGATCTAGGGTTTTCACCGCATAATCGGATCATCCTACTCACGATTGGGCCTCGCGCTCACGCACGGTAAACGTAAGCCAGCCCTAGACAAGGCCTAAAAACCAACACTAGGTTGATCCTCGGAACGTCCTGTCTAGGGGCAGCAAACTACACCCTGCATGCCGCTGGATCCTCCAACCCTTTGTAAGGCCTAACTATTGCAGATATTAAACTAATCCTTGATGAATCAAGGAGCGACCATAACGGATCAGATCTACTAAATAAAGATCAAGCGGGGTGCCGCCCCTGCACCCATGATGAGGCACAAGGACGGCTAGACGCGCAAGGGTTGCACTACGCGAGCATATGATGCTAAGAACGATGCTAACCCTAACGCGTCTATGATAACTACGTTGCTCGCCATCAAAAAGGCTTCAGTACGAGCAACGCATGAACAACTAGGCAGGCTTGCTGCCTAGATCGCGAGATGCGATCTAGGCAGCATGGTGCTTACCGGAAGAACCCTCGAGACGAAGGAGTTGGCGATGCGCCGAGATTGGTTTGTGTTGAACGTTGGTTGTTGTTTATTCCATAAACCCTAGGTACATATTTATAGTCCAGGGGACTTTCTAATGTGGGCGTGCACCAAACCGTGCACGGGTAAAACTCTAACTTCTAAACTAAGATGCGATCTAATATGTTACAGATACATGGGCAGTTTAGCCCAACTTGGTATAAAAGGCCGATTCACGTATCTCTTCTATATGTATATCTTCAAGTCCATCTTGATCGCGGCCCACCTCTGACTTGTCCAAATTCTGGTGATAACCCACCTGTAATTTGTTCACCCAGCATGTTAGTTATCTTATTGGAGAGACACCACTAGTGAACTGTGGACCCCGGTCCATTCTTTTACATCTGAATACATTCTACTGCAATTATTGTTCTTTACTGTTCTTTGCAAACAAACACCATCTTTCACTCGATACGCTTAATCCTTTGTTTTCAGCAAGCCGGTGAGATTGACAACCTCACTGTTACGTTGGGGCAAAGTATCTTGATTGTGTTGTGCAGGTTCCACGTTGGCGCCGGTTTCACTGGTGTTGCGCCGCACTACACTCCTCCACCAACAACCTTCACGTGCTTCTTGGCTCCTACTGGTTCGATAACCTTGGTTTCTTTCTGAGGGAAAACTTGTGCTTGATGTCTACGGTGCTTCTATTCTTGTAGACAGTGTTGGGCCTCCAAGAGCAGAGGTTTGTAGAACAGCAGCAAGTTTCCCTTAAGTGGATTACCCAAGGTTTATCGAACTCAGGGAGGAAGAGGTCAAAGATATCCCTCTCATGCAACCCTGCAACCACAAAGCAAGAAGTCTCTTGTGTCCCCAACACACCTAATAGGTGTACTAGTTCGGCGAAGAGATAGTGAAATACAAGTGGTATAAATGAATATGAGCAAGTAGTATGCTGTGGTGGCGTGGTTTGATGGTAGTAATATTGTAGGAAGTAAACATGCGTAGTAACGCAGAGTAGTAACAAAAAATAAAAAGCAGCGATAGCAGTATTTAGGAACAAGGCCTAGGGATTAGACTTTCACTAGTGGACACTCTCAACATTGATCACATAACAGAATAGATAAATGCATACTCTACACTCTCTTGTTGGATGATGAACACATTGCGTAGGATTACACGAACCCTCAATGCCGGAGTTAACAAGCTCCACAATTCAATGTTCATATTTAAATAACCTTAGAGTGCATGAAAGATCGAAACGACTAAACCAAGTACTAACATAGCATGCACACTGTCACCTTCACGCTTATGTAGGAGGAATAATACACATCAATACTATCATAGCAATAGTTAACTTCGCAATCTACAAGAGATCATGATCATAGCATAAACCAAGTACTAACACGAGTGCACACACTGTCACCATTACACCGTGCAGGAGGAATAAAACTACTTTAATAACATCACTAGAGTAGCACATAGATAAATTGTGATACAAAACACATTGCAATCATAAAGAGATATAAATAAGCACTTCACTACGCCATTCATAACAGTGAATAAGTATTCTGTGAAATATAGCCTAAGAGACCCACACGGTGCACACACTGTCACCTTTACACACGTGGGACAAGGAGTCTCCGGAGATCACATAAGTAAAACTCACTTGACTAGCATAATGACATCTAGATTACAAGCATCATCATATGAATCTCAATCATGTAAGGCAGCTCATGAGATTATTGTATTGAAGTACATAGGAGAGAGATGAACCACATAGCTACCGGTACAGCCCCGAGCCTCGATGGAGAACTACTCCTCTTCATGGGAGCAGCAGCGGTGATGAAGATGGCGGTGGAGATGGCAGCGGTGTCGATGGAGAAGCCTTCCGGGGGCACTTCCCCGTCCGGCACTCCCCCAGATCTTGGCTTCGCGATGGCGGCGGTTCTGGAAGGTTTCGCGTACCGTGGCTTCCTCCGTAAGGGTTTTCGATGCAGGGGCTTTATAGGCGAAAGGGCAGCGTCGGAGGGTCGAAGGGGCGACGACACCATAGGTGGGCGCGCCACCCAGGCCGCGCCACCCTATCATCCGGGGCCCACAGGGCCCCCCTTTGGCGCTCTCGGGTGTTCCGATGCTTCCGGGCAAAATAGGAACCTGGCGTTGATTTCGTCCAATTCCGAATATTTCGTTACTAGGATTTCTGAAACCAAAAACAGCAGAAAACAGGAACTGGCACTTCGGCATCTTGTTAATAGGTTAGTTCCAGAAAATGCACGAATATGACATAAAGTGTGCATAAAACATGTAGATATCATCAATAATGTGGCATGGAACATAAGAAATTATCGATACGTCGGAGACGTATCAGCATCCCCAAGCTTAGTTCTGCTCGTCCCGAGCAGGTAAAACGATAACAAAGATAATTTCTGAAGTGACATGCCATCATAATCTTGATCATACTATTTGTAAACATATGTGATGAATGCAGCGATCAAAACAATGGTAAATGACATGAGTAAACAAATGAATCATATGACAAAGGCTTTTCATGAATAGTACTTCAAGACAAGCATCAATAAGTCTTGCATAAGAGTTAACTCATAAAGCAATAAATCAAAGTAAAGGTATTGAAACAACACAAAGGAAGATTAAGTTTCAGCGGTTGCTTTCAACTTATAACATGTATATCTCATGGATATTGTCAACATAAAGTAATATAACAAGTGCAATATGCAAGTATGTAGGAATCAATGCACAGTTCACACAAGTGTTTGCTTCTTAAGGTGGAGGGAGATAGGTAAACTGACTCAACAATAAAAGTAAAAGAATGGTCCTTCAAAGAGGAAAGCATCGATTGCTGTATTTGTGCTAGAGCTTTTATTTTGAAAACATGAAACAATTTTGTCAACGGTAGTAATAAAGTATATGAGTTATGTAAATTATATCTTACAAGTTGCAAGCCTCATGCATAGTATACTAATAGTGCCCGCACCTTGTCCTACTTAGCTTGGACTACCGGATCTTTGCATGCCATGTTTCAACCAAGTGTCACAAAGGGGTACCTCCATGCCGCCTGTACAAAGGTCTAAGGAGAAAGCTCGCATTTGGATTTCTCGCTTTTGATTATTCTCAACTTAGACATCCATACCGGGACAACATGGACAACAGATAATGGACTCCTCTTAAATGCATAAGCATGTAGCAATAATTATTATTCTCATATGAGATTGAGGATATATGTCCAAAACTGAAACTTCCACCATGATTCATGGCTTTAGTTAGCGGCCCAATGTTCTTCTCTAACAATTTGCATGCTCCAATCATTAAGGTGGCAGATCCTTCAGACAAGACGGACATGCATAGCAACTCACATGATATTCAATAAAGAGTAATTGATGGCGTTCCCCAGAAGCATGGTTATCGCACAACAAGCAACTTAATAAGAGATAAAGTGCATAAGTACATATTCAATACTACGATAGTTTTTAAGGCTATTTTGTCCCATGAGCTATATATTGCAAAGGTGAATGGAAATTTTAAAGGTAGCACTCAAGCAATTTACTTTGGAATGGCGGAGAAATACCATGTAGTAGGTAGGTATGGTGGACACAAATGGCATAGTGGTTGGCTCAAGGATTTTGGATGCATGAGAAGTAATCCCTCTCGATACAAGGTTTAGGCTAGCAAGGTTATTTGAAGCAAACTCAAGGATGAACCGGTGCAGCAAAACTCACATAAAAGACATATTGTAAACATTATAAGACTCTACACCGTCTTCCTTGTTGTTCAAAACTCAATACTAGATATTATCTAGACCTTAGAGAGACCAAATATGCAAATCAAATTTTAGCATGCTCTATGTATTTCTTCACTAATAGGTGCAAAGTATATGATGCAAGAGCTTAAACATGAGCACAACAATTGCCAAGTATCACATTATCCAAGACATTTTAAAATTACTACATGTAGCATTTTCCAATTCCAACCATATAACAATTTAACGAAGAAGAAACTTCGCCATGAATATTATGAGCTAAGAACACATGTGTTCATACGAACCAGCGGAGCGTGTCTCTCTCCCACACAAGGATGAACTTATTCAGAGAACTAAGATAACAAAACAAAAATAAAAGCACACACAGACGCTCCAAGTAAAGAACAAAAGATGTGACTGAATAAAAATATAGTTTCAGGGGAGGAACCTGATGATGTTGTCGATGAAGAAGGGGATGCCTTGGGCATCCCCAAGCTTAGACGCTTTAGTCTTCTTAAAATATGCAGGGGTGAACCACGGGGCATCCCCAAGCTTAGAGCTTTCACTCCTCTTGATCATAGTATATCATACTCCTCTCTTGACCCTTGAAAACTTCCTTCACACCAAACTTCAAGCAAACTCATTAGAGGGTTAGTGCACAATTAATAATTCACATGTTCAGAGGTGGCACAATCATTCTTTACACTTCTGGACATTGCATAAAGCTACTGGACATTAATGGATCAAAGAAATTCATCCAACATAGCAAAAGAGGCAATGCGAAATAAAAGGCAGAATCTGTCAAAAACAGAACAGTCCGTAAAGACGAATTTTAAAATGGCACCAGACTTGCTCAAACGGAAAAACTCAAAACTAATGAAAGTTGCGTACATATCTGAGGATCATGCTCGTAAATTGGCAGATTTTTTCGAATTTTCTACAGAGACTTGTGCCCAGATTCGTGACAGACAGCAATGCTGTTTCTGCGCAGCGATCCCAAATATAACATCAATTTTAGCATAGAAACTTTACTTGGCACAAAAACATGATAAGGAGAGGTTGCTACAGTAGTAAACAACTTCCAAGACACAAATATAAAACAAAGTACTGTAGTAAAAAACACATGGGTTATCTCCCAAGAAGTTCTTTCTTTATAGCCATTAAGATGGGCTCAGCAGTTTTAATGATGCACTTGCAAGAAATAGTATTTGAAGCAAAAGAGAGCATCAAGAAGCAAATTCAAAACACATTTAAGTCTAACATGCTTCCTATGCATAGGAATCTTGTAAATAAACAAGTTCATGAAGAGCAAAGTAACAAGCATAGGAAGATAAAACAAGTGTAGCTTCAAAAATTTCAGCACATAGAGAGGTGTTTTAGTAACATGAAAATTTTTACAACCATATTTTCCTCTCTCATAATAACTTTCAGTAGCATCATGATCAAACTCAACAATATAACTATCACATAAAGCATTCTTATCATGAGTCTCATGCATAAAATTATTACTCTCCACATAGGCATAATCAATTTTATTAGTTGTAGTGGGAGCAAATTCAACAAAGTAGCTATCATTATTATTCTTATCATCAAATATAAGAGGCAAAGTATCATCAAAGTAAATTTTCTCCTCAATGCTTGGGGGACTAAAAATATCATGCTCATCAAAGCCAGCTTCCCCAAGCTTAGAATTTTCCATAGCATTAGCAACAATAGTGTTCAAAGCATTCATATTAATATGTTCCATGGGTTTTTTAATTTTCGCATCAAACCATCCATGTCTTAAATCAGGAAATAGAATAAAAAGGTCATTGTTGTCCATTATGCCTAACTAATGTAAACAAGAAACCAAATGTCGTAATTGCAGAGTCTAAAGGAAATAGCTTTGAGCACACACACAATGGCGCCAGAAAAGTACTGTTACCTGGAACCGGAGTATGAGTGCCTTTACCTTTCCTCCCCGGCAACGGCGCAGAAAAGTGCTTGATGTCTACGGGTGCTTCTATTCTTGTAGACATGTTGGGCCTCCAAGAGCAGAGGTTTGTAGAACAGCAGCAAGTTTCCCTTAAGTGGATTACCCAAGGTTTATCGAACTCAGGAGGAAGAGGTCAAAGATATCCCTCTCATGCAACCCTGCAACCACAAAGCAAGAAGTCTCTTGTGTCCCCAACACACCTAATAGGTGTACTAGTTCGGCGAAGAGATAGTGAAATACAAGTGGTATAAATGAATATGAGCAGTAGTACGGCGCCAGAAAATAGCTTGCTGCGATTGATGGTAGTAATATTGTAGGAAGTAAACATGCGTAGTAACGCAGCATAGTAACGCAAAAAACAAACAAGCAGTGATAGCAGTATTTAGGAACAAGGCCTAGGGATTAGACTTTCACTAGTGGACACTCTCAACATTGATCACATAACAGAATAGATAAATGCATACTCTACACTCTCTTGTTGGATGATGAACACATTGCGTAGGATTACACGAACCCTCAATGCCGGAGTTAACAAGCTCCACAATTCAATGTTCATATTTAAATAACCTTAGAGTGCATGAAAGATCGAAACGACTAAACCAAGTACTAACATAGCATGCACACTGTCACCTTCACGCTTATGTAGGAGGAATAATACACATCAATACTATCATAGCAATAGTTAACTTCGCAATCTACAAGAGATCATGATCATAGCATAAACCAAGTACTAACACGAGTGCACACACTGTCACCATTACACCGTGCAGGAGGAATAAAACTACTTTAATAACATCACTAGAGTAGCACATAGATAAATTGTGATACAAAACACATTGCAATCATAAAGAGATATAAATAAGCACTTCACTACGCCATTCATAACAGTGAATAAGTATTCTGTGAAATATAGCCTAAGAGACCCACACGGTGCACACACTGTCACCTTTACACACGTGGGACAAGGAGTCTCCGGAGATCACATAAGTAAAACTCACTTGACTAGCATAATGACATCTAGATTACAAGCATCATCATATGAATCTCAATCATGTAAGGCAGCTCATGAGATTATTGTATTGAAGTACATAGGAGAGAGATGAACCACATAGCTACCGGTACAGCCCCGAGCCTCGATGGAGAACTACTCCCTCTTCATGGGAGCAGCAGCGGTGATGAAGATGGCGGTGGAGATGGCAGCGGTGTCGATGGAGAAGCCTTCCGGGGGCACTTCCCGTCCGGCGGGTGCCGGAGACTCCTGTCCCCCATCTTGGCTTCGCGATGGCGGCGGCTCTGGAAGGTTTCGCGTATCGTGGCTTCCTCCGTAAGGGTTTTCAGGGGCTTTATATAGGCGAAAGGGCAGTCGGAGGGTCGAAGGGGCGACGACACCATAGGCCGGCGCGGCCAGCCCAGGCCGCGCCACCCTATCATCTCTGGGCCCACAGGCCCCCTCCGGCGGCTCGGGTGTTCTGGATGCTTCCGGGCAAAATAGGAACCCCGTTGATTTCGTCCAATTCCGAGAATATTTCGTTACTAGGATTTCTGAAACCAAAAACAGCAGAAAACGAACTGACACTTCGGCATCTTGTTAATAGGTTAGTTCCGTAAAATGCACGAATATGACATAAAGTGTGCATAAAACATGTAGATATCATCAATAATGTGGCATGGAACATAAGAAATTATCGATACGTCGGAGACGTATCACTGCTGTGCGCATCACACCTTCCTCTTGGGGTTCCCAACGGACGTGTACATCTACGCGCATCAAGAGGCGCTAGGGTTTGTGTGTGAGAGGGACGACGAGAGGCGCCCCTTTTTATAGGCCGGAGGGAGGCGGAGGAGCGGTGGCGCTCATTAACGCCGGCACGCAGAGCTAGGCGCGACGGGACGCGTCGCTGCGCCCTCTGCGGGAACTGCACCGTCGCTGCGCGCCAATAACTTCCGTCGCGAGGTAGGCGACGGTTAGGTTTAAATTAATTGTGCCGCTGACGGGTCGGCCCCGCCACTCCCCGCCTCGCTTTTCGTTGTGTCCGGCGTCCCCGGAGCGTCCCCTGTGGGACGGGGACGGGCTCGGGGCGCCGGACACCGTATCGGGGCGCGCCGGACAAAAATGGGCTTTGGGGGACGCGGCTGGAACGCATTTTTGTCCGGCGCGCCCCAAATCCCTTGGGGGACGGTTTGGGGGACGCGATTGGAGATGCTCTAAGCCCCGTCCTTGTCCCAGTACCCTAACCCTTACTTTTCCCTCTCCAACCATAGTTGGCAAGGGGAACACGATACACCGTCCGTCCGATCCATCGTAGTCCACCGACGCCTCTATACATTGTTTCCGTAGGATTCAGATCTTTGTACACTAGATGTCTAGATCATCTCGGCCGCGTTTGGTGGCCTGCATGCCCCTTGGCTCGCATCGGGCCAGCAATTTTTGGCCCTTGGTTGCCTGGGCCGAGTCGCGTTCTTGCACAAACCGCTTCTCAAAGCAGCGTCAGACCAGGCCCTGGAGAAACGCCCGGTTCGGCAGTTTTTAGCGGTGCAGGCAAATCTCCACGTTGGCTGATGCAAAAATGAATCTTCAGCGCACGCGAGGAGACGAGAATGGAGATGGCGGGAGCTGCGGCGCGCATCGGCGAAAAGCGAAAAGGGGGCGGGAAGGATTGTCGTCGTGGTGAACAGACAGATGCCATGGTATGGCTTAAGTTGGGGCCGAGTTGGACGCTAGAGGATTCGGGGAGGGTTTTGGATCGGGTAGATGAACTTCCGGTGCTTTCCTCAAGAACTTGGCCAAGGCCAGAGGTAGAAGAAGAGAGACACAAGGATGAACTCCGTTCGATCTTCTCTATTGCATGAACATGGTTACAAGTGGCTTTCGTACATGAAGATAACGTACCCGCGATGGAGCATGCCCCCTCTCCTTATATAGGGGAGAGGGTGGCTGATGACCCACAAGTATAGGGGATCGCAACAGTCTTCGAGGGAAGTAAAACCCAAATTTATTGATTCGACACAAGGGGAGGTAAAGAATACTTATAAGCCTTAACAAATGAGTTGTCAATTCAGCTGCACCTGAAAAGCACTAGCAACAGGGGTGATGTGAAAGTAGCAGTGATATGAGAGCAATAGTAACAGTAACACAGCAGCAGTAATAGTAATATGAGAGCAATGGTACCAGAAAATAGTTGACATGTAGAACAAGTATATGATGATGAAAGATGGACCGGGGTTCCCAGCTATCTACACTAGTGGTAACTCTCCAATAACAAGTGTTGGGTGAACAAATTACAGTGGGCAATTGATAGGATTGATAAGGCATTAAGAAAGAACATCAATTCATTAATCATGTAGGCATGTTTTCCATATATAGTCGTACGTGCTCGCAATGAGAAACTTGCACAACATCTTTTGTCCTACCAGCCGGTGGCAGCCTTCAAGGGAATCTACTGGATATTAAGGTACTCCTTTTAATAGAGCACCGGAGCAAAGCATTAACACTCCATGAAAACATGTGTCCCTCACATCACCGCCATCCCCTCCGGTTGTCCCGATTTCTGTCACTTTGGTTCCGGACAGTGACATGTGCATACAACTTGTAGATACAATCTAAGCAATAATTATAGAGCTCAAATCTAAGATCATGCCACTCGGGCCCTAGTGACAAGCATTAAGCATAACAAGATTGCAGCAACAATAACTTCACAAACTTTATAGATAGACTAATCATAATGTATCATCCATCGGATCCCAACAAACACAACACCGATTACATCAGATGGATCTCAATCATGTAAGGCAGCTCATGAGATCATTGTATTGAAGTACATGGGGGAGAGAATACCAACTAGCTACAGCTAGAACCCGTAGTCCATGGGGGAACTACTCACGGAGCATGATGGAGGCGGTGGCGTTGATGGAGATGGCTTCCGGGGGCACTCCCCGTCCCGGCAGGGTGCCAGGACAGAGACTTCTGTCCCCCGATTGGAGTTTCGTGATGGTGGCGGCGCCCCTGGAGTCTTTCTGGAGTTTTGTCCAGAGGTATCGCGTTTTTAGGTCGAAAGGGGTTTTATAGGCGAAGAGGCGACACAGGAGGGTGCCTGGGGGCTCCCCACCACAGGCCGGCGCGGCCCAGGCCAGGCCGCGCCGCCCTATGGTGTGGTGGCCCTCTGGCCCCTCTCCGACTCTTCGGTGTTCTGGAGCCTTCCGGGAAAAATAGGAGGTTTGGTCTTCGTTTCGTCGAATTCCGAGAATATTGCCCGAACAGCCTTTCTGGAACCAAAAACAGCAGAAAACAGAACTGGCACCGTGGCATCTTGTTAATAGGTTAGTTCCGAAAAATGCATAAAAACATCATAAAGTGCAAGCAAAACATGTAAGTATTGTCATAAAACAAGCATGGAACGACAGAAATTATGGATACGTTGGACGTATCAAGCATCCCCAAGCTTAGTTCCTGCTCGCCTCGAGTAGGTAAACGATAAAAAGAGTAATTTCTGTAGTGACATGCTACTTACATAACCTTGATCATACTATTACAAAGCATATGAAATGAATGAAGTGACTCAAGGCAATGATCTATAGTTGCTAACAAATAGATAACATATAGCAAAACTTTTCATGAAGAGTACTTTCAAGACAAGCATCAAAAGCCTTGCACAAGAGTTAACTCATAAAGCAATAGATTCAAAGTAAAGGCATCGAAGCAACACAAAGGAAGATTTAAGTTTCAGCGGTTGCTTTCAACTTGTAACATGCATATCTCATGGATAATTGTCAACACAAAGTAATATGATGAATGCAAATAAGCAAGTATGTAAGAATCAATGCACAGTTGACACAAGTGTTTGCTTCTAAGATGGAAGGAAGTAGGTAAACTGACTCAACATAAAGTAAAAGAATGGCCCTTCAAAGAGGAAAGCATCGATTGCTATATTTGTGCTAGAGCTTTGGTTTTGAAAACATAAAGAGAGCATAAAAGTAAAGTTTTGAGAGGTGTTTGTTGTTGTCAACGAATGGTAGTGGGCACTCTAACCCCCTTGCCAGACAAACCTTCAAAGAGCGGCTCCCATGAATTATTTTTATTTTTGGGTGGCACTCCTTCCAACCTTTCTTTCACAAACCATGGCTAACCGAATCCTCGGGTGCCTTCCAACAATCTCATACCATGAAGGAGTGCCTTTTTATTTTAGTTTTATTATGATGACACTCCTCCCCACCTTTGCTTTCTCAAGCCATGGCTAACCGAATCCTTCGGGTGCCGTCCAACAATCACATACCATGGAGGAGTGTCTATTTAGGTTAATTAATTTGGGACTGGGAATCCCATTGCCAGCTCTTTTTGCAAAATTATTGGATAAGCGGATGAAGCCACTAGTCCATTGGTGAAAGTTGCCCAACAAGATTGAAAGATAAACACCACATACTTCCTCATGAGCTATAAAACATTGACACAAATTAGAGGTGATAAATTTTGAATTGTTCAAAGGTAGCACTCAAGCAATTTACTTTGGAATGGCAGGAAATACCACATAGTAGGTAGATATGGTGGACACAAATGGCATAGTGGTTGGCTCAAGGATTTTGGATGCATGAGAAGTATTCCCTCGATACAAGGCTTAGGCTAGCAAGGTTATTTGAAGCAAACACAAGTATGAACCGGTACAGCAAAAACTTACATAAGAACATATCGCAAGCATTATAATACTCTACACTGTCTTCCTTGTTGCTCAAACACTTTTACCAGAAAATATCTAGACCTTAAGAGAGATCAATTATGCAAACCAATTTCAACAAGCTCTACAGTAGCTCTCCACTAATAGGCTTAGACTACATGAAAAAAAACTTAATCATGATCTACTTGAGAGCTCAAAACAATTGCCAAGTGTCAAATTATCCAAGACATTATGAGGCATTTTCTATTTCCAACCAAATACCAATAAGTATTGTAGCTTCCAACTTTTATCATTGAACATTAAAAGTAAAACGAAGAACAAGTGTTCATATGAAAAAGCGGAGCGTGTCTCTCTCCCAAACAAGGATTGCTAGGATCCGAATTTATTCAAACACAAACAAAAATAAAAATAAAGACGCTCCAAGTAAAGCACATAAGATGTGACCGAATAAAAATATAGTTTCAATAGAAGAAACCTGATAAGTTGATGAAGAAGGATGCCTTGGGCATCCCCAAGCTTAGACGCTTGAGTCTTCTTGAAATATGCAGGGATGAACCACGGGGCATCCCCAAGCTTTGACTTTTCACTCTTCTTGATCATATATCATCCTCCTCTCTTGACCCTTGAAAACTTCCTTCACACCAAACTTCTCATAAACTTCATTAGAGGGGTTAGTACTCAAAAAATTTGAATCCACCTTGGTCCTGTAGTGGCACATTGCAAGAACTCAATAAAACATTAGCTACAGCCCTCTACGTCTAGAAAACCTCGCTTAAAGTCCACAAGAGACAATGCAAAAAACAGAGACAGAATCTGCCAAAACAGAACAGCCAGTAAACACGAATTTTAAAATGGTACTTCCGTTGCTCAAATCAGAAAACTCAAAACTAATGAAAGTTGCGTACATATCTGAGGATCACGCACGTAAATTGGCAGATTTTTCTGAGTTTCCTACAGAGAAATAAGCCCAGATTCGTGACAGATAGAAATCTGTTTCTGCGCAGAAATCCAAATCTAGTATCAACCTTCGATTAGAGGCTTCACTTGGCACAACAAAACACAAAACTAAGATAAGGAGAGGTTGCTACAGTATTAAACAACTTCCAAAACACAAATATAAAACAAAGTACTGTAGCAAAATAACACATGGGTTATCTCCCAAGAAGTTCTTTCTTTATAGCCATTAAGATGGGCTCAGCAGTTTTAATGATGCACTCGCAAGAAACAAGAGTAGAGGTAAAAGAGAGCATCAAAAAGCAAATCCAAAACACATTTAAGTCTAACATGCTTCCTATGTAAAGGAATCTTGTAAATAAACAAGTTCATGAAAAGCAAAGTAACAAGCATAGGAAGATAAAACAAGTGTAACTTCAAAATTTTAAGCATATAGAGAGGTGTTTTAGTACCATGCAAATTTCTACTACCATATTTTCCTCTCTCATAATAATTTTCAGTAGCTTCATGAATAAACTCAACAATATAACTATCACATGCAGCATACTTTTCATGATTTCCAAACACATAATTTTTATCAAGCTCAAATATAGTAGGATCAAAACTTCCAAACTCACTTTTATCAATAATATAACAAGGTGATCGATCAATCTCAAGAGATATGGGACTCTTAAATAAAGTCAATACTTTTCCAATCCCATTTTCATTAGTAGTACAATTAATATTATCAAGTAACATAGGACCATCATCTAGAGCTTTATCATAAACATTTGCCAAGCAAAATTCTTTAGTACCATGCATTTCGACATCAGGCACAAACAAAGCATTATCATAAGATTTATCAAAGTAGCATGGATTATCATATATAACAGCAGCATAATTATTCTCACAAGTTTTACTCATAGGTAATATTTCAAGAGAATCCACAGGAACATAACATTCAACCTCTTTCGGTAAGCATGGAGGACAATCAAATAATGTAAGAGATAAAGAGTTACTCTCATTAGAAGGTTGGCATGGGTAGCTAATCCATTCTTCCTCCTTTTGTTCGTCACTCTCTTCTTCTTTTTCATCCAATGAGCTTTCAAGTTCATCAATTTCTTCTTCCACCGGTTCCTGCAAATTGTGAGTGCATTCTTGTGCATTAATGTGTCTCTCTTTATAATCAAGGATATAAGGATTCCTACTGTAGCATTCTATGCAAGAATTAAGGATAGTAGAGACATAATCTTTAAGGCCCTTACAAACAACACAAGTTTCATAATTCTCAACCATGAAGGATTCTATCTCGGAGGCTCCCATAAATAAGACAAATTGTTCTACCTCTTCGAACCCATAATGAATATAGCAATTCCGATTATAGTTCTTAATTAAAAATTCCTCACTAAAGCCACATTGAAATTTAAGATGTTTAGTATCCTGTTGAGAGCAACAGTTTATATTATGGCGTTCAAGCAAGATTTCAGCAATTGTATTCAATTTTTCTATCATAGCACTCATTATTTTACCAGTTCTTGATTCTCTATAATTATTATAACATTCTATAAGCTCCAAGTAGGTTGTAGGTTCTCCCATAACAGCAGTTTTTAATTTTTTGGTTTTTCAAATTTTTATGGATTTTTGGGTATATGAGACAAATAAAACAAGACAAAAATAAACTAAGCAAAAGTAAACTACGCAAACTAATACTAGACAGAAATAAACTAAGCACAAATAAACTAGACAAAAGTAAACTAAGCAAAACAAAATAAAGAGAGAGAGGTAGAGTGTACTCCCCAGGTGAACTTATGAGTAGAGCTATGCCTCCCCGGCAACGGCGCCGTAAATAGTCTTGATGACTGATACGTCTCAACGTATCGATAATTTCTTATGTTCCATGCTACTTTATTGATGATACCTACATGTTTTATGCACATTATATGTCATATTTATGCATTTTCTCGAACTAACCTATTAACAAGATGCCGAAGAGCCAGTTGCTGCTGTTTTTGGTTTCAGAAATCCTAGTAAAGAAATATTCTCGGAATTGGACGAAACTCGCCCAGGGTCCTATTTTTGCACGAAGCTTCCAGAAGACCGAAGACCTAACGAAGGGGCACGAGGCGGCCAGAGAGGCCGGCGCGGCCAGTGCCCTGGCCGCGCCGACCTGCCCCCGGGCCCCTCGTGGCCCCCGCGTTGACCCTCCGCCTACTTAAAGCTCCGTCGCAAACCCCCACCGAGAGCCACGATACGGAAAACCTTACAGAGACGCCGCCGCCGCGAATCCCATCTCGGGGATTCTGGAGATCGCCTCCGGCACCCTGCCGGAGAGGGGATTCATCTCCCGGAGGACTCTACACCGCCATGGTCGCCTCCGGAGTGATGAGTGAGTAGTTCACCCCTGGACCATGGGTCCATAGCAGTAGCTAGATGGTCGTCTTCTCCTTGTTGTGCTTCATTGTTGGATCTTGTGAGCTGCCTAACATGATCAAGATCATCTATATGTAATTCTATATGTTGTGTTTGTCGGGATCCGATGGATAGAGAGTACTATGATTATGGTGATTATCAATCTATTGTTCATGTGTTGTTTATGATCTTGCATGCTCTCTGTTATTAGTAGAGGCTCTGGCCAAGTTTTTACTCTTAACTCCAAGAGGGAGTATTTATGCTCGATAGTGGGTTCATGCCTCCATTGAATCTGGGACAGTGACAGAAAGTTCTAAGGTTGTGGATGTGCTGTTGCCACTAGGGATAAAACATTGATGCTATGTCTAAGGATGTAGTTGTTGATTACATTACGCACCATACTTAATGCAATTGTCTGTTGCTTTGCAACTTAATACTGGAGGGGGTTCGGATGATAACCTGAAGGTGGACTTTTTAGGCATAGATGCAGTTGGATGGCGGTCTATGTACTTTGTCGTAATGCCCAATTAAATCTCACTATATTTATCATATCATGTATATGCATTGTTATGCCTTTCTCTATTTGTCAATTGCCCGACTGTAATTTGTTCACCCAACATGCTTTTATCTTATGGGAGAGACACCTCTAGTGAACCGTGGACCCCGGTCCTATTCTTTACATAGCATACAATCTACTTGTGTTTACTGTTTTCTTTGCAAACATCTTCCACTCGATACGTTTAATCCTTTGTTACAGCAAGCCGGTGAGATTGACAACCTCACTGCTTCGTTGGGACAAAGTACTTGGGTTGTGTTGTGCAGGTTCCGCGTTGGCGCCGGAATCCCTGGTGTTGCGCCGCATCACATTTCGCGACCATCAACCTTCAACGTGCTTCTTGGCTCCTACTGGTTCGATTAAACCTTGGTTTCATACTGAGGGAAACTTGCTTCTATACGCATCATACCTTCCACTTGGGGTTCCCAACGGACGTGTGCATCTACGCGTATCAAGCTAAATTTCTGCGCCGCTGTAGATCAAGACACGCTGCAAGGGGAGTCTCCACTTCTCAATCTCTTTACTTTGTTTTTGTCTTGCTTTATTTTATTTACTACTTTGTTTGCTGCACTAAATCAAAACACAAAAAAATTAGTTGCTAGTTTTACTTTATTTACTGTCTTGCTCTCTATATCAAAAACACAAAAAAAAATTAGTTAGTTACTTATCTTTACTTAATTTGCCTAGTTTACTTTATTCCTGTTATCATGAGTAATCCTGAAGTTGAAGTTCGTTCTTTTAAGCAACAAGGTGGAGAAAGTTTTAAAGATGCTTGGTATAGAATTAGTAATGCTCATCAAAGGTGCATTAAGAAACACTCCACCACTATCCTTCTTAGGAACTTTTATGTTGGTTTATCTAGTTGGAATAGATATGTTCTTGATACTCTTTCGGGAGGTAATTTCCTAGGTACTCCCGCTTTAGAAGCTAGTTGCATCATTGAGAGTCTAGTTGGAATACCACCTGTTAATGAAGTTAAAATTGAAATCTCTCTTGAAGATGTTATGAAAAAATTGGAAACCATAGAGAAAAATTTTCCAAGTATTGAAACTAAATTAGAAATGTTATTGGATAAAACTGATGAACTTGATAAATCCTTAGGAGGAATTGATGAAAGAATTAGTGTCCTAGGAACTTGTGTTATCCATGATAATCAAACCAATAGGATTGATGAACTTGAAAAAGCTATGGGAACCTTGGGTTCAACCTTTTCTTCTCTCAAGTATAATGAGAAAGCCTATGTGGGTAAAGAGCAAAAATTCATGTATGCCTCTAAAGTGCCTAAACAAAAGAATTACTATAGGCCTAAAATTGCTAAAACCCCTAGCACCACCATAGAAAATTTAGATAATGGAGCACCTAAAGCACCCTCTGCAACAAGTTGTGTTTGCATGAAAAATAATAATGTTGATGCTTCTACTCTCGATAATACTTGATTTGCACTTTCTGCGCCTAGCTGAAAGACGTTAAAGAAAAGCGCTTATGGGAGACAACCCATGTTTTTACCTACAGCAATTTTTTGTTTTGTTGAGTCTTGGAAGTTGTTTACTACTGTAGCAACCTCTCCTTATCAAGTTTTTGTGCCAAGTAAAGTTTCTATGTCAAAGTTGATGTTATATTTGGGATCGCTGCGCAGAAACAGCATTGCTGTCTGTCACGAATCTGGGCACAATTCTCTGTAGAAAATTCGAAAAAATCTGCCAATTTACGAGCGTGATCCTCAGATATGTACGCAACTTTCATTAGTTTTGAGTTTTTCCATTTGAGCAAGTCTGGTGCCATTTCTAAATTCGTCTTTACGGACTGTTCTGTTTTTGACAGATTCTGCCTTTTATTTCGCATTGCCTCTTTTGCTATGTTGGATTTATTTCTTTGATCCACTAATGTCCAGTAGCATTATGCAATGTCCAGAAGTGAAAATAATGATTGTGTCACCTCTGAATGAGTGAATTATTAATTGTGCACTAACCCTCTAATGAGTTTGCTTGAAGTTTGGTGTGAAGGAAGTTTTCAAGGGTCAAGAGAGGAGTATGATATACTATGATCAAGAGGAGTGAAAGCTCTAAGCTTGGGGATGCCCCCGTGGTTCACCCCTGCATATTTTAAGAAGACTCAAGCGTCTAAGCTTGGGGATGCCCAAGGCATCCCCTTCTTCATCGACAACATCATCAGGTTCCTCCCCTGAAACTATATTTTTATTCAATCACATCTTGTGTTCTTTACTTGGAGCGTCGGTTTGTTTTCGTTTTTGTTTGAATAAGATGGATCCTAGCATTCACTTTGTGGGAGAGAGACACGCTCCGCTGTTGCATATGGACACATGTGTCCTTAGGCTTTACTCATAATGTTCATGGCGAAGTTTCTTCTTCGTTAAATTGTTATATGGTTGGAATTGGAAAATGCTACATGTAGTAATTCTAAAATGTCTTGGATAATGTGATACTTTGCAATTGTTGTGCTCATGTTTAAGCTCTTGCATCATATGCTTTGCACCCATTAATGAAGAAATACATAGAGCTTGCTAAAATTTGATTTGCATATTTGGTTTCTCTAAGGTCTAGATAATATCTAGTATTGAGTTTTGAACAACAAGGAAGACAGTGTAGAGTCTTATAATGTTTACAATATGTCTTTTATGTGAGTTTTGCTGCACTTGTTCATCCTTGAGTTTGCTTCAAATAACCTTGCTAGCCTAAACCTTGTATCGAGAGGGAATACTTCTCATGCATCCAAAATCCTTGAGCCAACTACTATGCCATTTGTGTCCACCATACCTACCTACTACATGGTATTTCTCCGCCATTCCAAAGTAAATTGCTTGAGTGCTACCTTTAAAATTCCATCATTCACCTTTGCAATATATAGCTCATGGGACAAAATAGCCTTAAAAACTATCGTAGTATTGAATATGTACTTATGCACTTTATATTTTATTAAGTTGCCTGTTGTGCGATAACCATGCTTCTGGGGAACGCCATCAACTATTGTTGAATATCATGTGAGTTGCTATGCATGTCCGTCTTGTCTGAAGGATCTATCATTTTAGTGGTTGGAGCATGCAAAATTGTTAGAGAAGAACATTGGGCCGCTAACTAAAGCCATGAACCATGGTGGAAGTTTCAGTTTTGGACATATATCCTCAATCTCATATGAGAACAATAATCATTGCTACATGCTTATGCATTTAAGAGGAGTCCATTATCTGTTGTCCATGTTGTCCCGGTATGGATGTCTAAGTTGAGAATAATCAAAAGCGAGAAATCCGAAATGCGAGCATTCTCCTTAGACCTTTGTACAGGCGGCATGGAGGTACCCCTTTGTGACACTTGGTTGAAACATGGCATGCGAAGACCCGGTAGTCCAAGTTAAGTAGGACGAGGTGCGGGCACTATTAGTATACTATGCGTGAGGCTTGCAACTTGTAAGATATAATTTTCATAACTCATATGCTTTATTACTACCGTTGACAAAATTGTTTCATGTTTTCAAAATAAAAGCTCTAGCACAAACACAGCAATCGATGCTTTCCTCTTTGAAGGACCATTCTTTTACTTTTATTGTTGAGTCAGTTTACCTATCTCCTTCCACCTTAAGAAGCAAACACTTGTGTGAACTGTGCATTGATTCCTACATACTTGCATATTGCACTTATTATATTACTTTATGTTGACAATATCCATGAGATATACATGTTATAAGTTGAAAGCAACCGCTGAAACTTAATCTTCCTATGTGTTGCTTCAACACCTTTACTTTGATTTATTGCTTTATGAGTTAACTCTTATGCAAGACTTATTGATGCTTGTCTTGAAGTACTATTCATGAAAAGTCTTTGCTTTATGATTCACTTGTTTACTCATGTCATTACTTTTGTTTTGATCGCTGCATTCATTACATATGTTTACAAATAGTATGATCAAGATTATGATGGCATGTCACTTCAGAAATTATCTTTGTTATCGTTTTACCTGCTCGGGACGAGCAGAACTAAGCTTGGGGATGCTGATACGTCTCCAACGTATCGATAATTTCTTATGTTCCATGCTACTTTATTGATGATACCTACATGTTTTATGCACATTATATGTCATATTTATGCATTTTCGGAACTAACCTATTAACAAGATGCCGAAGAGCCATTTGCTGTTTTCTGCTGTTTTTGGTTTCAAATCCTAGTAAGGAAATATTCTCGGAATTGGACGAAACTTTCGCCCAGGGTCCTATTTTTGCACGAAGCTTCCAGAAGACCGAAGACCTAACGAAGTGGGGCCACGAGGCGGCCAGAGGGAGGCCGGCGCGCCGGCCCTGGCCGCGCCGACCTGCCCCCTGGGCCCCTCGTGTGGCCCCCCGTTGACCCTCCGCCTACTTAAAGCTTCCGTCGCGAAACCCCCAGTACGAGAGCCACGATACGGAAAACCTTCCGAGACGCGCCGCCGCGAATCCCATCTCGGGGGATTCAGGAGATCGCCTCCGGCACCCTGCCGGAGAGGGGATTCATCTCCCGGAGGACTCTACACCGCCATGGTCGCCTCCGGAGTGATGAGTGAGTAGTTCACCCCTGGACCATGGGTCCATAGCAGTAGCTAGATGGTCGTCTTCTCCTTGTTGTGCTTCATTGTTGGATCTTGTGAGCTGCCTAACATGATCAAGATCATCTATATGTAATTCTATATGTTGTGTTTGTCGGGATCCGATGGATAGAGAGTACTATGATTATGGTGATTATCAATCTATTGTTCATGTGTTGTTTATGATCTTGCATGCTCTCCGTTATTAGTAGAGGCTCTGGCCAAGTTTTTACTCTTAACTCCAAGAGGGAGTATTTATGCTCGATAGTGGGTTCATGCCTCCATTGAATCTGGGACAGTGACAGAAAGTTCTAAGGTTGTGGATGTGCTGTTGCCACTAGGGATAAAACATTGATGCTATGTCTAAGGATGTAGTTGTTGATTACATTACGCACCATACTTAATGCAATTGTCTGTTGCTTTGCAACTTAATACTGGAGGGGTTCGGATGATAACCTGAAGGTGGACTTTTTAGGCATAGATGCAGTTGGATGGCGGTCTATGTACTTTGTCGTAATGCCCAATTAAATCTCACTATATTTATCATATCATGTATATGCATTGTTATGCCTTTCTCTATTTGTCAATTGCCCGACTGTAATTTGTTCACCCAACATGCTTTTATCTTATGGGAGAGACACCTCTAGTGAACTGTGGACCCCGGTCCTATTCTTTACATAGCATACAATCTACTGCAATTGTGTTTACTGTTTTCTTTGCAAACATCTTCCACTCGATACGTTTAATCCTTTGTTACAGCAAGCCGGTGAGATTGACAACCTCACTGTTTCGTTGGGACAAAGTACTTGGGTTGTGTTGTGCAGGTTCCGTTGGCGCCGGAATCCCTGGTGTTGCGCCGCATCACATTTCGCGACCATCAACCTTCAACGTGCTTCTTGGCTCCTACTGGTTCGATTAAACCTTGGTTTCATACTGAGGGAAACTTGCTTCTATACGCATCATACCTTCCACTTGGGGTTCCCAACGGACGTGTGCATCTACGCGTATCAATGACCCACAAGTATAGGGGATCGCAACAGTCTTCGAGGGAAGTAAAACCCAAATTTATTGATTCGACACAAGGGGAGGTAAAGAATACTTATAAGCCTTAACAACTGAGTTGTCAATTCAGCTGCACCTGGAAAAGCACTAGCAACAGGGGTGATGTGAAAGTAGCAGTGATATGAGAGCAATAGTAACAGTAACACAGCAGCAGTAGTAGTAATATGAGAGCAATGGTACCAGAAAATAGTTGACATGTAGAACAAGTATATGATGATGAAAGATGGACCGGGGTTCCCAGCTATCTACACTAGTGGTAACTCTCCAATAACAAGTGTTGGGTGAACAAATTACAGTTGGGCAATTGATAGGATTGATAAGGCATTAAGAAAGAACATCAATTCATTAATCATGTAGGCATGTTTTCCATATTTAGTCGTACGTGCTCGCAATGAGAAACTTGCACAACATCTTTTGTCCTACCAGCCGGTGGCAGCCGGGCCTCAAGGGAATCTACTGGATATTAAGGTACTCCTTTTAATAGAGCACCGGAGCAAAGCATTAACACTCCGTGAAAACATGTGTCCCTCACATCACCGCCATCCCCTCCGGTTGTCCCGATTTCTGTCACTTCGGGGCCTTTGGTTCCGGACAGTGACATGTGCATACAACTTGTAGATACAATCTAAGCAATAATTATAGAGCTCAAATCTAAGATCATGCCACTCGGGCCCTAGTGACAAGCATTAAGCATAACAAGATTGCAGCAACAATAACTTCACAAACTTTATAGATAGACTAATCATAATGTATCATCCATCGGATCCCAACAAACACAACACCGATTACATCAGATGGATCTCAATCATGTAAGGCAGCTCATGAGATCATTGTATTGAAGTACATGGGGGAGAGAATACCAACTAGCTACAGCTAGAACCCATAGTCCATGGGGGAACTACTCACGGAGCATGATGGAGGCGGTGGCGTTGATGGAGATGGCTTCCGGGGGGCACTTCCCCGTCCCGGCAGGGTGCCGGGACAGAGACTTCTGTCCCCTGAATTGGAGTTTCGCGATGGTGGCGGCGCCCCTGGAGTCTTTCTGGAGTTTCGTCTAGAGGTATCGCGTTTTTAGGTCGAAAGGGGTTTTATAGGCGAAGAGGCGGCGCAGGGGTGCTCCTGGGGGCTCCACCACAAAGCCGGCGCGGGCCCAGGCCAGCCGCGCCGCCCTATGGTGTGGTGGCCCTCTGGCCCCTCTCC
Organism: Lolium multiflorum; assembly: GCA_030979885.1. NCBI lineage: Eukaryota > Viridiplantae > Streptophyta > Magnoliopsida > Poales > Poaceae > Lolium > Lolium multiflorum. The sequence goes on along the minus strand of CM061748.1, from coordinate 73,307,896 downwards.
GACTCTTCTTCGGTGTTCTGGAGCCTTCCGGGAAAAATAGGAGGTTTGGTCTTCGTTTCGTCGAATTCCGAGAATATTGCCCGAACAGCCTTTCTGGAACCAAAAACAGCAGAAAACAGGAACTGGCACTGTGGCATCTTGTTAATAGGTTAGTTCCGGAAAATGCATAAAAACATCATAAAGTGCAAGCAAAACATGTAAGTATTGTCATAAAACAAGCATGGAACGACAGAAATTATGGATAGGGGAGAGGGTGGCTTACAGGGGAAGGAACCCTAATAAACCCTAATGGCATCTTTGAACAGACAAACTACTTTACAAAGCTACTTTACAAAGCTACTTTAATCATAGGTGACGCCGGTATCTTCTTTAAACAGGGAGGCTGATGTCCTCCGGTTGCTTTTAACGTCACCCTTGTCTTTTACGTCACGGCTTCGTTTAAAGCTACTTCACTTAGCTCATCTTTGTCTTCTAGCTCCTGAAGGAATCTTTGACCAGCTTGCTCATACCGGTAATCCGGTATCTTCTTAGCTCCTTCCGGCATGCCTCTCTTCGGGCATACCGGTATTGGTTTCCTTAGCCAAAAGCCTAAGTCCGGAATGAATATCAAACCGGTATCCTGATGGCTCAAACCATCCGATTTGGCATTCCTTTGGCGTACCGGGGGTCATCCCCCCAACATTAGTCCCCGAAGCTGGTATAATCCGGTGGATTTTATCTGACGGACCATGCCTTTCCTATCTCACAAGGTACCGGTTGATTTTTCCAAAGACTTGTTCGAAGATGGCCTCTTGCCTTAGCCTTTTTCTGTTATCTTCCGGATTTTTCCGGTATCACATGTCATATTCACATCTTCCTTCCTTCACGAAGTGTCTCCTGTCTTTTCCTCCGGCATCTTTGTCATTAAACTCTCCTCGTGAGGTCGAGGATTTCTCGGGTATGGTGCCTGTCGAGACATGCGCACTGCTTCTGCCGTGTCGTTGTCGGTGGTCACTTCCCTTCGACTCCCGTGCCAACATTAAATGTGCCGCTCGGATCCCACCGATCACTCCGGATCCGTGTGGCGACGTGTGGCTCCTTTATTTTTACGCGTATATCCGTGTGCCACGTGGCCCACGAAGCGAACCGCCGCCCGGCTTTTCCGGCCCGCTCTTCTCTCTCTATTTAAGGGCGGAGCAGTTCCTCCTCCTCTTCCTTCTTCGCTTTCATCCCCATTCTCAGAGCACTTCAAGCCCTTCGCCGTTCGTGTTCTCGTCGCCGCCGGTCGCCGCCAGAGCTTCGCTCCCGACGAACTTGCGCCGTTCTTCCGCCGCGGTGAAGCTTTTCACCGCGCCAAGTCTCTGCGGTGCCTCTTCCTCGCTGCTGTCCCAAGCTTTCTTGCCGGACTTCACCGCTTCTCCGTCGCCAGCCTCGTCGACGGCCAGGAGCTTGCTCGCCGGCGGTGACCTTCTCCTTCAACTTCTCCGCCGCCTCAGGCCCGACGCACTTTTACCTCTCTCTCCTTGCTTTCCAGATCTTGGGTCAGTGGGGTATTTACTTCTTCTTTTCTTTCGCTTTTTCTCTTACTCGTAGATCTTCGTTCAAGAGTAGATCTTGGGAAAGCTGTTTTCGAGTAGACACCGGTTTCTCTTCGATCCTTATGTCTAGCGAGCAGTATCTTTCCAATTCTTCCTCAAATAGCCGCGAGAGTCAAGCTTCTGGCGAGCCCCGGATGGAAACTGATGCCGGAGCAAGCCAAGACGCCGGTAGCTCTAGCCAGGCTTCGGGAGTCGATCTTTCCGCGTCACACGCGGGGCCTGAAAGGTTCCGAGGTAACCCAGCATGAGATTGACTGCTTTACCGGTCTAGGAGGATACCGGAAGGAATATCCTGCCGGCGTCCGGCGACGAGATCGAACCGGATCCCGAAGACGGTGAGTTCGTCGTTTTCCTTGCGCACTTCGAGCGCGGCTTCGGCCTTCCCGCCTCGATTTCTTTCGCCAATTTCTTGACTTCTACAAACTCCAACCTCACCATCTTCCTGGCAATGCCATCTTCTACCTTTCTTGTTACGCTACCTTCATGGAGGCCTACATGGGTCTCCGCCCCACTCGCGAGACTTTTGCTCATTTTTATTCCCTTCGGATCAACTCCGTTCAGGGCAAGAACATCCCCAAGCCTAAACCTCCCGTTCAATGCGGGTCTTGTATCATCGGCTTCCGCCAGGGGGGGCCCTTCTTTAAGTTTACCGGTCTTGACTCATGCCGGGCATGGGAAAGGACCTTCCTTTATGTGAAGAACACCGGCCGCGCGGATCTCATCAACCTGCCGGCTTTCAATCCGGCAGTGCCCACGAGGGCCAACTGGAGCTACAACCCGAAGGGCACTCACATAGAGACCAACCGGATTATACGCTTCATGAAGCAACTCATGAAGGACACTGCCTTCTGTCCGGATGATATTGTCCGGACTTTTATCTCGCGCCGGGTTCTTCCCCTTGATACGTCCATTTTGCATCACTATTTTATATCATAATTTGCTGTTATTCATTGATATATTTCATATTTAGAGATGATACTTATGTTATTTCATCTATTTTGCATGTTTCATGATCATTGGAGAATTATTCACCGGAGTCAGGATTCTGCTGGAAAAAGCACCGTCAGGACACCATATTTCTGAAGATCAACAATTGACGGAAGTTATACGAAAAATCCTATTTTTCCAGGGGACGAAGGGAGCCAAAAGGAGGGCCGAGAGGGGCCGCCATGGCCCCCCCATAGGCCGGCGCGGGCCCAGGCCTGGCCGCGCCGCCTTGTGGGGAGGGGGCCCACAGCCCCCTCTGGCCGCCTCTCCTTCGCGTACTTCTTCGTCCCAAAAACCTAAGCCCCAGGGAGTTACGGAGAATTGACAGAGCCGCCTCTGCGGGGTGGAGAAACACCAGAGAGAAAGAGCTCTCCGGCGGGCAGGAATCCGCCGGGGAAATTCCCTCCCGGAGGGGGAAATCGACGCCATCGCCATCGTCATCGAGCTGGACATCATCTCCATCATCATCACCATCATCTCCATCATCTACACCGCCATCTCCACCGCTGCATCTCGTCACCGCTGTAACGATTTGGGTTGGATCTTGATTGTTTGATAGGGGAAACTCTCCCGGTGTTGATTTCTACTTGTTATTGATGCTATTGAGTGAAACCATTGAACCAAGGTTTATGTTCAGATTGTTATTCATCATTATATCACCTCTGATCATGTTCCATATGATGTCTCGTGAGTAGTTCGTTTAGTTCTTGAGGACATGGGTGAAGTCTAAATGTTAGTAGTGAATTATTGTTGAGTAGTATTCAATGTTATGATATTTAAGTTGTGGTGTTACTCTTCTAGTGGTGTCATGTGAACGTCGACTACATGATACTTCACCTTTATGGGCCTAGGGGAGTGCATCTTGTATTCGTTTGCTAATTGTGGGGTTGCCGGAGTGACAGAAACCTAAACCCCCGTTAGTATATCGGTGCAGGAGGGATAGCAGGATCTCAGAGTTTAAGGCTGTGGTTAGATTTATCTTAATTACTTTCTTGTATTTGCGGATGCTTGCAAGGGGTATAATCACAAGTATGTATTAGTCCTAGGAAGGGCGGTGCATTAGCATAGGTTCACCCACACAACACTTATCAAAACAATGAAGATTAATCAGCCGTATGAAGCGAAAGCACTAGACTAAAATCCCCGTGTGTCCTCAAGAACGTTTGGTCATTATAAGTAAACAAACCGGCTTGTCCTTTGTGCTAAAAAGGATTGGGCCACTCGCTGCAATTATTTCTCTCGCATTTTATTTACTTGTACTTTATTTATCTCGCTATATCAAAACCCCCGAATACTTGTCTGTGAGTATTTACAGTGAATCCTTCATCGAAACTGCTTGTCAACACCTTCTTCCTCGTTGGGTTCGACACTCTTATTTATCGAAAGTACTACGATACACCCCTATACTTGTGGGTCATCAAGACTATTTTCTGGCGCCGTTGCCGGTGAAGCGCTATTGGTAAGTGGAATTGGTAAGGAAACTTTTACTGTACGTGCTGATTTTGTTTCTGCTTGCTGCTATAAGTCATTATGGAGAGATCCTCCCTTGAATTTCTATTTGGGAAATCTACTACTACTGCAACGGTAGTGGATGAGGCGCCAGGTGAGGAAGTAATACCATATAAAATACCTATGAAAATTATTGAACGTGTTGTGGATAACCGCTATGAAGGGGATGGAACTGTCCATCCTGGAGATCATTTACTGTTTTTACATGAATTATGCGGGTTATTCAAATGTGCAGGTATTTCAATGGATGAAGTCAGGAAGAAATTATTTGTTATGTCGCTATCTGGTAAAGCGGCGCATTGGTATAAACTGCTGAAGGATGGGCGTTCTCTTGATTGGAAGGATATTGTGCCTGTATTTTACTCTAAATTCTATCCTCCAAGTGAAATTCACAAAGACCGCAACCGTATATATAATTTTTGGCCTCATGATGGAGAGAGTATTGCCCAAGCGTGGGGGAGATTGAAGTCTTTAATGCTCAAATGCCCCATTCATGAGCTTCCTGGTAATATTATTATTGATAATTTCTATGCAAGACTGTCTTTTCAAGATAAAACCTTGCTGGATACTTCTTGTTCTGGATCATTCACACGCAATAAAGAAGAGTTTAAATGGGACCTTCTTGATCGAATCCAAGAAAATACTGAAGGTTGGGAGAACGACAAAGGTAGAGTGTCAGGTATAAATTATAATTATGAATGCATTGAAACTTTTATGGATACCGATGAATATCGTAATATGAGTGCTACATATGGTCTTGACTCTCAAGTTGTTGCAAATATTTATAAAGCCTTTGCCTCTCATTTTGAATTGCCTAGGAAGAATTTTGATAAGTATCATGAACCATATAAAGATAAAGTTGATTCGCCTAAAGGCAAATGTATTGAAATTAAAACTGTTGATCATGTTCTTCCTGAAGCTTATATTGAAAAAACTCCTTTCCCTGCTAAAATGAAGGAGTATTCTGTTATAACTAGTGTAGTTAATAAAAGTGCAAAGAAACCCATAGAACCTGAAGAACAAATAAAAGTTGAACCTGCTGTTGCAATAGTTAAAGATCTTGTGACTGAAAATGTGGAAGATGGTCATATTATTTTTTGTGAAGATGCTTCTAATATTGTTTCGCATCCTAATAAGTCTATGAAAGCCAGTGTTCCTGTGCTCTCTGTTCGAATTGGTGATCATTGCTATTATGGTTTATGCGACATTGGTGCAAGTATTAGTGCCATTCCTTATGAGCTCTACACGGAAATTATGCATGAAATTGGTTCTTGTGAACTTGAAGATATTGATGTGGTTATTCGGCTAGCTAATAGAGAAACTATCTCTCCCATTGGTATTGTTCGAGATGTTGAAGTTCTATGTGGTAAGATTAAATATCCTGCTGACTTTTTGGTACTTGGTTCTGCTGCTAGTAAGTTTTGTCCTATTATTTTTGGTAGACCTTTTCTAAATACATGTGGAGCTATTATAGATTGCAAGAAAGAGAAAATTGTTACTAAATTTGCTGGTGAATCTTATGAGTTTAACTTCTCTAAATTTGCCAAAACTCCTTATAAAGCTGATTTGCCTAATGAAGATTTTAGAGTTGAACAGTGTGCATCTATTGCTCTTGCTCCTAGTAATCCTTTGCAGCAACATTTGGAGAATAGTGAGAGTGAAGTTTTTAGGGAAGAAAGGGATGAGCTTGATGAAATTTTCCTTCGTCAACCTATTCTTAAACATGACTTACCGGATGATTTAGGTGTAACACCACCACCAAAGGAAGATCCTGTATTTGATTTGAAACCATTACCTGATAATCTTAAGTATGCTTATATTGATGAGAAGAAAACATATCCTGTTATTATTAGTGCTAAGCTTTCAGATATCGAGGAAGAAAGGTTATTGGAAATATTGAAGAAGCACCGAGGAGCTATTGGCTATACTCTTGATGATTTGAAGGGGATTTCTCCCGCTATTTGCCAACATGCTATTAATATAGAAGATGGTGCAAAACCTGTTGTTGAACATCAGCGTCGTCTAATTCCCAAGATGAAGGATGTGGTAAGAAATGAGGTATTAAAACTTCTTGAAGCAGGTATTATATATCCTATTGCTGATAGTAGATGGGTTAGTCATGTGCATTGTGTTCCTAAGAAAGGAGGTATAACTGTTGTGCCTAATGATAATGATGAGCTTATTCCTCAAAGAGTAGTTGTAGGGTATAGAATGTGCATTGATTTTAGGAAAGTGAATAAAGTTACTAAGAAAGATCATTACCCTTTACCTTTTATTGATCAAATGTTAGAAAGGTTGTCTAAAAATACTCATTTCTGTTTTCTTGATGGATATTCTGGGTTTTCACAAATTGCTGTTAGAGCTAAAGATCAAGAGAAAACCACTTTCACTTGTCCCTATGGAACTTATGCTTATAGGCGTATGCCTTTTGGTTTATGTAATGCTCCTGCTACTTTTCAAAGATGCATGTCTGCTATTTTTCATGGCTTTTGTGAAAAGATTGTTGAGGTATTCATGGATGATTTTTCTATCTATGGGAATTCTTTTGATAATTGCTTGCGAAACCTTGATAAAGTTTTGCAGAGATGTGAAGAAACTAACCTTGTTCTTAATTGGGAGAAATGCCACTTTATGGTTAATGAAGGAATTGTATTGGGACATAAAATTTCTGAAAGAGGTATTGAAGTTGATAGAGCTAAAGTTGAAGCAATTGAGAAGATGCCCTATCCTAGGGATGTTAAAGGTATTCGTAGTATTCTTGGTCATGCTGGTTTTTATAGGAGGTTTATTAAAGATTTCTCTAAAATTTCAAAGCCTCTTACTAATCTTCTTCAAAAAGATGTACCTTTTGTTTTTTATGATGATTGTAAGGAAGCTTTTGAAACTCTAAAGAAAGCCTTAACAACTGCTCCTATAGTTGAACCTCCTGATTGGAATTTACCTTTTGAAATTATGTGTGATGCTAGTGATTTTGCTGTAGGTGCTGTCCTTGGACAGCGAGTAGATAAAAAATTAAATGTTATTCATTATGCTAGTAAAACTCTAGATGCTGCTCAAAGAAATTATGCTACAACTGAAAAAGAGTTATTAGCCGTAGTTTTTGCATGTGACAAGTTTAGACCCTATATTGTTGATTCAAAAGTCACAATTCATACTGATCATGCTGCGATTAGGTACCTTATGGAAAAGAAAGATGCTAAGCCAAGGCTTATTAGATGGGTGCTTCTCTTGCAAGAATTTGATTTACATATTGTAGATAGGAAAGGTGCTGATAATCCTGTTGCTGATAATTTGTCTAGATTGGAAAATATTACTTATGATCCTGTTCCTGTTAATGATAGTTTTCCAAATGAACAATTGGCTGTAATAAAGGTGAGCTCGCGAGAGAGCCCTTGGTATGCTGATTATGCTAACTTTATTGTTTCGAAGTACTTGCCTCCAACCTTTTCAGCTCAGCAAAGGAGGAAATTCTTTTATGATTTGAGGCATTATTTTTGGGATGACCCACACTTATATAAAGAAGGAGTGGATGGTATTATGCGAAGATGTGTCCCAGAATATGAACAACAAGAGATATTGAGTAAATGTCATGGTAGTGTTTATGGAGGACATCACGCTGGAGATAGAACCGCACAAAAGGTTCTACAATCAGGTTTTTATTGGCCAACACTTTTCAAGGATGCAAGGAAGTTTATCTTATCTTGTGATGAATGTCAAAGAGTTGGTAATATCTCTAGACGCAATGAAATGCCTATGAATTATACTCTTGTTATTGAACCATTTGATTGTTGGGGATTTGACTTCATGGGTCCTTTCCCTTCTTCAGAAGGTAACACTCATATACTTGTCGCTGTTGATTATGTTACTAAATGGGTAGAAGCTATACCTACAAAAAGTGCTGATGGTGAGACCTCTTTAAAAATGCTTTTAGATGTTATATTTCCTAGATTTGGAGTACCTAGATATATTATGACTGATGGAGGTTCTCATTTTATTCATGGTGGTTTTAGAAAAACTCTTGCCAAATATGGTATTAATCATAGAATTGCTTCAGCTTATCATCCTCAAACTAGTGGGCAAGTAGAATTATCAAATAGAGAAATTAAAGCTATCTTGGGAAAGACTGTTAATAAATCTAGAAAGAATTGGGCTAGTAAGTTAAAGGAAGCATTGTGGGCTTATAGAACTGCTTATAAAAATCCTATGGGAATGTCTCCTTATAAAATGGTTTATGGAAAAGCTTGTCATTTACCTTTAGAACTAGAGCACAAAGCTTATTGGGCTGTAAGAGAACTTAATAAAGATTTTAAACTTGCCGGTAAGAAGAGGTTGCTACAATTGAGTTCTTTAGATGAATGGAGAAGTGAAGCTTATGAAAATGCTAAACTTTTTAAGGAGAAAGTTAAGAAGTGGCATGATAGAAGAATTATTAAAAGAGAATTTAATGTTGGAGATAAAGTCCTATTGTATCGGTCTCGTCTCAGATTTTTTGCAGGGAAATTACTCTCGAAATGGGAAGGACCATATGTTATTGAGGAGGTATACCGTTCAGGAGCAATAAAAATTAGCTCTTTGGAAGGTAACGCCACACAAGTAGTGAATGGACAAAGACTCAAGCATTATATTTCTGGAGATTCTTATAATGAAGATATTGATATTATTCAAGTGATAACTCCGGAAGCTTTCATCAAAGATCAAATTGACAGTTCTGCAGAGTCCGACTTTGAATAGGTAACAGTTTTAGTAATAAAAAGTCCGCGTTTAGCTTTCCGAACAATATTTCTGCTGTTTTTGGAAAATATGAAAAATTACGGGATCGAAACGGAGTGGAGGAGACGCGCGAGGGCCCGTCACCATAGGCCGGCGCGGGCCCCACCCTGGCCGCGCCGCCCTATGGGGACAGCCCCTCGGCGTCCCGTTTCCACTCGTTTTCGGCCTGGAACCTTCCTTTTGTTGTAAAAATATTTGCTATATAATCCCCCGGACCCCTGGAGGTCCGTATATCGTTTTCTCGTCGTGTTTTGTTTCGAGCTGTTTTCTGCCAGATATTGTTTTCAGATCTAGAGCCACCATGTCTTCGTCGGAGCCTCCGAAGGACAACTTCTTTGAGAACGTCGTCAACCCGTACATAAGCGAGTTGAAGATGCATCCCAAGGAATTGCTGCTCGTAGATGGAGAGTTGCAGATAGAAGATGTTCGGGGACCTAAGGGAGAAGGAAGCTTGGAGGACAGGATGGAGAAACTAGAACAAGAGGTCTTCACCTACAAGAAGATGGCTGAGCGTGAAGTGGACATCTTCCACAGAATTGTGTCCGAGCTCATTGGTGAACACGAGAAGGAGACTGCAAAGCTGTGGAGCGATATCCTCTCACTTCACAACACCACCAACCAACTTCAGGCGCAACTTTATGATGCTTGGAATCAAAACTGTGAGTATGAAAACAGGTTTAAACGCATTAGCGATGCTGCTAGTTTCAGGATTCCAGAGACCAAGACATCGTTTGTTGATGGAGAGCCTCTTCCCTGGAAGTCTGATGACGAGAAGAATCCACCATCATCGCCACCAAAGGAGTAATTCATCATCGGTATTGGCATCCCCTTGGTTTGTTCCAAGCTTGGGGGAGTGCCGCGGTATCACATCATCACTACCTTTATCTTTTACTATCAAGTAGTGTCATATCATGAGTAGGGAAGTTATCATATGGAATAGTTTGCAATGTGGAAGTATCTCTCTTAGTTGGTTATCTATGTATCCGTTGGTGTGAGTTATCGTTATGGAATATTAATGAGAAGTCTTATCATTTACTTTTTGCACACCTTATTTTAGTTTGCAATCTCCATTATATGATTACTCTTGACATTAGTATTGATATCACTTTGGGAGCATCAAGTAAATCTATTTGGTTTTGGCAAACTTAGCATTGGTCAATAGCAACAACACCTTGATGTTTAAATAGAAAAGGGAAATACATGTAGATATATTGCTTTATTATCTTTCTGCTAATGAGTTTAGTATTCTGAAGTTAAAATTGCTTGTGCTTATGAGAAAGATGCATGATTGTTTCTATCACATGTATATTTGTTTGTTTCCTTCAACCTTTATGCTTGCTATCAAACCTTGCTAGCCAAAGACCTGTATTGAGAGGGAATGCTTCTCATACATCCATAACCTTAGACCAAACCCATGCCATTTGTGTCCACCATAACTACCTACTATGTGGTATTTTGCGCCACTCCAAGTAAATACTTCATGTGCTACCTTTAAATAATTCAAACTATATTACTCCTTATTTGTGTCAATGTTTTATAGCTCATGAGGAAGTATGTGGTGTTTTATCTTTCAATCTTGTTGGGCAGACTTTCACCAATGGACTAGTGGCACATCCACTTATCCAATAACTTTGCAATAAGAGCTGGCAACGGGGTTCCCAGCCCCAACTAATAACTTTCATTAATAATTCTCTTCACATGTTTTGCCCTGATTTATCAGTAAGCAACTTAATTTTGCAATAGACACTCCTCCATGGTTTGAGAAATGTTGGAAGGCACCCGAGGATTCGGTTAGCCATGGCTTGTGAAAGCAAAGGTTGGGGGAGTGTCATCCATAATAAAACTAAAATACATGTGTAAACAAAAGAGAAGGGGGATGATCTACCTTGCTGGTAGAGATGCCGTCCTCCATGGGAGCCGCTCTTGGAAGGTTCGTCTGGCAAGGGGGTTAGAGTGCCCGCTACCATTCGTTGACAACAACAAACACCGCTCAAAATCTTACTTTTATGCTCTTTAGATGATTTCAAAACTTGAAAAGCTCTAGCACATGATTTAATCCCTGCTTCCCTGCGAAGAGCCTATCTTTTACTTTTATGTTGAGTCAGTAAACCTATTTCCCTCTATCTTAAGCAAGCAATTGAGTTGTTGTGAACCAACCATTTATGCTATGATTTAGTTAATCATGTCTTTTATGCTTTCTTGTTTAGTACAAATTTTATCTGAATGAATATGACTTTGAAAGTTATCAATGATTATGAGGAGATTGTTATGATTGAGAATGAAAGCCCTGCTATATAAATTCTAATATGAAAGCTTTGCTTAGAAGATAAGTGCAATCCGTTAGTAGTTCTCTGACCAAGAACAAAGTTTGCCATAACCAATCATGATTTCCTATGCACCTCTATTTGTGATTTCTCTTTACTTATTTCAAGTTGAGTTATATGAAGAGAATGTTTACTAGAATGTCTTGTGTGAATCAATATGATGCTTCTTGTCCGTATTTTATTTATCGACTCTTCACTCCATAAACATGTGGTCTTGTTTATTGAGCTCAGTTTCGCTTGGGGACAAGCGAGGTCTAAGCTTGGGGGAGTTGATACGTCCATTTTGCATCACTATTTTATATCATAATTTGCTGTTATTCATTGATATATTTCATATTTAGAGATGATACTTATGTTATTTCATCTATTTTGCATGTTTCATGATCATTGGAGAATTATTCACCGGAGTCAGGATTCTGCTGGAAAAAGCACCGTCAGGACACCATATTTCTGAAGATCAACAATTGACGGAAGTTATACGAAAAATCCTATTTTTCCAGAAGACGAAGGGAGCCAAAAGGAGGAGCCGAGAGGGGCCGCCATGGGCCCCCCATAGGCCGGCGCGGGCCCAGGCCTGGCCGCGCCGCCTTGTGGGGAGGGGGCCCACAGCCCCCTCTGGCCGCCTCTCCTTCGCGTACTTCTTCGTCCCGAAAACCTAAGCCCCGGGAGTTACGGAGAATTGACAGAGCCGCCTCTGCGGGGCGGAGAAACACCAGAGAGAAAAGAGCTCTCCGGCGGGCAGGAATCCGCCGGGGAAATTCCCTCCCGGAGGGGGAAATCGACGCCATCGCCATCGTCATCGAGCTGGACATCATCTCCATCATCATCACCATCATCTCCATCATCTACACCGCCATCTCCACCGCTGCATCTCGTCACCGCTGTAACGATTTGGGTTGGATCTTGATTGTTTGATAGGGGAAACTCTCCCGGTGTTGATTACTACTTGTTATTGATGCTATTGAGTGAAACCGTTGAACCAAGGTTTATGTTCAGATTGTTATTCATCATTATATCACCTCTGATCATGTTCCATATGATGTCTCGTGAGTAGTTCGTTTAGTTCTTGAGGACATGGGTGAAGTCTAAATGTTAGTAGTGAATTATTGTTGAGTAGTATTCAATGTTATGATATTTAAGTTGTGGTGTTACTCTTCTAGTGGTGTCATGTGAACGTCGACTACATGATACTTCACCTTTATGGGCCTAGGGGAGTGCATCTTGTATTCGTTTGCTAATTGTGGGGTTGCCGGAGTGACAGCAACCTAAACCCCCGTTAGTATATCGATGCAGGAGGGATAGCAGGATCTCAGAGTTTAAGGCTGTGGTTAGATTTATATTAATTACTTTCTTGTATTTGCGGATGCTTGCAAGGGGTATAATCACAAGTATGTATTAGTCCTAGGAAGGGCGGTGCATTAGCATAGGTTCACCCACACAACACTTATCAAAACAATGAAGATTAATCAGCCGTATGAAGCGAAAGCACTAGACTAAAATCCCCGTGTGTCCTCAAGAACGTTTGGTCATTATAAGTAAACAAACCGGCTTGTCCTTTGTGCTAAAAAGGATTGGGCCACTCGCTGCAATTATTTCTCTCGCATTTTATTTACTTGTACTTTATTTATTTGCTATATCAAAACCCCCTGAATGCTTGTCAACACCTTCTGCTCCTCGTTCGGTTCGACACTCTTATTTATCGAAAGTACTACGATACACCCCCTATACTTGTGGGTCATCACCCCTCCAGCGCCGGGCTCACAAGATGAGCGAGATGTACGGCCTCTGCGATCCTACCAAGATCACCGGCCTTCCTCTTAGCAAAGAGGACGTTGTCCTCAAGGCCAGGCACATCTGCAGACCTCCATGACGCCGGATTGGAATGGGGCCTTTGCCTCTTAGCACCCTCAACCCTCCATCTGAAGAAGTAAGGGATTAGGCGATCCGGGTTGTTTTCCGTATCTTTTCAATATATTATTAACTGTCTTTTTCTTTCTTTGTAGGCCAAGCTGCGCTTCCCCCGCATCGACGCGGACAGGCGTGGCATTTGCCGGAACAGGGCTTTAGATAAAGAGGACCCAGATCCTTATATCCACTGGGCTGACCTCAAGATGGGCCGGATTCTGATTTCTCGCCCCGGTAACTTTTCCAAGAAAGACTCCGGCTCGGATGATGATGTTGTGGTACTTGAGGTATTTGGCTTTTTCGCTTCCTTACTAGTTATCTTTTTGTAGAAGCTCCTCAGCCAGCACCGACCCGCAGGTCCACGAGCATGCGGTTCCGCGCAGGCCGAGGTCGGCCAAGAGTTCCTGGAGAAACTCACCTCCCAGGACAAGAAGAGGAAGGATCCGGAGCCTGACGCCGACCCGAGCGCGGCTCCCCTCGCCAAGCGCCCCAAGAAGCCCTCCAAGAGGCACTACGTGAGGCGGGACATGCCCACGTCCGATGGGTAAAACTCCTCTTTCCTTTGCTGTTTTGTTGTTCCAACTTTCCCTTCCGGATTCTTTCCAATCCTCTTTTTCTATCTTTCCAGCCCAGCGCTCAAGGTTTCAAAGAGCGCTTCCGGAATTCCTCCGGAAAGCTCTGAAGATCCCGCGAGGTCTTCACCTCCTCCTCATCAAAGTCCGGTACCATCTGGTGCCGGCAACTCTTCGCCTCCCTCGGGGGGCACCAAGTGCGGGGCGCACGGCCCTAAATCTCCGATCACCGCGCGGAGGAGGACCTTGTCTCCCCTCCCGAGAATCAAGATATCGGCGCCGCAACACCGGCGCCGAAACCGAAGATGCCGGGCCGGTGGGAACTTTGGTTCCTACCGCGCCCAAGAAGAAGAAGAAGATCTCCACTTCCTCCTCCGCAAGGTCCTTGCCGAAACTTCGCGCCGCAAAGACCATAATCGCACCGGCGCGCCCAAGGCTACTTCCATGCCTCCTCCGGCAGGTTCAGCCGAAGGCTCTGCTACAGCCAAGCCCCCAACGCCGCCGCCAATCCAAGAGCCCATTGCGGCCAAAAACAAACCGGCGCCACCACCGGAAGGCGCCAAGCTCCGCGTGCTGGAACCCTTCAAGGGGAAGGCAACGGCTTCTGGCCCGCAGCCCCTAGTGCTGCACACCGTCCCCGCCGCCGTCGTGGCCGGAGAAGGCTACCGGCCCAGGCCGGATCACGCAGCTTAAATGCGAGGGCCGCGAGCTGGGTCACTTGCTTGATTACGCTCAAAAGTGGAATCAGCATGTGTCCACGGCCACGCGCGTGGAGGGACCGCTTACGTCGATCCGGCCGGCCCCAAGAGCACCGAGGAGCACTTCATGCCCTGCGCGCGGTGAGGAGTTCGACAATGCGTGGCATGATGCCACCAGCAACGTGGTGGTAAGTTTCACCAAACTTTAACTTCTTTCTTGCAAACATGCCGGTTCTTACTCTTTTAAGATTGTGTATATCCTCCCAGTCCCCGAGTTTTGGGTTGAGAGCGCAGCTCTTAGCGCAAAACTTTCTTAAAAATACCGCAAACTCCTAGTCCCCGAGTTTTGGGTTGAGAGCGCAACTCTTAGCGCAAAACTTTCTTAAAGATACCGCAAACTCCCAGTCCCCGAGTTTTGGGTTGAGAGCGCAGCTCTTAGCGCAAAACTTTCTTAAAGATAACGAAAACCGAAATCTTCACACTTGACTTTTTATTTAAACAGAGCACGGCGGACGCCCGGAAGCAGCTCTTTGAGGAGCTTCTCTGGGAGCACCGGGATTTGGCGGAGGCCCACAGCCACTGCCAAGGTTTGCTTTCCTTATACATCCGACTTCTTTTGTACGGACAAACTTTCCTTCTCAACACTTGTGAATTTTTGCATAACAGCCATTCCGGAAGCCTCCATTGAGGCCCTCAAGACCCAGCTTCGCGACCTCCATGGTATTGTCATTTGTTTTTGCCTTTGTGTGCTTTACCCGTTTCATTTTTTACACTTCCCTTTCCGGGTTTAGCTGAAAAGGACCAGCTCATCCGGAAGCACCGGAGGCCTTGGACGCCCAAAAGGAAATCTCCCGGCAGCTCAAGGATCAGGCCATCCAGGGCGGTCTCCGGCATGATGAGGAGATGAGGGACGCCAAAGTCGCTGCTGAGGCCAAGCTGGCTGAAGTGTGATACGTCTCCAACGTATCGATAATTTCTTATGTTCCATGCTACTTTATTGATGATACCTACATGTTTTATGCACATTATATGTCGTATTTACGCATTTTCTGGAACTAACCTATTAACAAGATGCCGAAGAGCCGGTTGCTGTTTTTGCTGTTGAAATCCATAAGGAAATATTCTTAATTGGACGAAATCAACGCCCTGGTTCCTATTTGCACGAAGCTTCCAGAAGACCGAAGGAGAGTTGAAGTGGGGCCACGAGGTGGCCAGATGATAGGGCGGCGCGGCCCAAGCCCTGGCCGCGCGGCCCTGTCACCTGGGCCCCTCGCGTCGCCTCTTGACCTGCCCTTCCGCCTACAAATAGCCTCCGTCGCGAAACCCCCAACCGAGAGCCACGATACGGAAACCTTCCGTAGACGCCACCGCCGCGAATCCCATCTCTGTGATTCAGAGATCGCCTCCGGCACCCCCGAGAGGGGATTCATCTCCTGAGGACTCTACACCGCCATGGTCGCCTCCGGAGTGATGAGTGAGTAGTTCACCCCTGGACTATGGGTCCATAGCAGTAGCTAGATGGTCGTCTTCTCCTAATTGTGCTTCATTGTTGGATCTTGTGAGCTGCCCAACATGATCAAGATCATCTATCTGTAATACTATATGTTGTGTTTGTCGGGATCCGATGGATAGAGAATACTATGTTATGGTGATTATCAATCTATTGTTTATGTGTTGTTTATGATCTTGCATGCTCTCCGTTATTAGTAGAGGCTCTGGCCAAGTTTTTACTCTTAACTCCAAGAGGGAGTATTTATGCTCGATAGTGGGTTCATGCCTTCATTGACACCTGGGACAGTGACAGAAAGTTCTAAGGTTGTGATGTGTTGTTGCCACTAGGGATAAAACATTGATTCTATGTCTAAGGATGTAGTTGTCGATTACATTACGCACCATACTTAATGCAATTGTCTGTTGCTTTGCAACTTAATACTGAATGGGGTTCGGATGATAACCTGAAGGTGGACTTTTTAGGCATAGATGCAGTTGGATGGCGGTCTATGTACTTTGTCGTAATGCCTGATTAAATCTCACTATATTTATCATATCATGTATATGCATTGTTATGCCCTTCTCTATTTGTCAATTGTCCGACTGTAATTTGTTCACCCAACATGATTTTATCTTATGGGAGAGACACCTCTAGTGAACTGTGGACCCCGGTCCTATTCTTTACATCGCATACAATCTACTGCAATACTTGTTTTACTGTTTTCTTGCAAACAATCATCTTCCACACAATACGGTTAATCCTTTGTTACAAGCCTGAGATTGACAACCTCCTGCTTTCGTTAGCAAGTACTTGGTTGTGCCAGCAGTTCCACGTTGGCGCCGAATCCTGTTGTTGCGCCGCATCACATTTCACCACCATCAACCTTCAACGTGCTTCTTGACTCCTACTGGTCCGATTAAACCTTGGTTTCTTGAGGGAAACTTGCCACTGTGCGCATCATACCTTCCTCTTGGGGTTCCCAACGGACGTGTACATCTACGTGCATCAAGCAAATTTCTAGCACCGTTGCCGGGAGATCAAGACACGCTGCAAGGGAGTCTCCACTTCTCAATCTCTTTACTTTGTTTTTGTCTTGCTTTATTTTATTTACTACTTTGTTTGCTGCACCTAAACAAAACACAAAAAAATTAGTTGCTAGTTTTACTTTATTTACTGTCTTGCTCTCTATATCAAAAACACAAAAAAATTAGTTACTCGTCTTTACTTTGTTTGCCTAGTTTACTTTTTGCTTATTCATCATGTTTCCTTTTAATTTTACCACAAAAGACATACCGGTAGGACGTGGGTCCATAGTTGGGAGAAATAATATAGAAGAATTTTTCAATCATGTCAGTAGTTGAAGATTTTGAAGATAGACACTTGGTAGAACTTGCACCTACCTATGAAATTGCTGCTGCTTTAGTTCGCATGTTGGAAACTAAATTTGTTAATCTCAATCATATAATCCAACACATGTTTCTTACACTTGGTGATATGGAAGAAGGGGAAAAGAAAGATTTTGTTTTAGAAACTCTTCTTAGAGAATTTGGTGGTCTAGCAAGAGAGGCTAGAAAGGTCTTTGCTAAATTTAATATGCTAGGTTCTCATACCAATTTTGTTGGTCTCCTTGAAAAAATGGACATGGATAGAATAAGGTACACTAATAATATTAATGATGGTGGGGAGATCAAAGCACCAATACCATGTAAACTCCTAGCTATGAATGATGCACTAGAAAATAACTATGCTTGGCTTGTTCCTGAAAATTTGTTCGATGAGAATAGCAAGCCCAAGACTAATGAAAAGGGAGACGCTAAAACTTATGTATCCAATATACTATGCTTGGTTGAGAAAACTCCCAACACCCCTGGTTATGATGTTGATGCTTCTACTCTTGATGTTACTTGATTTGCACTTTCTGCGCCTAGCTGAAAGGCGTTAAAGAAAAGCGCTTATGGGAGACAACCCATGTTTTTACTACAGTACTTTGTTTTATATTTGAGTCTTGGAAGTTGTTTACTACTGTAGCAACCTCTCCTTATCATGTTTTTGTGCCAAGTACAGTTTCTATGTCAAGGTTGATGTTATATTTGGGATCGCTGCAGAAACAGCATTGCTGTCTGTCACGAATCTGGGCCTAAGTCTCTGTAGAAAATTCGAAAAATCTGCCAATTTACGAGCGTGATCCTCAGATATGTACGCAACTTTCATTAGTTTTGAGTTTTTCCATTTGAGCAAGTCTGGTGCCACTTTAAAATTCGTCTTTACGGACTGTTCTGTTTTTGACAGATTCTGCCTTTTATTTCGCATTGCCTCTTTTGCTATGTTGGATGAATTTATTTGATCCATTAATGTCCAGTAGCTTTATGCAATGTCCAGAAGTGTAAAGAATGATTGTGCCACCTCTGAACATGTGAATTATTAATTGTGCACTAACCCTCTAATGAGTTTGCTTGAAGTTTGGTGTGAAGGAAGTTTTCAAGGGTCAAGAGAGGAGTATGATATACTATGATCAAGAGGAGTGAGTCTAAGCTTGGGGATTCCCCCATGGTTCATCCCTGCATATTTTAAGAAGACTTCTAAGCTTGGGGATGCCCAAGGCATCCCCTTCTTCATCGACAACATCATCAGGTTCCTCCCCTGAAACTATATTTTTATTCAATCACATCTTGTATTCTTTACTTGGAGCGTCGGTTTGTTTTTGTTTTTGTTTTTGTTTGAATAAAATGGATCCTAGCATTCACTTTGTGGAGAGAGACACGCTCCGCTGTTGCATATCGACAAATATGTCCTTAGGCTTTACTCATAATGTTCAAGGCGAAGTTTCTTCTTCGTTAAATTGTTATATGGTTGGAATTGGAAAATGCTACATGTAGTAATTCTAAATGTTTTGGATAATGTGATACTTGGCAATTGTTGTGCTCATGTTTAAGCTCTTGCATCATATGCTTTGCACCCATTAATGAAGAAATACATAGAGCTTGCTAAAATTTGATTTGCATATTTGGTCTCTCTAAGGTCTAGATAATATCTAGTATTGAGTTTTGAACAACAAGGAAGACTGTGTAGAGTCTTATAATGTTTACAATATGTCTTTTATGTGAGTTTTGCTGCACCGGTTCATTCTTGAGTTTGCTTCAAATAACCTTGCTAGCCTAAACCTTGTATCGAGAGGGAATACTTCATGCATCCAAAATCCTTGAGCCAACTACTATGCCATTTGTGTCCACCATACCTACCTACTACATGGTATTTCTCCGCCATTCCAAAGTAAATTGCTTGAGTGCTACCTTTAAAATTCCATCATTCACCTTTGCAATGTATAGCTCATGGGACAAAATAGCCTTAAAAACTATCGTAGTATTGAATATGTACTTATGCACTTTATCTCTTATTAAGTTGCTTGTTGTGCGATAACCATGCTTCTGGGGAACGCCATCAATTACTCTTTATTGAATCATGTGAGTTGCTATGCATGTCCGTCTTGTCTGAAGGATCTATACCTTAATGATTGGAGCATGCATATTGTTAGAGAAGAACATTGGGCCGCTAACTAAAGCCATGAATCATGGTTGAAGTTTCAGTTTTGGACATATATCCTCAATCTCATATGAGAATAATAATTGTTGCTACATGCTTATGCATTTAAGAGGAGTCCATTATCTGTTGTCCATGTTGTCCCCGTATGGATGTCTAAGTTGAGAATAATCAAAAGCGAGAAATCCAAAATGCGAGCTTTCTCCTTAGACCTTTGTACAGGCGGCATGGAGGTACCCCTCTTGGTTAAAACATGTGCATTGCAAAGATCCGGTAGTCCAAGCTAATTAGGACAAGGTGCGGCACTATTAGTATACTATGCATGAGGCTTGCAACTTGTAAGATATAATTTACATAACTCATAAGTTTTATTACTACCGTTGACAAAATTGTTTCATGTTTTTAAAATAAAAGCTCTAGCACAAATACATCAATCGATGCTTTCCTCTTTGAAGGACCATTCTTTTACTTTTATTGTTGAGTCAGTTTACCTATCTTCCTCCACCTTAAGAAGCAAACACTTGTGTGAACTGTGCATTGATTCCTACATACTTGCATATTGCACTTGTTATATTACTTTATGTTGACAATATCCATGAGATATACATGTTATAAGTTGAAAGCAACCGTTGAAACTTAATCTTCTTTTGTGTTGCTTCAATACCTTTACTTTGATTTATTGCTTTATGAGTTAACTCTTATGCAAGACTTATTGATGCTTGTCTTGAAGTACTATTCATGAAAAGTCTTTGCTTTATGATTCATTGTTTACTCATGTCATTACCATTGTTTTGATCGCTGCATTCATTACATATGTTTACAAATAGTATGATCAAGATTATGATGGCATGTCACTTCAGAAATTATCTTTGTTATCGTTTCTCTGGACGAGAGAACTAAGCTTGGGGATGTTGATACGTCTCCAACGTATCGATAATTTCTTATGTTCCATGCTACTATTGATGACACCTACATGTTTTATGCACATTATATGTCGTATTTACGCATTTTCCGGAACTAACCTATTAACAAGATGCCGAAGAGCCGGTTGCTGTGCTTGTTTTTGGTTTCACAAATCCTAGTAAGGAAATATTCTCTAATTGGAGGAAATCAACGCCTGTGTCCTATTTTTGCACAAGCTTCCGTAAGACCGAAGGAGAGTCAAGTGGGGCCACGAGGTGGCTGATGACAAAGGCGGCGCGCCAAGCCCCCGGCCGCGCGCGTCCCCGTCACCGCCCCCGCGCTCGCTTGACCCGCCTCTTCCGCCTACAAATAGCCTCCGTCGCGAAACCCCGTACCGAGAGCCACGATACGGAAAACCTTCCAGACGCGCCGCCGCGAATCCCATCTCGGGATTCAGGATCGTCCGGCACCCTGCCCGAGAGGGGATTCATCTCCTGGAGGACTCTACACCGCCATGGTCGCTCCGGAGTGATGAGTGAGTAGTTCACCCCGGACTATGGGTCCATAGCAGAGCTAGATGGTCGTCTTCTCCTAATTGTGCTTCATTGTTGGATCTTGTGAGCTGCCTAACATGATCAAGATCATCTATCTGTAATACTATATGTTGTGTTTGTCGGGATCCGATGGATAGAGAATACTATGTTATGGTGATTATCAATCTATTGTTTATGTGTTGTTTATGATCTTGCATGCTCTCCGTTATTAGTAGAGGCTCGGGCCAAGTTTTTACTCTTAACTCCAAGAGGGAGTATTTATGCTCGATAGTGGGTTCATGCCTTCATTGACACCTGGGACACAAAGTTCTAAGGTTGTGATGTGCTTGCCACTAGGGATAAAACATTGATCTATGTCTAAGGATGTAGTTGTCATTACATTACGCACCATACTTAATGCAATTGTTTGTTGCTTTGCAACTTAATACAAAGGGGTTCGGATGATAACCTCGAAGGTGGACTTTTTAGGCATAGATGCAGTTGGATGGCGGTCTATGTACTTTGTCGTAATGCCCGATTAAATCTCACTATATTTATCATATCATGTATATGCATTGTTATGCCCTTCTCTATTTGTCAATTGCCCGACTGTAATTTGTTCACCCAACATGCTTTTATCTTATGGGAGAGACACCTCTAGTGAACTGTGGACCCCGGTCCTATTCTTTACATCGCATACAATCTACTGCAATACTTGTTTTACTGTTTTCTTGCAAACAATCATCTTCCACACAATACTTTAATCCTTTGTTACAAGAAGTCATGAGATTGACAACCTCACTGCTTCGTTGGGGCAAAGTACGGTTGTGTTGCAGTTCCACGTTGGCGCCGAATCCCCTGTTGTTGCGCCGCATCACATTTTGCCACCATCAACCTTCAACGTGCTTCTTGACTCCTACTGGTCCGATTAAAGGTTTCTTTCTGAGGGAAACTTGCCACTGTGCGCATCATACCTTCCTCTTGGGGTTCCCAACCTGACGTGTACATCTACGCGCATCAAAGTGTCGGGAGGATTCCGCCAACCTCAAATATTGTTGAGGGCTGAGTTGAGGAGATGGGCAAGTTCGAAGGCCGCCGAAGACAGGTCGCTCGTTTGACCGGGAGCGTAAAGAGTACGACGAGCCGTGATGCGCACCGACGCGCTTGCCCCCGCAAGTTTTTTTCTCCTTCCTTTTCCAGCCTTTTTGCTTAGAGCTTGCATGTTCCGCACATTTTCCTTATCTTTTCTTCGTGCTGCGTGGCTCTTCCGACTCGCGTGCATGCTGTAAAAGGTAATGTGTCGCCGGTCGCCCGTAAGTTCAAGAACCCGGATGCACAATGGGATCCATACGATCATCCGGTGCCTCTCAAATTCGTATTCAACATATGCGCGCGTGGGACCCATCTCGGTCGATCCGCGACTGCGCTCCAACTTTTTATAAGGTTCTCTAGCCGAGGAGGCGGTGCTGCATAATTTGGTACTCATCTCTCGATAAGCTGCAAGGTGCCGGCGCCGGATCCGGAGTGGCAAAGTTCACAGCCCGTGTCGAGCAGACCATGCCTAGTACATCGCTTGCTCCCGGTACGAGGACCCGACCTGGACTCCTTCCATACCTCCGCTCGCGACGCTCCTACGACGCGATCCGCCCTCACCGCAAAGCGGAAGGACCGGGCCTACCAGATCGCGGAGTCCGCGCCGATCCGCACCTTCATCCCTCCTCCTCATGGCGTCCAAGATTGGGAAAGAAGAAGAAGAAGAAGAAGAGGAAGATGAGGATGCCGAAGACGCGCCCCTAAGCTCCGAGGCCTGGCCGCTTCCCGAAGCCCCGTTGCTTGAACATTATCCTTGGCCCATAACTTAAAACAATGTCTGTTAAATTCTACCCCGGTATGCCGGGGATTATGATGAAGAAAACTTAAGCTTTATGGTGTGCAACTATGGCTGGTATCTTTAACCGGTATGTTATTAAGTTAAGTTTGTTTATGAGTTTATCATATTGCCTTTGCTGTTTGCCTTTTTCTTGCACTGTGAAGATTCTCGGAATTGTTTCCCATCCAATTCGATGCACACTTGGTCTCTTTCCCCTTTGCCTCTGCCTACCTCTTTGGGCGTTTTGGCGTATGAGCACAAAGTTCTTTTGCCAAGCGAACATTTTCTTGAACTTAGGAATAATTCGAAATTTTTCACAAAAAACCGGTTAAACCGGGGTTAGTTAAGCTTTTCCGGATTGTCCGTTCCCACTTCCTCTTTTCGCAGTTCACGTGCTTAATTCCTACCGGTTTATCTTGCTTGCCATGAAGCCGGTTTTGGGGACAGCAGCAGAGTCGAAGACTCCGGTAGGTTTAGCACGTTACTAAACCGGAAAGAAAAAATGTTCAACAAGCAACCGGTAAACGGAAAAAATAAACATATTACATGCAAGTTTGATAGAGGCAGTCCCCGAGAAACATTCGAGGTGCCGGAGTCTTTTATTCATAACATAAGGTACAAAAAGGAACTTCTTACAGTACAACTTCATGAGTAGAAAGGGCGCAACAATGCTATGTTCCATGGACGCTTGGTCTCATCTCCGGATTTGTCCGCCTTTCCTTCTTTCCATTCCTGTGCGTCAATTAGGTAGTAGGCATCATTGTGCAGAGCTTTGCTTACAATGAATGGCCCTTCCCAAGGAGGTGAAAGTTTATGCCGTCCTTCAGTGCGTTGCACTAGGCGTAGCACCAAATCTCCTTCCCGGAAAACTCTCGGGTTAACCTTCCGGCTGTGATAGCGTCTGAGGTTTTGCTGGTAAATGGTTGTTCTTGCCAAGCGCTCTCTTGCTTCTTCTAGCAAGTCCACATCGTTTTCTCAGGCCTCTTCCTCTTGTTCGGTATAGAGTTGCACCCTTGGTGAATCATGGAGAATGTCGGTTGGTATTACCGCTTCTGCTCCGTAAACCATGAAGAATGGAGTGTATCCTAGACCGGTTTGGAGTCGTTCTTATGCTCCATAGCACGATGGTAACTCATCGAGCCAACATCCCGGTGACTTTTCAAGTGGTTCAATGAGCCTTGGTTTTATGCCGGAAAGCACCAGCGCATTGATTCTTTCAACTTGGCCATTGCCTTGTGGGTGTGCCACTGAGCACAAATCCAACCGGATGTTGTTATCCTCACAGAATCGCTTGAATTCTCCTTGGGCAAAGTTTGAGCCATTGTCAGTGATGCTGTGTGGGTATCCATACCGCAAAATGACATCTTTCAAGAACTTCACCGCTGTATGCCCATCACACTTTGCGATAGGTTCACTTCCAGCCACTTGGTGAACTTATCCACCATTACCAAGATGTGGGTCATGTTTCCCCTTGCAGTTTTGAATGGGCCAACCATGTCAAGGCACCAAACAGCAAATGGCCAAGTTATCGGTATGGTCTTTAAACCGGATGCTGGGGTATGATTTTGCTTGGCGTACCTCTGGCACCCATTGCATTTTCTTACCAGATCCTCAGCATTCTCCAAAGCTGTGGGCCAAGAACCCATGCCGGAATACTTTTGCTACCAGCGCCCTTGATGAAGCGTGGTGCCCACACTCTCCTTGGTGAATCTCCTTGAGCATTTCTTTTCCTTCTTCCGGCTCCACGCATCTTTGCAGGACACCGGTAACACTTCTCTTGTACACCTCTCCATTGATAAAAGTGTATCTTTGGACCTCCTCTGGATCCTTCTTGATTCATTTTCGTCAACCGGCAAGGTGCCGTTGATCAGGAATTCCTTAATAGGTTTAACCCAAGATGGCGCTTCTCTAACCACAAATACCGGCACGTCTATGTCCATGCTATCCACAAGCATTGCCTCTTCCGGTATGGGCGTCGCAGTCCCCGAGCTTACCGGAGCAGTCCCCGAGCTTGCCGGAGCAGTCCCCGAGTGTGCCGGAGCAGTCCCCGGGTTCCCTTCGTCAACCTCCATTGGCACCACATGTGACTCCGGTACAAAAATTGATTCCGATTCCGGACTTGGTTTGATTGATGGAACTCTGAAGTGTGCCAAAGCTATTCCGGGAGGAATTTCCTGCCTCGATGAGCCTAGCTTAGATAAAGCATCCGCGGCTTCATTTTCAGCCCGCGGCACATGGTGAAACTCACAGCCTTCGAAGAAGCCGGCTATCTTTTGCACATGAAACCGGTATGAATCCATGTTGGCATCTTTTGCATCCCAATCTCCAGAACACTGTTGCACCACAAGATCTGAATCGCCGTAGCAAATGATCCGGTGTGCACCGATTTCTTTTGCGACTTTTAGCCCATGGATTAGAGCCTCATATTCAGCGACATTGTTTGATGCCCTGAAATGCACTTGTAAAACATACCGAAGATGATCTCCCTTTGGTGAGGTTAGCACCACACCGGCACCTAGACCCTCCTTGAGCTTGGATTCAAAGTGCATTCCAGTATTCTAGCTTTGTTCGGTGGCTTGTATTGCATTTCCGCCCAATCGACCAGGAAATCAGCCAAAGCTTGTGACTTTATGGCATCTCTTCTTTCATATACCGGCACGTATGGTGACCTGAATTGCCCATTTTGCAATTCTGCCGCTGGCATCTTTGTTGCCCATGATATCTGAGATGGGTGCTTCACTCACCACCTTCATGGGGTGTTCTTCAAAGTAATGCTTGAGTTTTGTGGCGGCCATGAACACGCCATAGGTCATCTTTTGGAAGTGCGGGTAGTTTTGCTTTGAAGAAGAGAGCACCTCGCTCAAGTAGTATACCGGCCTCTGCATGGTTTTTCCTTCCTCTTCTCGTTCTACCACAACCACAACACTCACCACCCGGTTTGTTGCCGCTATTACAACAACATGGGCTCTCTCTCCAAAGGCGAGGCCAAGATCGGGGCCGTTGCTAGCATGGTTTTCAGCTCCTTAAACGCTGCGTCTGCCTGAGGGGTCCAGACGAAGGTATCGGATTTTCTCATAAAAGCATAGAGTGGTAGGGCTTTTTCTCCCAACCTGCTTATGAACCGGCTTAGCGACGCCAAGCTTCCGGTAAACTTTTGCACGTCCTTGAGTTCTCGCGCGGTATTGCCATTCTTTCTATTGCCTGATTTTTACCTGGATTCACCTCAATGCCCCGCTTGATGGCATAAAACCAAGTAATTTGCCGGCCGGGACACCGGCTGCACATTTCCTCGCCGATTAAGTTTCATCCTAATCTTCTTAGGTTATCAAATGTTTGCCGGATGTCATTAAGGTGTCTTTTACCTTAGTTTTTATCACAATATCGTCTACATAGACTTGCACATTCCGATTTGATCAAACAAGCATTTTTGCAACGCTGGTACGTTGCACCAGCGTTGCGCAAACCAAAAGGCATAGTGACATAGCAATAAGCCCCGTGCGGGGTAATGAACGCAGTTTTTATTTGATCTTCCTTTTTCAGGGGAATTTGGTGGAAACCGGAATAGGCATCCAGAAAGGATAACAACTCACACCCAGCAGTAGAATCAATCACCTGATCGATCCGGGGTAGAGGGAAAGGATCTCTCGGGCAAGCTTTGTTGAGGTTGGTGTAGTCGATGCACATGCGCCACACCTTTGGAGCTTTTGCCTCCATGTTCTCTTCTTTTTTCTTTTCGACCAGCACCGGATTGGCTAGCCACTCAGTATGCAGTACCTCCACGATGAAACCGGCAACCAGCAACTTGGTAACTTCTTCTCCAATGATTTCTGCCCTGGCGAACCGGCGCAGCAAGGTCGACCAGCTAGGCATCCTTCCGCACGTTTAAAGAGTGCTCACCAGCCCCCGATACGCAGATGCACACGTCCGTTGGAACCCCAAGTGGAAGGTATGATGCGTATAGAAGCAAGTTTCCTCGCATGAAACCAAGGTTTAATCGAACCAAAAGAGGAGCCAAGAAGCACGTTGAAGGTTGATGGTCACGAAATGTGATGCGACACTAGGGATTCCGGCGCCAACGCGGAACCCGCACAACACATCTAAGTATTTTGCCCCACCGAAACAAAGGAGGTTGTCAATTCACCTACTTGTTGTAACAAAGGATTAAACGTATCGAGTGGAAGATGTTTGCAAAGAAAACAATAAAACAATTGCAGTAGATTGTATGCTTATGTAAAGAATAGGACCGGGGTCCACAGCTCACTAGAGGTGTCTCTCCCATAAGATAAAAGCATGTTGGGTGAACAAATTACAGCTGGCAATTGACAAATAGAGAAAGGCATAACAATGCATATACATGATATGATAAATATAGTGAGATTTAATCCCGGCATTACGACAAAGTACATGTAATCGCTCATCCAACCGTGTGATCTATGCCTAAAAAGTCCACCTTCGTGTTATCATCCTAACCCCATTCAGTATTAAGTTGCTACAACAGATAATTGCATTAAGCATGGTGCGTAATGTAATCAACAACTACATCCTTAGACATAGCATCAATGTTTTATCCCTAGTGGCAACAGCACATCACAACCTTAGAACCCACTGTCACGATCCCAGATTCAATGAAGGCATGAACCCACTATCGAGCATAAATACCCCTCTTGGAGTTAAGAGCAAAAACTTGGCCAGAGCCTCTACTAATAACGGAGAGCATACAAGATCATAAACAACACATAAACAATAGATTGATAATCACCATAATCATAGTACTCTCTATCCATCGAATCCCGACAAACACAACATATAGAATTACATATAGATGATCTTGATCATGTTAGGCATCTCACAAGATCCAACAATGAAGCACAACAAGGAGAAGACGACCATCTAGCTACTGCTATGGACCCATGGTCCAGGGGGTGAACTACTCACTCATCACTCCGGAGATGACCATGGCGGTGTAGAGTCCTCCTAGGAGATGAATCCCCTCCCAAGCAGTGGTGCCGAGGCGACCTCCGAATCCCCCGAGATGGGACTACGGCATGCGTCTCCCGGAAGGTTTTCCGTATCGTGGCTCTCAGTACTGGGGGTTTCGCGACGCTTTAAGTAGGCGGAGGGTCAACGCGGGGGCCACACGAGGTGCCCAGGGGGCAGGCCGGCGTGGCCCGGGCCGCGCCGCCTCCTCCGCCGCCCCGTGGCCCCACTTCGTTATCTCTTCGCTCTTCTGGAAGCTAAATAGGACCCTGCGCGAAAGTTTCGTCCAATTCCGAGAATATTTCTTTTTACTAGGATTTCTGAAACCAAAAATGTGCTATAAAAATGAAGAATGGCTCTTCGGCATTTTGTTAATAGGTTAGTTCCGTAAAATGCATAAATATGACATATACGTGCATAAAACATGTAGGTATCATCAATAAAGTAGCATGGAACATAAGAAATTATCGATACGTTGGAGACGTACCAAGCATCCCCAAGTTGCTCGTCCCGAGCAGGTAAAACGATAACAAAGATAATTTCTGAAGTGACATGCCATCATAATCTTGATCATACTATTTGTAAACATATGTAATGAATGCAACAATCAAAACAAAAGTAATGACATGAGTAAACAAGTGAATCATATGACAAAGACTTTTCATGAATAGTACTTCAAGACAAGCATCAATAAGTCTTGCATAAGAGTTAACTCATAAAGCAATAAATCAAAGTAAAGGTGTTGAAGCAACACATAGGAAGATTAAGTTTCAGCGGGTAGCTTTCAACTTATAACATGTATATCTCATGGATATTGTCAACATAAAGTAATGTATAATAAGTGCAATATGCAAGTATGTAGGAATCAATGCACAAATACACAAGTGTTTGCTTCTTAAGGTGGAAGGAGATAGGTAAACCGACCAACAATAAAAGTAAAAGAATGGTCCTTCAAGAGGAAAGCATCGATTGCCGTATTTGTGCTAGAGCTTTTATTTTGAAAACATGAAACAATTTTGTCAACTGTAGTAATAAAGCATATGAGTTATGTAAATTATATCTTACAAGTTGCAAGCCTCATGCATAGTATGCTAATAGTGCCCCGCATCTCGTCCTACTTAGCTTGGACTACCGGATCTTCGCATGCCATGTTTCAACCAAGTGTCACAAAGGGGCACCTCCATGCCGCCTGTACAAAGGTCTAAGGAGAATGCTCGCATTTCTGATTTCTCGCTTTTGATTATTCTCAACTTAGACATCCATACCGGGACAACATGGACAACAGATAATGGACTCCTCTTAAATGCATAAGCATGTAGCAATGATTATTATTCTCATATGATATTGAGGATATATGTCCAAAATTGAAACTTCCACCATGGTTCATGGCTTTAGTTAGCGGCCCAATGTTCTTCTCTAACAATTTTGCATGCTCCAACCACTAAAATAATAGATCCTTCAGACAAGACAGACATGCATAGCAACTCACATGATATTCAACAATAGTTGACGGCGTTCCCCAGATGGTTATCGCACAACAAGCAACTTAATAAAACATAAAGTGCATAAGTACATATTCAATACTACGATAGTTTTTAAGGCTATTTTGTCCCATGAGCTATATATTGCAAAGGTGAATGATGGAATTTAAAGGTAGCACTCAAGCAATTTACTTTGGAATGGCTGAGAAATACCATGTAGTAGGTAGGTATGGTGGACACAAAATGGCATAGTAGTTGGCTCAAGGATTTTGGATGCATGAGAAGTATTCCTCTCGATACAAGGTTTAGGCTAGCAAGGTTATTTGTAGCAAACTCAAGGATGAACAGGTGCAGCAAAACTCACATAAAAGACATATTGTAAACATTATAAGACTCTACACCGTCTTCCTTGTTGTTCAAAACTCAATACTAGATATTATCTAGACCTTAGAGAGACCAAATATGAAATCAAATTTTAGCAAGCTCTATGTATTTCTTCATTAATGGGTGCAAAGCATGTGATGAAAAAAATCCAACATAGCAAAAGAGGAAATGCGAAATTTGAGTCTTCTTAAAATATGCAGGGTGAACCACTAGGCATCCTGCTTAGAGCTTTCTACCTCTTGATCATACTATCATTCTCCCTCTTGACCCTTGGAAAACTTCCTTCACACCAAACTTCAAGCAAACTCATTAGAGGGTTAGTGCATCATTAATAATTCACTCATTCAGAGGTGACACAATCATTATTTTCACTTCTCGACATTGCATAATGCTACCCGGACATTAATGGATCAAAGAAATAAATCCAACATAGCAAAAGAGGCAATGCGAAATAAAAGGCAGAACCTGTCAAAAACAGAACAGTCCGTAAAGACGAATTTAAAGCCGGCACCAGACTCTTGCTCAAATGGAAAAACTCAAACTAATGAAAGTTGCGTACATATCCGAGGATCACGCTCGTAAATTGGCAGATTTTTTCAAATTTTACACAGAACTGTGCCCAGATTCGTGACAGATAGCAATGCTGCGCAGCCATCCCAAATATAACATCAACTATAACATAGAAACTTTTACTTGGCACAAAAACATGATAAGGAGAGGTTGCTACGGGAGTAAACAACTTCCAAGACTCAACAAAACAAAAAATTGTTGGTGGGTAAAAACATGGGTTGTCTCCCATAAGCGCTTTTTTAACGCCTTTCAGCTAGGCGTAAATCAAGTAACATCTAGAGTAGAAGCATCAACATTATTTTTCATGCAAACACAACTTGCTGCAGAGGGTACTTCTAGGTGCCCCATTATCTAAATTCTCTATGGTGGTGCTAGGGGTTTAGGAAATTTTAGGCCTATAATAATTCTTTTGTTTAGGCAATTTAGAGGCGTACATGAATTTTTGCTCTTACCCACATAAGCTTTCTCATTATACTTGAGAGAAGAAAAGGTTGAACCCAAGGGGTCCCATAGCTTTTTCAAGTTCATCAATCCTATTGGTTTGATTATCATGGACAACACAAGTTCCTAGACACTAATTCTTTCATCAATTCTTCAAAGATTTATCAAGTTCATAAGTTTTGTCAAATAACATTCCCAATTTAGTTTCAACACTTGGAAAATTTTTCTCTATGGTTTTCAATTTTTTCATAACATCTTCAAGAGAGATTTCAATTTTAACTTCATTAACAGGTGGTATTCCAACTAGACTCTCAATGATGCAACTAGCTTCTAAAGCAGGAGTCCCTAGGAAATTACCTCCCGAAAGAGTATCAAGAACATATCTATTCCAACTAGATAAACCAACATAAAAGTTCCTAAGAAGGTGGCGGAGTGTTTCTTAATGCACCTTTGATGAGCATTACTTAATTCTATACCAAGCATCTTTTAAAATTTTCTCCACCTTGTTGCTTAAAAGAACGAACTTCAAGTTCAGGATTACTCATTTTAGTAGCAATAAAACAAACTAGATAAAGTAAATGCCAATAACTAATTTTTTTGTGTTTTCGATATAGAGAGCAAGACAATAAATAAAGTAAAACTAGCAACTAATTTTTTTGTATTTTGATTTAGTGCAAGCAACAAAGTAGTAAATAAAATAAAGCAAGACAAAAACAAAGTAAAGAGATTGAGAAGGGGAGACTCCCCTTGCAGCGTGTCTTGATCTCCCCAAGAATCGGCGCCTTAAATTTAGTTGCCGTTATGGGCTGACGTGGGAGGTGGAGACTCCCCTTGCAGCGTGTCTTGATCTCCCCGGCAACGGCGCCAGAAATTTAGCTGGATACGCGTAGATGCACACGTCCGTTGGGAACCCCAAGTGGAAGGTATGATGCGTATAGAAGCAAGTTTCCCTCAGTATGAAACCAAGGTTTAATCGAACCAGTAGGAGCCAAGAAGCACGTTGAAGGTTGATGGTCGCTAAATGTGATGCGGCGCAACACTAGGGATTCCGGCGAACGTGGAACCTGCATAACACAACCCAAGTACTTTGCCCTAACGAAACAGTGGTAGTGAGGTTGTCAATCTCACCCGCTTGCTGTAACAAAGATTAAACGTAACGAGTGGAAGATGTTTGCAAAGAAAAACAGTAAACAAAGTTGATTGTATGCTATGTAAAGAATAGGGCCGGGGTCCACAGCTCACTAGAGGTGTCTCTCCCATAAGATAAAAGCATGTTGGGTGAACAAATTACAGTGGGCAATTGACAAACAGAGAAAGGCATAACAATGCATATACATGATATGATAAATATAGTGAGATTTAATCCGCGCATTACGACAAAGTACATAGACCGCCATCCAACCGCATCTATGCCTAAAAAGTCCACCTTCGTGTTAGCATCCGCACCCCTTCCATTAAGTTGCTAAGCACAGATAACTGCATTAAGCATGGTGCGTAATGTAATCAACAACTACATCCTTAGACACATAGCATCAATGTTTTATCCCTAGTGGCAACAAGACATCACAAATTCTTAGAAACCTTACTATCACGATCCTGCATTCAATGGAAGGCAATAACCCACTATCGAGCATAAATACCCCTCTTCGAGTTAAGAGCAAAAACTTGCCCGAGCCTCTACTAATAACCGAGAGCATGCAAGATCATAAACAACACATAAACAATAGATTGATAATCACCATAATCATAATACTCTATCCATCCGATCCCGACAAACACAACATATAGAATTACATATAGATGATCTTGATCATGTTAGCCGCTCACAAGATCCAACAATGAAGCACAACAAGGAGAAGACGACCATCTAGCTAATGCCGCTATGGACCCATGGTCCAGGGGCGAACTACTTCACCATCACTCCTGAGGCGACCACATGGTAGAGTCCTCCTGGGAGATGAACTTCTCCCAGGCGCCGAGGCGACCCCCCCGAATCCCCCGAGATGGGATTCCGCGGCGGCGGCGTCTTCCGGGAAGGTTCTTCCGTATCGTGGCCTCGGGCATCGGCTCTCGCGACGGGAGGCTTTGGCAGGCGAAGGTCAACGCGGGGGCCACACGAGGGGCCCAGGTAGGTCGACGCGCTGTGGCTCCGGGCCGCGCCGGGCCCCCCTCTCGGCCGCCTCGAGGCCCCACTTCGTTATCTCTTCTGTCTTCTGGAAGCTTCGTGCAAAAATAGGACCCTGGGCGAAAGTTTCGTCCAATCCCGAGAATATTTCTTTACCAGGATTTCTGAAAACAAAACAGCAGAAAACAACAACTGGCTCTTCGGCATCTTGTTAATAGGTTAGTTCCAAAAAATGCATAAATATGACATATAATATGCATAAAACATGTAGGTATCATCAATAAAGTAGCAATGGAACATAAGAAATTATCGATACGTTGGAGACGTATTTACTCCCCCTCGGAACACCACCAATTCATCGCACCAGGCAAAGATAATCCGATTCTCACGAGGAAGCCGACGAGCGCGTCTCCTATGCTTGGTTCAAGTCAAGACCATACGCACGCGCGCTCCGGGTAAGCCGATCTAGCACAATGTCCTTTGTTTCATTTGTTTCGGCTTGAATGCCGGTGTGCCCAAGTTTCCAACTCATTGCCGCTAAGCTCAGCTTCGAGGATTGAGCCAGCGCTCAGCTGTTTGCATCCTTTTCTTTTCCTCCGCTATCACCAAAGGATTCAAATTAGGGTGATCCGGCAGATGCTGTCTCCATTGAGACTTTGTAGTTCCCCACCACAGTTAAGGGTCCACGAGGTGCCGACATCTTCATCTTGAGGTAAGCCGTATGGGTTGAGGCCATGAATGCCGCCAATGCCGGTCTCCCAAGCGTGAGCATGGTAAGGACTCGTTCTAGATCCACCACTAAAACAAAGAACATTTTCCACCGCAATTATCACGTCCTTCGAACGACACATCCACCCGAACTTTTCCTACTGGTGCACAGGACAGGCCCGGAACGATTCCATGGAACGTTGTGTGAGTTGGCTGGAGCATGTTTTCTGTTATGCCCAGTGTACGCATTGTATGCTTGTACATGATGTTTATGTTGCTGCCGTTGTCTATCAGCACCTTGCTGAATGACTCGAGTTTCCGGCCCTCGCATGATTGGGTCCACAACAAGAGCATAACCACCCGGATTCGGCATGATCTTGGGGTGATCCTTGAACGACCAAGTGATTTCCTGATCTGACCACAACATGTATCTGGGTACCGCCGGCATCACCGCGTTTACTTCCATGGAACGGCGATGCACGCTTGCCTGTCGGTTGGTTCGGTGACAAAGACAACCATGCATAAATGTGGGTCCTCGTAAACATTCCGGCCTAAAGGTGCCGGTGGAGGTGGTTGGTCACGATTTTCGTCCACCCGGTTAACTTGCTGGTGTGGCTGTACCGGTATGGTGTTAGCTCCGGTAAGTGGTGGTGGTGGTAATGGGTGTTGATGCAACATATCATGCGAGGGTGGCAGTATTGTGGAACAGCCCTGTGCTTGCGCATCTTTCGCCGCACCCCTCAACATCAAGTGCTTGATCCATGAGCAATCTTTTGTCAAATGGTTCGCCGGCTTCGACGGATGTGGAGTATGAAGCTTGCACGGCTGATCCATTGCCGCTTCCAAAGTGTACCTCATATGTTTTTGCCAGTCTTTTTTCTGCCCCCATTTTTCTTTTTCAACCCACTTCTTTTTAGGACCCGCCCACGGCTGCGATCCGGTTTTTTGTCTCTGGCTTCCGCTGGGGCTAGAATTTTCCTGCACCGCGGCTACTTGTTGTGGACCATACCTCCGATCCGGAAAATCTTCCCTTCTTTTGTTGTGCCGATTATACCGGTGTTGATCTTGCCGGGGTTGGCCTGATTGCGCCGGTTCAGCTTGCACTGCCGGTTGCAGTGGGTCTCCCAACGCATAGTTTTCCGCCACTCGCATCATTTCAGCAAGTGTTCTCGGCATGTTTCTTTGTAGCCTTTGCCACAGTGGTGACCCCCGCATCCTTGACTGAACCAAGCAATTGCTTGTGCTTCAATCACTCCTTCACATTGAGTTCCACCGTGAGATAATCCCGTCTGCTTCACCGCACGCTGTGGCATAAAGCGAGGGCGTCGCCTGTTTGGCCTCTTGTAAGTGCTACTGAAGTTGCTCATGAAGGCTTCCTCAAAGTCCAACCATCCATTTATGCTTCCTGCCGGCAAGTTGTTAAGCCAGATTCGCGCAGGTCCCACCAGGTAGGATGGTATAATTCTTACCGCCCAACGCTGGTTTACTCCGCCACCAGCCACATAAACAGCTGTGACATAGTCCGCCAGCCAATCTTCCGGCTTAGTTGTGCCGTCATATGTTTTGTATCCCGGGGCAATTGGAAATTGCGCACCGGTGGCTCCTCTCTCATGATCCGCGGGCCAAAACACTTAGGGCCAGGAGGACCCTCGGATTCAATCATTTCGGAAAGATACACTCTATCCAGCCTGTGCCTCGCATCCTGGCCTGGTAGGCATCTTTCCCCCAGTCGTTCCCCCAAAGTGTTCCAGCTCTTTAGTTCGTTCCACCTCGGAATCTGCCTCATCATATCTTTCCGGTTCCGCGCTTGCCTGCCGGTACCTTGGTGGTGGCATTTCCTCTTCAACATACGCTGCCCTTGGCGCCTCAATAATTTTGCCCATTTCGTGTCTACCGCATGATTGTTTCCGCATAACCATTTCCGGCATAGTCATCTCCGCATAGCCATTTCCTATGATAAAGTGACCTGCTCCATAGCTTTTTCTCGTCGGCATCGTGTGGCCCTGGCTTGTTTTCCTGCAAGAACCGGATCGCACACGGTCATCCGTCGCGCATTCATTTCTTTTCTCTTCTTTATCCGGATGGGGGACGATGCCTGCCCATGGGATTTGCTTCCGGCAACTTTCGTCGACCGGGCTGATTTTGACTCGAGCGCTGCTTTATTCATTCTAGCAAGCTCATCATTTTGTGCCTGTATCACATCGAGTAATTCTCTAACTCTATCCTGCTGCTTTGCTAATTCATCTCCGGATAACGATTCACACATCTCCATTGCGGCCTTAGCAGCTTTTATAGTTTTATCCTGCTATTGTACTTAGGCTTCTCACGATGCTCACGATACAGAGGTACTCTTGCCGGCAAGAACTTCCGCGCGCATCCCGATCTAGGTTACGAGCCTAAGCCTGCTTCTCCGGATCCTAGCGGCTGAGCGCAATTTAAGCAAAGCCATGGGCAGCGTTATACTCACGTAGGGTTAGGTTCAGCTCGCGTGAGCCCGAATGATATCTGCGCCACCGGTAAGCAGCGCCGCTTGCCTCCAGCTCCGCCCGAGCCTTTGCCGGGTCGATGTTCTCCGCGATGGCGTTGCGGCGTGTGCATCGCCGCTTGGAGAGGAGTTCCGGTGGCGCTGAAATGCTCCCGCGGCACTGCCACGTCTGGGCCGTGGCTTTGCCGCACGGGTCGATGCCGTACGCCCAGCTCCTTCTTCTACAGCTTCCTTGCCAGTGCCGACCGCGCCGGCCATCATGACCTCCACGCTGCAGCGGCACGGCCAGCACATAGCCACCTTGGCGGATCCGGCGCCACCAGCACCGGTGAGAGGTACTGGCGCACAGGGACGGTGCCGAAGTAGATGCGGTGGTCGCCGAACCGATGGTGCGGCCGTTCGCGAGAACTGCCGCCTCGCTGGCGGCACCGCGTTGTCGTTGATGAAGTCCATGTTGTAGATGCGTTGCACAAGCGGACACCGTCCGCCGCCGTTGACGTCGAGGATGCCCGCCCGAATATGAACTCCAACAGCGCCACTTGCCCCACGTGGGCGCCAACCGTCGTCGTGGTGAATGTGGCAGATGCCATGGGATGGCTTAAGTTGGGGCCGAGTTGGACGCTAGAGGATCCGGGGAGGGTTGGATCAGGTAGGATGAACTTCCGGGTGCTTTCCTCAAGAACTTGCCAAGGCCGAGGTAGAAGAAGAGAGACACAAGGATGAACTCCGTTCAGATCTTCTCTATTGCATGAACATGGTTACAAGTGGTTTTCGTACATGAAGATAACGTATATTCTCGTGCCCGTGAAGGAGCTTACCCCCTCTCCTTATATAGGGGAGAGGGTGGCTTCCCTAATAAACCCTAATGGCATCTTTGAACAGACAAACTACTTTACAAAGCTACTTTACAAAGCTACTTTAATCATAGGTGACGCCGGTATCTTCTTTAAACAGGGAGGCTGATGTCCTCCGGTTGCTTTTAGCGTCACCCTTGTCTTTTACGTCACGGCTTCGTTTAAAGCTACTTTGCCTTGCTCATCTTTGTCTTCTAGCTCCTGAAGGAATCTTTGACCAGCTTGCTCATACCGGTAATCCGGTATCTTCTTAGCTCCTTCCGGCATGCCTCTCTTCGGGCATACCGGTATTGGTTTCCTTAGCCAAAAGCCTAAGTCCGGAATGAATATCAAACCGGTATCCTGATGGCTCAAACCATCCGGTTTGGCATGCCTTTGGCATACCGAGGGTCATCCCCCCAACAAGGATTCCGTCAGTTATCAAGTTAATGTTGCCAGCAAGCCCAGCATGGGTCAAGTACTAATTTGCTCCTCGACTCTCCTAAGATTCTTTCGCCACCGAATATATCTAGGGTATGTGTACTAAGTTGGGGTGGTTTCGTGTATCGTGTATCTGTTGTTCGGCAGGCCCTCTCCCGAGAGTCATGTCCGAACTCGACTAGGTTAGATTGAGATCTAACCTAATCTTTACTTTAACGACGCCTTCTTGCCTTAATCAAGAATTCATCTTCTGGTAGGCCTCCTTTGTTGCAACCGACGTATGGGCCCACCTCAGTGTGGGGCAATCTTCATGGGCCTCTAGTTGGGTCAAGGGAGGTATACTAATGTCGGGTACCCGAAGGGTAATGCCCACATCAGTAGCCCCGAGTGACTGGCCGGAGTGAAGCTTCGGGCAGGGACTATAGTTGTCTTCATCCTAATATCTTGATAAATCGAAGAAAATTGAATCTTCATGTTCATTGTAAATTTGAAGTCATTTGATATCGGGTGAGCATCCAGCGCTCCCGATGGGAATAGCCCCCGAGTCTAGGGACGAATGTTTGCAACAATGCGTAGACTCAAGTTGTACCACTCAAAGATATTGCTGTCGATGCTTTTTTTTGAGCTTCCTTCATCATCCGATACTTTTTTGTATATCAGGTCTTCTAAGACTTCGAGTCCTGGATATGTTGGAACCTTCGGGTCCGTTCTTCTTTGAATTCATTTGATTA
This sequence comes from Lolium multiflorum, assembly GCA_030979885.1. Lineage (NCBI taxonomy): Eukaryota > Viridiplantae > Streptophyta > Magnoliopsida > Poales > Poaceae > Lolium > Lolium multiflorum. The sequence continues at coordinate 73,270,043 of CM061748.1, read as the reverse complement.
TTGATGCTTTTGCTGGTTTTATCGGGTGCGCGTCCATCGCTCTAGGGACAGATGTTTGCAACCGTGCGTAGACAAGTCGAGTATCCAAAAGTTGTAGATTCCTTCGGATGTTACTTTTTATTCGGATGCTTCATCAAAAGGAGCTGATAACTTTGATGACATTATTACTGACGTGGCATCTGCGGCAGCTCGATTGATAGGATGTGACCTAATGGGCCCATCATATATCTGTGTAATCATTTAGGAAATGACTGGTCCTTGCAGGTTGACCGAGGTGTTTCCTCGATTCTCGTGCGTAGTGGGGGTAGTGGGCCACCGGTTTCTCTCCTCTTGTGACACATGTGTACTTAGACTCTCGTCCACTTCCCTTGATGCGGATTTGGTGGCCACGATCTGTAATAACTTCTCCATTATAAAAAGGGAGGTGCATAGTTTAACCTTTTTACTCCTGCTTCATTGCTCATCTTCCTCCTTGCTCTCGTCTCGCCATTGTTACTGCTCCCAACAACTCTTTCAACATCATGGGCAAGAAGAAGATGGCCGCATCCTCCGGCGCCACCGCAAGCGTTGCTGGGTCTAGGGCGTCCACCGCCACGCGCAAATCCGGTGCCGCTTCCAAGAATCCCCAATGTGACTGGGCGGCCTCCTCCATCACCAAGCGTGATGAGAAGAAGCTGAGGACTTTGGGGCTAATCTCTGCCAATGAGTCAGACGTTATCTTCCCAGGTTCCGATTCTCGCCCCAAGCCTCGCGATGGTTATACAGTCATGTTCCTGGCGTTTCTGCATCGTGGGTTGTCCCTCCCAGTCCACGAATTTCTTCGATGCCTTCTCTTTTCTTATGGTAATCAGCTTTGGCAGCTGACCCCAAACTCTATCCTTCACTTGGCCATTTTCATCACTGTATGGGAGGCTTTCCTTGGCATCGATCCCATTGGGGTTTGTGGAGAAAAATTTCTTCGTCAAGCGCCACAGCGGAGGCGAGGGCCCTCACGTTGTTGGAGGAGTCGGCTTTGTCGTCCGGAAAGAAGTAAATTACTTCAACTTCCCGATGAGAGAGTCCGTTCAGGGTTGGCGATCGAAGTGGTTCTACCTCAGGGACCATCCGGCATCGGGTCACCGTTCCAATCTACCAACATTCGAAGATGTTCTTGAGGCGGTGCCGAAGAAATCCTGGCAGAATGCCTTGACTGCCGAAGAAAAGGTGGTAGCTGACAAATTGTATGAGAAAGTTCTAGATCTGAAGAGTGCTGGGGGCCAAATGATGTGCGGAACCGAAGTTGCCGCTCTATTTCTGAAGCGTCGTGTCCAGCGAGTGATGTTTGATACGTCCAAAACGTATCTACTTTCCCGAACACTTTTGTTGTTGTTTGCCCTCTAATTTGTGTGTTTTGAATACAACTAACACGGAATAACGTTGTTTTCAGCATAATTGATCCGGTGTCTAGTTTTTGTGCAGAAATCCAACTTTCAGGAAAATTCTCGGAAAATATCACAAAGTCCATATTTCACCCGAAGACTCACGGAGCCCAAAGACGATACGGAGAAGGGCCATGAGGGGCCCACACCTGACCTAGGCACCGGCCAGCCCTGGCCGCGCCTAGGGGTGGTGTGGCCGCCTCGATCACTCCCTCGACCTCTCCTCCCGACTCTATTAAGCCTCTGACCCTAAAAACAGAGGGGGGTTCGATGTTTTTCCAGAAAGAGTTCCGCTGCTCCGCCGCCACCAGAAACCCCAATCCGGGACCAAAACCGTTACGGCACCTCCGGACGAGGAATGGAGGAGATCATCACCATCGCTATCACCGACACCTCTCCATCAACCATCCATGATTCCCCCATCCATGTGTGAGTAATTCCCCCGGGTGTAGGGTAGGGATTGGATGAGATTGTTCATGTAATAGCTATAAGATTGTTATGGGCATAGTGCCTAGTATCCGTTGTTAGTATTTTTGACATTGTTGCAACTTGTTATGCTTAATGCTTGTCACTTTGGGCCCGAGTGCTATGATCTCAGATCTGAACATGTTATTGATTCATGAGGATAATTGTTGTTTTTCATCTTACATGCAAGTTGTATACACATATCGTTGTCCGGAACCCGAGGCCCCAAAATGACAATAATTGGGATAAGCGGAGGGGATGGCTATGATGTGTGGATCACGTGTGTTTGCGGAGTGTTAATGCTTTGCTCCGGTACTCTATTAAAAGGAGTGCCTTAATTACCAGTTGATTACCTTGATGCCCCGCTGCAAACGGGCTGGTAGGACAAAAGATGTCGTGCAAGTTTCTCATTGCGAGCACGCACGACTAAATAGGAACACACGCCTATGGTTACTTTATACTAGGATGCTTTTATCATTATTACTTGCAATGCCCACGTCTTGCTTATTATATGAACTATCTTATTCATGCAGCGCCCGTTCATCCATCCTTGTGCCTACATTATTTTAATCCTGCTGTCTACTGCAATCATCGCTACTAAAGGGAAATTCCCAGGTGCGGGTGAATTGGCAACTCATCTGTTAAAGCTTATAAATATTATTTGGCTCCCCTTATGTCGAATCAATAAATTTGGGTTTTACTTTCCTCTAAGACTTTTGCGATCCCCTATACTTCTGGGTCAGCAAGACTATTTTCTGGCGCCGTTGCCGGGGAGCATAGCTTTATTTATCAGCCCACTTAAAGGGGATACTGTTCACTGCAATTTATTTATTATGGGGAAAGCTCGTGAAGGGAAATTTCCTATATTGCCATCCACTACAAGAAGAGGTACAACTCTCAACACCTCTATTGCTCTTGATTCACCATCTGTTATGAGTAAGCTTCTTACTCCACAACCACATGCTACACATACTGCTACTTCTGCTAAATCTGAAAATGCTCCTGGTGATTTTGATGATGTTTTTACTGTACTTGATAAGAGTGGTTCATTAGGTCCTTTCCTAGCTACTACAATTGCTAGAACTAAACAAATTGAAAACACTGAAAATACTATTACACCTGTTAGTTCACCTGAGCCTAGAGGGGATCCTAGTGATGATCTTGATGAAACTTATATTGAACTTGATGATGACTTCATTGAAGAATGTCATGCTACTAGACATGCAAGTGCTATTGAAAGTCTTCTTGCAAGACAAGCTGTTAGATATAAACTGTCTCCTCATGCTAAGTTTGCCACATCTCCCATAAATATTAGAGAGAAGGATTATGATTTCTCTTTGGATTTATCTTACATATCCATTGTTGAGAAAGAACCTTTTTCACTACAACACAACAGAGCTTTGGTAACACAATCATGTAACACATGGTAGAATTTGTTACAGGTAAAATTGCACTAACACAACATTTGTGAGCCAACGATCAACAGTAACACAAACTGTATCAGAGCCAAAAGTGTGTTACAGGATATCGACACCAGTAACATATAAATATGTGTGGATTGTAATGTGTTACAACAATATTAACATAGTAGCACATATGTGTGTGTCGGCGGGAATGTGTTACAAGCTTACTTGGAAGTAACACTTAATCATTTGTACAAATCATATGTTACAAGCTCTTTATAGGGGCAAATAGAAAACTAGAATCAGCTACATGTATATATCACCATTACCTTACACATAGGACCCACGTGTCAACGCTAAATTATTTAATGAAAGTGATTTAAAAAGGGCAAATACCTAACTACATGGTTTTGATAAATAGATTATTGATCAATATTTACGCAAATTTTTAGATGGCTCGAAGGCCATACATAGCAGATGCATACACTTTAAATTTTTCATATGAAATTAAGTAATTGATGCCAATACTCACGAAGGAACCAACGACCAGAGGAAAATGAGAGTAAACTACAAGCATTTGTAAAATTTAAAAGGTTGCCAATTACTTGAATTTTTCAAAAATTATATGTATCACCTAGAAAAAGTTATGTGACATTTTCCTAAAATTATAACTACACATTTATATTTGTACAACTATACTCATAGGTCTGCTCACGTAGCCACCCGTGGCTAACAACGCTACTACTCGGGGACTTCGGGTTAGTAGTGTATAGCATAGGTGTTATAAAAAATGCAACCCAAAACTGATAGATTTTAACAGTTGTTTAACGTAATCTAATCCACATCACGCAAAAACCCGTTTGACATGGTTCGTCACTTTGATGACCGTTCATGGGCCATACATTTCAAATTTGTCGCCATTCCAGTCTAGCTAGCTTTCGTCACTTTGATTACCTTTTATGGGTCATCCATTTCCGTTTGACATGGTTCGTCACTTTGATGACCGTTCATGGGACATACATTTCAAATTTGTCGCCATTCCATTCTAGCTAGCTTTCGTCACTTTGATTACCTTTTATGGGTCATCCATTTCAATTCGGTCGCCAATTCAGTCCAGCTCGCTTGGGGACCCTTTGGTTTCACGTGATAGCCACCCGCCCGCCCTGTCGCCAATTCAGTCCAGCTCGCTTGGGGACCCTTTGGTTTCACGTGATAGCCACCCGCCCGCCCTGTTTCAGGACAACGCCCAGCTACAAGTGCAAGGCACAACTCACACATGCACAGGTGCAAGACACAACTCACACATGCACAGGATGGTTCTCAAGAATTGGATCACACGATCAGGTTTTGTCACCAAAAAAACATCTCACATAAATCACAACGTCCATTTCAAGGAGCAAGTTCAGTTTACAAGATCGTAAATCAGACATAACAATACTTTAACAAGTACTAGTATATCTATTACCAACGAAATTGTTCATACATGAAGCTTAACTTAGTAGCAATTTTCTGAATTTTTCCAAGCTTCAGGTTCAAAGAGCAAGAACTATGTAAATATATGAAAGTTTGGTAATAGAATGCATAGATTCATCCGTCAGTTCAGAGCATCCTTGTATCTCCACTCGAAAAAAAATTAGGCAGGCACGACCTGAAGAACACCTGGTTGTTCTGTAAATGAACGCCCAAAAGGCAAACATGTTCAGAGAATAATGGAATTCACAAGAGTTAAAAGTATCACAAAAAGGTCATCCACCAAGCATCTCCACTATAGGATAAGTAGGATATTATATAAGAATATTCATCTAAATATACGCATACCATGAGTGAGATGATCATTCAATAAATTACCTTCTACTCTTCTTCATTGCTTGGAGTATTGGTGTTATCCTCCACTTCTGTTCCTTCAATGTCACTTCTTACCCAATGCCTGTCATGCCTTTTGTTTTTGAACATCTTCGCAAGGTGGGAGACATGGAAGGGCTCAGTGTCCTCTGCATATTCCTCATTGCCAGTGTCATAGATACCTCTAGGTTTTGGTGGCTTCATTACAACAGACCAACCCGGCTTTGTTTCATCATCCACATAAAACACTTGCTCAGCTTGGTCAGGAAAAATAAAGGGCTCATGCTCGATCTTGTCTCCACTGTGTATCAGATGTGAGAAGTTGACAACTGTGTAGCCGTACCTATCCTTTTGAATTCCATTTTGAGAAAAAACATCAACCCACTCAAATTTAAACAAGACAACTGAAAATTGTCCAGAGTAGTTTAGCTCGATAATATCAATTATTCTCCCATAGTATGTAACATCATCCAGAACTGGATTTGCATCACCTGCTCTAGCATAAGTAGATGTTTTTGCAGTTACCATGACTCCACTATTTTGTGTCATTCTATCCAAGCGTTTAGGCCTAAAACGCATGCCTCGAGAGATGAAACCGCGATAGTTTTTTGCTGCATCAACTGGGCCACGAGCGAGCCATCTAATATCATTTTTAATAGTGGAAATGCCGTTTTCAGTCTCCAGCTTCATGGCATGGGCTTGCTTCCAACTCCTAAGCAAGTCTATGGTCGGACACCACGGTATCTCAAGAACATCAATATGACTACAACTGATGGACCAGCGTGTGAAGGTGAACATGATGTCTGGGGGGAAATAGCAATGATGAAGGAACATATAAGAAGGCTTGAAGATAGGAATAATAAAGAAGGCCATGGGAATGAAATGGAAGAAGAGGTAAATGAAGTCCTTTTCTCTTCCTGTTGTATGCATTTCTTCCAATATTTTACTCAGACTTGTTACTTCTGTAGGAAAATCTACGATCAAACAATAATGTTATTTCTCGGTTACCAGTACTACATGGTAAAACAAAGGTAAATGTCAATACATGGCTATATCATTGCCTGTCACTTCAAACCTTGTATTAATAGTTCAGTTTGCAGAGAGTCCAATGCAGTGGACCTGGACCTGTTGAAGCACACTCTCCTATGCAACATGGCGTATGTCAGGATAATTTATTGCTTTCACGTGAAAAGGTTATGGCTACTTTTACTCATGTAAAAAAAGATAGAATATAAACTAGTTACTTGCTTAACATTTATGTGTCACCAAACCAGGATGATGAGCATGACAATAGAAATCAATTACTTATTCAACAAAATGCATTGCCGGCACAAGTCCCTGTTAGTGATTCTATGCCAGAGGTAATATTCATGTGCTTTTGAGTTTTGAAGTTGCAGCTTTCTGTAGATCTGGGCTATGCATATCACTCCATGTACTATTATTGTCTCGTGTAGGTGAGGGAAACGAAAGATCATATTGATGAATCTTTTGCAAGATTAGACCAGCGGGGGACCAGAAATAAGCGTGGAAGCTCAGTACCCTCAAAACCCTCAAAAATACAGCATACTTCTTCACTCAAGGTAAATATCCGCACGATATTACACGATGTTCCCTTTAATACCTGGTATCACTAAAATGGCATTATACAATGTAGTTGCAGATTTATTGATGTTGTCCTGTAACCAACTTCATTTATTATTTTCTTGTGTAATCACTACTGTATCAAAACGGAACTTCGTATACTGAATTGGTAGCGTATACTGAAATTGGTAGCTCATCATTAATCTTCTAAGCATGTACTTTCTCTTGTTATTACTATTAGTATTAGAGATCCAAACAGACTAGTAAGTGGGAACATGCACGTCTAAATCTGTTATCGAGATGGTTATCCAGATGCTCACATAGTTTTGTTATCATAAATTATTTTCTACCATATAATATTGTTCAAGCATGACAAAATAAAATCACATTTAGCAATGAAGAAGGTGCAAATAATAAAATTACCAACGAATTTATATGGCAACATCATCCTCATGCTTATATCTCTGCATTCTCAAAAAGTTGTTGACTACTCGATTACTCATCTAGCATAAATGTATTTACATATACTATTGTAAGAAAAAGTAAAATCTTTGTTACCTACAACTCCAGCTATGCACGCTGATGCATCTTAGTCCCAAGACAAGTATTCATGAATCTGACAGACTCATCCTAACTTTGCTAGTTTGTGAGACATTTTGTACTGAACTACAAGCACTTGAAATATACTGGGGTTATCCTCCATTTCATATAAAAAACAAGGCACTTGAAGTGAGTTGTACATGTGTGTTTGTAACAAAGTGAATATCATGACAGTCTTCCTTTACCTATGACCATGTATATCCTTTCCCATTTTTTCATGCAAACATATCTTACTTGTCATTGAATTCTAATATTGCTCATAATATAGGCTGGTTCCGAAGTTGTTCTTAGAACTTCAACCTATCCAAACAAGCGGAATGTTGCATATGCTACTATTCGTAGCACTAATCCTGCAACTAAGGCTGGTGGTATTGAGTTGGGTGCGCAATTTTCACTAGTGCGCATAGATGATCCTATTATTGATAGTGAGGAATTAGTAAGGGAAGTATCTGATTGCAAGACCATTGGTGATGCTTTTTCGTCGGGATTCTTAATTGCTTGGCCTACAGCTTTCGTGAGTTATTTTCTTCCCTTTAATATTCTAGAATCTTATTCATGTACATTTAATCATCAACTATAATTTTCAATTATATTTTACAGATTCGAAAGAAAGATTGAGTTGCAGCTGAAGTCCCTGGTTGGATCAAGAGCAAATAAAGTTTTAAGATCTTTTTGATTAGTAGTTATAGTTTATATTGATAGATTGAAAAATGTATGAAGTAATATCATTTTAGAGGATATTTTTCTTTCGTCGAATTTATCCAAATGATACAGTGTAATAAATGATACGGTGTAATGTTCTTCACAATTGTGTTTTCTATAGATATGAATGTCAAGATGGTGCGCCAAATATATTGTCATTTATACATTGCAATATATATGTATCCTACACTCTTATATATTTAAAATAGATATCTTAATAAATTCCATTTGTGTGGATACGTGGTGGTTCAAGCTTTCACATTGTAATGATGTGTGCCTTAATTTCTCTCACATTGTGATGACACCAAGCATCATAATAAAGTAATTAATTGATTATGCGTATGCATTAGTTATATTAAATAAATATATAATATATTCCACAAATTAGTGACCTTATTTTGTGATTAATAATAAAAATACATTTATTATGTTACTGTTCGTGTTACCATAGATACAAAACGTGTTACTAGGTATAAATCATAGTGTTACAATGTATAGATATTATGTTACTATTCCGGCCATGAAGCTAAAAAGAATGTTACTAATTATGTTACTACAACTACAAAAATATGTTACCACCAATGTTCTACGACTATGAAAAGATGTTACTGTCGGTGTTACTATAGTTTAGAAAATGTGTTACCAGCGCATCTAGTAACACAGAATATGCGTGTTACTACAATATAAATTGTAACACCATATTTAACATATGGTAACAATTATTATGTGTGACTGGGGACACCACCTAGTAACACGGCCTAATGGAACACATCTCAAAATATGTTACTACGTGGCCTAGTAACACTGTTTTGGACCTGTAGTAACACAACATGGTGTTACCAAAGCTCTGTCCTGTTGTAGTGTTTGTGGTACTGGAAATGAAAGCGCTATGAAACATATGATTGAACTCTCTACTTTAAGAAATTTATTCTCAGATGATATTAAGAAGCACACCTACTTTGCCACTAAAATTTTAACTTTCTCTTTGAAAGGTGTAGCTAAAATTTGGTATGATAATTTGTCTCCTGGATCTATTGATAGTCCTATTGATTTGGTTATTGCTTTCTTTCAGAAATATTTCCCTGCCAGTGCTCAACATGCTGCTTTGCAGAAAATCTTTGACTTTGTGCAGGTAGAAGGAGAGAAATTGCCTGAATCTTGGGCAAGATTTTGTTCTTTAATTAGAGCACTACCTAGACATCCATTAGCTAAAAATGAACTCCTTGATATATTCTATAATGGACTAGAATCTAGGACATACCTGGATAGTTGTGCTGGTTCTGTTTTCAGGAAAAAAAGTCCTGCTAAAGCTGAGGAATTATTGGCCAAAATAAGCAAAAATTATGATGATTGGAGTATATCTGAGTCAACACCAACACTGAAGAAAAGGGGAATGATTGAATTAAATGATGAAGTGATGAGGGAAGCCAATACATCTCTTAAGGAGAATGGTACTAAATCTGAAGATGTGAAGAATCTACCACCTATAGAAGAATTATGTAAGCCAATCCCTTGTTCTTCCACTATTGAGGTACACTCTGTCCAACGTTTTGATAGTAGAGATGTTCCCTACTCCAAACCTCCTGATCATTGCTTAGATGAATTTGATAATTATATTGTTAAGCAAGATAACTTTAATAAGAGAGTGGAAAATCATCTAATGGAAAATTCTAGAGCTATCAATAATTTGCATGATATTGTGGAAAGAACCTCTAATGATGTTAAAATGCTTGTTAAACATTTTCATATGGTTCAAACTCAAATTGATCAGCTCACTAAAATGCAAAAAGATTAGATAATTAATGCATCTAGGGAAAAACATGCTTATGAAAAAGTACTAGAAGTCGTGCTACTACTCAGGATCCTTTATATCCCGAGGGACATGCAAAGAGAATGGAACAAGATTCTCAACGAGCTAATGATGCTAAGACTAAGTCTAAGAAAAAGAAGAAGAAAAATAAAACTGTTGTAGAATCCTCTGAAGCTGCTAAAGATCCTAATAGTATATCTATCTCTGATGCTGAAACTGAAAGTGGTAATTTTAAAAATGATGCTTCCGATAAAGAAGAAATTGAAGAGGAACGTGAAAAGCATACTAAAAGTACAAAGTACACTAAGAAAGATTTCATTGCTAATAAATATGGTAGTGAGAGAGAACCTTGGGTGCAAAAACCCATGCCTTTTCCTGATAAGAAACACAAATCGAAGGAGGAAGAACACTATAACAAGTTCTATGAATGGATGAAACCTTTGTTTTTACAAATTCCTTTGACTGATGCTATTAAATTGCCTCCTTATTCAAAGTATATGAAAGATATTGTCTCTAATAAAAGGAAGATTCCAAATGAGGAAATCTCACCATGCTCGCTAATATTTCTTTTAATGGTAAGGTTCCAAAGAAGCTTGGAGATCTTGGTATACCCACTATTCCATGCTCCATCAAAAATAATTATGTTAGAAGTGCTTTATGTGACTTGAGAGCAGGAGTTTGTGTTATGCCTTTTTATCTCTATAAGAGACTTAATCTAGAAGAATTAATACCAACTGATATATCCTTGCAAATGGCTGATAAGTCTACTACTATTCCTGTTGGTATATGTGAGGATGTTCCTGTTCAAGTGGCTCATCATTGTATGATATTAACTGACTTTGTTGTGCTGGAAATGCCTGAAGATGATAATATGTCTATTATTCTTGGAAGACCTTTTCTTAACACTGCAGGGGCGGTTATTGATTGCAACCAAGTGAAAGTAACTTTTAATGTTGATGACAAAGAGCACACGATTTATTTTCCCAAGAAGATTGATAGGAAATATGGTATAGATTCAATCATTAACATTCAGACCATCCAGATTGGGAAATTTCATTTGCCTATGCCAATGCCAAAGAAAGAGAATGCTATTTTCATGACTGGGACTATGCCTATCAAGATTGAGGTAACATAATCATTTAGTGAAATGCAAAGTTATGTTTCATATAAAATTGTTTTGATAGCAAGACTTGATCAACCTTGTTAACAAAGTAATTTTGAATGAATGAAACTATGTTTTCACCTATGTTCCACTTATTAATTTCATATTAGAATGTTTTAGAGCTCCTGTAGATTTGGTTTTGAGTTTGTTTTTCATCATTCCATAATTGTTTTCCTGTGTTAGAATCATTATTCAAATTCTGTGCCCAAAAATAAATTTTCTCAAAAAATTCCAAAAAACATTTACAAAAATTTTACGCATGAAAAAGGGCAGAGAGGCACCTGGGGCAACCCAGGTGAAAGAACATCTCTTACATTATGTTTTGAAGTGTTTGATGTCAATACATGTGATACTCTAATGTTTGATGAAGTGTTGCAGAGATTATATATATACATATATGTGGGTGTCTTGGGTGGAAAAACAAGACAAAAGGAAGCAGAAAAAGTTTCACCAGGCCGGATAATCCGGGCCGGATATTTGCAAAATATCCGGCCCCCAAAATCGGCTAAGGACTTTTGGCGATGTGGCTCAGTACTACCCTGGACATGGGCCGGACTTTTGGCCGGACATTTGCCCGGAATTTCCCCAGGGCCGGATTTTTTTGTGGGGGCGGATTATCCGGCCCCAACTTAGGCCGGATTATCCGGCCTCGAAAGTCTCCAACAGCTGGATTTTGAGGGGGGGGGTATTTATACCCCCTTCTTCTACCTTCCTCCTTGCTCAATCATTGCACAAAATTCTGCCAAGCCTCACCACCATTAGAGTCACCTCAAGAACACAAGATTTGCAAGATCTCCTCCCTCACCCAACCAAAGCTCTTGATCTTTGGAGATTCGATGGAGAAGACACCGATCTACATACTCACTGAAGCGATTTACATTTCCCCCTCATATGCTTGAGGACCCTCTTGCTAGTGTTCCTATTTGGATCCCTAGTTGTTTGTTATTGATGTATTCTTGTTGATTGTTGTGTTGTAACAGATTTGGGAGCCTCCAATTTGGTTGTGGATGTGTGCCCCAAGAACTTTGTAAAGGCCCGGTTTCCGCCTCGAGGAAATTGATGTCTACGGGTACTTCTATTCTTGTAGACAGTGTTGGGCCTCCAAAAGCAGAGGTTTGTAGAACAGCAGCAAGTTTCCCTTAAGTGAATCACCCAAGGTTTATCGAACTCAGGAGGTAAAGGTCAAAGATAGTCCTCTCAAGCAACCCTGCAATTAAGATACAAGAAGTCTCTTGTGTCCCCAACACACCTAATACACTTGTCAGATGTATAGGTGCACTAGTTCGGCGAAGAGATAGTAAAACACAGTGGTATAGATGAATATGAGTGGTAATAACAATCTGAAATAAATATGGCAGCGAGTAAACATGCAGTAGAACAGTAAGTAAGCGGTGTTTGCAGTATTGGAAACAAGGCCTAGGGATCATACTTTCACTAGTGGACACTCTCAACATTGATCGCATAATAAATAAATAACTTTTCCTCACTTGTGCTACATATACTCTCTTGTTGGATAACAAACACCATTCATTGTGTAGGGCTACAAGAGCTCCCTCAAGCCGGAGTTAACAAGCGCCACAACATTCAGCATTCATATTTAAGTAACCTTAGAGCATAATAGATCTTTGCAAAATAAACCGAGTACTAACATAGCATACACACTGTCACCATTACACTATGAAAGGGGGAATAGATCACATCAATACTATCATAGTGATAATTAACTCCATAACCTACAAGAGATTATGATCATAGCCTACGACAAGAACCACACTATGCACACACTGGCACCTTTACACCATGCAGGAGGAATAGACTACTTTAATAACATCACATGAGTATCACAAAGACTAGTAGCGATACAAAGCTCATCATATGGATCTAAATTATACAAAGCAATTCATGAGATCATTGTATTGGAGTACATGAGAGAGAGATTAACCACATAGCTACCAGTAGAGCCCTTAGCCTCGGGGGAGAACTACTCCCTCCTCATCATGGGAGTAGCAGCGTTGATGGAGATGGCGGTGGTGTCGATGAAGAAGCCTTCCGGGGCACTTCCCGTCCGGCGGCGTGCCGAACAGACTCCTGTCCCCCAGATCTTGGCTTCGCGATGGCGGCGCTCCGGAAGGTTTCTCGTACCGTGGCTTTTCCGTATCGAAGATTTAGGTCGAGAGCTTCTTATAGGCGAAGAGTTAGAGTCGGAGGGGACCGAGGCCACTGCACACTAGGGGCGCGCCTGTGGCCTTGGCCTCGCCGCCCGGCATGTGGGCCCCCGTGCTCCCCTCCGGTCTCTCTCGTTCGAAGCTTCGTGGAAATATAAGATCATGGGCCTTGATTTCGTCCAATCCCGAGAATATTTCCTTACTAGGATTTCTGGAACCAAAACAAAGCAGAAAACAGAACGGCACTTCGGCATCTTGTTAATAGGTTAGTTCCGGAAAATGCATCAAAACGATATAAAGTGTGGACAAAACATGTAAGTATTGTCATAAAACAAGCATGGAACATCAGAAATTATAGATACGTTTAAGACGTATCAAGCATCCCCAAGCTTAGTTCCTACTCGCCTCGAGTAGGTAAACGATAACACAAATAATTTCTGAAGTGACATGCTACCATCATAATCTTGATCAACATTATTGTAAAGCATATGAGATGAATGGAGTGATCTGAAGCAAAAGATTGCTAACAAAAGATGATGACTAAACAAATGAATCATATAGCAAAACTTTCATGAATAGTACTTTCAAAACAAGTATCAATAAGACTTGCATAAGAGCTAACTCATAAGCAATAAATTCTTAGTAGAATGCATTGAAGCAACACAAAGGATGATTAAGTTTCAGCAATTGCTTTCAACTTGTAACATGTATATATCATGGATATTTGTCAACATAGAGTAATATAACAAGTGCAATAAGTAAACATGTAAGAATCAATGCACACAGTTAACACAAGTGTTTGCTTCTAAGATAGAAAGAAGTGGGTAAACTGACTCAACATAAAGTACAAGAATGGCCCTTCGCAGAGGGAAGCATGGATTACTATTTTTGTGCTAGAGCTTTTGTTTTGAAAACATAGAAACAATTTTGTCAACGGTAGTAATAATTCATATGTGCTATGCATAATACTTCCTACAAGTCGCAAGTCTCATGCATAGAGTACTAATAGTGCTCGCACCTTGTCCTAATTATCTCGGGTAACACGGATTATCATTGCATGACATATGTTTCAACCAAGTGTCACAAAGGGTACCTCTATGCCGCCTGTACAAAGGTCTAAGGAGAAAGCACACATTGGATTTCTCTGATTATTCTCAACTTAGACATCCATACCGGGACAACATAGACAACAGATAATGGACTCCTCTTTTAATGATTAAGCATTCAACAACAGATAATATTCTCATAAGAGATTGAGGTTGTATGTCCAAACTGAAACTTCCACCATGATACATGGCTTTGGTTAGCGGCCCAATGTTCTTCTCTAACACATGCATACTAAAACCATTTGATCATGAAATTGCACTTATTTCGGACAAGACGAACATGCATAGCATCTCACATGATATCCAACAAAGGTAAAAAAGTTGATGGCGTCCCCAGAAACATGGTTACCGCTCAACAAGCAACTTATAAGAACTAAGACACATAACTACATATTCATCACCACGATAGTTTTTAAACTATTTGTCCCATGAGCTATATATTGCAAAGATAAAGGAATGAAATTTTAAAGGTAGCACTCAAGTAATTTACTTTGTAATGGCAGAAAAATACCACATAGTAGGTAGATATGGTGGACACAAATGACATGGGTTTTGGCTCAAGGTGTTTGGATGCACGAGAAGCATTCCCTCTCAGTACAAGGTTTGGGCTAGCAAGGTTGTTTGAAGCAAACACAAGTATGAACAGGTACAAAGAAACTTACACAAGAACATATTGCAAGCATTATAAGACTCTACACTGCCTTCCTTGTTGTTCAAACACTTTACCAGAAAATATCTAGACTTAGAGAGACCAATCATGCAAACCAAATTTTAACAAGCTCTACGGTAGTTCTCCACTAATAGATTAAACTATATGATGCAAGAGCTTAAACATGATCTATGAGAGCTCAAAACAATTGCCATGTATCAAGTTATTCCAAACCATATGAAGCATTTTCTGATTCCAACCGAATAGCAATCAACGAAGCAATTTTCAACCTTCGCCATGAACATTAAAGCACAACTAAGAACACAAGTGTTCCATATGAAAAAGCGGAGCGTGTCTCTCTCCCACATGAGCATGAATTTATTCAGAGAATGAAAATAACAAAATGAAAATAAAAGCACACAGACGCTCCAAGTAAAGTACATAAGATGTGATGGAATAAATAAAGTTTCACTAGAAGTGACCTGATAAGTTGTCGATGAAGAAGGGGATGCCTTGGGCATCCCCAAGCTTAGACGCTTGAATATTCTTAAAATATGCAGGATGAACCACCGGGGCATCCCCAAGCTTAAACCTTTCACTCTTCTTGATCATAATGTATCATCCTCTTCTCTTGACCCTTGAAAACTTCCTCCACACCAAACTTCAAGCAAACTCATTAGAGGGTTAGTGCATAATCAAAAATTCATATATTCAGAGGTGACATAATCATTCTTAACACTGGACATTGCACAAAGCTTCTGAAAGTTAATGTAACAAAGAAACTCATTCAACATAGCAAAAGCGGCAATGCGAAATAAAAGGCAGAATCTGTCAAAACAGAACAGTCCGTAAAGACGAATTTTGCAGAGGCACTTAACTTGCTCAAACGGAAAAACTCAAAACTAATGAAAGTTGCGTACATATCTGAGGATCACGCACGTAAATTGGCAGATTTTTCTGAGTTACCTACAGAGAATTCTGCCCAAATTCGTGACAGACAGCTGTTTCTGTGCAGTAATCCAAATCTAGTATCAACCTTACTATAGAGACTTTACTTGGCACAAAAACATGATAAGGAGAGATTGCTACATTAGTAACAAATTCCAAGAGACAACAAAACAGTAGCAAAATAAACACATGGGTTATCTCCCAAGAAGTGCTTTCTTTATAGCCATTAAGATGAGCTCAATAATTTTAATGATGATGCTCTCATAAGGATGAGAGTCGCAGCAAAGAGAGCATCAAAAAGCAAGTATGAAAAAAATTTAAGCCTAATCCTCTTCCTATGAAAAGGAATCTTGTACACAAATAAATTCATGAAGAACAAAGTGACAAGTATAAGAAGATAAGACACGAGTAACTTCAAGATTCTCAACATAAAGAGGGAAACTTAATATTATTAAGATGCATACAACCGTGTTTCCTTCTCTCATAATAACTTTCAGTAGCATCATTGATGAAATCCACAATATAACCATCACTTAAAACATTCTTATCATGGTTCATATGCATAAAGGTATCATTATTTTTGACATAAGAAAAACTCTTCTCATTAATAGTAATTGGAGCAGGATCATTATCAAGAATTTGAACATGGTAAACAAGTTGCATACTAAGGGAATGGTTTTTGGCAATCCCATCATAAATATGACAAGTTTCATAAGGATAATTGTAACATGTGTCATATCCATCTCTATAACGATTATCTAAACCAGAATATGTAATATCATCATTTTCACTAAAAGTAAAGGTCTCAAATATAGGATCTTCAAGCACAACATCCCCAAGCTTAGAGCTTTCAATATCATCGTTTGAGGGGACATGAATAATGCTATCATCATTACTTTCATAATCAGTTCCAAAGATATTTCCAATATCAAAGGTAGCGTGCTCTTCCAAATCATGATCACTAATATGGGTAAAGGGCATAGGAAGATCATTGTACTCAGATTCATTATCATAATAATCATTAGGAGCAACATACTTACGGTTACCTATTGTTACCTCATACATGCGGGGATGTGCCGTTACCTCTTTCTTCTTATTCCCCCTCTTCTTCTTCCCCTTCTTCTTCTTTTCCTTCTCCTCGTTCCCTTCTTTAGGAGGAAGAGGCTTGAAGGGAGGCTTTTCCACATAACCTGATTTATTTCCAGAAACAATAGAAGAAACTTGGGAGGGTTCCTCCTTTTCATTAATAAGCTTGAAACACACAGTGGTCCTATCATATTTTGGCAAAGTGTCATCTTCTAAAATATTTTGTATGTAAGTATTTGTATGTCAATTATTAATGAAATAAGAAAGACACCCATGCAGGACATCATCAATATCAAGATCGTTAATTTCTAACAAAGAAAATTTTCTTGATAACTCTTCACACTTAAAAAATAAAGTAAGTTCATCATGCTGATTAGGAACAATTTCATCATCACAATACAAATTTGCAGCACTCATGGGGTTCGAATTATCATTGGAGGAACATTGAAAATTAAAATGACCAACTCTATGGCAAAGTTCACAAATAAAAGGATAGAGGGCACACACTTTTTCACCAAGATCATCTAGAGCCCTAGACCACTTTCTAGTTTTTTCATTCCTATGATGGATACAATATTCTTCTTCGATTTGATTAATTCCACAAGGTCTATGTATTCCACAAAATTAACATGCTTATAGGAAATAGCATTTCGAAGTTTGAACATGTTCATTGCAATCATTAATAACAATTTCATCCTTCATGCAAGTGTATTTAAAAGGTTCATGATACTTATCAAAATTCTTCCTAGGCAATTCAAAATGAGAAGCAAAAGCTTTATAAAGATTTGCAACAACTTAAGAGTCAAGACCATAAGTAGCACTCATATTTCGAAATTTATCAGTATCCATAAAAGTTTCAATGCATTCATAATCATAATTTATACGACTCTCTACCTTTGTCATTCTTCCATCCTTCAGTATTCTCCTGAATCCGATCAAGAAGGTCCCATTTAAACTCTTCTTTGTTGCGTGTGAATGATCCAGAACAAGCAGTATCCAGCAAGGTCTTATCCTGAAAAGAAAGTCTTGTATAGAAATTATCAATGATAACATTACCGGGAAGCTCATGAATGGGGCATTTGAGCATTAAAGACTTCAATCTCCCATGCTTGGGCAATACTCTCTCCATCATGAGGCTAGAAATTATATATACGGTTTTGGTCTTTGTGAATTTCACTTGGAGGATAGAATTTAGAATAAAATAGAGGCACAATATCCTTCCAATCAAGAGAATGCCCATCTTTCAGCAGTTTATAGCAATGCGCCGCTTTACCGTGACAAAATAGAATAGTTTCTTCCTCACTTCATCCATAGAGATACATGCACACTTGAATAACCGCATAATTCTGTAAAAAAGAATGATCTCCAAGATGGACAGTTCCATCCCCTTCATAGCGGTTATCCATAACACGTTCAATAATTTTCATAGGTATCTTGAAAGGAATATTTTCAGTATTTAAAATATCACAAGCATCATTGGAGTTATCGCATATGGGAGATAAAGTATTATCGAGCAAATTTTCTCCCCTAAAACTGGGAAGCTACAAAGATCATAAAAACTAGCTTCCCCAAGCTTAGACTTTTCCATAGCATTAGCAGTAATTGCATTCGTACTAATAACATTGCTACTAGCATGCAAATAAGGTTCCATAGGTTTTTTAATTTTCGCATCAAACAATTCTAAATCAGGAAAAAGATTAAAAAGCTCACTTTTTTTGTTGTTTTCCGTTATGCCTAACTAGTGAAAATAAAAACAAGAAACAAAAAGTCGCAATTGCAAAGTCTAAAGGAGATAGCTTCGAGCACTCACACACCAGCAACAATGCTAAGAAATAACTTAGTAGTCGGAGGATGTGAATACCTTTTACCTTACTCTCTTCAAGAATCTGCTACAAAATAACTTAGTTACTGGGACCAGAATATGAGTGCCTTTTTACCTAACAACACAAGCCAAAAAATAGCAGATGTCTACGGTACTTCTATTCTTGTAGACAGTGTTGGGCCTCCAAGAGCAGAGGTTTGTAGAACAACAAAGAAGTTTCCCTTAATTGAATCACCCAAGGTTTATCGAACTCAGGGAGGTAGAGGTCAAATAGTCCTCTCAAGCAACCTGCAATTAAGATACAAGAAGTCTCTTGTGTCCCCAACACACCTAATACACTTGTCAGATGTATAGGCGCACTAGTTCGGTGAAGAGATAGTAAAACACAGGTGGTATAGATGAATATGAGTGGTAATAACAATCTGAAATAAATATGGCAGCGAGTAAACATGCAGTAGAACAGTAAGTAGTAAGCGGTGTTTGCAGTATTGGAAACAAGGCCTAGGGATCATACTTTCACTAGTGGACACTCTCAACATTGATCGCATAATAAATAAATAACTTTTCCTCACTTGTGCTACATATACTCTCTTGTTGGATAACAAACACCATTCATTGTGTAGGGCTACAAGAGCTCCCTGCGGAGTTAACAAGCGCCACAACATTCAGCATTCATATTTAAGTAACCTTAGAGCATAATAGATCTTTGCAAAATAAACCGAGTACTAACATAGCATACACACTGTCACCATTACACTATGAAAGGGGAATAGATCACATCAATACTATCGTAGCGATAATCAACTCCATAACCTACAAGAGATTATGATCATAGCCTACGACAAGAACCACACGATGCACACACTGGCACCTTTACACCAGGCAGGAGGAATAGACTACTTTAATAACATCACATGAGTAGCACATAGACTAGTAGCGATACAAAGCTCATCATATGGATCTCAATTATGCAAAGCAATTCATGAGATCATTGTATTGGAGTACATGAGAGAGAGAGATTAACCACATAGCTACCGGTAGAGCCCTTAGCCTCGGGGGAGAACTACTCCCTCCTCATCTGTGGTGACCCGACATACCACTGCATGGTGTAGTATGCAAGTCTGATATAACACCAATGAAACACCGTTCCACTAGTATTATATCGCTCGAGTGGTGAGAAACATATGCGGGTCCAAGGTATGTATATAGAATTACAATTGACTCTGTTACATAAGATCATCATGCCTCCTACTTTATAATGAGGTAAAACTGCAAATAAACTCCAGAAGAACGACTCGTAGTCTAGACTTATCACGAACTCTACTTGTAGAGTATTTGACTAGCTAAAGAGGCTAAGAATAGATTCTAGCTAAATAGGAGCTAGGTTTTGGAAGCTAGTTCCTTTCTATTGCTGATCTAGGTTTTTTCCTTGTTGAATGTGATATCTGACTCTCTCCGACATGGTCCTGTCTCTTGAAGTAGTTGTTGACTCCTCGGCCTTCGAGTTGCACTTGTAGATCCTCCTTTGATGCCTCCATACCTACCGGGGATTTAAGAGTGGGATGGTACGAGCGTACTCAACAAGTTCATTTTAGGAAGAGGTGTTTAATGCACTAGCTACAACCATACCGAAAGTCATAGGCATGCAAGTTTTTTGTAATCATTTCTTCAAAAGGTTGCTTTTATTCAGAAGAGCTATGTCCGTCAGCCTTCACCAGTTGACTAGAACTTCATGGAGTTCCTTTCCCGGCTGTCGCAGTTCCATATCCCGAACAGGAGGATCGGTCACGTTCGTTACACTCTGCAGAGGTGTGTTGCTTTACCCATAAGAGATCTTATCCTTGTTGCCAACCGAGTCAGGGCTCGTCCACACTTCCTTTGGTGTGAGGCCAGGAGTAAGGTCATAGTCAATCATGTTCCTCCGCTACCTCGAACACCCACCCTTTGTTGCATGCCCCGACCCTAGGTCCACGCCGGTTCACTTACGCCAATTAAGGCTGGGCCCCGACCACGACAACAGTGCGGGCTCTACCATGGTCCTACGCCGGCAGCTGCAACCCATCATAGACCGCATTACCGTGGGGAATTAGAATGGGATCCCCACCCTCCGGTTGTTCCGCAAGACACAACTGCTACGGTAAGCACTTACCATGGGGAATTAGAATGGGATCCCCACCCTCCGGTTGTTCTGAACAGTGTCTACGGTAAGCGCATCCGTTGATGAACGAGAGGTGGAAACACTTTTGACTACTCCGTCCCACTCCAGATCTTATGGTTAACATGGTTATTACGGCACAAGAATCATCGATCGACATTTGTTGTTTAATCCTAGATGGATATAAACCCTTGCAATGGAACCTCCACCATATCAACACAATCCATGGTTCCATTGCCCACCACATAGTCATATTCATAGTTATGAAAATAGTAGTTTTGCTTTTTATGCAATAGTGATAAACATAGTACTTTGCAAGTAATTTGGTAAAAATACTCAAATGACATGAGCAAGCGATGAACTTGCCTTTCTTGACTGCAAGATTATGCAGCAAGGTCTTCGATACGCAATAACTCCAAATTCTGAAATAGCATCATCGTCCGGTAAGGACGATGTTTAAAAGATTGGCAAGGATGCAATAATGCATAAGTATGAGATGCAATCGCTCTAAGCGTGATCTAACCCCGATGATTTAGGATCAGTGAGTTGTAGTGGTTTGTTTAGGGTGTGTTGCACTTTTAGAGTGATTCACAAACAAGGTTCTTATTCATATGTGATTATTTGGTATTATGAATAGGTAGATAATAAAGCATAGTAATCAATTGAGCACACAAAGAATGATAATTAGCATAATGTTAATAAGTAAAGAACAATGGTCAGTTTTAGTACTATATGGCATGGTTAATGATTACTTATTATATAATTCAAAAGAATAAATTTTGAAGAACATGTTCTCATATAAAGAACAAGTATGATAATTAGGTTTGTGGGGTTCTATGGTTTTCTATGGTTCTAATTGGAGTAAGTAGTAGATGGATCCTAATCCAATGGTTGGATTAATCAGCATCTAGAAGTTGTAAAGGTTGAGCTAAGCCTAAGCATCTTAAGTAATTATTTACACATGGGTGCTATCAAGGTTTGTTATACCTTACTGGTGATAGATGGCTATTGTCTATTGATCCTATTAGGCAGGGTTGATATTGAGTTTCTGCTTACTTCAAAAGAATAACTTTTGAAGAACATACTTCTTAAGTAATAAGAAGTATATCAATTAGGGTTGAGGTTGTCTAGGGTTTGCTATTTGATCCACTAAGTAAGGAATGAATGACTCCTAATTATGATGGTTGATAAGTATCCAACACTGGTAGGGTTTAGTGGAATATGGTTAGGTAATGCACAATATTTGACATAGTTGTTATTAGGGTTCATCACAATGGTGTGATGCTAAATAGGAATGAATAAGGATGATGGCTTTGGTAATAGGATCTAGGGTTTTACACTTGGTTGATCCTACTTGGTTATTTAGGTCTGATGAAGATGAACACATGGGATACCCATATATTAGTGATAGGTCTTCTACATTTTATGTGTCCAAGACAAGTATTTAGTTGCTACTATGGTTCTATGATTTGTAATAAGGTACCATGATCACATGCTCTAACCTAGGGTTTAGGTTAGGAGCAATTTAGGTTTCACATGTAATAATGGAACTAGGGTTCCTAATTAATTTAGGGTTTTAGGTTTCACATGAAATGATAAGTTCCTAGTTTTCTACCATATGGAACTAGGGTTTTCTAGCTACCCTATAATTCTTGGATTTAACTTCATTAAGTAAATTGAAGTTATTAATACTCTTTAAAATTAAAATAATGTTGGATATGGCATTATACTATTTTTAATGAATTAATAATTAAGACAATTATTAATTAGGGTTTAAATCCTCTTATTAAGGATTTAATAAGTTAAAAGTAAAGGAAAATTAGTTTTAATATTTTCCTGATTTACTTACTGGTTTTTATTAATTTAGAAGTTTTTACTAATTATTGAATTTTAATTGAATTTAGAATTAAAATTAAAGGCTTAAATAACAAGTATTAAATAATTGAATTTTTATTAAAAACAAAATTTTCCTTTTATATTTTTATTAGATAGAGTTTTCTTTTCTAAGAATTTTAATATCTCATTTTCATTTTTCTGAGTTAATATGAATTTTCTAAATTAATTTCAAAGTTTCTGGAATAATGGAATTTAAGTTAAAACGGACAAATGACTAAACGCACCCAGTCTGGACACACCCACAGTCAATGACTGGTGGGGTCCTAGCCACGCTGGCTGCCACATGGCAACGACGTGGCATATCTTGCTGTGACCGGCGGCAGTAGCGAGACTCGCCGGCGATGGGCTACTCCCGCGGGGATGTGCGTAGGCTCAAACGAACGAGGGCGATGAGCTGAACCTACTGGTGGTCGCGCCGCCCGGAAATGGTCACCGGAGCATCGCCGGAGAACGAACCCGTGGCGGAGCAACTCCGGCGAACGTCGGTAATTTGCTACGGTGGACTAAATGATGCATAGTAAAGTTCTACAGAAGCTAAATCTCACCCTGAATATTCCTAGATGGTCGACGGCGTCGATTGTGGGACGGAGCGAGCTCAACCTCGCCGATACGGCGATGAGCTGCGGAAGAAAATCACCAAATTCGCCCGACTCAGGCCATCCCTGGAAGCTATCTTCCTCCCAGAGGAAGTAGAAGACAAGGCGCACCTCCAGGACCTCACCGTTGGGCTTGGGATGGACTCAATCGACGGCGAGCCGAGATGGCCGGAGAGCTAGGGTTTCAGGATGGGGAGGAACTGGGGCAAAACGAAGGAAAATTGAGGGTTCCCGCGTTACTTATACGACTTTAGGCGTGTGCTGGCGGTCAACAACATCGGCGGCGACGCGGGACGTGGCGATGGTGGCTCGGTGGCGAGCTCCTGGACGTCCAGAGAGGAAGACGAAGACGAGGACGCCTTCCTCGTGTTTATCCTCGCGAAGAGGTACGAGGGCTGGGGTTGGGCTGGTTCTGGCGATGGACTGGGCCGTGTTGGTGAGCTTGTGCTGGTGGGCTGCTGCGGCCAGAGAAGGTCCAGGTGAGATTTTCTCCCATTTTTTTATTTCTGTTTTTATTTCTCCTTTTGTATATTTTCTATTTTAACTCAAATTTCAATCATTCTGTTTTGCAGGTGTTTGCCAATTGGTTTTTTATGAAGACTAATAAAAGTATTATGGCAATACTCAATTGTTTTGATTAAACATTTCACATATGTGAACTTTATTACAAATTGTAATTAATCATGATTTTATGCCCTCAATTTAATTTCCTGTTTCTTGTGTAATCAAATCTATGTTGAATTGTTAGGGTTGATAATTTCTACTCTAAGTGTTTTAGAATTTATCATTAGGGTTTGAGCTCTTAATTGAGAATTTAGTTCCCTGCATATGATTTTATGTGATCCTCTATTTATTAAGATCTTGTAATTTTGATTATCACTCTATGTCAAGGTTAGCACTATTATTATATTTTAATAACACTTTGATTTACCTAGAGTAGACATCACTCTCCTCATGGTTGGACTTTGGTTATAAAGATAAGTGGTTGTTAATCACACTTATGGTTCTAATTATAAGATGTATCACAAGAGTTTTCCCAGGTTTAATAATTATAGCTTAAGACTTTATTAATGTGCCATACTAGGTTTCTAATGATATTTACCTAATGGCAATTGGTTTGAATCATAGTCATGGCCTAGGTTTATATTATGATCACCATAGTGATACATAACTAGGGTTGAGGTTTAATTCTGGATTGTAGAGATGAGATGACACCATATTGCATGTGCTAGGGTTTAATCTCCTCTACCCATGATAAGGTGGTTGTTTTCTTAATATTTTATGTTCTCCTCTAGTTACTATGATATTGAGAATTAATTTTATCTTCTACCAATTGGCTTCTATTATTAACCTCAATTTATCATTTAAGTAACTACATTGGTTATAGTTCTTTTTTATAGTTAACTTTGGTCATATGGATTGATGGTTTCTCACCATATAAAGTATAGAGTTGGACTCTACAGGTTTTCTTATGGTTTTAAAGTGGAGAATAGGTGGAATGTAAATATGGTAGGGTTCTACTTATGATCACTAAGTGATTCACAAGCTAAGGTTGGGATCTAAGCCTAGGGTTTCTTACTAGTTACCCCTCTATGATTTCATGTGGTGAATGATACCTACTTATCCTATTAGGTTCTAACTTATTCTCACATAACTCAAGAGCATGATCATGGTTAGACATGATCAACTTGTACTTAATATTTTCTACCTCAGATTCTTAGGGTTTATGCTCCTTACTCAATTTATAATGATCAAGGTTTGGCTTCTAAGTTATCTCTCAAGAATTTAGGTTTCTCACTCCCAAGATTAAGTATTGTCTTGATGAACTAAGGTATAGCACTTCTAATTTACCTTCTTGAATGAGACTACTATGGTTGCCTCTTAAGTTTCTATCCCAGGAGAATGCCTGAGATATTATATTAGGGTTCTACTTAATCAATGATATAATCATCTGGTATATGGATAGTTCTCTCCCTCACATTTAAGTGTTGTCTCAACTACTTGGGTGTAACACCATAGCTTGGGCTCTCTTGTATAGGAATAGTTATTCTAGGGTTTATGGTGTATTCACAATATCTCAATAGGTATCTAGTCTAAAACTCCACTTGGCTATCTTGGTTGAACTAATCTCCTCCTTACTTTATCAGTCCATGGATATGGTTTTATTCCATGTGATATTAGGTTATCTCACCACTCTAAGATGGAATGGTTTACCACCTAATACTTTAGCTCAAAGGTTGTCCTTTATTCTTAAATAGGTAAAGCTTGGATTGATATGAATAGTCTCTCTCAATTGGGAAGTACTTCAATGCTAACCTAAGGTTATTCTCCAAAGATAATGATGTGGTCACCAATATCTATGGTTAACATGAATGGGTTCTCTCTCTAGGAATGTCTTGAATAATATCCTAGGGTTCCTCTTGAAGATGGTGTGGTGATCATATGGATATTTATATCCAAGGGTTGCCTCAAGGTTTGTCATTGCTTCCCTAAATAAAATAGGACTCTCACCTCTTTAGGTTTGACGTATAATAATTTGGAATAGAGAAGAATATATATAATTCTAGAGTTGATCTCCTTGTCATGTTTCAAGAATGGAGTATAATGAATACCATGAGGTTCATGGTAGGGTTATGGATTTGTTTAAGACATGGAAAAGATAAGTCAAGAATGGTCTCTCCATTTTATTGTTACTTGATTTACCATTGAATGTATGTTCATATGTTATGGCAAATAATACCATATCATGATCTATAATAAGTTCAAGCATTTGATCACTGAGTATAGTGTTGTTGTGTTGATTATTAGTTCCCTTTGATCTAACCCCTTAGATCAAATCATCTCTACCCAAAACAAGGTTTTAACAAAGTCACATTGAGGTTTATAGCGCTTGACTTGATGAGCTACTTCCATTCCACCAAGGTCAAGTGAAACTTCAGTTACTGTGACTGTTTTACTTTAAAGCACGAAAAATTCCCCGGATTTTCTATGCATGAATGCAATGCACACATCTCTATTCTTTCCTTTATTTTTGTAACCCCAATACTTGGGATATTACAGTCTCTCGTAGGAGTCAGCAACAGCGATGGAGATGGCGGTGTCGATGAAGAAGCCTTCCTCGGTCACTTCCCGTCCCGTGGTGCCTAATGAGACTCGTCCCCGTATCTGGTTTCAGAACATGCGGCTCGGGAAGGTTTCGCACTGCAGCTTCCGTATCGAAGATTTAGGTCGAGAGCTTCTTATAGGCGAAGAGTTGGAGTCGGAGGGGACCTGGGTCACTCAGACACTAGGCGCGCCCAGGGCCTTGGCCGCGCCGCCCGGCGTGTGGGCCCTCCCTGTGCTTCCCTCTCGGTCTCTCTCCGATGTTCTGAAGCTTCGTGGAAATATAAGATCATGGGCCTTGATTTCGTCCAATTCCGAGAATATTTTTACTAGGATTTCTCGAACCAAAAACAGCAGAAAAACTGCACTTCTAAGATCTTGTTAATAGGTTAGTTCCGAAAAATGCATCAAAACGATATAAATGTGAACAAAACATGTAAGTATTGTCATAAACAAGCATGGAACGACAGAAAGACATTATAGATACGTTTGAGACGTATCGTAAATCCCTTAGTGGAAGTGGCTAGGCCTTCGTGGCGTTGCTCACAGAAGATCTGAGTGAAGCCTTCGTGACTGTTGGTCCGCTTTCATAGGCAATCATACACTCCTCCGAACGTAGACGTTTCCTTCTTGCAAAGGAAGGGAACTACGGGAATCAACTCCGTGTGCTCCACTCTCGGTTACCTCTATCCTTTATCTCATCTATATATTGCGTAGCCATATCTTGCTTAGTCAAGCACCTTGTCATATAGGTAAATTCACATAGTTGTATATCTAGAGAATTTTACCTTGTGTCAAGCCTAAATTGAAAGAGACCAAAAATTGGTTAGCACCTATTCACTCCCCTCTAGTTGGTGCATACAACTTTCAATTGCACGCAGCCTGTCAATTTCGGCTTAAACTTAAGATTATGCTTCTGGCGACGAGCACTCGGAGGGGCCGCAGTTCAAGTCCTGGTTGACATCTTGTTGTCGAATATCTTAGATCTCATGGCAACCCGTCAGTGAGAGAAATGTCAGCCAATCGCCATACTCTGCCATCTCGCTTCGGTGATATGACAAATAGATAGAGTGTCATGAATAAATTTCCATAAACTCTTCGAATGGAAGATAACGTAACGTCAGCAAACTCAAAGTTTTTATATCTGAGTGAGGCGATGGTAACTTGAGTATCTCACTCCGGTCCTGAGAACTCGCTTCCGTCCCAAAGAAACATCTGGCAATCCATCAGCTTCCAATGAGGATTGAGAGCAATGCACTCCAGCTTTCCTGCACCTGAGCAGCTAAATTCCAATGAACCTGAAAATCATCAAGGTCAACCACAACCTCTGAACAGAAGTTATCAGAAGAGTGTTGATAATCTCACCCAACATACTTCCTTACATGTGACTCAGAACTGCAGACATGACTATCTTGGAATGAATTCAACACTGCTGTTGTTGGATAAGTTGGCCGCTGAGCGGCATGGGAAGCTTGAGGCGTTGAATAGCTGTACGCCCTTCCGAACTGCCAAAGATTTCATATACGTCCAGACAGCATCGCAGGTTGCGGACGCATCATCGCTACTGCAAGCCTGAATGTGTGCTGCACGACGGTTCTTGACTCAAAGATAAAAACGTTGATACAGAGCTGCTGAATCATCAGAGCGCTAATCATTAAAGAATTATTTCCTTCTGCTTATCATCGCATCTAATACAGCTTCCACAAAGCTCATAAAATTTCATTCCTAACGCCGTTGGAATGCCGTAGGGATCATCTAAGCCTTCGACGCACCAATCTTCGTAAGAAGAACTTCCAGAACCATGATTCTTGAGGTATGTTCCATCCGGCATTTGGAACCCATCACGATCACAATTCGCTGCAATCTTCAGTTGATCCATCGGTGCTTTAGCGACAAATACCCAGAAATACCAGAAGTAGTCGCGACCAAGTCTCGTATCATCATGCAAGCCAGTAGAAATGCCTATTCATCACGTGCCCATATGTTAAAATCCATGTATATGCTCAATTGCCATGATGTGAGCGTATTCAGTGACATTCGTGTCTCTGTAAAATCACAACGAGGTGACTGGGCAAGAGCCTTCAAGGATTTGTGCATGAAGTGGACCTGTGGAAAGAATATTTTCCCAGGAAGTTGAGGTGTAGGGATGAAGAAGTAGGTCAAAGAAAGTACCATAACACCCACCAACATTCTCCTTGTCTCGCCGCTTTGAATCCCAATGAGAGTCCACGATACTGGTTTAGTGTACTGCTTCATTGGCTGTATCCTTGACACATCTACTGAGGCTATCACACCCAAGAAAAGAGAAGACATAATTCTAGATGATGAGGTTGATGATGAAGAGATAAACTTCAAATTTGATTGGTTGCTCCACTCCTCTCACCAACTCTCTGCCAAGGAACCCTTCATGAGGGAATCAAACCCATGGAGGGTAAATACCTGGCTAAATCCTCCGAGGTATCATCTCCCCAACTCTTCTATGCCTAACATATCAAATGATCTAGGGTTAATCATGCTAGTTTAAAAGTGAAACAAGAAATGCTTGATTTTGATGAGTTAATTCTTAACTTACAAGGTGACACTAAAAAGCATGTTTCAAATCTCATGATTCGTCTAGCTCAACTAAATGATACTCTTGAGAAAAATGTCAAATAGAGAGAGAAGACTCTCTTGAAATTCATGCTCTTAAAAATGCTCTTGAGGAAAGTCAAGAAACTATAGCTTCTCTTGAAGAGAGGCTAGAAACTCTTGAAGAGCCTCAAGATAAAATTAACAAGCTCACTAAAGCTAGAGATCTTGCTAGGGCTAAGGCTAAAGTGCTTAAAAAGGAAAAGGCCAAATTTGGTGTTGATCATGAGAAACTTGTGAAGGATCTAGATGAACTAGACAAAGCTCACAAAGCTTTAAAGAGTGAATACACTCTCCTATCCAAGTCTAATGAGAAACTTCAAATTAGGCTTGCTTCATATGATGTGCCTAGCTCCTCTACCTCTTCTTGTGATCATGCAAATGTTATTGAGGAAAATGCTAGGTTAAAGGATGAACTTGCTAAGGCCTCCTCTCCCAAAGTAAACTTTCTTGGATGATCTTTTGAGTAAGCAAAGGTCAAACAATGGGAAGGAGGGTCTTGGTTATAATGCCAAGGCTAAAAATGCTAACAAGAAAAAGGCCAAGCCCGCACAAGAAAAGAAAATAGTTATCACTAATGGTGAAGCCCCTAAGGGCAAAACTATCAATGATGATGATGCGGGATTTGCTAACCTCACTATGTTCTATTTAAAGATTATTATGGTGATGTCTATGCAAAATATGTTGGCCCATATGATGGTTATGTTGCTTGGTCTATTTGGGTCCCAAAGACCTTTTTTGCTAACAAAAGAGGACCCATTGAAAAATGGGTACCTAAATCCAAGAATTGATCTCATGTAGGACTATGCCGCCGGAGGTTCAAAATGGGTACTTGATAGTGGATGTACAAGTCATATGACCGGCGGCAAGAACCTCGTCAAGGAGTTGAGGCCCAATATATCACCATCTCCTTTGGCGATAATTCTACATCCGAGGTATTGGGTTTTGGCAAGGTTGTGGTTGCACACAACATTACTCTTGTTGATGTCATGCTTGTCAAAACCCTTGGTTACAACTTATTTTCCGTTTCCGCCCTTGGCAAGATGGGTTTCGCCGTCTTTATTGATAATGATATTGTGGTCCTCTTGTGGAGCAAGACTCTAAAAGTCGCTTCCGTTGGGTATCGCGAACATAACTTGTATGTGGTGGACTTTTCGGGGACCACCACGTCAAATGCGATGTGCCTATTCGGAAAGGCGAATGTGGTTGGTTGTGGCATCGCCGCTTGGCCCATGTCAACATGAGAACTTTGCAAAGTCTCCACAAGGGGAACCATATTGTGGGACTAATGGAAAATGTTTCTTTTGCCAAAGATCGTGTTTGTAGGGCTTGTGTTGAAGGCAAAATGCATGACTCTCCGCACCCAAGCAAGACTATCATCTCTTCCAAGAGGATCTTGGAGCTCCTTCATGTGGATCTCTTTGGTCCTACCACTCATGCAAGTTTTGGTGCGAAGAAATATTGCTTGGTAATTGTTGATGACTATTCAAGATACACTTGGGTCTACTTTCTCAAAACGAAAGATGAGACTCAACAAATCTTCATTGACTTTGCCACCGAGGCAACGCCAACACAACCTCCTTATTATGGAAATAAGAAGTGACAACGGCTCCGAGTTCAAGAACTACACACTCATGATTTTCTTAGTGATGAGGGGATAAGACATCAATATTCCGCTGCATACACCCCAACAAAATGGTGTTGCAGAGAGGAAGAACCGGACTCTTTTGGATATGGCAAGGTCTATGATGGCGAAATACAAATCCCGCTCTAATTTTTGGGCTGAAGCTCATCTCCACCGCTTGCCATTCTTCTAACCGCTCTATCTCCGTAAGGGCTTGAAAAAGACTCCATATGAAACTCACCGGCAACAAGCCTAATATCCCATACTTCAAGGTGTTCGGTGTAAGTGTTTCTATAAAATCAAAGGAGTTCGTTTATCTAAATTTGCTCCCAAAGCTTTGGAGGGTATATTTGTTGGTTACGGTGCCGAATCTCACACTTATAGAGTCTTTGATATATCTTCCAAGATTATCATCGAATCTTGTAGTGTGAAGTTCAAAGAAAATGATGGCTCCCAAGTGGGGCAAGTTGATGTATGTGCATGTGATGAAATAACTCAAGATGCCATAGTAAGAATGGTGTGGGATTTTTCCGCCCATTGAGGGACACGGTATGGCCTTGGGAAGGACTATGCTCTACCACTGTGGAGCCCTCATCTTCTCAACATCAACAAACCCCATCTCTTGAAGCTAATGATGCACCAACCCAAGAACAAGGACAAAACCCTCCCTCTTGTGTGCAATATCAAGGACAAGATCAACCCAAGGGTCATGATGGCTCCGATGAGGATCCATTCAATTCTTGTCATTCACCGAGTAATGTCCAAGATCAAGCACATGAAGTTGAGCAATCTTAAGAAATTGAGGAAGCTCAAATTGAAGGTCAAGACGGGGACCCAAATGATCAAGTTGATCAAGTGATACCTCCAAGGCCTAGAAGAACCAAGGAGGAGATCGAGGCCCGTCGTCTAGCAAGAAGAGAAAGGAACCTTGAACTTCGTGAACACACACATGACAAGGTCCTTGGTGATATACGAGCAAAGGTTTCCACAAGAAGGCAATTGGCTAATTTTAGCAATAATCATGCTTATATCTCCTTAGTGGAACCCAAGAAAGTGTTTGAAGCCCTTGAAGATTCAGATTGGTTGGAAGCTATGCAGGAACTCAACAACTTCAAGCGCAACAAAGTGTGGACCTTAGTAGAGAAGCCAAAGGAGTACCAGAATGTTATAGGCACTAAATGGATATTCAAGAACAAGCAAGATGAGTTTGGAAATGTTGTGAGGAAAAAGGCAAGATTGGTGGCTCAAGGTTTCTCTCAAGTTGAAGGAATTGACTTTGGAGAAACTTATGCTCCCGTGGCTCGCCTTGAGTCCATACGTATCCTTCTTGCTTATGCATCGCATCATAACTTTAAGCTACAACAAATGGATGTGAAAAGTGCATTTCTTAATGGTCCTTGAGGATCTCAACTTTCCTAACCATGTCTATAAGCTTGATAAAGCACTTTATGGTCTCAAACAAGCTCCTAGAGCTTGGTATGAGCACCTTAAAGAATTGTTGATAAACCGTGGGTTTGATGTTGGGCTAATCGATCCCACTCTTTTTACTAAGAGGATTAATGGGGAGCTTTTCGTTTGCCAATTATATGTTGATGATACTATCTTTGGCTCTACTAACAAAGCTTTCAATGATGAATTTTCAAAGCTTATGACCGATAGGTTTGAGATGTCTATGATGGGAGAGATGAAGTTCTTTCTTGGTTTTTGTGGTGACCCTGCATACCACTGCATGTTGTAGTATGCCAGTCGTTGATATAACATTCACGAAGTACCAATCCGCAAATATTACATCCCTCAGTAGTACAACAGAACATAGCAGGTCCATAACTCATTCATTTATTATTACAAGCAACATGTACATATCATCCCGGAGCTCCTCTTGGGTCCTAAGAGGGATACCCCTGGGTTCGAGGCGAACCCAACTTAACTTACAATATAAAAGTCTTACTAGGTTATACATATATCCTCCTCGAGCAGTTAAGTACTAAGAGTTCATACGCTCGGACTACTACTACTACTCGATAGGTCTAAGGTTTCCTCTCCTGAACCTCCCCGGTTCCGTAGACTATGAGGTAGTCTAATCCTTCGACACCTCCAGAGAGTTCCGTTCTTCATAGCCATGACTTCGCCCTCTGTGGCTGTCATTGTCCTCTCTAGATGATTTAGACAATCTGCTGTGATTTAAGAGTGGTATGAGTACGAGCGTACTCAACAAGTTCATATTAGGAAAGATGTGTTTAATGCACATCTACGATACTGACCAGAAAGTCTGATACCATGCAGTTTTGATAACCATTTCTTCAAAAGGTTGCTTTATTAATAAGAACTATGTCCGTCAGCCACCTGACTAGAACTTCATGGAGTTCCTTTCCCAGCGTCACAGCCAAATCCCTTTAACATGGAGGATCTGTCACAGCTGTTACACTCGCAGAGGTGTGTGCTTTACCCATAAGAGATCTTAACCTTGTGCCAACCGTAGCTTTCCGTTCACACTTCCTGGTGTGAGGCCCTATAAGGTCTAGCCAATCATGTTCCTCCCTACCTCGAACACCCACCCTTGTTGCACCTCCACCTGGTCCTCGCCGTCCTCTTACACCAATTAAGGATGGACCCCGCCACGACGTCAATTCAGTGCTCTACCATAAATTCCTCACCGGCTTGCAACCCATCATAGACCACATTACCGGGACTTCAACGGGTTCCCACCCCGCATCTTGTCTCTCGAGATCAAGTGCCTACGATAATGCGCATCCATTGATGAACGAGAGGTGGAAACACTTTTGACTACTGCGTCCCACTCTGGATCTTATGGTTAACACGATTATTACGGCACAAGAATCACTGGACGACATTTGTTGTTTAATCCTAGATAGATATAAACCCTTGCAATGGAACCTCCACCATATCAACACAATCCATGGTTCCATTGCCCACCACTTAGTCATATTCATATTTACCCCAAAAATTTGAAATCACCCCCGCCAGGGCAACCCACTCCACGCGAAGCAATTTCCCCAAATCCGATCCCCTTTCCCTTGCCGCCGTCCATCCCGAGATGCCGCCAGCCGAGGACGCCGCCGCTACCGCCCCCCCGCCGGCGCCGACCCCGCCTCTCGGCCGTGGGACGGCGGTCGGTTCGCGGCTGCTGCTGCAGTCGCCGCCGCCGGCGTTCCCGCTCGGGTCCAATGACGACCAGCAAGAGCGCGCCCGCGCGCGCGCTATGGCCCGCGCGGCCTCCGTACGCCGGCGCTCCCTCGCCGCCACGCTAGCGCCCAAGGCCCCACACCCCAACCTCCTCAACCGGGACGAGGTCATGGACCTATTACATAACTGCATCAAGCTCGCCTCGGAGAACGTACGTATTC
Source organism: Lolium multiflorum (assembly GCA_030979885.1). Classification (NCBI taxonomy): domain Eukaryota; kingdom Viridiplantae; phylum Streptophyta; class Magnoliopsida; order Poales; family Poaceae; genus Lolium; species Lolium multiflorum. The sequence continues at coordinate 73,235,918 of CM061748.1, read as the reverse complement.
CCCACCTTCAAAACCCTAGGTCGTTCCCTCGCTCTTACTAAACTTCTGTTTTTCTCTCCTCCGCGAAATTTGGCAGAAAATCAACCAGAAGAACACGTGGGAGCTGGGGCTCATCGACCACCTCAGCGAGATCATCCAGGCGGGGGAAGAGGATGACGACGAGACTAACTTCCAGAAAGTGCGTTGTGTGCTGAGATGTTCCATTTCCTGTCTTTATCAAATCGGGAGGAGATTTATTGTTCTTTTCTTCTAAAATATGTTTGGGGAAAAATCATGGTTTTCGTTCCAGGCTAGCTGCACGCTGGAGGCAGGTGTGAAGATATATTCGCTGCGTGTGGATTCAGTGCACTCTGAGGCATACAAGGTGCTCGGTGGGATCAACCGTGCAGGAAGGGGGGAAGAGGCTGGTACGTACCCACTATCATTGCTAATATCTTACAACTAATTTGGAGTGTAATTTGTCCCTTTTATACCGTAAACCACTAGACATCGTAAAACGAAACTCAGAAGTAAGTTGCAATACAAGGATTTTGGGGTTTACTGAAGAAGACCGTGTTCTAAATCCAAAGGAAAATAGAAACATCTTTTAAGTTTTCTATTAAAAAACTGCAGTGTCAGGATTTTAGCTCATCTTTTTTTGTTGTCCGAAGGCAATAAAATAGTGTCACGTTACCATTTTCTTGGGAAATTGCTCAGCTTTACATTACTATATTAGGTTTACAAGGAGTGTTCACTTTAGATGGGTGTCAACCTTCCGAGAAGGGCATTGGTTGAATTTTGCATATCTTGTTGCTTTTATATTCTCACGGCAGTATTTGGGGAATTCCTTAGCTTCTTACCGTAAACTTTTAACTTCATGTTCACAATTAAATGTTGAAAATATAAGTTACATTTCTACATCCCAATGTCCTGATTCGGTAATTGTCATTGAAGATTTGGGAGAGGGTGGCGATGCAGAGCCTGCACAGGAAGGCATCAACAAAAAGGATGCGGATAAGAGGGTACATATCTTTGGGCTGATTATTGACTTTCTTTTATTTTACTTATTTGTTATTTTGCTTACGATGTTTTGTCTGTGCAGATTTCACCTGCTTCGACATTGGAGTCCTCTTTTGAGGCTCTTAATGTGAAGAAGTTTGATGGTATGTTCCAAGCCTTTTCTCTTTGTGCTTCTATAGGTCATATTTATTCGATCATTGGGCTGAAATCATAAGATATTTTATTTGCACTTCTAGTTGCCTTCACGGTGGATCCTTTATACCACCAGACCACGGCTCAGTTTGATGAAGGTGGAGCGAAGGGTCTCTTATTGTACAATCTTGGAGTGTATGGCAGTTGTCGTGTGCTTTTTGATTCGTTTGAAGCACCAGACAAATTTATCTTATCTGATATCCAAGAGAAGGCTGAGGTGATTGATCTTTCATTTGCTAAAGGTAATATCAGTCTGTCATTCTGCTGTGAATGATCTTTACATCTTGCTCCCAATGCGTTTTTCACTAAGTTGCTACTTTTTTGATAGAACAAATTGAGCAAATGATAGTTCACATGCCTCTGGGCAATGATATCTCTCCTACCTTGAGGGATATTGTGGCTCAGTTTGATGAAGAAAATAAAAGGCCATCACATGATGCATCTTCCGGGCAAATGCCAGTGATGGAAGATCAGATGGTTGACAGTAATAACAGCGAGAATGATGACAACATGCAACCTGATTGTGAAACATGGGATTTTGGTGGCGGCAATGATCAGGATGTTGCATCTGATGAAAACGGCAATTCGATGAATTTCAACTCAACAAACTACGAAGAGGTACTTGTAAACTTGACAAAATTACATACAGAACATAGCTGCATTTCTGAGGGGAACATCTGTTGTCTACTTGTGTGTTATGTACGTCCTCGGTTTTAAACTAGATTCCATTTTAGTTTCTTCTACTTGCATTGCATGTGTTGCTTTTAAGATGACACAGGGTAATTTAATTCCTTGGTAGAGAATAGAGACGGACATGGCGATAATTGAATGGGAGTATGTACATCTCACTCAAACTGTTAATTATTGTTTCCCAACTCTAACGAGGCATCTAGTATTTTGAAACAGAAAGAGCATTTGAAAATATGTGAGCTAAGTCCATTGTCATCCAGTAGAATTATTGATTCATATATTTTGTAGCTTGCACACAAGCATTTCTTTTGTTGTTAAATCTTATGCCTACAAATGATTATTCTTCTTCTGGTGAAAATACCCACTTTCAGGCCATCTACAATGCAAGGTGCTTACAATATAAACCAGTTCTTTTCTCAAGCACCAGTGCATATTTCTACAGTGGAGGTGCCTAATTAAGCACTTTCCTTGCATAAATAAGCAGTGGTGCCTAATTTAAAACTGGTTTACTTTTCTAAATACCTTGCATTGTAGATGGCCTTAGGGTTGTGCAGAGGCAATTATTCTGTTGAATAACATTTAAAGTTTGTTACAACCTTAGAGCTCCAAACCTGATTCTCTGGTTGTCTTGACTGTATTGGTGTATCAGGGAACCGATGAATACACTTTTCAGGACCCCGATGGTCCTGATGTAGACCGAAGGTTCGAGAAAATTACAGATCTATTGTCACTTGGCATGGGCTTTTCGTCAAAAACAAATGCTTGGGCTGGACCTGAGCATTGGAAATATCGAAAAGCTAAAGGTAAATCTGTGCAGTTAGTCCTGTTTTCTTTTGTTGTTCCATTTCAGACTGGCTTGCTTAATGTTGGAGTTTACCTTCATCTAGATCTCGAGACTGCCCGGACTTCATCTGGTGATTTGGATGTAGCAAAAAAGACAAAGAAGAAACGAGGCAAAGAGGAACCTGATATTGATTTCACCAATGCATTGGAATATGAGATGGAAAATGTGTTTGCACCTCCCAAGAACCCGAAATCATTGCTGCTGCCTGCAAATAAGGGTAGCTGCAACAATAAACTTCCAGAGGATTGTCATTACCAACCTGAAAGTCTTGTTAAATTATTTCTTCTTCCAAATGTTCTGGTAATTCTAACTTTTCATGAAAAATATTCTTAATATGGACCTAAGGTTTATTGTAATAACTTATTGATCTTTTTATAGTGCCTGGCTCGGAAAAGAAGAAAACCACTTGGTAAATTTTGCTACATTCTCGCTTTATTTATTTAAATTGAGTATTTCCCTTCCTGGTATTTGTTAGAGGTCCTTGGCAGACATTGCTGTTCTAAAACAATACTAGGAAGATCGCCCGTGCAATGCACAGGGTGGAGGAAGACAAAGATGTGTCGCAAAAGGCAATTAGTTTTATTCTATTTTATTTTATTTATTAGCCAAAAAGTATTTTCGTTTAGAAGTTTCAGACCCTAGAGAATTTGGGTAGTTGAAATAGATTTTTGTAACACAATGAAGCGAATTGTTAATGACAGAAATTGATTACTTGAAAAATTCGTTGAGCATCTGAGGAAAAAAATTAGGGTAAAATTACTACCAGATTCTTAGGAGGCCATGCTTGTCAGGTTGCCACATGTCGCCGTTGTCCTAAATCTGCTACAAATGTAGCAAACTTTCTTTCGCCGATCACCTCCTTCAGTGGTGGCTACATGATTTCTTTACCTATCTTGTGCGTGTTGAATCAATTCAATTACTCGAGGCAGGTAACTGAAGCAATCGGAGATGGAAAGGCACCAAGGTATTATTGCTCTCACCTTGACTTCCGGCATGTCCAGAACAATCAGCGATAACTCATGCAGGCTTCCTGGCCGAGCCGAGACGCGCGTGGTCCAACTTGGTCGATCTTTTCCCGAGCATAGTGTGATGTATTAACATGACTTGCTAGTTGATGAATTCATTGATTAGGCTTTTGGATGAGTGCTTTCCGATGTGCCTGCACGAGGTAGATGGAAAGCTATTGCTGGTTAATTAGGTAACAGATGGATCGAGCTAAGCTGTTCCTGCATGGCCTGCCCGCGCAGCTTGCTAATTCCGGTCACGAATTTATGCCTGCATACGTGATGCAAATAGCAGCTGAAGCTCTCACTTAATCCAAACTACAGCAGAAGGACGGAGCCCTTGCCAACTCTACCGTGCCGGCTGCCTGCAAAGCATGTGGAGACTTGATTATGTTGCTCGAAGTGACTACCATTGTTGTGCTTGCAGCCTTGCAGGGCTGTTGGAATCCGTGGTTGGCTAGCTTTTATCAGGTGCCAAATCGAGTAGCACTCCCTTCATTATGCAAGCTTCACCGCCTTCCAGCTTTGATGCTGGATTTTCTCATTAATCTTTCTGCGATGTAGACTCTGATAGATTTACAGGGAAGCGCATGGGCAGTTGGTCTAGCCGTTGCTTCCATGGGTGCAATTCCGGGCACCAACGACCTGGTGAACGGAGGGATATGGAGGGGCGCCGGCCGCGCTAGGACCATATCGTCAAAGGCAGCCCTATACGGTGAAGCCTAGGGTATCACACAGGGGAGGAGCCTAGTCGGGTGGTGCCGACCTGGTTTTCGGCCGGCAGGGAACGGAGGTGCAGCGGCGCCTGGTTTGTGGCGGAAACAACCTAGGTGGAGTCATCGCCTTGGCATATGATATATGGAGCTGCTGATTCGGCCAGGCCGGATATACGCACTCTATTTAAATACGGCCACATGATTAGCTATAGGACACCGCACCCAGGGATCGGTCGCGTGATCAGCTAGGACACAGCACAAGCGATGACACCGCACCCAGGGATTGGTCGCGTGGTCGCGTGATCAGCTAGGACACGGCACAAGCAATCGGTCAAGGAAGGAAACGACGGACGAAACAAGCACGGCAAGCACAACGGACGAAACGGATCCTGGTTTTTTTGACGAACGAAAATTTAGTTCGGTTTTTTTGACCTACCAACACCACCGATTCGTAACTTATTAGTAGAGATATTAGCTTTAATTTTCACTATTGGTGTTGCTTTCCTCTAGTTCCTTTTTGTTTCTGATATCTTTTCAAGTTCAAGTTGTTCCCTAAATAAACTGTGCTGTCGATGATATTGTATTATTATGTTTCAGTCTGAAATCACTGGTTTTGATTTTAGGTTTTAATCTTTTATTTTGCACAATCCAAGCAAGATTTAATCTCTTAGACAATGACAGATTTTAGGTAGGCTCCTATTAGAACTAGGGCTCTGTTTGCAGTTGACAAACTGTGCTGTGCTGAACTATAATCTGCTGCCGGAACAGAGGTAAAAAATCTGGCTAAGAAGGTAAAATAGGCAAAAGCTGGATAGATGAATGGCATTATCATAATCCACTGTAATGTCAACAGAGCCTAGGTCTCATACTAGGTTATGTCTTCGGAGTACCAACTGTGGACTGCCTATATTCCTGTTGATATGATTCTGCTAAAACAATGCTCACCTATCTCTTTTTGATATGATGGTAACCATGGCACCTTTGCCCCATCCTTGTAGATGATTCAAGGGACAACAATGATGACTTTATGGCATCTGGACCTTGGGATGATGATAATTTGTGCATTGATCATCTTGATGAAGGAAATGCGGCTAGTGATGTAGAAGAGTCAGTAAATCTTATTGCTAAACCAAGACAGGTGTTCATCCTTGTTCCTCTCTGCTTTTAAGACATTCGTTTTTGTATACTATATTGGGATGTGTTTCTGTCTTTTTATCTTTCTATGTGCATATGAAGAAAGTTCAGTTGATATGGCTATATACAGCCCTCCTACCTTCATGATTATTGATGAGCAATGCAATAACAGCACCTTTCACTCAGGCTTAATATTTTAACAAGGATCTTAAATTTGTTGCACTACTATAGACTTAATAATTGGTAGATAGTGGTTTCCAATATTTTGTTTCTGATCTCGACTGAGCAATACTATCATTGGCTGTCTGACTTGTTTGTTCATAAGATTCAGCTTTATGATTCTACTGTATGTAATGCTTGTGTAGCTTGCCTTATTATATGATATAACTTTACTGTAATATAATGATCAAAGGTGAATACATCTAGAACAAACAATATTGAAATAATCTGTTGGAAGTTTGCTTCCTGGCTTGAACCTGCTTAGTACTATCATTGGCTGTCTGACTTGTTTGTTTATAAGATTCAGCTTTATGATTCTACTGTATGCAATGCTTGTGTAGCTTTGCATATTATTATGTTACAACTTCACTATTATAATGATCAAAGGTGAATACATATAGAACAACCAATATTGAAATGAACTGTTGGAAGTTTGCTTCATGGCTTGAACCTTCAAGCTATGCAGTTCCATTTCACTTCAATTAATTGTTTGAGGTGCAAGACAGTGACTTGGTCCACTTTGTGCACTAACCATTAAGTCTATACTCTTAACAAATCTGAAATGAACAGTGTTTTCGTGCTGCAATATTTAGTACTCCCTCCGCCCCATGAAACATGTCGAAGATTTGTCTAAATTTAGATGTATCTGGACATTAAACAGTATCTAGATATACATCTGAATATTAACAAATCTCAGATATGTTTCTTCGGATGGAAGGAGTACTATGCACCATTAAAATCTTCTTTCTTATTTCTTGGTGTGGATTGAATCTGAATCTGGATCTGATTTTGTGTGTTGGTAGATGCATGTTGTTTGAATTAGAGTATATACACAGAAGTGTAAACTGCAGCCAGACGTTACCGAAGTACTCGATTTCATAATATATGTCCATGCCATAGTAATATAGTATGCACTAAACAAAGGGGCACATAATTGAAGAAAATATATATTATATTGGACCATCCTATTTCACATATAAGAACCATTTGGTCTCTTATACTGCATTAAAGCAGGGGCAGGAAGTGAAACAATTGTGGCATCTATGCTACTTTTCCTCACGTCTTACATTGTAAAACAACACTTAGTGGACTTGCGTTTTGCAAAAGAGGAGGTGAGTTGAAGGCCTAATGATCCCATTTAAGGAATTGGGATGATTTATCTATGATCCTGATGAGCTAACTTGTTCACCTCATAATGAACCTGCGCATAGGCTTTGCTTTGTGCTGCTTAATAGTCCCCTAGACAAGAAAATGACATGTTATGTGTCTATATAGTAAAAACACGAACCTGTGCTGATGTTGTCCATGTTTTCCTCTTGTTCTTTAGATACAGTCCCAGATTGTTCTTAGTATGGACATATTTTCTGTATCATTCAATTGTATTTTGATATTTTCACTTTCACAAATCAATGATTATTCATGTCTGGTACTTTTGGGCCTGTGTTTGCAGATCTGAGCTGACGTCTATTTCCTTTCTGAATCATAGGTCAATAAGATAGATATAAAATATGACAAGGTATCGAAACAAGTCGATGTTCATGCCTTAAAGGAGGTGCTCTGGAATCACATTCATACATCTGCTGAGACTGATGACCTGGTAAGCTATAAACTTCGATTAGGGTCATAAAATACTACGATTACTTGTCATTTTTTTATACAGATTAGCTGTGACATCCCCTTTTTGGAAGTATTTGCGTACCACAACAATTCCTGTCAGTTTTATTGATGACAAGTGCCTGTCATGATTACAACCCTTTTCTCTTCAATTAACATGATGCCATTTTCTAGCAACCCCACTGTGGTGCTGTAATCTGATGTATACTAAGTAACAACCATGCTATCCCCACCATGCTATCACCATTTACTGACTTTCTTGGTCCAAAAGAGTTTTCTGAAACCAAGTTCTTTGACTTGGTGACAATTTGGATCCGAGCTTTAGCATTTGACATGTATGTATCTTTTATATTTCTAAACAAGAGAGGGTATTCTTTTTGTTTCTGGCTTTCTGTAACAAGTAATACCCCTGCATTATTTTACCGCTCACCAGTGGATGTTGCAAACTGATTTGGGTGGGTTCAACATTTTAAGTACAGAAATTTAGATACCTGCAGAACTACAATGAAAATAAGTTTGTCATGGTTTTACATACTTTCAAGTGCCACATATCTTTCATTTACCTTGGAAAGTTCACTTAAAAAAACGTTGAGGAATTTGAGTTGCAACCAACCATGGGACTTTGAAAAAAGGAACTTAGATTGACCAACCTATGTTTATATGCACATAATACTTAGAAAGTTGCATACTGAAATATCACCTTACGTCATCTAAATTGCTTCAAAATAATCCTAGTTCTTTTTGAGAGCAAAATAACCCTAGTTACATACTCCCTCTGTCCTCAAATAAGTATACTTCTAATTCTTGTCCTAAGTCAAGTTTTAAAACTCTGACCAACTTTATTTAAAAAAGTAGCAACATATATGACATATTCTGCATGGATTTCTAAGATGATCCTAATGATACTAAATTGGTGCCATAAATGTTGTCACTTTTTCCTATAAAGTTGGTCAAGCTTTAAAACTTTTGACTTAAGACAAGAGGTATAAGTACACTTATTTGTGGATGGAGGGAGTAACATGTTAGAACACACGTACATTTCATTAAGGGAAATAGAACACCTGTGCAAAAAGCTGTGTAAAAGCATGATCACGTGTGCACATTATATTACATTTGTCACTGGTAATATAATTTCCTTCGTTGCAGCAGGCTTTGCTGATTCGTCAGAATTGTTATCCTGTCTTTGGGCACAGAATTGTTTTAACTTCATTTTCCTGGTTGGTCCAGCAGGAAAGAGAGGGCACGGAACCATCCCTGTGCCTGACGAAGGTACTGCATGATCTTCCGTGCAGTAACCCAGATGTAACAACAACCGATATCTCGCCACACCTTTATTTCATCTGTCTCTTGCATCTGGCAAATGAACACAGCTTGAAGCTGTGCGACCGCCCATCCTTGGATGAGATCGATATATACGTTCCAACTTCGTCGCTCGTGAATTAAATTCTGCCCCTGTCCTCCGCAGTTAAATGTGTAGGTGCTGGTCTGATGCCTTATTAAGCTGCCACCGTGCTGTGTATCATGTAATGTAACCCCTATGATGATTGTATTATTACCATTTTAAATGTTACAAAAGTTTGCTTTTACCAGAGAGTTTTGGGCAACTGTAGATGGCAATTTGTGCCAATCATTTGGCAATGCGTTTGGCATTTTTCGTGTAGACTAGTAAAGGTGCACGTGCAATGCACGTATCATTAAGAGGTCAAATTTTAGGTAGTATTCGAAACTTACAATTTCATTTCACATATCAGTAGTTGTAAATATACATGTGCATTGATTTGGTTATATTCCATGAACTCTCGTGGGTTCAAATCTTTATGGAAACTTCACCAAATTGTGTGAAACATGTGTACTAAATCCATCGCCATTTCTCTTACAGAGTAAATAAAACACCTAGTGAAATCCAAAGGCTTGTATGAGGTATTACCAGATCATCAAAGACATCATAGCACCTAACGGTCTCATGCATGTATATTAATATATGATATGTGCATTCCCCATTACGATACCATCAAACACCAAAGGCTTTGTTCAAAAAAAAAACACCAAAGGCTTGTGCTTTATTAATTCAAAGTCGTGCTTGTCGAACATTATGTTTAAAATATGTGCATTCCCCATGTCGATACCATCAAACATATCACAATATTTGTTTACCTGTTTACAGTTTCACCTAAAAGCATTCTAAACCCCATTTAAGTATGAAGAGACACATGGTATGATAATTTTATTCTATATTCTACATGTACGGTAAGAGCTTCAAATGACTCCACAATGCAATATTTCTATTTCAATAAAAGCTACAAGCAACAAGACAATGGTGATAGAGAAAACACTGACAACGACAAATAAATGTCATAGGAATGTGAAGATCGGAATATGTATAGTATACTTGTCACAATGCAAAGAGTAAAATGATTAGACCAGTGCGAGAATACATTTATGACAATAGAAGAATCAAAGCTAATATATTAGACCACTTGTATACAACCGAACAATCTCATATCCTCTCATCTAGTAATGTTGCACATATATACAGATGGTTAAAAATTTAGATTCCCTCAAAATGTTTTTGGACACTAATTAATAAGAAGATTAGTAATCAAAGGAGACAACAATGTCCAGGGCAAAGAGTATATAATGAGAACAAGTGTAATTGGATATCAATCATCTTTTCAGGCTAAATAATTGCCAATCAGAATATTTCTATCTCTGTACATCAGCAATACTCACACATATCTTCCATAAGAGGTCACAATCTACATCGAAAAACATAAAACCCATGATTATGTTAATGATCAACTGAAGATAAATTAACACCTTCATATGAGCTAAATCGTGCACACACATTGAGAGTGCTCAACAGTGTCACCGTGGACATAGAGTGCCTTGCTTCAGAATCTTAGTGCAATTGTTGGTCCCTTGCAAGCCATATTCTTTCGACCAATCTCTCCTACATCAGATGTAAGACAAAAGTGAGAAGATTTGAAGCTCCCTTAGTGAACTCTGAAGGAAACCCATGTAAGCTTTGTAGTTTATCTGTTGGCCATGTACAAGAGAACATAATACTGCTATGGACCCATAGTCCAAGGATGAACTACTCACGCATCAATCTGGAGGCGGGCATGATGATGTAGAGCCCCTCCGGTGATGATTCCCCCCGGCAGTGGTGCCGAAGCGATCTCCGAATCCCCCGAGATGGGATTCACGGCGGCGGCGTCTGGAAGGTTTTTCGTATCGTGGCTCTCGGACAGGGGGTTTCGCGACGAAGGCTATTTGTAGGCGAAAGGGTAGGTCGACGCGAGGGCCCAGACCACAGGGCCGCGCGGCCAGGGTCTCCGCGCCGCCTCATGGTCTGGCCACCCGTGGCCCCACTTTCTTTCCCCCTCGTCTCGGGAAGCTTCGTGTAAATATGACCCGGGCGTTGATTTCGCCCAATTCCGAGAATATTTCCTTACTACGATTTAAGAAACCAAAAACAGCAGAAAACAGCAACTGACACTTCGGCATCTTGTTAATAGGTTAGTGCCGAAAAATGTATAATAATGATGTAAAGTATGTATAAAACATTCAAGTATCTATTATATACTAAAAGCAAAATAAGGATGTTTTTCGAGGCACCAGGTTAATCCACATATCCTAAAAAAATATGAACCAATGATTTTTATCTTAATGTCCGAGATTAAAAGATAAGAAGTGTTACATTAAACTGTTTAGGTGTACAAAAGTAAACTCATGGCACGTAACAGCCATATGTGCGCGCGCGCACATATTTTCAAGAAAAAAATATGCACGTCATTAAACAGATTTGATAGATAGATTTGTTTAAGGAAAAAAAAACTGCTCCGTATGGAAGGCCAGGCCACGTTCTTCAACTTCATATGGCACTTGACGTACAAGATTAGAATTCTGCTTAAACGGAGTAAAACATGTCCTATCTCATGGCACGTAACAGCCATAATGTGCACACACACATTTTCAAGAAAAATCTGTGCACGTAATTAAACAGATTGATAGATAGGTTTTGTTTAAGAAAAAAGCTGCTCCGTATGGAAGGCCACGTCCTTTAACTTCATATGGCATTTGACGTGTACAAGATTAGAACTCTGCTGAAACGGAGGAAAACATGTCGTATGACTCGGTTATGATTCGGTTACCGTGTGTGAAGTTATACAAAGTGTCCGCTAGCACTTTCAGATTCTAAACATGTCGTGTACAAGTGCCCTTGAGCCTACAAAGAAACAACAAATTATTACGGCAACGATGCTAATCAAGTCAGCTGAAGATTTTGTACTACTTCATGTGCATCACCATTCCGGCAATATATTATTTTTTGTTTTTTGAACAACTAGCAAGGTGGCCCTCGCAAATGCGAGGGCATTATCTTATTGGTTAGAACGTGTTATAATATTATTTTCTCTTATTTACCTACCTAATTGCGAAAGTAAAAGTTATTTTATAAATCAGCATATTTTTATATTTAACCTTTGTTTCATATATGAATGATTGAATATCTAATAAATGAAACTTTTTCATAAAAAATTTAGGAAAAAATTCTTGTGTAAGTCAGTCTAGTTGTAAGGACTCCATCAAACAAACATGTAATTTCATCCTTTGTTTTCACCTTTTGTTTTCATCAAACAAAATACATGATTTCTCCATGTGTACCATAAGCGAAGGTGCAATTATGGCTACATTTGCAGTTTTGCTGCTATCTTGCAGGGAGCCCAAATTGCAATATCTCATTAAGTTCATTAGACGACCCACCTCCTATTATTTTATGTACCTAAGAAGATGGTATTAAATTTTGGGCAATTCTAAGGGTCGAAAGTGCCTGCCTTTGCCTAGCGGCGCGACATTGGAGGTAATTAAGTTGCCAGGGTATTTTTCACGTGTTGGCCCTACAACTTCTTTAAAAAAAATTCCATAAAAACACCGATGTACCTATTTAAAGCAGAGCCCTAGATCACATCGCGCCACTGCACTACTCATGTTCGCCTGATATCACGGTCATATAGTTTAAATTAATCATACATACATTTTATTTCTGAAAATAACAAATAAACTATCAATATTAATAAGTTTATTTTGTTTGCATATTTATAGAAGAAGAAATTCTAGTTATGGCCTAGTTCAACGTGATCTCTCTACTTGGTGAAAATCGTCCACGATCTTATTAGTTTATAAATCTACTACTCACTCACATATACATGTGTTATGATCATACTTTTTAGAGCATGCATGTAGCAATATCTAGAGATGAAAGCTAATTTGTCGTTATTTCGAAGATGTGTATGTGTGTGCATAAAATATATAATTTCCTTTTTTATCTTCTCCATTTGTACCATAAGCGAAGGTGCAATTATTGCTACATTTGCAGTTTTGCTGCTATTTTGCAGGGAGCCCAATTTGCAATATCTCATAAGTTCATTAGACGACCCACCTCCTCTTATTTTATCTGCGTCAGAAGACAGTATTAAAGTTTGGGAAATTCTAAGGGTCAAATGTTCTTGCGTTTGCCCAGTGGCGTGACATTGAAGGTAATTAAGTTGTCAAGGTATTTTTCATATTGGCCCTACAACTTCTTTGGCTTTTTTCAATAAGAAATATCGATGTACCTATTTAAAGTAGCGCCCTAGATTGCATCGCGCCACCGCACTACAAATCTCATGTTCGCCCGATACCACGGTCATATAGTTTAAATTAATCATGCATATATTTTACTTCTGAAAACAAAAAAATAAAATGTCAATATTAATGAGTTTATTTTGTTTGTATATTTATAGAAGAAGAAATTATAGTTATGGCCTAGTTCAATGTGATCTCTCTACTTGGTGAAAATCTTCCATGATCTTTTCCTGAGAAATGAGAGTTCTTATTAGTTTATAAATGTACTACTCACTCACATATAGATGTGTTGCGATCATATTTTTTAGAGCGTGTATGTAGCAATATCTAGAGATGAAAGCTAATTTGTCGTTATTTCAAAGATGTGTATGTGTATGTGTGTGTGCATGGACGGGAGGCAATTATTAGTACGTATCTCGCTGGAAATAGATTCTGGAAATCAACCATATCGTGTAAATAGGAAGAGATGGTAATACAATACTAGGAAGTTTTCTGGTTAATTTCTATACCAGGAAAAGATTTTTGTGCCCTTGAAGCTAATGCGATTTATAACGTGATGGGTCTTCTTTCCATACCAAGGAGATAGCTAAGATATAATAAGAGAAAAAAAGAGTCCTAGCTTAACACGCTACAATGAGTTGAGATATTTCTTTTTTGAATGAAAACGTACGTGTATGATCAAATCAGCTTTGTGTTGCACGCATATTTGTTTCTCACGTGACATGAGATATAAATAATGTGACATGGGATCCAAATAGGCATATACTCCAACATGTTTGGTTACGTGTTACGTGCTAGAAATTTGATTTTGTACATATATATTGTTCTACGTAATACCTCTTACTCCCTCTGTCCCTTTCTATAGTGCCTATTGTATTTTGGCACGGAAATTACCGCAAGCCATTTTTTTGACACAAAACCCCCTAGCGAGCTTAGAAACAAAATAGGAAATTGAAATCAGATCTCAGAAAATAATCTTGTTTCCATAACCGATCGTGTCATGTACTCCCTCTCTCCCGCTATTCTTTCCATAATCAGATTAGTTTCCACATTTTCTGGACGGGAACAGATTAGTTTCCAGATTTACTGGACGGGAACAGATTCGTTTCCAGATTTTCTGGACGGAACAGATCGGTGGAAGGGGTTCTTTGCAAAAAAATATAGCTTTACTCTTATATTCTGAAACAAAAGCGAAAAAACAATAGGCATTATAGAAAGGAACGGAGGGAGTATCTTTTAATCTCAAGCGTTACAATTAAAATCAATGGTTTATATTTTTTTAGCATATGTGGATTAACCTGGTGTCTTCAAAAACATCCTTATTTTGTTTTTAGTATATAATAGATTTTGTATTAGCTTCAAACAAGTCAAGTTTTTGCGTGCTCCCGCGATCAGTCTTTATAGCCTGAGTGCAAAACATGCATGTTTAAATTATTTTCAAATACTCCCTCGGTCCCATTAAAAATGTCTTAGATACGTCTATATTTAAATATATCTAGATACTATATTTAGTCTAGATTCAAAAATTAAGACATCTTTTTTTGGCACGGAGTATATAATTTGAACTGATACAAGTTTGGATCATATAACTTATATATGGAGGCACCATTAGAACAAAACATATACGTGAAAGTCGTACAGTTATTATAAGATATCAAGATTCAATTGACAAAAAAAATCAAAATGCAGTGTGCAAAGTGGGAATTTGATACAAAACGTACTTCACAGTTAATAAATACTTTTTGACTTATGGAAAAGGTTGGAGGTTGATAAGAGCCTTAAAAAGTTGACTCGGATTAATTTTTCTTTGCCAAAATCGTGAATTAACAATCCCAAAAAAACACAAGAAAGCAAGCAAATATATTTCCCGTTTGCTAGGCAGCTCGGACCAGCCATTTGAGCTGCCTTTGTACATTAAACACACTAGTGGTTGGGGCGCCCCTTGGGGCGCCTCCTCGCCGGTGCTCTGCGGCACAATCATCTTTTTTTAGGGAAATGAGAGCTCATATATTAATATACAAAGAGTTCACAAAGTCTCAGTCATACAAAAAAGCAAAAGCAGACGAGAAAGGGGCAACAAATCGTTGCTCTCTCCACTAATCTATCCAAAGAAGAATAATGAGCGTCACCCTGTTGAACAATAGGCACCTGAGATTTTTGTTCATTGATGTCTTCATACAAGCTTCAGCATCCGGAGAAATTTGCAGATGCCTTGTTTACTGCATTAACATCCACAACGCAGTCTGATTCCATGGCAGAAGTGTTAAGGTCATGATCAATGGTGAGCTGAATGCGACGATAATAGCATTGGTTTCGCTTCTCAGAGTCCCAATAATTTCTAATCACCCAGCTTGACACCATAACAGAACCAGCATGGTCACGAGCAACAACCCCAATAGTCGACGCAAGGAACGGAGGAAGGAACGGAGGAAGGAGGGGCCTACATTGATTTGCATAGCCCTAGGGCTGTCAGCTAGCCGACACCAAACAGGAGTCATCCATGGGACCTGTGCTACACCGAACGAATTCAGTAACCCCAGTACTTAGAATAGGGATTTACCTTTCATATCATCTTCAGCACTAATACCATCAGACATGATGTTGAGGTAAAAAAATGACGAGAAACTTCAAAAGTTAAACTACATTAATGTGTACAACGAAGGATATAGAAAAATAGCAATAACACCAATAGAAGATAAAAACCTAGCACACTTCACAGTTGACATGTTGGAGAGAACTTCCTTGAGCAAACTCGATCTCTGCATGTCCTAAATAATAACAAATGTAATAAATTATACGTTTTCATGACATGTGGCCCATTAGTAGCTAATTCAATCTCTGCATGTCCTAAATGTTCCCAAAGATCATTTGGCAGAACAATTAAATGAGGTTTTCTAATCGGTTCTGATTACCCTTGAAATGGAGAGAAATGTACACAACTTCAGGAGATAAGGAACATTGTTGCATCTCGTTCGTATTTTTCATCTAGTAACTGGAAACCTAATCAAATAGTCATTTAAAATGTAAAAACATGGGGCATGGGCATGGTCAAGTGCGGCAGTTACAAATAGATGATAGTAAAGATCAGGTTCTGATAGAAAGATCTGAACAAGCATGCACCTGAACAACCCCCGTGTGCATGCATCACTTTGAGCCACCAGGAAAAGAAGCATCGCAGTTGGTAATGGCTTTACTTTCATTTCCTGAAATAGCAACATTTAAAATCCAGTACCCATGTACAATATCCCTCTGCATCTAACTGAGATGCAGTGATAAAACATGAGATGCAGTGCTAAAACATGCATGGTGTTATGTTGAACATAGGCCCTTAACTCATCCATTTACCTTGGGGAACAATTTAGAATGCATGAAACATGGGAACACCTCAATCTATCGCAGTATAAATAAGCCCACAAATATTTCATTCTACCATAGTGCATCGCTGACAAAAATCACTGAATGCAAATCTTATCAATCGGAACTAACACACTATTTTAATAGTTCCTATGAGAAGATTTGTGTACAGAATCAGCATAAGCAACAATATTGTATAAATAAGCACACAGATCATTTGTCTCTGCCATAGTGCATTATTGACAAAAATCAATGAATGCAAATCTTGATCATAGGAACTCACACCCTGTTTTAATAGTTCTTATGAGAAGATTTGTGTACAGATCAGCATAAACAATAATATTGGAGCCGGTGTACCACTAACCTATTCACTTAAAAACAGAGTCATGTCTATTTTTTCCCGGGGAAGTAAATTTGACAGGGATTTGGAAGTTTTCAACTGAATCTGTGGAAACAGTTATTTTACTGAAAATCTTAGGCAGAGACAATGATGTAGCAGACTTTTATGTAACTTTATTTTTAAATGGTAATAGATATTTATTAGATAAAAGCATAGCGAAAGACAACGAATATAGGAGAGTCTAGACATCATACAAACCTTAAAATATATTTATTGTAGGATGGATCACACACCACTGCAACTTCTGTCACTTCCTTAATTTGAAGGAGTATCCCTGAACACTGCAGGACATAATGAAGCAATTTCATGTCCACATCAGAATGTCAAATCAGATGATTGAAAAATGTTATCTTGGGCAGAAATGGAACCAATATGCATGGCAATTGGCGCTCCCAGTAGAGGTAGATACTACTTAAGCATATTTACCTGCCAGAAGAGGTCAGAAAATTTAAACACACCAATCAACCATCAAAAGGATATGTTAGTTCACTGAGAAATAGAGCAATTATTTAGAACCATCATGAATAAAATTAATATCATCATCGTGAATAATATTTCAGTCTATTCATTTTCTTTAGCACTAATCCTAATGTTCAAGAGAGGTAGCAATTTCTTATATTACATTTATCTTCACTCATATGATGACAAATCATATAACAACACCATGAGAGATAACCATGATTTTTCCTCTAATAAACCTGTCTTGAATTCGGCAAATTATTCAGAAACACTACAAAAAAGGTGCAGGCATTAAGCTGTCGGCTAACAAACAGAGCACCACCACTACCCAATGCATCTCATCACAACAATCGTGTTATATTTGCCTTCTGCATAAGACAACTTAGATGGTAGATCCTGCGAGGCTCAAAATGGCACACTTGATAGATCCCAACCGAGGAAAATTAGGCAAACAATCCATATTTTTCCTGGTAAAAATGAAACCTTCACTATTCCACCACTATCAGAAGCGAGCACAAGCTCAATGATATTCCGGTAACCCTATGCTTATGTATGCCACTTTCTTACCTTTTTCTTTCAATGTTCATGTACTTTGCCCAAATTCAGGCCACTGCAGTTATATGATATATGTTCTGCATGCAACTTCGGTGTGAACCATGTAAATATTTCCTTTCAGAATATTTTGACTGGAAGTTCTTAAACAACAAATATGTCCTACTTCTTTTACTGAACTTCGTTCAGAGTAGAACTGAAATTTCTTTCTCCGCTACATTGTGGGTTAAGGACAGAGGCTCTGTTGTATCATCCAATCGCAAGAACAAGAAAATAACATATGCATAAACAACATGAGGGAGAGCGACGAATTATCTTTGACTACATCATAAAGATTACCTTGATTGATTTCACATGCAGCCTGCTTGGATTTTCATTAAACTTCCTGTCGACATGACAAATCAATGATCTGCGGAAACAACATGAGAGAGATTTGGTTAACTTCCGGACACTATGCAGCCCCAAGATGTTGGTATACCTGCTTAAACTTGTTGAGGCAACCACCACAAGAGGATTATAGCTGTTGCAACTCACTTCACGTTTTATCTGGAAATAAAGTACAGCTTCCACGCCACCTTTCCCAGAGTATCCTCGTATATCCTCTCCAGCAAATGCAGCAGAGCAGGTGACCGACGCCCCTCAGATCTTCCCCGATAGCCATAGGCTTTGTTCCTCTGATTGGGACATCTGGTAGGCCAAATAAAGTCATGCATCCCTGAAACCTAAGAACAAACAATCTAAACATCTCCAGACAGTGACCCTTGTTTGTTTTTAAAAAAAGATAGTGACCCTTGTTTTCGTAGCGAGCCAACAAAATCAAATAATCAATAAACCTCTACAATGTGGCCAATTCTACAGGCATGAACGAGCAAGAAATCTAAGTAAGAACTCTATCAGGCAACATAGAGAGATACCTACATGTGCTGGTAGATGAAGCAGTGCTCCACGCAAGTGAGGCATAGAGCTTCACCATGGGCCGTAGCTTCTCTTCGCGACTGTACACCAATGAAGTGCCTCGCATCCACTGGCGGTACAGGCATCCAGCACCCATATGGAGGATGTCATCGTGGGTGCCGAACATGACGGTGCGGTCGGTGACGGCAGTGGCCGCCACGATGTCCATGGAGAGGATGGCCCGCAGGGTATCGCCCTGCCGTTGCTTCAGCCGCGAATCCTTCTCAAACTCCACATCATCCTCACATGCCTCCTACTCCAGGGTGCCAGCGTCGCGCTGTAGATGACATCCTCGACGCCGACAGGACCACGGGGAGATCACTTTCCGGCGGGGTGAATTTGGAGTGGTTGAGCAGAAGTTGACCTCCCGATTAGAGCCGGAAATCGTGCGTCCTCGCCGGCTCGCCATGGATCGCTTGCGACCTCGCCGGCTCCCCGTCGTTGGAGATGCCGCCTCCAACCTCGCGCCTGAAGAGCACGGTCGAAAAAATCGCCAAGTTCTTGGCGAGTGCAGCAGGGGCGCAAGTGGCCGCCGTGCTCCTCATGTTGGACCGAGGACGGCGGAATCGCAGGTCGGCTGGGCGATAGATGAGCGCGAGAGAAAGGGTGGAGGGCGGTGGCGGCGACTGCGGAGGAAAGCTGTCGAAGGGGATGGGTGCGAACGATGGAATGGTGGCTAGGTTTTTGCCCGTGCTCATCTAGCACCTGCGCATACGAATCGGACGGCTGGGAATGGCTCGAAGACTCGCCCAACCAGATCGCGGGAGTGGCAATGCCCAGCCCCTGCGCGCCAAGTGTGTATCGTGGAGGGCTGTGGGATAGGGCAAGTAGTCACGCACTTGCTTGTTCTCAATTGTAAAAATAGATGCACCACTAAAGAGTGGGGAGGACAATGGTAGATTGAGTAGAGAAAGTAGCAACATATATATACTGAACCTGCCTAGCTAAAGATATGTCAGGTTAAAAAGGAAAAGCGAGAGATACGTCCGTAATAAAATGTATGTATATACGCTAACTACAAGCTAGAACGTGGTTGAGTATGCGCTAGGATATGACGTGTTTTTCCAAAAACAAAAGTGCAAGTCGATCAATATGTGAAAGTATCGCCATGCATAGTTGAGTATGTATAAACTAGAAATATATTTTTTAAACAAAATAGAAGTATTATTTGACTCACTAGGCGTATACATAAAACCAAAGTCAATTTCAAAATTGACGAAGTCACTACATAGGTCACTATATCGACAAGAATGCCACCTCTGACGAAATACACTCGTAGAGGGCAGATGTTGTGTTGTCTATGGGAATATCACGTCACTTTGAAATGTCATTTCTGCTTAAGGGACACATATGTCTAATTCAGCACAGACTTATCATGAGATATGGAATTAAATGCCATTCGACTGAAATATAACATCACGTAAAATTATAGTTTTATTTACTTCTTTACTATCACATTGAAACGACACACATAGCTTTGTGTCCACAGATGTCCCCATTCGCCTACAAATGTAAGATAATTATGATACTCGCATGTATGATACTTTGTTTACCATGATGCCATAATTATAGTTGCAAAACTATATGCACATGTATGAAAATAATGTGATACCCATTGGAACATATCTTTATTTCTCTAACATCGTAAACCACTAAAGATGATGCCCTCGCATTTGCGAGGGCCACTGTGCTAGTTGTCATAAAAGTAGCATGGAACATAAGAAATTATAGATACGTTTGAGACATATCAAGCATCCCCAAGCTTAGTTCTACTCGCCCCGAGTAGATAAACGATAACACAAATAATTTGGAAGCTACCAACATAATCTTGATCAACATTATTGTAAAGCATATGAGATAAATGGAGTGATCTGAACAAAAGATTGCTAACAAAGATAATGACTAAACAAATGAATCATGTAGCAAACTTAGACATCCATACCGGGACAACATAGACAACAGATAATGGACTCCTCTTTTTATGCTTAAGCATTCAACAACAGTTAATATTCTCATAAGAGATTGAGGTTGTCTGTCCAAACTGAAACTTCCACCATGATACATGACTTTAGTTAGCGGCCCAATGTTCTTCTCTAACATATGCATACTAAAACCATTTGATCATGAAATTGCACTTACTTCAGACAAGATGAACATGCATAGCATCTCACATGATATCCAACAAAAGTAAAGTTGATGGCGTCCCCAAAAACATGGTTACCGCTCAACAAGCAACTTATAAGAATTAAGACACATAACTACATATTCATCACCACAATAGTTTTTAAGCTATTTGTCCCATGAGCTATATATTGTAAAGATAAAGGAATGAAATTTTAAAGGTAGCACTCAAGTAATTTACTTTGGAATGGCAAAAAAATACCACATAGTAGGTAGATATGGTGGACACAAGTGGCATGGATTTTGGCTCAAGAAGTTTGGATGCACGAGAAGCATTTCCTCTCAGTACAAGGTTTGGGCTAGCAAAGTTGTTTGAAGCAAACACAAGTATGAACAGTGCAAAAACTTACACAAGAACATATTGCAAGCATTATAAGACTCTACACTGTCTTCCTTGTTGTTCAAACACTTTACTAGAAATTATCTAGACTTAGAGAGACCAATCATGCAAACCAAATTAAACAAGCTCTACGATAGTTCTTCATTAATAGATTAAACTACATGATGCAAGAGCTTAAACATGATCTATGAGAGCTCAAACAATTGCTAAGTTTAATCCAAACCATATGCAGCATTTTCTGATTCCAACCAAATAGCAATTTAACGAAGCAATTTCAGCCTTCGCCATGAACATTAAAGCACAATTAAGAACACAAGTGTTCCATATGAAAAAGCGGAGCGTAATATCTCCAATATAAGAATGGTGGGATCCAACTTTATTCAAACCAAAATGAAAATAAAAGCAAACCGACGCTCCAAGTAAAGAACATATATAAGATGTGATGGAATAAAAATATAGTTTCCTAGAAGTGACCTGATAATGTTGTCGATGAAGAAGGGGATGCCTTGGGCATCCCCAAGATTAAATTGAGTCTTCTTAAAATATGAAGGGATGAACCACCGCATCCCCAAGCTTAGACCTTCACTCTTCTTGATCATAGTATATCATCCTCTTCTTGACCCTTGAAAACTTCCTCCACACCAAACTTCAAGCAAACTCATTAGAGGGTTAGTGCATAATCAAAAATTCACACATTCAGAGATGACACAATCATTCTTAACACTTCTGGACATTGCACAAAGCTTCTGAAAGTTAATGGAACAAAGAAACTCATTCAACATAGCAAAAGCGGCAATGCGAAATAAAAGGCAGAATCTGTCAAAAACAGAACAGTCCGTAAAGACGAATCTGGCAGGGGCACTTAACTTGCTCAAATGGAAAACTCAAAACTAATGAAAGTTGCGTACATATATGAGAATCACGCTCGTAAATTTGCAGATTTTTTTGATTTTTCTACAGGGAAATCTGTACGAATTTGTGACAGACAGCAATGCTGTTTCTGCGCAGCGATCCAAATCTAGCATCAACTTTAGCATAGAAACTTTACTTGGCACAAAAACATGATAAGGAGAGGTTTCTACAGTAGTAAACAAATTCCAAGACTCAACAATACAGTAAATAAAATAAAACATGGGTTATCTCCCAAGAAGTGCTTTTCTTTAACGCCTTTCAGCTGGGCGCAGAAAGTGCAAATCAAGTATTTTCAAGAGATGGAGCTTCAACATTACTACCCTGGGTGTCGGGGGTTTCCTCAACAATGCATGTTATCTTATCTATGTAAGTTTCAGAGGCTCCCTTTTCATTACTCTTAGGCTTGCTATTCTCATCAAATAAATTTTCGGGAACAATCCAATCATAATTCTTTTCTAGTGCCTCGAACATTCCTACAAGCTTGCAGGGTATTGATGTCTTAATATCCCCTCCATCATTAACATTATTAGTGTACTTTATTCTATCAATGTCCATCTTTTCAAGGATACTAGCAAAGTTGGTGTAAGAACCAAGCATCTTATATTTAATAAAGACTTTTCTAGCCTCTCTTGCTACACCACCAAATTCTTTAAGAAGGGTTTCTAAGATAAAATCTTTCTTTTCTCCTTCCTCCGTATCAGAGAGTGTAAGAAACATATGCTGAATTATAGGGTTGAGATTAACAAATTTAGTTTCCAACATGTGTACTAAAGAAGCAACAGCTATTTCATAAGTAGGAGCAAGTTCTACCAAATGTCTATCTTCAAAATCTTCAGCTGTTCTAACATGAGTGAAAAAAATTCTATATTATCTCTTCCAATTATAGACCCCCGTCCTACCGGTATGTCTTTCAAGGTAAACTTAGGATGAAGCATGATGAAATAAACAAAAGTAAATAAAGTAAATGCAAGTAACTAATTTTTTTGTGTTTTGATATAGAACTAGTAAATAAGACAGAAAGTAAAGTAACTATTTTTTTTGTGTTTTTAGTATGTAGCAAACAAGACAATAAATAAAATAAAGTAAAGCAAGACAAAACAAAGTAAAGAGATTGGAAGTGGAGACTCCCTGCAGCGTGTCTTGATCTCCAACGGTGCCAGAAAAAGTTGCTTGATGCGCGTAGATGTACACGTCCGTTGGGAACCCCAAGAGGAAGGTATGATGCGCACAGTGCAAGTTTTCCCTCAAAGAAACCAAGGTTATCGAACCAGTAGGAGCCAAGAAGCACGTGAAGGTTGTTGGTGGAGGAATGTAGTGCGGCGCAACACTGAAACCGGCGCCAACGTGGGAACATGCACAACACAATCAAAGTACTTTGCCCCAACGTAACAGTGAGGTTGTCAATCTCACCGGTTGCCGAAAACAAAGGATTAAACGTTCGAGTGGAAAATGGTGTTTGTTTGCAAAATAAGAACAGTAATTGCAGTAATGTATTCAGATGTAAAAGAATGGACCGGGGTCCACAGTTCACTAGTGGTGTCTCTCCAATAAGATAACTAACATGCTGGGTGAGCAAATTACAGATGGGCAATGGAGGCATGAACCCACTATCGAGCATAATTACTCCCTCTTGGAGTTACAAGTATCAACTTGGCCAGAGCCTTTACTAGCAACGGAGAGCATGCAAGAACATAAACAACACATATATGATAGATTGATAATCAACTTGACATAATATTCTATATTCATCGGATCCCGCCAAACACAACATGTAGCATTACAAATAGATGATCTTGATCATGTTAGGCAGCTCACAAGATCTAAACAATGATAGCACATGAGGAGAAGACCATCTAGCTACTGCTATGGACCCATAGTCCAAGGATGAACTACTCACGCATCAATCCGGAGGCGGCCATGATGATGTAGAGCCCCCCCCCCCCCCCGTGATGATTCCCTCTCCGCAGGGTGCCGGAGGCGATCTCCGAATCCCCCGAGATGGGATTCACGGCGGCGGCTCGGAACGTTTTTGTATCGTTGCTCTGCATGTGGGGTTTCGCGACGAAGGCTATTTGTAGCGAGCAGGTGGGCGACGCGAGGCCTGATCACAGGCCGCGCGGCCGGGCCGCGCCGCATGGTCGCACCAGGCCCACTTCCTTTCCCCTCGGTCTCGGAAGCTTAAAAAATAGGACCCGGGCGTTGATTTCCCAATTCCGAGAATATTTCCTTACTAGATTTCTGAAACCAAAAACAACAGAAACAGAATCGTCACTTCGGCATCTTGTTAATAGGTTAGTGCTGGAAAATGTATAATAATGATGTAAAGTATGTATAAAACATTCAAGTATTGTCATAAAAGTAGCATGGAACATAAGAAATTATGGATGCTTGACGTGTGTTTCCGTGCTGTGCTAATGTTTGCTGCATATCGCGTATGTGCTAGCTGTGCTGCGCGTATGTCGCTGCCGTGATTCCTAGCTTCTGCGCTGTGCTGTTCTTCTCTATCAGTTGTTGTTGTAATTCATGAGCCCTTGCTCATGAGCGTGCTGTGATGTTGTGCTCAATTTAATTGTTACTGCTGCTGCTATCTTGCTCTTGCCTCTCCTGTGGGTGCAATTACTTGCCTCTGACTTGATCTTGTTGCATGATCCTTGCCTTTGGCAAGTGCCAGTGCCTTGGTGTGCTATATCTTGTGCTTAATTGCATGAACATGCTCAATTGAGCATTGTTGTTGGCTTAACATCACTATCCAGTGATGAGTGATGTGTGCTTTCCTTGTGTAACTTGATCCTGTGGTACATCATGCCTTTGATGTGCTTCTGGATACAATTATAAAGTCATTAATTCTGTATCTGTTTATTCAGTTATGGCATGGGTGTATTTCTTCAGTAACTGGCTAATTACTGATGCTATGCTTGGCTATAGCAATCTGTAACAAGTGCTAGCAAGCTCTGATGATCATATGATCATCAGTTGCTTGTGAAAGATTGATACGTCTCCAACGTATCTATAATTTCTTATGTTCCATGCTAGTTTTATGACAATACCTACATGTTTTGTTCACACTTTATGATGTTTTGATGCATTTCCCGGAACTATCCTATTAACAAGATGCCGAAGTGCTAGTTCCTGTTTGTTTTTGGTTCCAAAATCGTACAAAGGAAATATTCTCAAATTGACGAAATCAACACTTAACCTTATTTTCCTAAAGCTAGAATCAAGAGGGGCGGAGATGGGTGACAAAGGATTAACTTGTCAATGCCTACGATTGTAGACTAGGGTTTTGCTAGAAGTAGAGGGCAAGTAGATCTCGAAGGTTTAGGCGAAAAGTACTCACGATTAAGAAAACTAGGGTTATGTTGATGGTAGATTCGATCCTCGACTCCCCCTTATATAGGAGGTGGAGCCGAGGGTTTCGTTTTGTACAAGTTACAGTCCGGACGGTTTCTAACTCATCCCGCCAGATTACAAATAACTCTTCCTATTACAACTCTAGCTTTCCTTAACATATCTTGGACTGAATCTTCTTATTCTTCTGTAGTGGGCCTTCAATAAACTCCGGTACTATCTTTGGCAGGCCCATTTGGGATGCCTATGTCAGTGCCCCTAGATTTTGCTTGAATCGTAGAGTCAAGGGAAATCTCATTTGTTTATATTTTTTCGAGAGCTCTTATTTATGCTTCTTTACATAAAATTCTATATTGTACAGGGATAATGGTAGTTGGGGCTAGTTCATCTGACGGATCAGGTACTAGTTAACCGCTTCTAGTGGCAATCCGCAAAAACCTACTTCAAGATCACGTCCCCGGACATGATCTCTGGATACTGGTAACCGACGTGCCGCTTAAGGTCTTACCATTTTGTCGAGTCCCAGTCAATTTATCGGTACCTAACGCGTCCGTTAGGATTTTTCTTCGTATCCGTTGATACGGATAAAGTAGCGTAGCGTGCCTTGGCGATGCCACGCAGCAGAACGGATCTGTCTTACCTTCAAATTTGCGGCATTCAGAAATTGATCGCAACTTTGGCGTTCCGAATATATTGTCGAGTGCTTTTCGCCCAATAGCACATTTTATCGAGTCATATTTGATGACTTATTTTGTCTTCCCGATGGGAGTATATGTAGAGTTAACTCGAAATATACTCACTTCGTTTTTTGTATTCATCGGGCACGCGAACACTGCTCCCGATGGGAGTAATGAGGCTCCCAAGAACTTGTGCTGGGGTAGGCTCCACGATTAATATCCTATGCTTATTTTTATAATCCTTCTCGATATTTTCATATTTATCTGCGACAGGCTCCCGATGGAGTAGCCCAGGCTATGAACAAATTCTTGGATTTGGTCATAGGCTCTCGCCATTTCTATATTGTCATACTCGAAATTTTCTATTTTTCCAAAGTAGCCCGAGCATTTGGGCAAAAACTTGTATTTGATCAAAGGCTCCAAGAGTATTCGAATGTTTTACCCTGTCGCCATTCTCTTTTATTTTTCTTGTCGACATATTTTCCTTTGTCAAATTCTCTTCATCTCTCTCAATAATTGGGATTTTTTCTGCCTTGTGGGTCCATTTTTCCCACCACGTTGACACGTCGTGCAAGTGGGACACACGTCCTCCGCTTTCTGGCGCACACGGTAACGCCTGCTCCATTCCCTCTTTCAGAAATACCTTTTACCCTTGTATCTGCGGATCCTTTTTCACCACACGATTTCTTCATCCAACGGTGCAATGCCGCCCGAACCCTATATAAACCTTTCTTCAACCTCGGTCCAGCCTTAGCTTGCGCCGCACATCTGCCCCTCTCGCAAAACTTCCTTGCGCCCACTCCTTTGATCTTCCGCACGCTCAAGCATTGCTTTGTCCATTGCTGTTGATGCCACCACGCACGCGACTTACGCGCCACAGCACTCCAGAATCCGCAATGGCCGCCGAAGATCTTGATCGAGAGATCTAAAATCTCCAACCAAGACCTCAACCTGATGAAGAAGCTTGGCCCGATGAAGAAAGATGACGCCATCCGCTTTCCCAGCGAAGAAAGCTACCCCAACCCTCCAATGGAGTACCGGGTTAGTTTCGTTGATCACCTCATCCGCGGCCTTTCTGCCCCTATTCACGATTTCCTCCGCGGCCTTCTCTTTGTTTATGGGATTCAACTACACCAATTGACCCCCAATTCCATCCTCCATATTTCCATTTTCATCACGATGTGCGAATGTTTCCTTGGAGTCCCTCCTAATTGGGCTCTTTGGAAACGTATTTTCCTTCTTCGCCGCAATGCTCGCAACGCCACTTATAACATAGGCGGCGTTGTTATTTGTGTCCGAACCGATGTTGAATACTTCGACGTCAAATTTCCCGATTCTCGTCCAAGGGTGGCGCAAAGTGGCTCTCACATTCACGAAGAAAGTGCCAACTCTGTGGAGCACAACATAGTCCCCTTCGACGGAAATGCCAAAATTCAACGCCGCCGCTCCTGGGATGCTGAAGCTTCCAAGAAGAGAAAAGGCGACAAAAGCACTTATGTCTCGTATTCGCGCCTTCAAAATACTCGAGGCGAAGAGCTATCTGGTGTTCAAATCACTGCCTACTTTCTTAGAATTAGGTGCACCTCTTCGGCTCGCAAAAATCCCCTTTGGACATATACTGGTGGAAACGACGCCAATAGGCTCTCCAGTGATCTTCGCAAAGGACTTGGAGAAGCTAATTCAAGAATTTCTCGTTTAAACAAGAAAGATCCTGTTCCTTCCTCCTGCCGCGTGGTACCATACCTCCACCAATCCTCTCCCGAGGTATTTTTGTCTTCTCGATTTTTATCTTGTTTCCAAATGTTTCCTGCATCACTGTATTGATATCTCGCTATTTTTTCTTTTGTCGCTATTTTTGCAGAACCATCCTACTATGACTTCTCTTCCTCCCCTTCCCGAGGATGGAGAAGTCGAAGAACAAGCTATCGTTGTAAGACAATCAAGGTTCTTCTTTCATGAAAGTGAAGTCGCAGGTTCTCACAAATCTAAGCCCATGAAAAGAAATTAACTGGGACAATCGACTTAACCTTCCTCCTGCTGCTTCCAAAGAACAAAAGGAAAAGGGATGACGCCGGCTTCCGGCACCCAAACCCAAAAACTGCTCTTCAGCCGAAGGCTTATGATCCATACCTCGAAACTCTCGGGTCAGTACCATCTTCCGTTTTGTTTTGCTTTAAAGATTTTTTGTCTATCTGGCTTTTTATACTGTCGACTTGTACTCGTAGTGATGATGAAGTGTTACCAACTGTTGATGTGGCTACTCGAACGAGCACGTCACATACATTAGTCGCCTCTAAACGCCACAAGGGGAAGAAACGGGTCGCCTCCTCGACAAAATGTCGACACCTCGACTCCTCCGACAAGCCCCCGTGCCTCTTCACCGAAAAGGGCAAGGACGGAGATTATCGCGGAACCTACTCTCCAATTGAGTAGCTCCTCGAACCTTCTCATGGAAGATGTAAGCTCTCCACATTGTTTATGTTTTCTCTGCTACTGTGTATCATTATATTTTTCTCATACCCCATTTTCTCTTTGTCCTCTTTTTTGAACAGCCTATGATCAAGGATCTTCTCCGCATCGGTGCCCAATTTGTTGGGTACCGTGAATATGCTAATAAAACTGAAGGTAATGCTTTACCTCTTTTTTCTGCCCTTGCCTTGTCGTCGGTTTTTAACTATATTTTTCTTCCTGCCGTAAAACCGGCGGAGGCCAATGAGCGCTGCAACACACTTGCTCAACAGGGAGCAAAGTGAATTGTGCCTCCGAAAAGGCTGAGTCGATGTTGTTGGTGCTCAGTAGAGGCCGATAAGGCCAAGTCTCGATGTCATTGGTGTCGAAGATCTCCGAAGAGACTTCATGATGCCGAAACTTCGCTGAGTGAACATATAACCGCTCAATCTGCTCGCGAAGAGGCGATCCTTAAACGCTTAAAGACACAAAGTCGCCGCTTCGTTGGAAGTATCATTTATCATTTTTTGTATTTCCTTTTCTGTGTTTGTTTGTTGCTCAATAAGTTTCTTTTTGACAGCTGAACACTCAAGAGTTTCAACTTGAAGAACCACAATGATCCTCTTCTGACGCCCTGTCATTTCTCGAGGTTCATGGATCGGAGGCACGCGAAGGCATTGATCAGGCCAAAGGTGGTTGCGGCTTTTTCCTTATTTTTTCCCAAAGAAAGAGGAACCCGCAACTTTCCTTGATCTCGCAAGAGCTTCAATTCAGCAAGACCTTGGACGAAAATGCGCCAGAAAACATGAAGGTTGTCAGTCGAAAGTACTGTTGCCCTCGTTGCTGACCCGACAAACTATTGATTGGATGAAGGTTGGCGACACCAATCAAATAGAACAGTCGAGGTGGAGGTCGCTGATTAAGGCAGCCAAACCCAACACAAAGAAAATCTTGGCATATCTCGGGATCAAGCCACCCTCGACTCAATCAAGGCCGGAGGTCTAGTTTCATATTCTTTTGCTTTGTTTTAGTTTATCTCCTCCTTGGTACTGTCGCTGTAACGCTCCTAGCGATGATTAGGTCTGTAGAGGTCCTTCTTTTGTAATAGATATGTATATACTACAAGAATGAATGGAAGTTGAACTTTTGTCTCAATGATTGATGTCGACGTTTTTCTATTTTTCAGTTGATTTTTGACAATTATTCGTCAATTCCGATCCTCCCGGTTTTTCCTTCGTCCTTCTGCTGTGCTCCTCTGTCTCATTAACCTTGATGATTCTTCGGTATGGATCCTATTAAGAATTGAAAGAACTTCTGAGAGTGCAACTTCACCGTGAAGAAGTAGCTGCTTATATACTTATGGAGCAAACAGAATCTTTCTCAAAAGGAGAGACCACCTCAACGAGCTCAGATGCCATATCCGAGAGGGACATCGTCGTTGTCGAGGTCGACGCACCGCATCTCGAGAGAATTCTATGCTCCACTGCTAACAGATGCTAGTTTGGATATGGCGGTAAGTTTCATTGTCTTTATCTTGCTTCTTCATTTCCTTTGCTGCTTGCCTCTTTACTCCCCTCTGACTTGTTTTATGAACAATAGGTGCTTTTTTGGATTTCAACCGAAGATGAACGTGTCGAGGCTCGTTCCAATGTTCTTCTTCGGCTTCTATGAACATGGGTAGACTTTTTGGGCACACTCCGACGGACTCGCCAAATCGTGAGATTTCAAGATCGTGCCCTTCAGGTTATCTTGACTTCTGTACAAGGACTTTGTCTCTCGGTTTATGGTACTTCTCTCGCAACAAGATGCCAGAGACTCTTCCCGCTTTAATGGACAAATTTCGAGATGCTCCTCGCATCCATGGCTTTGTACGAGCTCAACTAGCTGCTGGCGCAAGGTTTGCGATGATCATGATAAAGATTTGCTACCCGAAGTTAGACATAGGGCAAGTTGTCCCAAAGTGCCTGGAGAAGATGTCGAAGAAGAAGAGAAACTTCGGCAAATACGATGACATTGTTACTCCTGTTGCCAGACATGATGGATGAACTTCTTCGGATGGATTCGAATTTCGTGAAGGGTAGCTATGTCGAGCATAGTACCGCGCACGTAAATAATGAGCGCTTTAATTTAGACAATTTATTGGGAAATCCTTGAAGACGAACTTATTCCGAAGTTTGAATCCTGTGTATACGAACTATATTGTAAAGTCATTTTATTTTTGTCGCCAAGCCCCCGGGCGTTTTGATTGCAATATTTTGTTTATTATAATGCGAGGTTGTCCCAAGGCAAAATAATATACACTGTGTACTATTTTTTGCGGGTGCTAGCCCCCGAGCTTTTTGTTGATCACTATTTTGTCGATATCTCTTTTTGCTTTTGCGAGGTAGTTTTCTACCAAGGCAGGATGCTTCTTTTTGCGTTCATCGACAATGTGTGTATATATATATATTGTATCTTTTAGGGGGAATCCCCTGATCTTGTCGAGAAAAAGATATAATTCCACTATCTTTATTATATTGCAGCACCGCGAGTCCGCCTCATTAAAAACCTTCTCCGGCCCCACTCGGTGCCCCGAAAAGGAAAAGAGTGCGTCTCGAAACTCACGGCGTTTCAACATTGTGGCTTGCCAAAGGAGACTTTCAAGATTCAGCGTAGGAACGCCCAGTCAGCTAAGGTTCCAGTGATTTGGCTCGTCGATCCCTGTCTTCTTGTCTTTAATTGGGGATGCCCTCCTTCTATTACTTCTCGTGACGATGTGCTTTGTCCCCAGCTGTGGTGACTCGAGTTTTATGGCTTTTTGATTGAGTCGCAGTAACCAAGTCACCAAACTTGAAAGGACCTCGCTAATCGTCGATCAGGATAGTTTTTCGTGTTCCGGCTGATATTTGTTTTGACTGTGACATGTGACCTCGTCTCGAGTTTCATCGAGGCCGACATCACCTCCAGCTTTTCTTCTTCTCAAGTTTCTTCATTATATTCTCGCGACTGGAGAATCGTGGAATGTATTCTATCAAGAAGACTGCTTCATCTGTGGACCAAAAAGAACGGCGTTTCTCCGCGCCGCTGTGATTGCGTTGTTCGATACTCCACAAGACACTTGTAACCTCCGGCCAGTATGCTCATTTTTCCAAAGGTCCTAGTGTGCGCTTCTTGATGCCATTGCGTATGATGCCATTGGCCTTTTCGACTTGACCATTGGTTTGTGGATGTGCGAAGGGGACGCAAAACTTAGCTTTATACCCACTTCGAACATGCTTGGAACTCCTGAAGTAAAGTTACTGCCGTTATCCGTGACGATGCTGTGAGTACTCCAAGCGAAAGACAATGCTCTCGTCCTTTATTGCGGATGATTCAGGAATTTATTGGCTTCGCCTATCCACTTGGTAAATTTGTCGACAACAACTAGTAAGTACTCGTATCCTCCTGCGAAGCTTTGTGCAATTTACCCACCATGTCGAGACCCCCATTGAGCAAAGGGCCAAGACAATGGGATTGGCATAAGTTCTGCTGCTGGCAGGGGAGTGAGGTCTTGCCGCAAATCTTTGGCACGCGCCGCAAGTTCGCACTATTTCTTCGAGATCCTCGATTGCCGTGAGCTAATAAAATCCTGCTCCGAAGACTTTGGCCGAACAGTTCTGCTACTCTGCGTGATGCCCACATATTCCTTCATGCACGTCCTTAGGATGATTCTCTCCTTCTCTGCAAAATACACCGCAGCACACCCGAGATACCGTTTAGGCCAGCCTCCCTTTACCACCGTAGTTTTGGATCTCCTAATTATTCGCCTTGCTTTGACTGGATCGTCGGGTATGGTTTTCCTTAGGATATATGATATGTAAGCCTGCATCCATGGAATTTGCACCATCATGACTAGATCTTGCTCTTCTTCTTCTCCTGCTGTGTCTTTGGCAATACTCGAAGGTTTCTCTTTTTTCTCCTTTATTTTTGCTGTTTTTGTTGATCTCTCACTAATCTCTTCCCAGAACACACCTGGAGGGATTGCGAGGCATTGTGACCCGATGTTTGCGAGAACGTCGGCTTCATCGTTCCTCATCCTGCTGATGTGGTTTACTCACAACCATCGAATAGCTTCTCCAGCCCATTGTACACCTCCTTGTATGCTATCATTTTTGGATCTGGCACAAGATTGGTTCATTACTTATCGTGCTACCAACCGGTGAGTCGCCGAAAATTTTCGGTCGGGTTGCGCAAGCTTTCGCCATCTTCATCCTGTGTATGAGAGCTTCATATTCTCGCTTCATTATTAGATGCGTTTGGGAACGCCATCCATAACATACTTCAACTTGTCGCCTTCAGGGAGACCATCACGCCTGCTCCAAAGACTTCCAATCTCTCGACCCGTCAGTTCATATCTAAGTTCGATAAACTGGTCCTGTTTTGTAGCTCCATCCATTCCGCGATGAAATCTGGAAGACCTGTGATTTTATTGCTTTTTTCTTTTTCATACGTGATGTCCCGATAGGAAAGTTCTATTCCCCTAAAGGGGAGACAATGCACTGTAGGCTTCGGGTTATTCGCATATTTGATAAGGAGCCCCGTTGACCACCATTATCGGGGTGCGCCAAAAATAGTGTCGCAATTTTCTTGTCGTCGTGAATACTCCATATGCTAGCTTTTGATAATGCGGGTACCTCTGCTTTGAAGGCGACAGTACTTCGCCGATGAAATATACTGGCCTTTGAACTCCATGAAGCTTGCCCTCTTCTTCTCTCTCGACTACTAGGGTCATGGCCGACCACCTCGAGGTGGCTGCAATATACAAGAGGAGAGGTTCTTTTCTTCTTTGGCGCCACCAATACCTATGGTGTCGAAATTGCTCGCTTGAGATTCTCGAAGGCTCTGTCTGCTCCCTCGTTCCATTGAAATTTTTCCTTGCTTGATCAACGCATAAAACGGGCTTTTCTCCTAGCCTGGCGACGAATCTGCTTAAAGCTGCGACTCGCCCCGTTAGTCGTTGTATTTCTTTCAACTTTGTTGGCTTTCTCATAGTAACGATGGCCTGTATTTTTTCGGGGTTAGCATCCTCCTTGCTGATACTAAGAACCCGAGAAGTCTTCCGCGGAACCTCCAAAAGACACTTTGCCTGCCCAGCCTGAGGCAACTTGTCGAGGTTGTCAAGGTTTCCTTCAAGTCTTCGATCAGAGTCAACCCTTTCTTTGATAATGACGACATCGTCGATGTAAACTTGTACATTTTTTCCGATTTGTGTTGCTAGGCTCTGCATCATCCGCCGATATGTTGCTCCCGCGTTTTCAAACCAAAAGGCATTGTTTTGTAACAACACGCCATAAGGGGTGATGAACGCTGTCTTGGCTTCATCTTCTTCTTTTAGTCGATCTTGTTATAACCAGAATATGCGTCCCAGAAGGAAAGACGTTCACATCCCGCCGTGGAGTCGATGATCTGATCGATCCTTGGGAGGGGAAAGTGATCCTGGGACAATGTTTATTGAGACACGTGAAGTCGACGCACATGCGAAGGACTATTGTGTGTTTCTTCGGCACATCACTGTGTTAGCTACCCATGTGGCTTCAGTAGATATTTCTGATGAACGCGCCTTTGAGTCGATCTATTTCTGATAACATGGCTTTGCGGCTAGGTTCAAAAACGCCGCAAAGGTTGCTTTACCGGTCTTGTGAGAGGATCCAAATTGAGGTGGTGCTCGGCAAGTTCCTGGGTACTCCTGGTATGTCCGCTGGACACCATGCGAAGATTCTCCAGTGCTCACAGAGGACGAGCGCGCTTGCCTATGCGACATCCATGTTTGTGCAATGGACGCGTTTTCTTGATCCTCTGTTTCTGTGATTCGTACCTCTTTGAACCTTATTTATATTGGAAAGTTGGCTCCTTAGAAGGTTTCTCACTTCTGGTATCATAATCGTTGAACCTAGGTGTCACATATTCGCTTGCATCCCGAAAGCTTCTGACAGTTGATGAAAATCTTTGTCGCATTTATCGGACACAGTGCAAAGCTTCCTTTGATTGTGATAGGTCCCTTTGGCCCAGGTAACCTCCACAACAGATATGTATAATGCGGCACTGCCATGAACCTGGTATACGCTGGTCGTCCCAACAAGGCGTGATATTGCGACGGGAAATCCACCACTTCGAACTCCAGGTTCTCTATCCTGTAATTTTCTGGTTCCAAACTGAACGTCGAGGTTGATCTTGCCCAATGGGTAACTTGGCTTCTCTGGTGTAATCCCGTGGAAGCGTGTGTCAGTTGGCTTCAGATTTGCTAGGGATATGTTCATCTTTCTCAATGTATCTGCATACATGAGGTTTGCTGCTGCCGTCATCTATGAACACTTCGACACGCGAAACCGAAGGATGAGTGCCGATTGTCCCGGTCGAGGGACTGTCGTGGATGGTCTCTCATGGATTGTGAAGTCGAGATCTTGCCCTCGACCACCTCTAAGTATTCACCGTTGGTGGAGGTATCTTCTGCCATGAAAACTTGTCGAGATATTACCTTCTCGCGCCCGTTGATGGTCAGCTTCAATCACCAGACCACACCGTTAGAGTTAAGCCAACATATGGAGGTGGGATGTGGT
Organism: Lolium multiflorum; assembly: GCA_030979885.1. NCBI lineage: Eukaryota > Viridiplantae > Streptophyta > Magnoliopsida > Poales > Poaceae > Lolium > Lolium multiflorum. Next base: position 73,200,681 of record CM061748.1, on the reverse strand, counting down.
GCCGCCGTAATTCTAAGTCGGGTGTTCGATTTTCTTCAGTAATTATGGGAGGAGTGGGATGTGAATCTCACTCTGGCTCGAGGATTTCTGCTATTTGAGCTGAGTTACATCCCTGCTCATAAAGATTGCTCCTGCACTGGTGGCGCTTTTCTGATGTCCCGACCGCCTCTTCCACCGTTGTCGAGGTAAAGCATTTGACACAGACCGTTCATCATTTCTGGAGACACATAAGGTCTTTGAATCCTTGGTCCGCTATTTTGTCTATGCCGTGAAAATCACCTCTATTGTCGCTTGTTGCTCGTTGCTCCTTGATAATCATCTCGACTTCGCTTCCTCTGTGATTTCCTCAAACCGTACCCGATATGTGTCGTGGGAGTATCACAGTTGTAGAACTGCGAGAAATCGCCTTCATTTTTGATAATTCTGACCACGATCTTCTCCGGCGACTCCGTGTCGCTTGTTGCATATTGCTTTCCTCCATCTCGCCACTGATTAGCTTACTTCCATCAACGCCTAGATTGTCTTTGGATTATTCTCCTCAAGTCCTCACCAAATCTGCCTGCCTGATTCCCGCCACGAACGCATCTATTGCTCTCTCGTCAATATGTCTTCTGCCGAGTTCTTGATAATGTTCCACCGCTGTATATATTTTCTCATCGACTCACATAGTTTTTTGTCAGATACGCCTGTATTCTTCCAACGACGCAGGTTTTTTGCAGGTGGACTGGAAGTTTTTCACGAAGATGTCCTCAAAGTTGGTTTCCCAACTGTCGATGGAGTTCAAGGGGAGTTTTTGTCCAAGATCTTGGCAACCACTGTGAACTGGATACTTTGCATAGTCATGCTCTGTTCCTCCTACCAGCTTTTACCATCTCAGATAACCACGAGCTAACTTCTGGATCTTGCGGTGCTGTCGAACTTCTTGAAATTTCTAACTTGAACCTTTGGGACCTAGGTTTTTCAGCACTTCTTCTCGTAGTGCTATGGAGCCCACACATATCTTCGCCGGGCAAGTTTCCAACAGTGACTCACGCTCTCCCTTCTTTTCTTCTTGTCACCGTCCACTCTTACTTGGACCCGTCGTATCTCTGCTCCACTTGCTCTTGGTGGGTCTTGAACTGTCCATGGGTCGTGGACTATTTGTGCCTGGGATTTTCTTCGGGAGGCGTGTTGCAAACGCCTGCTCCCATAACCCCTACTCCGTACCCATTGCCATATTGTCAATGTCTTCTGTCCCTGTGAGGTGGTCCGGACGCCAAGATGTATGCTTGTGCTGCTGTGTATCCCTGCTTTCTCATGCTTTGGGATATTTCCTTTCGGCCGATCGAGTTACAAAGCGACATGTCGATTTTGGATTGTGTTTCTTTCTCCGTTTGTGTATGTTTTGAAATGGTGACATTGCTCTCCTCCAGCTTCTCTGGTGACTATCTCCCCGATTTCCGAAAGGATTTAATCGCCTATGGCTCGCTGATGCGTGTTTGCTTCTTCCTTCTGTCTGTGATGCTCATGAGCCCACCTCTCAACTGAGCAGCCCATATTGATATGCTTGTGTTCTGTGCAAGAGCGGTGTGGTCATAGGTTTTGAACCGTCCATGGCTCTTTTGCAGCTCTATCCCACGCTTCTTGCGGGAGCTGTATTCTTCGCGAGTTGTAGATCCAGGATATTTGGTGCCTAAACCATGTCTGAGACGCTGGATCGACGATGATTTCCAATCTGCCTAAAGCCCTCCGCTGGCTGCTCATGTCTGATGTGGCCTGCCCCTTCTACCACATAGATCCGATGATATTTTTAAGCATTGATTTTTGCCCAGATTGTGACACCACCATATGAGTGGCAGACCTTCCATAAGTGAATTGTCGATGAAGTTGAAAGTCATACACGCTGTCGGAGTCGCTGCTTTTATAAAGTTGGCTCTAACGACCTCAAGGATGTGCTTGTCGAAGATCTCAAGTAGCTTCCGCTGCCTTTGCTGTTTCATTTAAGCATGCTGACAAAACTCGCCACCGACGTAAAAGTTGAGCCGACCGCTAGCACCCGGCGAGATCGGAACTTCCAGACGGGGCAGGTCCTCTCTGTTGGACGCCAAACTGAATTCCTTCGAACGTCACAGGATGGCCCTCCAGATAGGGCACATGCATCCATACTGAGGGCGGTGTGCGAGGGAATAAAATTGAATAGATCAGCTTTTTCCTTTGTTACCGATCCATCGGCACAGCTATCGTTGATTAGTCGAAGATCTTGAATGGGGCTAATTTAGATCAGATCCTTGCACTCTAATCCCCACAGATTTGCCAATTGACAAAGATTAATCTGTCAATGCCTACGATTGTGGACTAGGGTTTTGCGAAGTAGAGGGCAAGTAGATCTCAAGGTTTAGGCGAAAAGTACTGCGATTAAGAAAACTAGGGTTATGTTGATGGTAGATTCGATCCTTTTTTGTCCCTCGACTCCCCTTATAGGAGGTGGAGTCGAGGGTTTCGTTTCACACAAGTTTACAGAGTCTGGGACGGTTTCTAACTCATCCCGCCTCGGATTACAAATAATCCTTCCTATTACAACTCTAGCTTTCTTTATATCCTGGACTCCCGAATCTTCTTATTCTTCTGGTAGCTTCAGTAAACTCCGAGTACTATCTTTGGCAGTGGCTCTATTTGGGATGCCTATGGCTGTCAGTCAGGGGCTCCCACACCACACCGGGCGCGGCCCACTCGGACGCACTGACTCGGGCGGCGAGGGCACCCCGTGCCCTCCGAGGCTGCCCTTCCGCTTATATAAAGCCTTCCAGGGGCAAAAACCCTAGATCAATAAGCCACGATACTTAGAAAACGCAGAGCCGCCGCCATCGCTGGCTAAGATTCGGGGGACAGGGTCTCTGCCTCAAGTACGCCGCGGACGTGGAATTGCCCCCAAGGTATTCCATCGGGACACCACCGCCATCTCCATCGACGCCGCTGTCTCCTATGATGAGGAGGGAGAAGTTCTCCTCGAGGCTGAGGGCTCTACCGGTAGCTATGTGGTTAATCTCTCTCTCGTACTTCAATACAATGATCTCAAGAGTTGCCTTGCATGATTGAGATCCATATGATGAGCTTTGTAACGCTACTAGTTATGCTATTCAAGTGGATTTACTTATGTGATCTCCGGAGACTCCTTTGTCCCACGTGTGTAAAGGTGATGTTGTGTGCACCGTGTGGGTTCTAGGCCATATTTCAAGGTATCACAGAGCCATCGGGTTATGATTTGAGTTGATGTCTCTATGAAAACTGTGGTGTGTTAGTACCTCCTATGAATGCTCAAAGTGGAGAGTGGGGTGTTTATTAGTACTTGGAATACATCTTTAAGGTTTACTTTGCATCCCCTACATGGTGAATTAGTGTTCATTATCCAGCCAGAGAGTAATTCGAATAGCATAGTGAAGTGCTTACATTTATATTCAATTATGATTGCATTGTTGAGAGTGTCCACTAGCAGTATGATCCCTAGGCCTTGTTTCTAAGCATTGAAACACCATTTCCAATGTTCTGCTACATGTTCGCTTGCTGTAATATTTATTTCAGATCGCATTACCGTTTACTACCATCTATACCACCTGTGTGCATCTTACTATCTCTTCGCCGAACTAGTGCGCCTACATCTGAGAAGTGTATTAGGTGTGTTGGGGACACAAGAGACTTCTTGTATCTTAATTGCAGGTTGCTTGAGAGGACTATCTTTGACCTCACCTCCCTGAGTTCGATAAACCTTGGGTGATTCACTTAAGGGAAACTTGCTGCTGTTCTACAAACCTCTGCTCTTGGAGGCCCAACACTGTCTACAAGAATAGAAGCACACGTAGACATCAAGCTATTTTCTGGCGTCGTTGCCGGGGAGGTAAGGTAAAAGGTATTCACATCCTCCGACTACTAAGCTATTTCCTAGCACTGTTGCCGGTGTGTGAGTGCTCGAAGGTATCTCCTTTAGATTCTGCAATTTTATCTTTTTGTCTCTTGTTTTAATTTTCACTAGTAAGGCTTAATGGAAAACAACAAAAATATTAGAGATCTTTATAGTATTTATCTTGAGTTAGGGACATGATGTGTTTGAAGAGAAAATTAAAAACCCATGGAACTTTGTTTGCAAAATAGTTGTAGCAATGTTATTAGCATGAACTCTTTTGAACACCATTATTGCTAAAGCTATGGAAGAATTTAAGCTTGGGTAAGAGTTGGTTTTGAGGAGCATGATATTTTTAGTCCCAAGCATGGAGGAGAAAATTTCATTTTGATGATACTTTACCTCCAATATATGTGCTTTCAATGATGAATATGATATTTTCAATCCACTACTATGGAGGAGAAAATTAATTATGATTACAATATGCCTCCTATATATGATGAGTATTTGTGGTGATGAGAATAATAATGATAGCTATCTTATTGAATTTTCTCCCACTAACTACAACCAATAAAATTGATTATGCTTATGTGGAGAGTAATAATTTTATGCATGTAGCTCATGACAAGAATGTTGTATGTGATAGTAATATTGTTGTGGAGTTTGTTCATGATGCTACCTAAAGTTATTATGAGAGAGGGAAACATGGTTATATGTGCATCTTAATAATATTAAGTTTCCCCTCTTTATGTTGGAGAATCTTGAAATTGCGCTTGTGTTGCTTTTCTATGCTTGTCACTTTTGTTCTTCATGAATTTATTTGTGTACAATACCTTGTCATAGGAAGTGGGTTAGGCTTAAATGAGTTTTGCATTTGCTTCTTGATGCTCTCTTTTGCTTCAAATCTTATTTCTTGCAAGAGCATCATTAAAATAACTGAGCCCATCTTAATGGCTATAAAGAAAGCACTTCTTGGGAGATAACCCATGTGTTTATTTTACTACTGTAGCAACCTCTCCTTTTATCATGTTTTTGTGTCAAGTAAAGTCTCTATGGTAAAGTTGATAATAGATTTGGATTTCTGCAGCATTGCTGTCCGTCACGAATTTGCGTAGATCTCTCTCTGTAGAAAAATCAAAAATATCTGCCAATTTACGTGCGTGATTCTCAGATATGTACGTAACTTCTCATTAGTTTTGAGCTTTTTCATCCGAGCAAGTTAAGTGCCTCTGAAAAATCCGTCTTTACGGACTGTTCCGTTTTGACAGATTCTGCCTTTATTTCGCATTGCCTCTTTGCTATGTTGAATGAATTTCTTTTGTTCCATTAACTTTCGTAGCTTTGGGCAATGTCTAGAAGTGTTAAGAAAGATTATGTCACCTCTGAATATGTGAATTTTTTATTATGCACTAACCCTCTAATGAGTTTGCTTTAAGTTTGGTGTGGAGGAAGTTTTCAAGGGTCAAGAGAAGAGGATGATACAATATGATCAAGAAGAGTGAAAGGTCTAAGTTTGGGGATGCCCCGGTGGTTCATCCCTGCATATTTTAAGAAGACTCAAGCATCTAAGCTTGGGGATGCCCAAGGCATCCCCTTCTTCATCGACAACTTATCAGGTCACTTCTAGTGAAACTATATTTTTATTCCATCACATCTTATGTTCTTTACTTGGAGCGTCTGTTTGCTTTTATTTTTGTTTTGGTTTGAATAAAGTTGGATCCCACCATCCTTGTATTGGAGATATTACGCTCCGCTTTTTCATATGGAACACTTGTGTTCTTAGTTATGCTTTAATGTTCATGGCGAAGGCTGAAAATTGCTTCGTTGATTGCTATTTGGTTGGAATCAGAAAATGCTTCATATGGTTTGGAATAACTTGATACTTGGCAATTGTTTTGAGCTCTCATAGATCATGTTTAAGCTCTTGCATCATGTAGTTTAAATCTATTAGTGGAGAACTACAGAGCTTGTTGAAATTTGGTTTGCATGATTGGTCTCTCTAAGGTCTAGATATTTTCTGGTAAAGTGTTTGAACAACAAGGAAGACAGTGTAGAGTCTTATAATGCTTGCAATATGTTCTTGTGTAAGTTTTGTTGTACCTGTTCATACTTGTGTTTGCTTCAAACAACCTTGCTAGCCAAAGCCTTGTACTGAGAGGAAATGCTTCTCGTGCATCCAAACACCTTGAGCCAAAACCCATGCCATTTGTGTCCACCATATCTACCTACTATGTGGTATTTTTCTGCCATTCCAAAGTAAATTACTTGAGTGCTACCTTTAAAATTTCATTCCTTTATCTTTGCAATATATAGCTCATGGGAAAATAGCTTAAAAACTATTGTGGTGATGAATATGTAGCTATGTGTTTTAGTTCTTATAAGTTGCTTGTTGAGCGGTAACCATGTTTCTGGGGACGCCATCAACTTTTTACCTTTGTTGGATATCATGTGAGATGCTATGCATGTTCGTCTTGTCTGAAGTAAGGGTGATTTATCATGATCAAATGGTTTGAGTATGCATATGTTAGAGAAGAGCATTGGGCCGCTAACCAAAGCCATGTATCATGGTGGAAGTTTTCAGTTTGGACATACATCCTCACTCTCTTATGAGAATATTATCTGTTGTTGAATGCTTAAGCATTAAAAGAGGAGTCCATTATCTGTTGTCTATGTTGTCCCGGTATGGATGTCTTAAGTTGAGATCTATTAAAAACGAGAAATCAAATGCAATTGATCTCCTTGGACCTTTGTACAGGCGGCATAGAGGTACCCCTTTGTGACACTTGGTTGAAACATATGTTATGCAATGATAATCCATGTAATCCAAGCTAATTAGGACAAGGTGCGGGCACTATTGGTATTCTATGCATGAGGCTTGCAACTTGTAGGAAGTATTATGCATAACACATATGAATTATTACTACCGTTGACAAAATTGTTTCTATGTTTTCAAAACAAAAGCTCTAGCACAAAAATAGTAATCCATGCTTCCCTCTGCGAAGGGCCATTCTTTTACTTTATGTTGAGTCAGTTTACCTACTTCTTTCTATCTTAGAAGCAAACACTTGTGTTAACTGTGTGCATTGATTCTTACATGTTTACTTATTGCACTTGTTATATTACTCTATGTTGACAAATATCCATGAGATATACATGTTACAAGTTGAAAGCAATTGCTGAAACTTAATCATCCTTTGTGTTGCTTCGAAACCTTCTACTTTGAATCTATTGCTTTATGAGTTAGCTCTTATGCAAGTCTTTTTGATACTTGTCTTGAAAGTACTATTCATGAAAAGTTTTGCTATATGATTCATTTGTTTAGTCATTATCTCTTTGTTAGCAATCTATTGCTTTGAATCACTTCATTCATCTCATATGCTTTACAATAATGTTGATCAAGATTGTGTTGGTAGCATGTCACTTCAGAAATTATTGTTGTTATCGTTTACCTACTCGAGGGCGAGTAGGAACTAAGCTTGGGGATGCTTGATACGTCTCCAACGTATCTATAATTTCTTATGTTCCATGCTAGTTTTATGACAATACCTACATGTTTTGTTCACACTTTATGATGTTTTGATGCATTTTCCGAAACTAACCTATTAACAAGATGCCGAAGTGCCAGTTCCTGTTTTCTGCTGTTTTTGGTTCCAGAAATCCCAAAGGAAATATTCTCGGAATTGGATGAAATCAACGCCAACCTTATTTTTCCGGAAGCTCCGTAGCACCGAAGAGGGGCTGAGATGGGCTGGGGGCCCCACACCACACCCGGCGCGGCCCACTCGGGCCGCGCCACCTGGTGGTGAGGGCACCCTGTGCCCCTCCGAGGCTGCCCTTCCGCCTATAAAGTCTTCCAGGGGCAAAAACCCTAGATCAATAAGCCACGATACGAGAAAAGCCAGAGCCGCCGCCATCGCGAAGCCAAGATTCGGGGACAGGTTCCGGCACGCGCCGGACGTGGGAATTTCCCCCCGAAGGCATCTCCATCGACACCACCGCCATCTCCATCGACGCCGCTGTCTCCTATGATGAGGAGGGAGTAGTTCTCCCCCGAGGCTGAGGGCTCTACCGTAGCTATGTGGTTAATCTCTCTCTCGTACTTCAATACAATGATCTCATGAGTTGCCTTGCATGATTGAGATCCATATGATGAGCTTTGTAATCTAGATGTAGTTATGTTATTCAAGTGGATTTTACTTATGTGATCTCCGGAGACTCCTTGTCCCACGTGTGTAAAGGTGAAAGTGTGTGCACCGTGTGGGTCTCTTAGGCTATATTTCACAGAATACTTGTTCACTGGGTTATGATTTGAGTTGGATGTCTCTATGAAATTGTGGTGTGTTAGTACCTCCTATGAATGCTCAAAGTGACAGCGTGGGGTGTTTATTAGTACTTGGGAATACATCTTTAAGGTTTGCTTTTGCATCCCTACATGGTGAATTAGTGTTCGTTATCCAGCCAGAGAGTAATTCAGAATAGCATAGTGAAGTGCTTATATTTATATTCAATTATGATTGCATTGTTGAGAGTGTCCACTAGTGAAAGTATGATCCCTAGGCCTTGTTTCTAAGCATTGAAACACCGTTTCCAACAAGTTCTGCTACATGTTCGCTTGCTGCAATATTTATTTCAGATCGCAATTACTGTTTACTACCATCTATACCACCTGTGTTTTACTATCTCTTCGCCGAACTAGTGCCCTATACATCTGACAAGTGTATTAGGTGTGTTGGGGACACAAGAGACTTCTTGTATCTTAATTGCAGGGTTGCTTGAGAGGAATATCTTTGACCTCTACCTCCCTGAGTTCGATAAACCTTGGGTGATTCACTTAAGGGAAACTTGCTGCTTTCTACAAACCTCTGCTCTGGAGGCCTAACACTGTCACAATGAATCAGTAGCTTAATGATGATGTTGTTTCTGTCTGTGCCTCCTGGTGCTCTTCTGTGCTGTGTGTGCATCACACAGGCTTGGCCTGTGTGTGATGGTGCTTGCTCAAGCATCAGTTGATGCTTGCAATGATCCATTGGATCATCTCGCAAGGCCTCGTGCATCAATTGCGGTATTTCATTTATCTGTTTATCTTCCTTTATTAAATGGACGAATGATGTGAATCGCTGAATAATCATTTCAATGAATTTGGTAAGGCTAGATGGATGCTAACCACTGGTTGGGAACCCTAGCCCATTACTGAACCCTATTGGGTGATGATGTGGTGGATTAAGGTGTTGGCTATGGGTTGAGGTGGCCCTGACAGCTCTTTAATGCTGTCATGGGTAGCTCCCCCTCTCTATGGCTTGCTGTGGTTGGTGAATGCTTGCTGTAAGTGAATAATTGCTCACTGGTTGATCCAAGACTTGACTTCCAGTGGCTTTTGATGCTGAGAATTGATGACCCACAAGTATAGGGGATCGCAACAGTCTTCGAGGGAAGTAAAACCCAAATTTATTGATTCGACACAAGGGGAGGTAAAGAATACTTATAAGCCTTAACAACTGAGTTGTCAATTCAGCTGCACCTGGAAAAGCACTAGTAACAGGGTTGATGTGAAAGCAGCAGTAATATGAGAGCAGTAGTAACAGTAACACAGCAGCAGTAGCAGCAATATGAGAGCAATGGCCAGAAAATAGTTGATACTACTTCCAATGACATGTAGACGAGTATATGATGATGAGTGATGGACCGGGGTTCCCAGCTATCTACACTAGTGGTAACTCTCCAATAACAAGTGTTGGGTGAACAAATTACAGTTGGGCAATTGATAGGATTGAAATAGCATTAAGACAGAACATCAAGATTATTAATCATGTAGGCATGTTTTCCATATATAGTCATACGTGCTCGCAATGAGAAACTTGTACAACATCTTTTGTCCTACCAGCCGGTGGCAGCCGGGCCTCTAGGGAATCTACTGGAAATTAAGGTACTCCTTTTAATAGAGCACCAGAGCAAAGCATTAACACTCCGTGAAAACATGTGATCCTCATACCTACGCCTTCCCCTCCGGTTATCCCAATTTCTGTCACTTTGGGGCCTCGGGTTCCGGACATAGACATGTGCAAACAACTTGTAGATACAATCTAAGCAATAAGTATAGAGCTTAAATCTAAGATCATGCCACTCGGGCCCTAGTGACAAGCATTAAGCATAACAAGATTGCAGCAACAATAACTTCACAAACTTTATAGATAGACTAATCATAATGTAACAATCCATCGGATCCCAACAAACACAACACCGATTACATCAGATGAATCTCAATCATGTAAGGCAGCTCATGAGATCATTGTATTGAAGTACATGGGGGAGAGAATACCAACTAGCTACAGCTAGAACCCGTAGTCCATGGGGGAACTACTCACGGAGCATGATGGAGGCGGTGGCGTTGATGGAGATGGCTTCCGGGGGCACTTCCCCGTCCCGGCAGGTGCCGGAATGAGATTCTGTCCCCCGAATTGGAGTTTCGCGATGGCGGCGGCGCCCCTGGAGTCTTTCTGGAGTTTCGTCAATTGGTACTGCGTTTTAGGTCGAAAGGGCTTATATAGGCGAAGAACTTGGCTAAGGGGGTTGAGGGGAGTTGATACGTCCAATTTGCATCACTATTTTGTATCATAATTTGCTTTATTCATTGATATATTTCATATTGGGACACAATACTTATGTTATTTCATCTATTTTGCATGTTTCATCATCATTGGAGGATCAAGCACCGGAGCCAGGATTCTGCTGGAAAAAGCACCGTCAGAACGCAATATTTCGGAAGATCAACTGTGGAAGGGAATTTCACGTAAATTCCTATTTTTCCGATGACGGAGGAGCCAGAAGGGGGAGCAGAGAGGGGCCACTGGGCCTGCACCACAGGGCGGCGCGCCCAGGCCTGGCCGCGCCACCCTGGCTCTGGGGCCCCACAGCCCTTTCGCCTCCTTTTCTTCGCGTACTCCTTCGTCCCAAAACCTAAGCCACGTAGGATCCTCACGAAGGGTTACAGCCGCGTCTGCGGGGCGGAGAACACCAGAGAGAAAAGAGCTCTCCGGCGGGCAGGAATCCGCCGGGGAAATTCCCTCCCGGAGGGGGAAATCGACGCCATCGCCATCGTCATCGAGCGGGACATCATCTCCATCATCATCATCATCATCTCCACCATCTACACCGCCATCACCACCGCTGCACCTCGTCATCGCTGTAGCAATTCGGGTTAAATCTTGATTGTTTGATAGGGGAAACTCTCCCGGTGTTATTCTATACTTGTTGTAGATGCTATTGAGTGAAACCATTGAACCAAGGTTTATGTTCAGATTGTTATTCATCATCATATCACCTCTGATTGTATTCCATATGATGTCTCGTGAGTAGTTCGTTTAGTTCTTGAGGACATGGGTGAAGTCTAAATGCTAGTAGTGAATTATGGTTGAGTAATATTCAATGTTATGATATTTAAGTTGTGGTGTCATTCTTCTAGTGGTGTCGTGTGAACGTCGACTACACGACACTTCACCATTTATGGGCCTAGGGGAGTGCATCTTGTATTCGGTTGCTAATTGCGGGGTTGCCGAGTGACAGAAACCTAAGCCCCCGTTAGTATATCGATGCAGGAGGGATCGCAGGATCTCAGAGTTTAAGGCTGTGGTTAGATTTATCTTAATTACTTTCTTGTAGTTGCGGATGCTTGCAAGGGGTATAATCACAAGTATGTATTAGTCCTAGGAAGGGCGGTGCATTAGCATAGGTTCACCCACACAACACTTATCAAAACAATGAAGATTAATCACCTGTATGTAGCGAAAGCACTAGACTAAAATCCCCGTGTGTCCTCGTGAACGTTTGGTCATTATAAGTAATCAAACCGGCTTGTCCTTTGTGCTAAAAAGGATTGGGCCACTCGCTGCAATTATTTCTCTCGCATTTTATTTACTTGTACTTTATTTATCTGCAATATCAAAACCCCCTGAATACTTGTCTGTGAGCATTTACAGTGAAACCTTCATCGAAACTGCTTGTCAACACCTTCTGCTCCTCGTTGGGATCGACATTCTTACTTATCGAAGATACTACGATACACCCCCTATACTTGTGGGTCATCAAGACTATTTTCTGGCGCCGTTGTCGGGGAGTGAAGCGCTATTGGTAAGCGGAATTGGTAAGGAAATTTACTGTTTGTGCTGATTTTATTTCTGCCTGCTGCTATAAATCATTATGGAGAGATCTCTCTTCAATTTCTATTTGGGAAATCTACTACTACTGCAACGGTAGTGGATGAAGCGCCAGGTGAGGAAGTAGTACCATATAAAATACCTATGAAAATTATTGAACGTGTTATGGATAACCGCTATGAAGGGGATGGAACTGTTCATCCTGGTGATCATTTATTGTTTTTGCATGAATTATGCGGGTTATTCAAATGTGCAGGTATTTCTATGAATGAAGTTAGAAAGAAGCTATTCACTATATCGCTGTCTGGTAAAGCGGCGCACTGGTATAAATTGCTGAAGAATGGTGATTCTATTGATTGGGAGGACATTGTGCCTTTATTCTATTCCAAATTTTATCCTCCAAGTGAAATTCACAAAGATCGGAACCGCATATATAATTTCTGGCCTCATGATGGAGAGAGTATCGCCCAAGCTTGGGGGAGATTGAAGTCTTTAATGCTCAAATGCCCCATTCATGAGCTTCCTGGTAATGTTATTATTGATAATTTCTATGCAAGACTTTCTTTTCAAGACAAGACCTTGCTGGATACTTCTTGTTCTGGATCATTTACACGCAAGAATGAAGAGTTTAAAAGGGACCTTCTTGATCGGATCCAAGAAAATACTGAAGGATGGGAGAACGACAAAGATAGAGAATCAGGTATAATTTATGATTATAAATGCATTGAAGCTTTTATGGATACTGATAAATTTCGTAATATGAGTGCTACATATGGTCTTGATTCCCAAGTTGTTGCAAATCTTTATAAAGCTTTTGCCTCTCATTATGAATTGCCTAAGAAGAATTTTGATAAGTATCATGAACCGTATAAAGATAAAATTGATTCATCTGTAAACAAATGTGTAGTGGTTGAAACTGTTGATAATGTTATTCCTGAAGCTTATATTGAAAAAACTCCTTTCCCTGCTAAAATGAAGGAGTACTCTGTCATATCTAGTGCAGTTAATAAAAGTGAAAAGAAACCTAAAGAACCTGAAGAACAAATTAAAATTGAACCTGCTGTTGCTATAGTTAAAGATCTTGTGACTGAAAATGTGGAGGATGGTCATATTATTTTCTGTGAAGATGCTTCTAATATTGTTTCACATCCTAATAAATCCAAACAAGTTAGTGTTCCTATGCTATCTGTTAGAATTGGTGATCATTGCTATTATGGTTTATGTGATATTGGTGCAAGTGTTAGTGCTATTCCTTATGAACTTTACACGGAGATTATGCACGAAATTGGTTCTTGTGAACTTGAAGATATTGATGTGGTTATTCATCTGGCTAATAGAGAAACTATTTCTCCGATTGGTATTGTTCGAGATGTGGAAGTTCTATGTGGTAAGATTAAATATCCTGCTGACTTTTTGGTACTTGGTTCTGCTGCTAGTGATCATTGTCCTATCATTTTTGGTAGACCTTTTCTAAATACTTGTGGAGCTATTATAGATTGTAAGAAAGAGAAAATTTTGACTAGATTTGCTGGTGAACCTTATGAATTTAACTTTTCTAAATTTACTAAAACTCCTTATAAAGCTGACTTGCCTAGTAATGATTTTAAAATGGAGCAGTGTGCATCTATTGTTCTTGTTCCTAATAACCCTTTGCAGCAACATTTGGAGAATAGTGAAAGTGAAGCTTTTAGGAAAGAAAGAGATGAGCTTGAGGAAATTTTTCTTCGCCAACCTATTCTCAAGCATGATTTACCGGTGGAAGATTTGGGTACAACACCGCCACCAAAGGAAGATCCTGTTTTTGATTTAAAGCCTTTACCTGATAATCTTAAATATGCTCATATTGATGATAAGAAAATATATCCTGTTATTATTAGTTCTAAGCTTTCAGAGATTGAGGAAGAAAGGTTATTGGAAATATTGAAGAAACACCGAGGAGCTATTGGCTATACTCTTGATGATTTGAAAGGGATTTCTCCTTCTATTTGCCAACATGCTATTAATATGGAAGAAGATGCAAAGCCTGTTGTTGAACATCAACGTCGTCTAATTCCGAAGATGAAGGAAGTGGTAAGAAACGAGGTATTAAAACTCCTTGAAGCTGGTATTATATATCCTATTGCTGATAGTAGATGGGTTAGTCCTGTTCATTGTGTTCCTAAGAAAGGAGGAATGACTGTTGTGCCTAATGATAATGATGAGCTTATTCCTCAAAGAATAGTTGTAGGTTATAGAATGTGCATTGATTTTCGAAAAGTTAATAAAGTTACTAAGAAAGATCATTACCCTTTACCCTTTATTGATCAAATGTTAGAAAGGTTGTCTAAAAATACTCATTTTTGCTTTCTTGATGGTTATTCTGGGTTTTCACAAATTGCTGTTAAAGCTAAAGATCAAGAGAAAACCACTTTTACTTGTCCTTATGGAACTTATGCTTATAGGCGTATGCCTTTTGGTTTATGTAATGCTCCTGCTACTTTTCAAAGATGCATGTCGCTATTTTTCATGGTTTTTGCGAGAGTATTGTAGAGGTGTTCATGGATGATTTTTCTGTCTATGGGAATTCTTTTGATAATTGCTTGCGAAACCTTGATAAAGTTTTGCAGAGATGTGAAGAAACTAACCTTGTTCTTAATTGGGAGAAATGCCACTTTATGGTTAATGAAGGAATTGTATTGGGACATAAAATTTCCGAGAGAGGTATTGAAGTTGATAGAGCTAAAGTTGAAGCAATTGAGAAGATGCCCTATCCGAGGGATGTTAAAGGTATTCGTAGTGTTCTTGGTCATGCTGGGTTTTATAGGAGATTTATTAAAGATTTCTCTAAAATTTCAAAGCCTCTTACTAATCTTCTTCAAAAAGATGTACCTTTTGTTTTTGATGATGATTGTAAGGAAGCTTTTGAAACCTTAAAGAAAGCCTTAACAACTGCTCCTGTAGTTGAACCTCCTGATTGGAATTTGCCTTTTGAAATTATGTGTGATGCTAGTGATTTTGCTGTAGGCGCTGTTCTTGGACAGCGGTAGATAAGAAATTAAATGTTATTCATTATGCTAGTAAGACTCTTGATGCTGCTCAAAGAAATTATGCTACAACTGAAAAGGAATTGTTAGCTGTAGTCTTTGCTTGTGATAAGTTTAGACCCTATATTGTTGATTCTAAAGTTACAATTCATACTGATCATGCTGCAATTAGATACCTTATGACAAAGAAAGATGCTAAGCCAAGGCTTATTAGATGGGTACTTCTGTTGCAAGAATTTGATTTACATATTATAGATAGGAAAGGTGCTGATAATCCTGTTGCTGATAATTTGTCTAGATTGGAAAATATTGCTTATGATCCTGTTCCTGTTAATGATAGTTTTCCAAATGAACAATTGGCTGTAATAAAGGTGAGCTCATGAGAGAGCCCTTGGTATGCAGATTATGCTAACTTTATTGTTTTGAAGTATTTGCCTCCAACCTTTTCAGCCTAGCAAAGGAGGAAATTTTTATGATTTGAGGCATTATTTTGGGATGACCCACACTTATATAAAGAAGGAGTGGATGGTATTATGCGAAGATGTGTTCCCTAATATGAACAACATGAGATATTGAATAAATGTCATGGAAGTGTTTATGGAGGACATCACGTCGGAGAGCAAAATGTTCTACAATCAGGTTTTTATTGGCCAACACTCTTCAAAGATGCAAGGAAATTTATTTTATCTTGTGATGAATGTCAAAGAGTTGGTAATATCTCCAGACGTAATGAAATGCCTATGAATTATACTCTTGTTATTGAACCATTCGATTGTTGGGGATTCAACTTCATGGGACCTTTCCCTTCTTCAGACGGTAACACTCATATACTTGTCACTGTTGATTATGTTACTAAATGGGTAGAAGCTATACCTACAAAAAGTGCTGATGGTGAGACCTCTATAAAAATGCTTGTAGATATTATATTTCCTAGATTTGGAGTACCTAGATATATTATGACTAATGGAGGTTCTCATTTCATTCATGGAGGTTTTAGAAAACTTGCTAAGTATGGTATTAATCATAGAATTACTTCTGCTTATCACCCTCAAACCAGCGGTCAAGTAGAATTATCAAATAGAGAGATTAAAACTATCTTGTAAGACTGGTAATAAATCTAGAAAGAATTGGCCTAGCAAATTGAAAGAAGCGTTATGGGCTTATAGAACTGCTTATAAAATCCTATGAGAATGTCACCTTATAAAATGGTTTATGGAAAGCTTGTCATTTACCCTAGAACTAGAGCACAAAGCTTATTTGGCTGTTAGAGAATTAAATAAAGATCCTAAATTAGCCGGTAATAAGAGGTTGTTGCAATTAAGTTCTTTAGATGAATGGAGAAGTGAAGCTATGAAAATGCTAAACTCTTTAAAGAAAAAGCTAAGAAATGGCATGATAGAAGGATCATCAAAAGAGAATTCTAATGTTGGAGATCAAGTTCATTGTATCGGTCTCTGCCTCAGATTCTTTGCAGGGAAATTACTCTCCAAGTGGGAAGGACCATATGTTGTTGAGGAGGTGTATCGTTCAGGAGCAAAAATTAGCTCTTTCCAAGGCAATGCCACACAAGTGGTGAATGGACAAAGACTCAAGCATTATATCTCGGTGATTCTTATAATGTTGATGTTGATATTATTCAAGGGGAAACACCGGAGGCTTTCATCAAAGGACAAATTGACAACCGCCGTAATCGGACTTTGAATAGGTAATAAAGATAGGTAATAAAAGGTCCGCGTGTACCTTTCCGAACATTATTTCTGCTGTTTTTGGAAAATATGAAAAATTACGGAATCGAAACGGTGTGGAAAAGACGCGCGAGGGCGTGCCACCATAGGCCGCGTGCCCCACTCTACGCGCCGAGCCCAGTGGTCCTGCCGCCTCTGCCGTCCCGTTTCCACTCAAGCTGCCCGGAACCTTCCTTTTGTCGTAAAAATATTTGCTATAAAATCCCCCGGACCCCCGGAGGTCCGTAATATCGTTTTCTGCCGTGTTTTGTTTCGAGCTGTTTTCTGCCAGATCTCGGCTCGATCTAGATTCATCATGTTCGGCTGGAACTCGGGGAAGGACAAACTTTCTTTGAAGACGTCAAGCCAACTCGCACATGAACGAGCCGAAGATGCACCCCAAAGAGTTGCAGCTCTCCGGGATGGAGAGAGTTGCGTATCAAAGATGTCCGTGGTCCTACGGGAGAAGGAGCTTGGAAGATGTGGATGGAGAAGCTCGGAACAAGAGGCTTCTCAACTACAGAAGATGGCCGAGCGTGAAGTGGATATCTTCCACAGAATTGTCGAACTCATTGATGGACACAAGAAGGAGACCGCAAAGCTGTGGGACGATATTCTCACTTCACGACACCACCAACAAACCCCAAGCTCAACTCTATGATGTCCATAATCAGAACTGTGAGTATGAAAACAAGTTTAAGCGCATAAGTCATGCTGCTAGTTTCAGGTTTCCGGAGACCAAGATGTCTTTTGTTGATGGAGGGCCCTTTACCTTGGAAGTTTGATGATGAGAAGGATTCACCACCACCTAAGGAGTAATTCTTCATTGGTATTGGCATCCCCTTGGCTTGTTCCAAGCTTGGGGGAGTGCCGCGGTATCACATCACCACCTTTATCTTTTACTATCAAGTAGTGTCATATCATGAATAGGGAAGTTATCTTATGGAATAGTATGCAAAGTGGAAGTATCTCTCTTAGTTAGTTATCTATGTATCCGTTGGTGTGATCGTTATGGAATATTAATGAGAAGTCTTATCATTTACTTTTTGTACACCTTATTTTAGTTTGCAATCTCCATTATATGATTACTCTTGACATGAGTATTGATATCACTTTGGGAGCATCAAGTAAATCTATTTGGTTTTGGCAAACTTAGCATTAGTCAATAGCAACAACATCTTGATGTTTAATAGAAGATAGAAATACACTTAGATACATTACTCTATTATCTCTATGCCTAGTATTCTAAAGTTAAAATTGCTTGTACTTATGAGAAAGATGCATGATTGTTTCTATCATATGTATGTTTGTTTGTTTCCCTCAACCTTTATAAAGTTTGCTATCAAACCTGCTAGCCAAAGACCAGACGGAGAATGCTTCCTATACATCCATAACCTTAAATCAAACTTCCAGTGCCATGTCCAATATACCTACCTACTACATGGTATTTTCTCGCCATTCCAAGTAAATACTTCATGTGCTACCTTTAAATTATTCAAACTATACTACCTCTTATTTGTGTCAATGTTTTATAGCCCACGAGGAAGTATGTGGTGTTTTATCTTCAATCTTGTTGGGCTGACTTTCACTAATGGACTAGCGGCACATCCGCCTATCCAATAACTTTGCAATAAGAGGTCTGCAATGAGGTTCCTGAAATTTCAATTAATAACTCTATTAATAATTCTCTACATGTTTTGCTCTCGTATCTATCAAGAAGAAATCCAATTTTGCACACACTCCTCCATGGTATGTGAATGTTGGAAGGCACCCTGGTGATCGGCTAGCCATGGATTGAGAAAGCCAAGGTTGGGGGAGTGTCATCCTTAATAAAACTAAAATACATGTGTAAACAAAAGAGAAGGGGATGATCTACCTTGTTGGTGGAGAATGCCGTCCTCATGGGAGCCGCTCTTGAAGGCTTGTCTGGCAATGGGGTTAGAGTACCCGCTACTATTCGTAGACAACAACAAACACCTCTCAAAATCTTACTTTTTATTCTCTCTTTATATGATTTCAAACTTGAAAAGCTCTAGCACATGATTTAATCGCTGCTTCCCTCTGCGAAGGGTTACTGAGTCGCAAACCTATTTCCCCCATCTCAAGCAAGCAATTGAGTTGTTGTGAACCAATCATTTATGCTATGATTCACTTGATCATGTCTTTTATACTTTCTTGTTTAGTACCAATTTTATCTGGAATGAATATGACTTTGAAGTTATCAATGATTATGAAGAGATTGTTATGTTTAAATATGAAGGCTCAGCTATAAATTCTAATATGAAAGCTTTGCTTAGCACAATCCGTTAGTAGTTCTCTGACCAAGAACAAAGTTTGCCATCACCAACTATGATTTCTTATGCACTTTTACTTGTGATTTCTCTTTACTTATTTCAAGATGAGTTATATGAGGAAGTTGTTTACTAGAATGTCTTGTGTAAATGAACATGATGCTTCTTGTCCTATTTTATTTTATCGACTCTTCACTCCATAAACATGTGTTGCTTATCGAGCCCGCTTTCGCTTGGGACAAGCGAGGTCTAAGCTTGGGGGGAGTTGATACGTCCAATTTGCATCACTATTTTGTATCATAATTTGTTGTTATTCATTGATATTTCATATTGGAGACAATACTTATGTTATTTCATCTATTTTACATCCATCATCATTGGAGGATCAAGCACGGGAGCCAGGATTCTGCGGAAAAAGCACCGTCATAACGCAATATTTCGGAAGATCAATCGTGGAAGGGAATTTCACGAAATTCCTATTTTTCCAGATGACTGAGGAAGCCAAAAGGGGGAGCAGAGAGGAGCCACTGTAGGCCCAGACCACCGGCGCGGCCCAAGGCCCGGCCGCGCCACCCGTGCTCCTGGGGCCCCACACCCTTTCGCCTCTCTTCTTCGCGTACCTCTCGTCCAAACCTAAGCTACGTAGGATCCCTACGATGAGCATGCCCGCGCTCTCGCGTGGGCGAGAACACTCGTAGAGAGGGGAAGAGCTCTCACAAGCGTGAATCCGCCGGGAAATTCTCCTGAGAGGGGGAAATCGATCGCCATCGCTTATCGTCATCGAGCGGGATATCTCCATCATCATCATCATCTCCACCATCTACACCGCCATCACCACCGCTGCACTTCGTCACCGTAGCAATTCGAGTTAAATCTTGATTGTTTGATAGGGAAACTCCCCGCTGTTATTCTATACTTGTTGTAGATGCTATTGAGTGAAACCATTGGAACAAGGTTTATGTTCATATTGTTATTCATCATCATATCACCTCTCCGATTGTATTCCATATGATGTCTCGTGAGTAGTTCATTTAGTTTTTGAGGACATGGGTGAAGTCTAAATGCTAGTAGTGAATTATGGTTGAGTAATATTCAATGTTATGATATTTAAGTTGTGGTGTCATTCTTCTAGTGGTGTCGTGTGAACGTCGACTACACGACACTTCACCATTTATGGGCCTAGGGGAGTGCATCTTGTATTCGCTTGCTAATTGCGGGGTTGCCGGAGTGACAGAAACCTAAGCCCCCGTTAGTATATCGATGCAGGAGGGATCGCAGGATCTCAGAGTTTAAGGCTGTGGTTAGATTTATCTTAATTACTTTCTTGTAGTTGCGGATGCTTGCAGGGGTATAATCACAAGTATGTATTAGTCCTAGGAAGGAGGTGCATTAGCATAGGTTCACCCACACAACACCCTATCAAAACAATGAAGATTAATCACCTATATGAAAGCACTGGACTAAAATCCCCGTGTGTCCCTCGTGAACGTTTGGTCATTATAAGTAATCAAACCTGCTTGTCCTTTGTGCAAGGATTGGGCCACCTGCTGCAATTATTTCTCTCGCATTTTATTTTACTTGTACTTTTTATCTGCAATATCAAAACCCCCCGAATACTTGTCCGTGAGCATTTACAGTGTGAAACCTTCATCGAAACCGCTTTGTCAACACCTTCGTCTCACAGATCGACATTCTTACTTTATCAACATTACCACGATACACCCCCATACTCTGTGGGTCATCACCGCCACACTAGGGCGGGCGCGCCCCCCCGGGCCGCGCCAGCACCATGTGTGGGCCCCCTGTGGCCCCAGTCCCCCTCAGGTGTTCTGGGGTCTTCCGGGGAAAATAGGATGCCGGGTCTTCGTCATTTGACTCCAGGAATATTGCCCAATATTT
The DNA here is from genome assembly GCA_030979885.1 of Lolium multiflorum. Classification (NCBI taxonomy): domain Eukaryota; kingdom Viridiplantae; phylum Streptophyta; class Magnoliopsida; order Poales; family Poaceae; genus Lolium; species Lolium multiflorum. Next base: position 73,179,720 of record CM061748.1, on the reverse strand, counting down.
TCTGGAACCAAACAACAGAAATGTGAACTGGCACCGTGGCATCTTGTTAATAGGTTAGTTCCTGAAAAACGATAAAAACATTATAAAGTGTGAGCAAAACATGTAGGTATTGTCATAAAACAAGCATGGAACATTAGAAATTATGGATACGTTGGAGACGTATCAGAGATCCCCAAGCTTAGTTCCTACTCGTCCTCGAGTAGGTAAACGATAAAAAAAAAGAATAATTTCTGAAGTGACATGCTACCAACATAATCTTAATCATACTATTGCAAAGCATATGAGATGAACGAAGTGACTCAAGGCAATGATCTATATTTGCTAACAAATAGATAACATATAGGCAAAACTTTTCATGAATAGTACTTTCAAGACAAGCATCAAAAGTCTTGCATAAGAGTTAACTCATACAATAAATTCAAAGTAAAGGCATCAAGCAACACAAAGGAAGATATAAGTTTCAAATAGCTTGCTCTCAACTTTCAACATGCATATCTCATGGATAATTGTCACAAAGTAATATGATGAATGCAAATAAGGAAGTATGTAAGAATCAAGCACAGTTGACACACGTGTTTGCTTCTAAGATGGAAGGAAATGGGTAAACCGAACCCAACATAAAGTAAAAGATAGGCCCTTCGCAGTGGGAAGCCGGGATAAAATCATGTGCTAGAGCTTTTCAAGTTTTGAAATCATATAGAGAGCATAAAAGTAAAGTTTTGAGAGGCTTGTTGTTGTCAACGAATGGTAATGGGTACTTTAACTACCTTATCAACCAGACTTTCAAGAGCGGCTCCCATGAAGGACGTTATCTCTACCGGCAAGGTAGATCATCCCTCTTCTCTTTTGTTTACACATGTATTTTAGTTTTATTTATTAGATGACACTCCCCCAACCTTTGCTTACACAAGCCATGGCTAACCGAATCCGGGTGCCTTCCAACATTCACATACCATGGAGGAGTGTCTATTTGCAAAATTAAGCTGCTTACTGATAGATCGTGGCAAACACGTGAAGAGAATTATTAATGAAAGCTATTAATTGGGGCAATCCCATTGCCAGCACTTTTTGCAAAATTATTGATAAGCGGATGAAGCCACTAGTCCATTGTGAAATTCTGTCAGAAATGACAAGGTTCAAAGATAAAACACCACATACTTCTCATGAGCTATAAAACACTAACACAAATTGAGAAGTTAAGGAATGAATTTTTGAAAGGTAGCACATGAAGTATTTGCTTGGAATGGCAAGAAATACCACGCAGTAGGCAGATATGGTGGACACAAATGGCATAGGTTTTGCTCAAGGTTTTGAGCACGAGAAGCATTCCCTCTCTGTACAAGGCTTTGGAGCAAGGTTGTTTAAGGCAAACACAAGTATGAACTAGTACAACAAACTTACATAAGAACATATTGCAAGCATTATAAGACTCTACACTGCCTTCCTTGTTGTTCAAACACTCTTACCATAAAATATCTAGACCTTAGAGAGACCAATCATGCAAACCAAATTTCAAAAAGCTCTACGGTAGTTTCTCCACTAATAGGTTTAAACCACATGATGCAAGAGAAACATGATCTACTTGAGAGCTCAAAACAATTGCCAAGTATCAAATTATCCAAGACAATATGAAGCATTTTCTGTTTCCAACCAAATAACAATAAGTGCAGTGGTTTTCAACTCCGCCATGAACATTAAAATAAAGCTAAGAACACCATTGTTCATATGAAAAGCGGAGCGTGTCTCTCTCTCCCACACAAGGATTGCTAGGATCCGAATTTATTCAAACACAAACAAAAATAAAAACAAACAAACGCTCCAAGTAAAGAACATATGATGTGGATCACTATTTTGTATCATAATTTGCTGTTATTCATTGATATATTTCACATTGGGACACAATACTTATGTTATTTCATCTATTTTGCATGTTTCATCATTATTGGAGGATCAAGCACCTGAGCCAGGATTCTGCTGGAAAGCACCGTGAACGCAATATTTCGGAAGATCAACTGGGGAAGGAAATTACACGTAAATTCCTATTTTCCGTATGACGGAGGGAGCTGTGAGTGGGGAGAAGAGGGAGCTACAGGGCTCAGACCACGTGCCGGTGCGGCCCATGGCTCCCGCCGCGCGACCTCCGTGGTGTGGGGGGCCATGCCCCTTTGTCTCCATTTCTTCGCGTACCCCTTCGTCCCAAACCGGCTGACTAGGAGAACTCACGAAGAGTTAGCAGGGCCGCCTCGCGGGGCGGAGAACACCAGAGAGAAAGAGCTCTCCGGCGGGCAGGAATCCGCTCGGGGAAATTCCCTCCCGGAGGGGAAATCGACGCCATCGCCATCATCATCGAGCGGACATCATTCTTATCATCATCATCATCATCATCATCTCCACCATCTACACCGCCATCACTACCGCTGCACCTCGTCACCGCTGTAACAATTTGGGTTGGATCTTGATTGTTTGATAGGGGAAACTCTCCCGGTGATATTCTCTACTTGTTGTAGATGCTATTGAGTGAAACCATTGAACCAAGGCTTATGTTCAGATTGTTATTTATCATCATATCACCTCTGATTGTATTCCATATGATGTCTCGTGAGTAGTTCGTTTAGTTCTTGAGGACATGGGTGAAGTCTAAATGCTAGTGGTGAATTATGGTTGAGTAATATTCAATGTTATGATATTTAAGTTGTGGTGTCATTCTTCTAGTGGTGTCGTATGACGTTCACTACACGACACTTCACCATCAGGCCTAGGGGAGTGCATCTTGTATTCGGTTGCTAATTGCGGGGTTGCCTGAGTGACAGAAACCTGAGCCCCCGTTAGTATATCGATGCAAGAGGGATAGCAGGATCTCAGAGTTAAGGCTGTGGTTAGATTTATCTTAATTACTTTCTTGTAGTTGCGGATGCTTGCAAGGGGTATAATCACAAGTATGTATTAGTCCTAGGAAGGGCGGCACATTAGCATTTCACCCATACAACACTTATCAAAACAATGAAGATTATTTAGCCACATGAAGCGAAAGTACTAGACTAAAATCCCCGTGTGTCCTCAAGAACGTTTGGTCATTATAAGTAAACAAACCGGCTTGTCCTTTGTGCTAAAAAGGATTGGGCCACTCGCTGCAATTATTTTCTCTCGCATTTTATTTACTCGTACTTTATTCATCTGTTACATCAAAACCCCTTGAATACTTGTTTGTGAGCATTGCGTTGAATCCTTCATCGAAACCGGCTGCCAACACCTTCTGCTCCTCGTTGGGATCGACATTCCTACTTATCGAAGATACTACGATACACCCCCTATACTTGTGGGTCATCAAGACTATTTTCTGGCGCCGTTGCCGGGGAGTGAAGCGCTATTGGTAAGTGGAATTGGTAAGGAAAACCTTTACTGTTTGTGCGGATTTTATTTCTACCGCTCGCTATAAGTCATTGCGTGGAGAGATCTTCTCTTCAATTTCTATTTGGGAAATCTACTTCTACTGCAACGGTAGTGGATGAAGCGCCAGGTGAGGAAGTAGTACCATATAAAATACCTATGAAAATTATTGAACGTGCTATGGATAACCGCTATGAAGGGGATGGAACTGTCCATCCCGGTGATCATTTACTGTTTTTGCATGAACTATGCGGGTTATTCAAATGTGCAGTATTTCTATGAATGAAGTTAGAAAGAAACTATTCACTATATCGTTGTCTGGTAAAGCAGCACTGGTATAAATTGCTCAAGAATGGTGATTCTATTGATTGGGAGGACATTGTGCCTTTATTTATTCCAAATTTTATCCTCCAAGTGAAATTCACAAAAATCGAACCGCATATAATTTCTGGCCTCATGATGGCAGAGAGTATTGCCCAAGCTTGGGGGAGATTGAACTTTAATGCTCAAATTCCCCATTCATGAGCTTCCCGGTAATGTTATTATTGATAATTTCTCATGCAAGACTTTCTTTCAAGACAAGACCTGCCTGTACTTCTTGTTCTGTATCATTTACACGCAACAAAGAAGAGTTTAAAAGGGACCTTCTTGATCGGATCCAATAAAATACTGAAGGATGGGAAAACGACAAAGATAGAGAATCGTGTATAATTTATGATTATAAATGCATTGAAGCTTTTATGGATACCGATAAATTTCTGTAATATGAGTGCTACATATGGTCTTGATTCCCAAGTTGTTGCAAATCTTTATAAAAGCTTTTGCCTCTCATTATGAATTGCCTAAGAAGAATTTTTGATAAGTATCATGAACCGTATAAAGATGAAATTGATCTGTAAACAAATGTGTAGTGATTGAAACCGTTGATAATGTTATTCCTGAAGTTTATATTAACTCCTTTCCCGGCTAAAATGAAGGAGTACTGTCATATCTAGTGCGGTTAATAAAAGTGAAAAGAAACCTAAAGAACTTTGAAGAACAAATTAAAATCGAACCGCTGCTGCAATAGTTAAAGATCTTGTGACTAAAATGTGGAGGATGGTCATATTATTTTCTCGTGAAGATGCTTCTACTATTGTTTCACATCCTAATAAACCCAAACAAGTTAGTGTTCCTATGTTATCCGTTAGAATTGGTGATCATTGCTATTATGGTTTGTGTGAATTGGTGTAAGTGTTAGTGCTATTCCTCATATGAGCTTTACACGGAGATTATGCATGAAATTGGTTCTGTGAACTTGAAGATATTGATGTGATTATTCATTTGGGCTATTAGAGAAACTATTTCTCCAACCTATATTGTTCGAGATGTGGAAGTCTTCATGTGGTAAGATTAAATATCCCACTGACTTTTTGGTACTTGGTCACAAGTATGATCATTGTCCTATCATTTTTGTAGACCTTTTCTAAATACTTCTGAGGAGCTATTATAGATTGTAAGAAAGAAAAAATTTGACTAGATTTGCTAGAACCTTATGAATTTAACTTTTCTAAATTTACTAAAACTCCTTATAAAGCCGACTTGCCTAGTAATGATTTTAAAATGGAGTAGTGGTGTATCTATTGTTCTTGTTCCTAATAATCCTTGCAGCAACATTTGGAGAATAGTGAAAGTGGAGCTTTTAGGAAAGAAAGAGATGAGCTTGAGGAAATTTTTCTTCGCCAACTATTCTCAAGCATGATTTACCGGTGGAAGATTTGGGTACAACACCGCCACCAAAGGAAGATCCCGTTTTCGATTTAAAGCCTTTACCCTGATAATCTTAAATATGCTCATATTGATGATAAGAAAATATATCCCGTTATTATTAGTTCTAAGCTTTCAGAGATTGAGGAAGAAAGGTTATTGGAAATATTGAAGAAACACCCAGGAGCTATTGGCTATACTCTTGATGATTTGAAAGGGATTTCTCTCTCCTTCTATTTGCCAACATGCTATTAATATGGAAGATGATGCAAACCCTGTTGTTGAACATCAGCGCTGTCTATTCCGAAGATGAAGGAGGTAGTAAGGAATGAGGTATTAAAACTTTGAAGCCGGTATTATATATCCTATTCCGATAGTAGATGGGTTAGTCCCGTGCATTGTGTTCCTAAGAAGGAGGAATGACCGTTGTGCCTAATGATAATGATGAGCTTATTCTCAAAGAATAGTTGTAGGGTATAGAATGTGCATTGATTTTCTAAAAGTTAATAAATTAAGAAAGATCATTACCCTTACCCTTTTATTGATCAAATGTTAGAAAGGTTATCTAAAAATACTCATTTTTGCTTTCTTGATGGTTATTATGGTCTGGGCTTTCACAAATTGCTGTTAAAGCTAAAGATCAAGAGAAACCACTTTTATTTGTCCTTATGGAACTTATGCTTATAGGCGTATGCCTTTTTGGTTTATGTAATGCTCCCGCTACTTTTCAAAGATGCATGTCCTATTTTTCATGGTTTTTGCTAAAGTATTGTAGAGGTGTTCATGGATGATTTTTCTGTCTATGGGAATTCTTGTGATAATTGCTTGCGAAACCCTCGATAAAGTTTTGCAGAGATGTGAAGAAACTAACCTTGTTCTTAATTGGGAGAAATGCCACTTTATGGTTAATGAAGGAATTGTATTGGGACATAAAATCTCCGAGAAAGGTATTGAAGTTGATAGAGCTAAAGTTGAAGCAATTGAGAAGATGCCCCTATCCCAGGGATGTTAAATGTATTCGTAGTGTTCTTGGTCATGTTGGGTTTTATAGGAGATTTATTAAAGATTTCTCTAAAATTTCAAAGCCTCCTACTAATCTTCTTCAAAAAGATGTACCTTTGTTTTTGATGATGATTGTAAGGAAGCTTTGAAACTCTAAAGAAAGCCTTAACAAACTGCTCCCGTAGTTGAACCTCCCCGATTGGAATTTGGCTCTTGAAATTATGTGTGATGCTAGTGTTTTTGCTGTAGGCGCTGTTCTTGGACAAAGAGTGGATAAAAAATTAAATGTTATTCATTATGCTAGGAAGACTCTTGATGCTGCCCAAAGAAATTATGCTACAACTGAAAAGGAATTGCTAGTTGTAGGCTTTGCTTGTGACAAGTTTAGACCCTATATTGTTGATTCAAAAGTCACAATTCATACTGATCATGCTGCAATTAGATACCCTATGACAAAGAAAGTTGCTAAGCCAAGGCTTATTAGATGGGTACTTTTGTTGCAATTGATTTATATATTATAGATAGGAAAGGTGCTGATAATCCCGTTGCCGATAATTTGTCTAGATTGGAAAATATTGCTTATGATCCTGCTCCTCTGTTAATGATAGTTTTCCAATGAACAATTGGTCGTAATAAGGGTGAGTCACCATGTAGAGAGCCTGCATGCGGACATGCTAACTTTATTGTTTTAAGTATTTGCCTAACCTTTCAGCTCAGCAAAGGAGGAAATTCTTTTAAGATGTTTTGAGGCATTATTTTTGGGATGACCCACACTTATATAAAGAAGGAGTGGACGGTATTATGCGAAGATGTGTTCCTGAATATGAACAACAGGAAATATTGAGTAAATGTCATGGTAGAGTTTATGGAGGACATCACGCTGGAGATAGAACCGCGCAAAAGGTTCTGCAATCAGGTTTTTATTGGCCAACACTCTTCAAAGATGCAAGGAAGTTTATTTTATCTTGTGATGAATGTCAAAGAGTTGGTAATATCTCTAGACGCAATGAAATGCCCATGAATTATACTCTTGTTATTGAACCATTCGATTGTTGGGGACTTCATGGGTCCTTTCCCTTCTTCATAAGGTAACACTCATATACTTGTCGCTGTTGATTATGTTACTAAATGTGTAGAAGCTATACCTACAAAGAGTGTCGATGGTGAGACTCTATAAAACGCTTGTAGATGTTATATTTCCCTAGATTTGGAGTACCTAGATATATTATGACCGATGGAGGTTCCTCATTTTATTCATGGAGGTTTTAGAAAACTCTTGCTAAGTATGTATTAATCACAGAATTGCTTCCGCTTATCACCTCAAACTAGTGGTCAAGTAGAATTATCAAATAGAGAGATTAAAGTTATCTTGGGAAAGACTGTTAATAAATCTAGAAAGAATTGTAGCAAATTGAAAGAAGCACTATGGGCTATAGAACTGCTTATAAAAATCCTATGGGAATGTCACCTTATAAAATGGTTTATGGAAAAAAGCTTGTCATTTACCTTTAGAACTAGAGCACAAAGCTTATTGGGATGTTAGAGAACCAAATAAAGATCCGAAACCCGCTCTGCACAAGAGGTTGCTACAATTGAGTTCCTTAGATGAATGGAGAAGTGAAGCTTATGTGAAAATGCTAAACTTTTTAAAGAAAAAGTTAAGAAATGGCAGATAGAAGGATTATCAAAAGAGAGTTTAATATTGGGGATAAAGTCCTATTGTAACGGTCTCGTCTCAGATTCTTTGCAGGGAAATTACTCTCGAAGTGGGAAGGACCATATGTTGTTGAGGAGGTGTATCGATCAGGAGCAATTAAAATTAGCTCTCTCCAAGGCAATGCCACACAAGTGGTGAATGGACAAAGACTCAAGCATTATATCTCGGGTGATTCTTATAATGTTGATGTTGATATTATTCAAGTGGAAACACCGAGGCTTTCATCAAAGGACAAATTGACAATCCGCCAGAACTCGACTTTGAGAATAGGTAATGAAGATGTAATAAAAAAGTCCGCGTTACCTTTCCGAACAATATTTTTGCTGTTTTTGAAAATATGAAAAATTACTGAATCGAAACGGAGAGTAAAGACGCGCGAGGGCCCGCTACCATAGGCCGCGTCCCACCGTCGCGCCGACCTATGGTGATACCAAGGCCCCGTTTCCACTGCTGCCTGAACCTTCCTTTTATCGTAAAAATATTTGCTTAATCCCCCGGACCCCCGGAGGTCCGTATATCGTTTTCTCATCGTGTTTTGTTTTGAGCTGTTTTCTGCCAGGATCTGTCTTGATCTAGAAGCACCATGGTTTCAACAAGGACAAGGGACCTTGAAGGAAGATATTCAAGACCCGGAACTCGAAGGAAGAAGACGAAGTGAGGATGAGAAGAAGTGGAGGAAGCCCAAGTGTACACCAGCGTGCCACCGCGTGGTATCGTTGATACTGTCCATCCAACATCAAGAGGAGTGCACGACTCGCTACCGGAGGAGCGGTTCCACGTCATTACTTGGCTCCAAGGACATCTTCTCCCGAGCAATTACAACCTTACTGCAATCTAATCTACGATCGTCAAACCGAAAGGACCCCCAAGGTCCAAGTGGTTGGGATATAGATCATTCTAACATTGCAGGAGAGATGAAATCTGAAGCCGAAGGATGGGGAAACAACTCTAGAAGTTGGGACACCACCCGACATGATTATGAGCCGCGTTGAGCACAACTCGAACTGATTCGCAACCTCACCTATGAGATTGAAGATTTAAAGGAGCTTGTTAAGAAGCTTGTCAAGAAGAATCCATCACCATCATCACCGAAAGAGTAATTCATCATCGGTATTGGCATCCCCTTGGTTTGTTCCAAGCTTGGGGGAGTGCCGGGGTATCACATTATCACTACCCTTATCTTTTACTATCAAGTAGTGTCATATCATGAGTAGGGAAGTTATTATATGGAATAGCATGCAATGTGGAAGTATCTCCCTTAGTTGGTTATCTATGTATCCGTTGGTGTGAGTTATCGTTATGGAATATTAATGAGAAGTCTTATCATTTACTTCTTGCACACCTTATTTTAGTTTGCAATCTCCATTATATGATTACTCTTGACATGAGTATTGATATCACTTTTGGAGCATCAAGTAAATCTATTTGGTTTTGGCAAATTTAGCATTGGTCAATAGCAACAACACCCTGATGTTTAAATAAAGAGAGAAATACACTTAGATACATTACTCTATTATCTCTATGCTAATGAGTTTAATATTCTGAGGTTAAAATTGCTTGTGCTTATGAGAAAGATGCATGATTGTTCTATCATATGTATATTTGTTTGTTTCCTCATCCCTTTATGCTTACATCAAACCTGCTAGCCAAAGACCAGACGAGGGAATGTTTCTCATACATCCATAACCTTAGACCAAACCTGTTAATTGTGTCCACCATACCTACCTACTACATGGTATTTTTCTTCCATTCCAGTAAATACATCATGTGCTACCTTTAAATAATTTAAACTATACTACTCCTTATTTGTGTCAATGTTTTATAGCTCAGGAGGGTATATGGTGTTTATCTTTCAATCTTGTTAAGCAGATTTTCACCAATGGACTAGCGGCGCATCCGCTATCCAATAACTTTGTAATAAGAGCCGGCAACGGGGTTCCCAGCCTCAATTAATAATCTTCATTAATAATTCTCTTCACATGTTTTGCCCTGATTTATCAGCAAGCAACTTAATTTTGCAATAGACACTCCTCCATGGTATGTGAATGTTGAAGGCACCCGAGGATTCGGTTAGCTATGGATTGAGAAAGCCAAGGTTGGGGAGGCCATCCTTAATAAAACTAAATACATGTAAACAAAAGAGAAGGGGATGATCTACCTTGCTGGTAGAGATGCCGTCCTCATGGGAGCCAGCCTTGAAGGTCTGTCATAAGGGCGTTAGAGTGTTCACACATTCGTTGACAAATAACAAACACCGCTCAAAATCTTACTTTTATACTCTTTTATATGATTTCAAAACTTGAAAAGCTCTAGTACATGATTTAATCGCTTTCCTCTGCGAAGGGCCTATCTTTTACTTTTTTGTTGAGTCAGTAAACCTATTTCCCTCTATCTCAAGCAAGCAATTGAGTTGTTGTGAACCAATCGTTTATGCTATGATTGAGTTAATCATGTCTTTTATACTTTCTTGTCTAGTACCAATCTTATCTGAATGAATATGACTTCGAAGTTATCAATGATTATGAGGAGATTGTTATGCTTGAATATGAAAGCCCAGCTATATAAAATTCTTATATAAAAGCTTTGCTTAGAAGTACAATCCGCTAGTAGTTCTCTGACCAAGAACAAAGTTTGCCATCACCAACTATGATTTCTCATGCACCTTTACTGGTGATTTCTCTTTACTTATTTCAAGATGAGTTATATGAGGAAGTTGTTTACTAGAATGTCTTGTGTGAATGAATATGATGCTTCTTGTCCGTATTTTATTTATCGACTCTTCACTCCATAAACATGTGGTCTTGTTTATTGAGCTCAGTTTCGCTTGGGGACAAGCGGGGTCTAAGCTTGGGGGGAGTTGATACGTCCAATTTGCATCACTATTTTGTATCATAATTTGCTGTTATTCATTGATATATTTCATATTGGGACACAATACTTATGTTATTTCATCTATTTTGCATGTTTCATCATTATAGGAGGATCAAGAATCGGAGCCAGGATTCGCTAGAAAAAGCACCGCGAACGCAACATTTTGGAAGATCAATCATGGAAGGAAATTACACGAAATTCCTATTTCTTCCGCATGACGGAGGGAGCCGTGGCGGTGGAGAAGAGGGGAGCCAAGGCGGCCTGCACACAGCCGCGCGCCCATGGCCTCGGTCGCCACCCCGGTGGGTGTGGGGGCCCCATGTGCCCCTTTCGGGCCCTTCTTTCTTCACGTATCTCTTCGGCCCCGAAAACCGAAGCCACGGGGAGAACCTCACGAAGAGTTACAGCCTCCTCTGCGGGGCGGAGAAACACCAGAGAAAAGAGCTCTCCGGCTGGCAGGAATCCGCCGGGGAATTCCCTCCCGGAGGGGAAATCGACGCCATCGTCATCGAGCTGGACATCATCTCCATCATCATCATCATCATCTCCACCATCTACACGCCATCACCACCGCTGCACTTCGCCGCCGTAACAATTTGGGTTGGATCTTGATTGTTTGATAGGGAAACTCTCCCGGTATATTCTCTACTTGTTGTAGATGCTATTGAGTGAAACCATTGGAACCAAGGCTTATGTTCAGATTGTTATTTATCATCATATCACCTCCGATTGTATTCCATATGATGTCTCGTGAGTAGTTCGTTTAGTTCTTGAGGACATGGGTGAAGTCTAAAATGCTAGAGTGAATTATGGCTGAGTAATATTCAATGTTATGATATTTAAGTTGTGGTGTCATTCTCCTAGTGGGTCGTGTGAACGTCGACCACACGACACTTCTCACCATTTATGGCCTAGGGGAGTGCATGTTGTATTCGGTTGCTAATTGTGGGTTGCCGGGACAGAAACCTGAGCCCCGTTAGTATATCGATGCAAGAGGGATCGCAGAATCCATAGTTTAAGGTTGTGGTTAGATTTATCTTTAATTACTTGTAGTTAAGTATGCTTGCAAAAGGTATAATCACAAGTATGTATTAGTCCTAGGAAGGCGGTGCAATAGCATAGGTTCACCCACACAACACTTTCTTGTCAAAACAATGAAGATTATTTAGCTACATGAAGCGAAAGTACTAGACAAAATCCCCGTGTGTCCTCAAGAACGTTTGGTCATTATAAGTAAACAAACCGGCTTGTCTTTGTGCTAAAAAGGGGCCACTCGTTGCAATTATTTCTCTCGTATTTTACTTACTCGTACTTTCTATTCATCTGTCACATCAAAACCCCTTGAATATTTGTTTGTGAGCATTTACAGTGAATCTTCATCGAAACTGCTGCCAACACCTTCTGCTCCTCGTTGGGATCGACATTCTTACTTATCGAAGATACTACGATACACCCCCTATACTTGTGGGTCATCAAGCACATATGATGTGACCGAATAAAAATATAGTTTCAATAGAAGAAACCTGATAAGTTGATGAAGAAGGGGATGCCTTGGGCATCCCCAAGCTTAGACGCTTGAGTCTTCTTAAAATAAGGATGAACCACTTGGGCATCCCTAAGCTTAGACTTTTCACTCTTCTTGATCATATATCATCCTCCTCTCTACCCTTGAAAACTTCCTTCACACCAAACTTCTATAAACTTCATTAGAGGGGTTAGTAATCAAAAAACTTTAATCCATGGTCCTGTAGTGATACATTGCAAGAACTCAATAAAACATTAGCTATAGCTCTCCACGTCAGCCTCACTTAAAGTTCACAAGAGACAATGCAAAAAACAGAGACGGAATCTGCCAAAACAGAACAACCAGTAAACACGAATTTTAAAATGGTACTTCCGTTGTTCAAATCAGAAAACTTAAAACTACTGAAAGTTGCGTACATATCTGAGGATCACGCACGTAAATTGGCAGATTTTTCTGAGTTACCTACATAGAAATCTACTAAAATTATGATGATAGAAATCTGTTTCTGCCGTAAATCCAAAATCTAGTATCAACCTTCTATTAGAGACTTCACTTGGCACAACAATGTAATAAAATAAAGATAAGGAGAGGTTGCTACAAATAGTAACAACTTCCTTAAGACACAACAAAATGTAGTAGCAAAATAAAGACATGGGTTATCTCCCAAGAAGTGCTTTTTACAGCCATTAAGATGGCTCAAAGACTTTAATGATGCTCACATAAGAACGAGAGTTGAAGCAAAGAGAGCATCAAAAAGCAAGTCTAAACACATTTAAGTCTAACCCACTTCCTATGCATAGAAATCTTGTAAACAAATAAATTCATGAAGAACAAAGTGACAAGCATAAGAAGATAAAACAAGAGTAACTTCAAAAATTTTAGCATATAGAGAGGTGTTTTAGTACCATGCAAATTTCTACAACCATATTTTCCTCTCTCATAATAATTTTCAGTAGCTTCATGGATAAACTCAATAATATAACTATCACATAAAGCATGCTTTTCATGATTCACAAACACATAATTTTTATCAAGCTCTAAAATAATAGGATTAAAACTTTCAAACCCACTCTTATCAATAATATAACAAGATGATTGATCAATCTCAAAAGATATGGGACTCATAGATAAACTTAAGAACTCTCCAATCCCATTTTCATTAGTAGTACAATTAATAGTATCAAGTAACATATAGACCATCATCTAGAGATTTATCATAAACATTTGCCAAGTAAAACTCTTTAGTACCTGCATTTCGACATTAGGCACAAACAAAGCATTATTACAAGATTTATCAAAGTAGCATGGATTATCATAAACAACAGATGGCATAATTATTCTCACAAGTTTTACCTATAGGGAATATTTCAAGAGAATCCACAGGAACATAACATTCATCCTCTTTCGGTAAGCATGAAGGACAATCAAATAGTGTAAGAGATAAAGAGTTACTCTCATTAGAAGGCTGGCATGGGTAGCTAATCCATTCTTCCTTCTTTTCATCACTCTCCTCTTTTTCATCCAATGAGCTTTCAGGTTCATCAATTCTTTCATCCAATGAGCTTTCTGTGTTCATCAATTTCTTCTTCCACTAGTTCCCGCAAATTGTGAGTGCATTCTGGTGCATTAAAGTCTCTCTTCATAATCAATGATATAAGGATTATCACTCTAGCTTTCTATGCAAAAATTAAAGATAGAAGAGACATAATCTTTAAGGTTCTTACAAACAAGACAAGTTTCATAATTCTTAGATATGAAGGATTCTATCTCCGAGGCTCCCATAAATAAGACAAATTGTTCTACCTCTTCAAACCAAAATTAATATAGCTATTCCAATTATATAGTTCTTAATTAAAATTTCCTCACTAAAGCCACATTGAAATTTAAGATGTTTCTAGTATCCTGTTCAGAGCAACAGTTTATATCATAGGTTAAGCAAGATTTTAGCAATTGTATTTAATTTTTCTATCACATCACTCATAACTTTTCCCTTTCTCGATTCTCTATAATTATTATATAATTCTATAAGCTCCAAATAGGTTGTAGAATTCTCCCATAATAAAGCGCTTTTTAATTTTTAGGTTTTTCAAATTTTTTATGGATTTTCGGGTATATAGGGGAAAATAAAACAAGACAAATAGAAACTAAGCAAAAGTAAACTAGGCAAAATAATACTAGACAGAAATAAACTAAGCACAAATAAACTAGACATAAATAAACTAGCAAGACAAAATAAAAATAAAAGCAGAGAGAGAGGTAGAGTGTACTCCCAGTGAACTTATGAGTAGAGCTATGCCTCCACGGCAACGGCGCCATAAAATAGTCTTGATGACCCACAAGTATAGGGGGATCGCAACAGCTTCGAGGAAGTAAAACCCAAATTTATTGATTCAACACAAGGAGGTAAAGAATACTTATAAGCCTAAACAACTGAGTTGTCAATTCAACATGAAAAAGCACTAGCAACATGGGTGATGTGAAAGCAACAGTAATATGAGAGCAAGAGTAATGAATACAAAGAAAGTAGTGTGCATAATATGAGAGCAATGGCACCAAAAAATAGTTGACACTACTTCCAATGTCATGTAGAACGAGTATATGATGAGGATGACCTGGAAGTCTCAATATCTACACTAGTGGTAACTCTCCAATAATAAGTGACAATTACAGATGGGCAATTGATAGGATTGAAATAGCACTAAGACAACATCAAGATTATTAATCATGTAGGCATGTTTTCCATATATAGTCATACGTGTCAGTAATGAGAAATTTAGACAACATATTTGTCCTACCACCGTGCACTGCCTCTAGAATTCCACCTGAATTAAGGCACTCTTTTAATAGAGCACCGGAGCAAAGCATTAACACTCCGTGAAAACATGGTGATCCTCATACCTACGCCTTCCTCCGGTTATCCCAATTTCTATCACTTTGGGCCTCGGGTTCCGGACATATACATGTGCAAACAACTTGTAGATACAATCTAAGCAAAAAGTATAGAGCTTAAACTCAAGATGATGCCACTGGCCCTAGTGACAAGTATTAAGCATAACAAGATTGCAACAACAATAACTTCACAAACTTTATAGACAGACTAATCATAATGTAACAATCCATCTGATCCAACAAACACAACACCTATTACATCGATGAATCTCAATCAGGGCAAGGCAGCTCATGAGACACAAGCATATGGGAGAGAATACCAACTAGCAAGCCAGAACCCGTAGTCCATGGGAACTACTCACGGAGCATGATGGAGGCGGTGGCGTTGATGGAGATGGCTTCCGGGTACTCCCCTGTCCCTACAGGTGCCGAATCAGAGATTCTGTCCCCCTCAATTGAGTGTTTCGCGATGATGGCGGCGCCCCTGGAGTCTGAGTTTCGTCCAATTGGTATCGCGTTTTTAGGTCGAAAGGGCTTATATAGGCTAAGAGATCGGAGTCTGAGGGGTACGGGAGTCGCCACACAACATGGCGGTGCCTCCGGGCCGCGCCAGCACTAAGGTGTGGGGCCCTTGGGCCTCCCCTCTGGTCCCCCTCAGGTGCTCTGGAAGCTTCCCGGAAAAATAGGATGTTGGGTCTTCGTTTGCCGATTCCGAGAATATTGCCCGAATAGCCTTTCTGGAACCAAAAACAAATGTAAAACATGAACTGCACTCAGGCATCTTGTTAATAGGTTAGTTCCGGAAAACGCATAAAAACATTATAAAGTGTGAGCAAAACATGTAGGTATTGTCATAAAACAAGCATGGAACATCAGAAATTATGGATACGTTGGAGACGTATCAAGAATTTATATAGACAAAGGTTTGTCTATTTGTCTGATGGTATAGCTAGCTATAGGTGCTAAGTGTTCATGGTTGACTAGATAGGATCAACCCTTGCTGGATTTCCTTGGTGGTGTCAGTGTTTTGATCCAACCAATGTTCCCTTGGTTGATTAACCTATTGGCTTCTTCCATATTTGCTTGCACCAAATGGTTTAGTAACCAGATGATGACACAAACAGGGTTTCTACCCTTTTTGCTTCTGTGACATATGCACATGCTTAATTATGAGCAAAACCATGGTTTGCTCATGTTTATTTGGTATACCTCACTCCAGCTCCTAGAAATTTGGTGTTGGTGGAGGATTGCTTCTGTGATGCTTGGTTTGCTTGCCCTGCTCCTCCTTGCAAGCTTGTGGTGCTTGATTAAATTCTGTGGCTGTTTGAGTAGGTTGAACAACAGTGACTGTTCTTCCTGTTCTTGTTGTTCTTGTGTTCTTGGTGAACTTACTCAGGAGCTTGTGTCGATGGAATGGTTAGGGTTTGGATGGAAAAAGGTTTTATATCATCCTCTCTTTGCTCTCCTGGTCGACAGCTGAGCCTGGCACCATTTTGGTGACTCCCCTGGCTTGTGTGTGCTGTTGTGCATGCACATAGCCTGGTGAGCTGCCTGTGTGGTTCCCTGTTGGGACTTGGTCCATTTGGTGGATCAGCTCGGCTGATCTTGATAATATCCTCTCCAGTTCATTATTTCTTTGCTAACCTGCCAAGTGGCAATGCCACTTGGCATAACTTGTGTTTGCTTTGTGTGTGTTTACAGGGATCAAGGTGATGATCAAGATGAAGTGCAAGATCATCTTGATTCAAGATCTCATGAAGATCAACTTGTAGTTTAGGATAGATCATTTCATTGTAATTTTCTTTCTTTTTCTTTTTCCATTTTGTCAATTCTTGTAATGTGTTGTAATATTTTATATTCCAAATCTGAATATTGTAAAGACAATGTATGTTGTGTGATTATCAATAAAGCTCCAATTTTCCTTAATGAGCTTTGTATAATAGTTGTACTAGTTATATTCTTTATTATTTATAATTTGCTTAATGAATTTCCTCACAATTCAACAATTTGAAATTCAATCATGCAACTGCCAGCACTATCTCTCCTCTCTCAAAACCCTAAGTTAATTATGAACTAAAACCCTAACTCTATTAGGAACCCTAGTTCCATAATTTGTCGAGAGAGAAATCCTGTCCCCCGATGCAAGCAGTTTTCAGCGAAATTTCCCCACAATTTACGATGCAATGCACATCCCTTTCTAAAATCTACCCCTCGATCGTCTCTAAACCTGGGACATTACAGTTTTGAGATCAAGCAATCAAGTGAAGGGACTTTCATCAATCAAGCAAAATATTCCAGATATTTAAAATAAGTTCAAGATGACTTGATGAAGTGTAGCCACTCCTATGGTTACCAAATGTCATCTTGCATTAGATCCTAATGGTAAAAGAGGTGGATCAAAAGGTATATCGTCTCCATGATTGGATCCTTGCTTTGCCTTTGTGCATCTAGACCGACAGTGTTGAGTGTTGGTGTGTGCAAGGTATCAAGCTTCTCCTAAGGATTGATGATGGTTTCTAAAAGAATCTTCGATAATTAGTTGATACCTCAAGATATGGTATTTGTATCCTAAAGGTCTGTTTTATTCTCAATGGATACACCGATGCGGATTGGGTGGGAGACAAGGATGATAGGAAATCAACCTCCGGGGCTTGCCAATTCCTTGGTAGGTCCTTGGTGTGTTGGTCTTCTAATAAGCAAAATTGTATATCTCTCTCCATCGCCGAAGCCGAATATGTTGCCGCCGCAAGTGGATGCACCCAATTGTTATGGATAAGGCAAACTCTAAAGGAATACGGTGTCATTTGTGACAAAGGGCAAAATCGTCAACTAAGGGGCATTTTTCGCCGCCTATGGGCCTAACCCGACTATATGGGTTCCGTTGAAAATGCGTCAGGCAAAGTCCTACCATGTTTTTTCGGTCTGTCACGTTCGTGCCCTCTTCCGCCACCGGCAATCGACGTCGCTATAAGTGTTTTGGAGCCCAAGTGATCGATCATTATGCAAATCGATGATGGGGCGCACGCCGTTAATCGTGCCAATTGCCAACCTGCTGTAAACCCCACAGATAATGCAGAGGCCCACACGAGGGCCCTGCCACGCCTGGAAACGGCTGCCCATTTAGTTTATAAGGCCAAACACTAGTTTGACCGGTCAACTATTTAGCTTGGGCCGGTCCATTAGGTACGTGGGCCGAGCCTAACCTCTAAGGTTGGATCGGTCAAACTATACTGGCTTACTAAGCATGTGGGCCGGGCCGAACGCACTCGTTTGACCGGTCAACATGCAAAACGGCCCACTAAGCATGCGGGGCCCACTTTTCCTCGTTATCGGCACCTAGTTAGCAAGTGGGTCCACCATAAAGCAAATGGGCTGAACCAAGAAGCTGCAGGGTCACCAATCGCGCATGTGGGTCCCGTTTCTCGTTATCGGGCTCACTTCATTTACCATGGGTCCACCATAGATCATGGATCGTTCATCAAGCTAGTGGGCTGCTCAAAACACAAGTAGGTCCCACTTTCCGTTAATGGGCGGCCCAATAGTATGTGGGTCACGATATAGCAAGTACAGTCTAACAAGATAGTGGGTCGGCCCACAAAATTGTGGGTCCCATCATGTAACCAGCTGCCCTTTATGTGCTGTCCACCGTAAAGCAAGTGGGCCGCCCAACAGTGTTAACGGGCCGGCTCCAATAAGCATGTGGGCCCAATTTTCACTGATTGGCCGCTTCGCTAGTAAGTGGGTCCACCACAATAGCAATTGGCCGGCTCAACATGTTAACGGGTCCGGCCCAATAAGCTTGTGGGGCTACTATCGTGCTAATGTGTCGGCCCGCTTAGCATGTGGGGTCCAGTTAAAAGTGGTCAGTTCAACAAGAAGGTCAATCTATTGCTTGGGGTCTACTTTCCCTGCTAACTGGCCGGCTCATGTCAAATGGGTCGGCCTATCACACGTGCAGCCCATTTTTCATATACAGGCCGACCCAACTTGTGTGCGGTCCACCCAAAGAAAGTGGGCCGGCCCAGCAGAGTTGGCCAACCCGTTTAGTTGTCGTTATATGATTGCATACTTTAGGATTTTGCGGGCAGTCACATATGTGATTTCGCTTTAGGATTTTGCGGGCGGGAATTTGCATTTAGATTGCGCAACATAGAAAGATACCGAGAATATTTACGCAGCATTGATTTTTCTGTCGGACAGCCTCACTTACCACAAGCACCATAGAAAAATGCGCGAGAAAGAACCATAAAAACTAACTAAATATTACATCACCTGCAAGGCATTGAAAAAATAGCGAACCCAGAGAAATTGAATGGCAATTAAACCTAGCAATACAATGAAGCAATTCGCAATCTTTTAAGTTGTCCATGCAACACCCTATATCTGAAACAAAGACATCATCATTTCGTCGTTATAACAAGATCATTGTAATGCGCACAATAAGCAAACAAAGAGTGCATGCCGTATACCAACAGACCAATATAACAGAGCACGTTAGAATGAAATAGCAGACTTACTACTGTCGAGTCCCATGCAAACCAACATGTTCAGTGAGTACAAAATTGGCATGAACAACATAGTAGCAGGCTATAAATTTTGTAACAACGACTGAGCAAGATGAAGTTATGATGGCTACATCTACATAGCAGGGAATGTAAACCAAAAATATAAGTTACAATGGCAAAAGCTAAAGAGGAGGGAATGTGAACCAACATGTGCCAAGTGCAATTACTTCAAATTGGCCATGAACTAAATAATAGTTCCTAACTTATAGTGAAGGGACATGAAAATCAAGATGTTTCGGGATATAAACTTGTAATGCGCAACACATAGAGGATAAGCACGCTCGGAGATTAGGATGGACCGAATATAGTGGGATCACCTGTGAATTTGTATAAGAGGGAATGAAACCAATATGTTCAAAGATTCCATATGTGAGTCACTATGCCAAGTCAGAGAAACAAGTCAATAATGCAGTTTTTGAAGAACAAGATGGCACACAAAATTATTATCTAGTAGTATGACAAGTTTATTTATACTACAGGCTTAGATAGCTGAGTGATAGCATGCCAAACTAAGTCCTTACTTTGTTAGCTTACAATGAACTAGATACAAAACAATGGCATCACCTATAGTACTGTGGAATGCAAGCCAACATGTTCATGGAGTAAAAAATTGACACAAACAACATAGTAGCAAAAGCACTTTTGTAACAACGACTGAGCAAGATAAAGATATGATGGCTAGATCTACAGAACAGGCAGTGAATGTAAACCAAATATAGAAGTTACGTATGCCAAAAGCTATAGAGCCGGAATGCGAACCAACATGTGCAATTACTTAAAATTGGGCCATGAACTAAATAATATGTGATGTTATTATATTAGCTAAGAATAAAACAGATAGGAGTTATAATGGCATCACCCATAAACTTAGATATGGAAACAAATCAATTTGTTTTGGGATATAAAGTTGTAATGAGCAACACATAGAGGATAGTTAATGCTACGGCTTAGGATGGACCAGAAACGGAATATAGTGGGATCACCCGTGAACTTGTAGAAGAGGGAATGCACACCAATATGTTCACCATTCTATATGAGCGCCATGCCAATTAAGAGAAACAAGTTAATATTGCAGCTTTTGAAGAACAGATGGCAGATAAAATTATGATGGAAGTAGTCATTGTATTTGAAGTTCAAATAAATTTCTACCGGCAGATAAGCAGAGCGATAGCATGGGTGGAACTAATAGCAAAAGCATTTGTTAGCTTACTTACTTAAGTAGATAGAAATAACAATGGCATCACCGTAGTACAAAGGAATGCAAACCAACATGTTCAAATGGAGAACAAGATTGGCATGAACAAAATAGTAGCAACCTATATAAATTTTGTAACAACGACCGAGAGCAAGATAGAAGTTATGATGGCGACATCAGAGCAGGGAATGCAAACTAAAATGTTCAATCGCTTAAAGTTAGCAATGAACTAGAAAAATAGCAAGGTGTTACGGTCATAGCTAGGAATGAACTAAAAGAGCTTCGGACAAACAAGCATCTGAACCCAGAACATGGCGCTAAAACAAGGGACTTACATTAGGAGAAGCACTCTGTGTCACAGCAGATCTTCCTCGGGTTGATAGATCCGGTGATGAAGTACACTACATGTGCTACTTGGTTGGAGAGACGGCCATTACACTTCATGGTTACTCATCTCATCTCCAAAAACGTAACGGCGCGTCGTTAGCACAAACAGGTTCCCCCAAGATTAAACAAGAACTTGCAGGCAAGAAAAAGCCACAGGAGAAGAGTTTAGATCATGCAAGGCGCCGGTGCATATCCGGTTCATGCACAGCGGTGTCGGTGAGCAAGATCCGATGCGGTGGACGCCGGATCCGGCGAAGCGGCTCCGGGGTGGACGATACCGCAGCCGAAGCGACTGCGGTAGACCGCCGGATGAGCATATGGTTTCGAGGTTCGGCGATGATCCGGTCCCAGCTGATGTACTGCCGATGAGCTCGCCCGGCAAGCAAATTCGGATGACGAGGATCGCAGGCCTCCGTGTAGGCCGGGGGAATTCCGAAGGATGTTCCGGGCAAGGTGGTCGTGAGGTGGTAGAGAGAGGGACTTGAGAAGTTCCTGTGGGTGGTCTCAGAGGAGAGACTGAAGGAAATGTATTTTTTTGGGAGGGTTTCCGGCTAGGGAGGTGGTGATCAAAAAATGGCAAGGTGCGCACCCACACCCACCAACCGACTTTGGTCGGCCATCTCCACAGGGTAGAATGAATTCTGAAGCGGGTGGAAATTTTTGTATTTTGTGGGCGAGAAGTTTTGCCTATGAGATTTAATCCGGCTAAGGTCTAAGGTCCAAGTATAATCATAAAAAATTGTGAGACCGTATTAGTCTGCTCAAGGCCGAGTGCAAAATCAAATCATCATCACCTTGAATATCGGTCACTACCATGATCATGATCTATCTCTCAAATTAGCGTGTATCCGCTAGATCTTGCAAAGTATAATGATAAAAAATTGTGAGACCTTATACTAGTACTTCTCTTCTAGGCGGAGTGCAACATCAAATCATCACGTTGAAAATTTGCGCTACCATGATCATGATCTACCTCTAAAATGGGCGCATCCGCTTGCAAACTTGCAAAGCATAAATGATAAAAAATTGTGAGAACGTACTAGTACTTATGTTCAAGGTCGTAGTGCAACATCAAATCATCATTACATTGAAAATTGTGTTACCATGATCATGATCTAACTCTGAATTTGGCGCAGCTAAATCTCGCACAGTATAATGATAAAAAAATTGTGAGACTGTACTAGTACTTATGTTCAAGGCCGAGTGCATGTGGATCAAATCATCATCACGTTGAAATTTGCTACAACGATCATGACATATTCTAAAATTGTCGCATCCGCTAAATCTTGCACGTATGATCTCTATGAGTAATGTGTCGAAAGTATCGGGGTTGGAGGCATCGGCAGCGGCCATCGGGCCTCTCCTCTCTTGGATAGATCTTTCATACGGCGCCGGCACACCGCCCGCCGAGAAGCAGTCACATGTGAGACCGAGGTGGATACGCATCCTGGCATGCGTCGTCTCTTCTTATGAATCCATGTGTTGTCGCGCCCTTTGCCGATGAAGTGGGTGCCTTAGATTTATTGTTCTTCTCTTACGATTATTTCTGCCGAACATGTGTGCTCTTTCTCCGAATATATTGTTTGAAAAGCTAACCAAGTTACTTCAATTCACTTCGTTCTTAATCTTGCATGCTAATTTTGTTATTTTTGCTGACAGTGGTGCGCGCAAAGGAGATTTATTTGTGGGTGTGCTGAGCTGTTAGGCCTAAGTCGAAATCCTCAGCTTAAACGAGGCCTCAGCTTAACACATAAAAAGGTGTTCAATCTCGCCCACAATGTCCTCTTCTTTCCTTTTCCTTTATTGGAACTTGTTTTGCAGACAAGGAAAGTGGCACGTGTAATGTGAGTAAAACCTCTTAGCCAAAATCATCTACGAGCAAGATTTTCTATATTGTAGATGCCCCAATTGACTCTCATCCCCAATGTAGTTTTTTTATGTCAGTATAGACTTCTTTACTGGATGTATACTATCGTATATGGCATGCATTTGCCTAATGAGCAACATTGTATTGCTATTCTAGCCAACCTGATCGATCTGTCAAGCTTCATGCACAAGATGCCATGTTTAATTTACTCCCTCGCTCTGATCCATATTTCTTGATGTGAAATGAATGTGAATCGGATGGAGTACTTTTCTTAGATAGTACTATATCATTTCAAAAAAGTACTACTACATCACAAATGCATCAAAAGAGTACTACATCACAAGACCACCACGGTTGTACTAGTAGAGTTTAATGCTGAACTTCCAAAGGGAATAAGATTACACATATGAACTTTAAACAGGACCAGGAGCATGAGGGCCAGTAGCAGGGGCGTTGACCGGGAACAAGCCAGGTCTGGAGGAAGAGGCCATATGCTGCGTGCTTGGCCTTTGTTTTGTAGGGCGGTGCTTCCCCGATGTACTTAGGCCTACACCCGTATGCTTTGATCAAAGTTATGGATGTCCTTCTGGAGGATTTTGCCAACATGGCAAAATAGCTCCTCGCATGCGGAAACGAATTTCGCCACCCTTCAGCCGCTTCAGAACGTAGCAGCTTTTCTGGTCCCTACGCTCCTTGTTGTCGTCCATGTCATCACAATACTCCTATGAATTATTAAGTACATAATCAGGTGTTTAATGACAGATCGAATAGATACTCCACTATCATAATCAAACCTTAGAAACCCTAAAATTAAATGTGTAGAACAAGTAAATGGCAGAAGAAATCGTACTAAATAATGAGAAAACCCTATGAACAACAATGAACATAAGCCACAACAATTGCAAGTCCACTAAGTATGAACATATAAATTAATTATATGACTAATCAAGCCAACTACATGGCAGATTAGTCGAAATTAAACTAGAATCTGACCGTACGAATCGTAGAATAAATTACATCTACAAGAACAAGGTAGGATATCAAATCAATTAAGAACCAGGCTCGTAAACCACGTGAACAGTAATATGACACAAGAGGTTCGGGACAGTTTCGGTAAAAGAGCAGACCTCGTGTCACCTCGACATCCTCCGGAACCGAACGTTTGGGCCGAAATCGAAGGGGTCAAGATCCGCGTCCAAAGATCGGGCTCAGGAAGTCCTTGCCGCAGGGCCTGTAAAGCCGTGCACATCTTGCTGGAGCAACAACGTTGATATCCACCTTCCGATGGCCAGACGCCCGTTTCGCCGAGTCGAAGAATGCATACAGGAGACGAGCGACCGGGTGCCCGGTGAAGCTCACCCGTCGTGACTCGCTAGATGCCGCTTCGCAGAGGCCGAAGAATCAGCACAGAGGAGACGAGCGGCCTAGGTGCCGGTAAAGCCTCACCCGCCGCGACAACCACTACCGCAGTAGGCATCCTCTCGCACGGGCGGCCACCGTTGCTCCGCCTCGACGCAAGACCCGTCTCTCAAGCACGCGGTTGGAAACGAGGAAGTCGATGTCAAGGTGCGGTGAGTGGATGGGGGTTTTCACAGTGTGGGAGGCAAGTTGGGGGAGTGGAGAGGACGAGCTCGCGAGAGATGATGAGGCCGATGATTTTATAGCCTCTGACTCTCTGTATCCAGTAGTGGACGCGTGAAGTCGTGCATGTACTCGACTTTCCACTTTCTGGGAAACGTGTACGAAACCTTTTTTCTTGGACCATTTAACTTCATGTGGGGCTCATGTATACCAATACTTCCAAACTTCATAAGTAATTCAAAATCATTCAGAATAATATGAGACCTTAACATTTTATTGTTTGTGTCACATATTGTCTATGAAAAATAATATCCTTCAAAAAATAAATCCCCTATGCCAATACGGTCATGCCCGTCTACTCCAACTAGCTTCCTCGAGTAATTTGTCACCTTACATTCTTAAAATGAACCAAAATTTGGCACAGGGCTGCATCATCACATGGAAAATGATGTTACCATTCTATCTTCCCATTTTTGTTTGAATTTTTCAAAATTGTCATGCCCTAACGGAAAAAATGTATGTTCCTTCTATGAAGCATGTATCAGAATGGCATTACCAAAACCTGGGGTGGGGGGGCGGGGCACATGGTGGTGTGATGATACATCACATTTGGACCACACAACACCATTTGGACCAACCAAAAAAATTCAACCACCCTACACAAACCCTGGTCAAAACTAGTTTGACCAATATTACAAAAGTTGCACGGAGTACATAATTCAGAACCGTCAGAAATATACGAAGCATTCAGGAGTCAAATTCAGTGACTCTGAGTCACTTACAAGTGTGGTCCACATGTCAGTCACCCAAAGTCATGACAAAGTCAGCCTGGCAAAGTCACCAAAGTTCAATCCCGCAAATGGCATCTTCGCATGTTGGACCATAGAATATAAGTATTGCTACATTAGTTATCTCCCGAATCTTCTTCTGTCATTCGTCCTACACTCCGATGGAGAAGCATCAATTCCCACTGGATAGCCTCGGGCCAAAAGCCTAGGCAGCGGGAGGGCACTCCTACGTTGCGGCTCCGAGGCGCAAGGCCCACGAGCGTAGCAATGTCGTTTTAAATAGGAGGCAGAATATTTGACAGATGCACGGAGGAGGGGGGAGGGAAGTCTCACCTGCGAGACTGACGAAGAGAGACGTTTGAGGACAAAGCAAGCAGTGCAACTCCGTAGCACTGAAAAGGCTACTACCTTCTCTTCCGGGATAAGCAAAAATAGTTGATGCATCAAGAAATGCACGTACGCAATGTCAACACCCGGATTTTTAAGTCCGATGCCTATTATGTCATACATCGCAATCCCAGGAATATTGTTGTTGCGAGGCATAATAGTTAAGTATCACAGTCATCCTTCATTACAAACCATAAAGTCTTACAGCTTGGAATCACATGATCCCTATTACACAAATAGTTGATCTAGTGATCAACGAATGATCAACGAACAAACATAAGTTCATAGCGAGCGTAAAGATAAATGGACTTTCATAGTCCACAGCCAACGCTTGACGTGCTAGCGCACTCTAGTTGTTGTAGACGTCCCACGACCGTCCTCCTCGTATCAAGTTACTCTTCATAGTCCGCCATTTGAATAGCCAGGACAAAGCAGAGTACTTTTATGTACTCGCAAACTAATACTAGTGTAAGTGCTAGCAATTCTAGTAAGGGGTGCTCAGTTTTGCATAAAGCCAATTTTAGTTTGCAAGTATTTGCTAAAGACTTATTTATGTGCTAACTAACTCAAGTGGGAACATTAGTGTCATTCCCACAACTCTGTTGTGTTTCAAAATTAAGTCATCATTCACCATTCATTTTATCAACCTTTTCAAGATCTAACACTGGAAACGGCCTTTCCAATCGTCCGTAATCGTGGACACGCTTATTCGAATAGGTTTACACTCTGCAGAGGTTACACACTTGTGCCACAACATTTGATTTCATCCTTCGCGGATTACCCCAATCATCGTAACACAGTACGCGGATCATCAACCATAACCTTTCATTTACTAACCCTAGTATGAGCACCTCTCCCATGAGCTTGGCCTCCCAGTGAAGACCAATGCCAACCCGGGAACTGCACAGGCTTGGCCGTACAATTCACTTCAATTCACATCATTTCTCAACAACGGAGGCAGCCTCGGCATAACCCCTATGATGTGTGTTAGAGGGAACCCATACTAAGATACATAAACTTCTAGTTAAGCCCTTACCCATAATCGGGTATTGTGGGGTACTTATAAATTGGAAAGGTATCGCATCCAAACCAATATTAGTTTTTAATCAAAAATCACTATCTTCTCTTGGTCATATTCACCTTCAAAATTCATTCCATAGTTTTCATCCTCATCATTTCACCACACATGTTCCCATCTAGAGTAGTCATTTTTAATTTAGCACTAGCATCTAGGTATGAGGGGTGCTAAGTACTTTGCTTTGCTTCTAGGCTAACTTTGATACTCTTGTACTAATCTAACATTAACCCCATTAAATCATGAATAAAAAAGTACTTTAATAAAACAATGGTAAATAAAACTTGGAAATTAAAACTGGGAAGTAGGCTCATGAACATAAAGTAAAATGGGTAATGCCTTGCTCATGTGAGCTTGACACTTGCAAGAGTATTATCTTGCTTTGGTTGGGGAATTGGTCAAAGTGGTCTTCTTCTCCTTGACAGTAGACCTCCTCCTCCTCCTCTTGATACTCCTCGGTACTAGCGTCTAGAATACGAATATGGGGTACACAATCATCACACCAAACTTATTTACTAAACTAAGCACACACATGATTTACACAACTTAAACTAGCATCACACATTACTATTAAGTTGGTGGATGTGTTTTTTTTCTTATTTAAGAAAAATAATTTCCTCTCATATTAACTTAGGTGTTATGTTTATTCATTTAGAGAAATAATTTCCTCTCATTAACTTATTAAGATTTAATTTATCTCATAAATAATATATGACCTAGGTTGACCAAAGTCAACCTCTTCATACTTATCATTTAAGAAAATGATTTAAATGAGATGTAGCACCTCATACAATTTAATCCTAGCATGGTAAAGGTTTAATATCATCAACACTTCATGTGAGACCTATATGACCAGGGTCTCTACCTCACTTTGGATTGTTCATGACAAGATTTAAATGAGAGAAATAATCCCATATGATTTATTAATATTTTTGGACAATATCTTTGACTAGAATTAGCCATATAGTCCTTTACTTAAACTAGGCCATGATCATTCAAAGTAAGCATGGCATATTTTGGCAAAAACAATTAGTAAAAGTGTAATGTGATTTATAGGAGTTGGAATTAACTTAAAAACAGTTGTGGTTGATTTTTAATAATTTTTCTAAGGCAGAAAAGTACCTGCCTTGTTTATTTTATCACTTTAATTCTATAATAGATCTAGGGTTCAAACCAGTGGCATTGTGTAGATAAAATCCTAAGCTTTCCAAATATATACATTTTGTAAAATTTGGTAGGGTGGATTTTCTCCTATTTAATTTTGAATACAGCACCAGAGAGGAGTTAACTTAATTCGAAAATTCAAATTTGAATTTAATGGGCTTAGGCGGGAAGGCTACTGGGCTAAACAGGAAAGGAGAATGGGCCGGCCCAGACTACGTCCAGCAAGAAGAGTGCCAGGGTGGGAGCCACCCGTCAGTGGGACTTAACCCCGCGAAGCGGCTTGAGCGTGGGCCGCACGATTAGGGGAGGATCGAACGGTCGAGGGACGTCGTCGTCTCCGACGAGAGGGGAACTCACTGGCGGCGGAGGTAGGGGGTCGGCGAGCTCGACAGAGCTCCAGCGGTCGTCGGAGAGGTGCGCCGCGTCGTTGTCGAGGACGAGGATCACCCTGGTAGCAGCGGCGCGTCTTGGGGTGGTCTCCTTCTCCGGCGTGCTCCGGGTACTGGCGGCGGCGGCGAGCTTGCGATTGGGGCGATGGAGTGGCTAATCGACCAAATTGGGGTGGCGAGGACAGCTGTGGTGAGGAGGGGAAGAGAGGGGCGTGCTCAGTTTGGTGGGAGAAGCCCTCCTTTTATAGGAGCTGGAGGTGGCCGTGGGGCGGAGCAGGGGTCATCGTCGTCGTCGCCGTTCCAACGTTGCGAAGGGGCAAGGTATGGGCGCTACGGGTTGCTGCTGCTCTGGTGATGACGACGAGCTTGATCGTGGCGCGGCAGAGGCTCTGTGGCGATGGGAAGCTTGACGGGAAGTGTCCATGCCGCGGCGGTTGAACGGAGTCGTGGTCGTCGAGCCTGGCGTTCCCGCGGGCCAGTGAGCGTGTCCAGGCGATTCAGTGATGCGTCGTGCGTCGACTGGCGCTGAGAGGAAGGGTCGAGGTGGTGCGAGGACGCGGGCGTCAGCACGCTCTGGCGCGTCCATGGTGAACGCCATGCGCGCTCTGGCGCGGCATGGGCATGCCTGGGCGCGTCTGGGCACGACGTTTCCTGCCCGTTGCGGTGCGAGTCCTGGTCGTGGCTTGGTCCGGGCAGCATCAGGTGAGTGTGATGGAGTGGTGTGACACTGTGGTGTATTCCAGAGGTGGCCAGAGGTGAGGTTGGCATGATGGTGGCATGCCATGCCACGGCATGGATGCAATGGCTCACTCTGAGTCATCTTCAGTGCTTGGCAAGTGGTGGCAATGGTGGGGTGAGGTGAGAGGAGGTGCCAGGGGTGCAGTGATGGCTCAGGTTGGACTTGGTCCTCTCCAAATTTCAGTATGGGCAATAATTTCATCCCTGCCTTGAAGGTGTTTGATGTAATGCCCGAAAGAAAAATATTTTTGAATTTTGCAATTCTTTTTGGTGGGTTGTAATCATATCTAAAATAGAGTAGAATGGTGGTGGTTTGGTTCAATTTGGAATTGGTTTGCAAAATTTCAAAATCCATGTGATCTTAGTTTTGTTTCAATGTCTCATCTTGGCTTGCTTATAATTTGAAATCAAGGCAGAGATTGAGGTGAGGGTCTTGAGAAAAGTTGTTGTCCTTGATGTTGTCTTGGATGAGGTGCAAACAAATGGTCAAGCGTAGAAGTGGAATCTCACAAACCAGGGGCTCAAAGTGAGCATCAGACTAAAATTGTCTCATATGACCATAGTCACATGTGAGCTCATATTTGATTTAAATTTGATTTGAATGGTGTTTGATTGTTTCCAAAGTTGTTAATATGTGTTTAGAATCCATTTACACCCAATGGTGCAAACCAAAAAGGTCTAGATCAAGGATTTGTGAAAATGGCCTAAGCCTTATGTGTGTGTGAAATGGATTTTTATAATTTCTTTTCTATTTTCTTTTTATTTGACTTTGGATGATCAAGTGATCATTGCTAGGGTTTTAGAGTGAGAGAGAACACATAAGCAAGCATCATGGCAAAAGCACACTTAATTAATCCATAAGGTGATCTATATGCATGCCCTAGATGATGAGAAAAAGTTTTTGTTAACTCTAATTTTTGGGTTCTTGGAATCTCTCTCTTATTTATTTTCTTGCAAACTTGGGATGTTGCAATGTACTCCAGCTATAAGTGAAGCATGCCTACAACTGAAGAGGAAATTCAATATTCCACCAGATCTCCGTATCGCTCTTTTGCATAAAACACGGACATATCTTTTGCACAATTCACCACTTGTTGGTATAATGTATCGCAGCTTCCATCAGTTGGTCATCTAATTAACGATTTAACGGATTAAAAAATAAGTGGTGGAATTAGAAGTACTAGTAGCGAAATGTGCAAAATATACGCCCTTCCAGGGGGTTTGTCCAGAAGAGAGCCGGATGACAATGTCCCGGGTGCATCCAGAAAGGAGAGGGGTAGTTTCTAGGGATTTCTATTTTCGTGCCCCTGCTTCATTAGTTGTACTCAGTTTTCCCCAGCTCGTTAGTTTTTCCTCAGTTTCCCCTCCTCTAGTTTGAAACCCTCGAAGACACGGGTTGTCGTCAGGTCGTAGGCCTTACTCACCGCTGCGCCTCGACCGTCTCGTGCTGACGGGTAGCCATCCATCTATCGCTGACGTGTGGGCTGTTTTATTTCCTGATTGTATACGTGGTGCTGCCAATGACAAATGCGCCATGGGCTGCCGCCCAATGACCAGTGGGTCGTCTATTTATTTATAGAAAATTATATATTGTCGCTCGTGGGGCCTCCGCAGCCAATGACTGTTGTGGTCGTCTATTTATTTAGAGAATATAATAGAGAGCAGCAACAGCCCATGGCATGAATATTTTCAGCCTTAATCTAAAGTGACTCTTATGCTAAACATTGTGCATCCGACGTTGACCTAGCAGTGGCGGCATAGCCGTTCTGACCATGCCGATATCGGCATCGGCATCGTTTGGAGGATGTGGTGCTCAAATAATAGTGGAAATGCGATATTATTTTTTACATGCATAATATATAGAAAATAGCTAGATCTCTAAATCGATGCATATGAAGCTACATATATATTCTTGGTCATAATCCCCTTATCTAAAGGGGATGGATGCATGGCTTCACGTCGTCGTCGCTTTCATCGTCAGTATCTTTGTCGTCTGAGTAGTAGTACCTCCTGCACATTGTTCCGTCGAACACCTTCACTGTGAGCACATCATCGCCTTCATATTTGAAGTGTACGTAGCAGCCGAAATCCACACGTTTGTGATGGCGAATTTCTCCTAGCCCTTGTCGAGGTACATCCGGCCTTGTCCGTCAAATAGGACCTCCACGGTCCAGAGACGAGGACCGCAGTCAGCTGCTCGCAGATACACCTTAGCTGGCTCTGGCCGTCAAGATAGTCCGCAATTTTTTGGGAGTGCCTGCAAAGAGATCGAGCGCCGATCGTTTGAAATTAAAGGTTTTTTAGAACATGCCCATAATTAATCACATGCATCATATATGTTGAACGCGTACGTACCTTCTTGACCAAAGGGTCTTCATAGACGACGATGAAGAACTCCTCTATGATCAATGGCAGTGTTGATGGTGGTGGTGGCAATGATGATGATCCACTTCCCCTTCCCATCCCCTTCCCCTTCCCCTTCCCTCCCCTCCGCGTCCGAGACGTGGAAGCCATGTCAATGGATCAAGTGTATGTGAACGAAGAAGAGAGAGGCCGAACCTATTGACACAAGGGATGGCCGTGTGGGTGTTTATAAGGGAGAGATGACCGTTGTAGGGTTTACACAATAAAATAAGGAGGAGGTGAACGTTGGTGGGGGTTTACACAATTAATTAAGGAGGAGATGACCGTTGCGGGGCTTTACACAATAAATTAAGGAGGAGATGACCGTTGTGGGGGTATATATCTCAACAAAAAAGTAATGCGGACTATCTTGACGGAAATGGAACTTCGTGATATAGTTTATCATTTTACCGTGAAAAGTAATGCCTAAAAGAAATGGTAATTCGTGATAGTTTATCATTTTACCGTAATGGCTACAACAAATCGTTGATGGTTTATCATTTTTTGCATGTAAAGTAATGGCTACAAGAAATGGGTGATGGTGTATCATTTTCTTGCGTGAAAAGTAATGGCTACAACAAAATCGGTGATGGTTTATCGTTTTTTGTGTGAAAAGTAATGGCTACAAGAAATGGGTGATGGTGTATCATTTTTTGCTTGAAAAGTAATGGCTACAACAAAATCGGTGATGGTTTATCATTTTTTGCGTGAAAAGCAATGGCTACAAGAAATGGGTGATGGTACACGGAAACTCACTAAGATCAGCTCCGAACTGTTTTGTTCAGACAGTACCGGCACCATAATGCACGATAAATTTCACTAACTCAAACATTATTACGATGGCCTAAAAAATATTTGCACACATCAATTACTACACACTGCTGAATACAATATACTACCTACAAAATCTAACTATACACAAATGTATACACACATTACCAATAGAATTAGCAAGGGATTAGGGTTTACCCTTGAAGCGTGCAAAACTACTCCATCCAGCAGCCTCCAATCATCGGGTAAGCAGCAGCAGCACCAGCATCACCGCCAAGCACCTCCGCCACCATCGCCACCACCTTACCCAAAAACAGCCTCCACCACCACCACCATAGCTCCAAAATAGCACCACGAAATAACCTCCTCCAGCCAACCCAACAATAGATTGGGGTGTCCTCCAGCTAATACTACCTCTAAGATGAAGATTTGGCGTAAAATAGCTTTAAAATCGAGTGAGACGGTGAAGGTTGTGTGTTGTTTTTCGAAGCAGAGAGAGGAACAAGGCAGGGCGAGAGGAGGAAGAAGGAGCCGTCCTGCAGGTGGCCGACAGCAGGCCTGCTGTGACCGACCGACCTGTCGGCTGGTAGGGGAGACAGTGGCAGCCACCCTTTCGGCGTCCGGATGGCCAAAAGGCCTGGTTGGCGTCCTGGTGGTCGACATTCCACCTTTCAGCTTCCCGGAGACCAAGGCCGCATTATTTTTGAAATAGTGTTAGATTTAGTAATTTTCTACACTTAATTAAATTAAATGTATTATTTAAAAAAACATGGCGGCCTCAATTACAATATATTGAACAGTGCACACAGTTAGGCATATAACCAAGTTATGTATTTCATCTTCTCAAATATCTACTTGTTTATTGAATCATAGAATCATGGTTGCAAATTAGGCACAGAAAAATAACATCAAGTCAACTGGAAAAATGGTGTGCCGCAATAGGCAAATGTACTTTCCATGGTATCCTGTACTCACATTGTCTGCGAAAACTTGTAGTGCACTACTATACAGTTTTTCAGCTTACATAGAAGTCACCTCCTAGGAACTAACTGGAATAGACGGCATGTGCCCAACGACGTCAAGCTTCCTTTGGCTGCACCATGTGCACAAGAAATGCTCATGCAGCATATACTCGGTAAGAAAGATATTTGATAGTTTGATACGATTCTAGGCATGAGTGCAGTAAGAGCATCTCCATCGAAAGCCCCCAAAGCCACGGGACAAACTTCCATACGTCTCTTCTCACAGGCGATCAAGAAGGCGGCTTCTGTGCCCGGCCACCTCCCGTCGGAGCCGCCGATCGGCCCCTATTCTGTGGCCTTCGGGCCATGGATGTGGGGTGGATCTCGGTCTCCGTTGGCGGAAGGGCTCCGTTTTTTCAGTTTTAGGGTTAAGGACTGGTGTGGCGGCGCTCAGATGGCGGTGGTGGCGTCTTGTCCAATAAAGTCTCCCCAGCTTCAGCCCCATCTCGGCGGCGACGTTGAGAAGTTTGTGGGAGTAGTGTGGTTCTAGATGACTTCTGGCTTGGGGAATACCGGATCTCCATGGATCCTCATCGGCGGTTATTTCTTCTTCTTCGCCCCCAGGACGGATGTGGTCTTCTTGACCCGTTCGGCGACTTCCCATTCGCAACCAACAACATCAGGCCGACTCTGGGAGGAGCGGCAGCAGCGGCGCACCGTCGACACGGTCTGAAGGTTGAAGATGAAGGACATCTCAAGATATTTATTGTAATTTTTATTTTTATTGGGGTGCTTTGTACTATTTGGTGTTTCTATTAATGCCAAGGTTCTATTCGCAAAAAAGCCCCCAAAGCCCCCAATAACCCCAAAAGTAACCATCTTGCTTTGCTTCACGGCCAACCATGGCATTAACACGGAGGGGCCACAAATCAGCCTCATGAGGATCAACCGTCGACCAATCTATAAAGCCGATGGGAACAAATTAAGAAGAGAAAAATAGAAGCACTCCTTACAGTATTTGAAAGAGTATTCATGTTTGCCTCAATAGGAAGCTACAAAATGTAATAGTATGAGTTTAAATCTAGATGGTGTTATGATCTTATCTATTGATAAAAGTCATACAAGCCTTTTACTATTTTCCAAAAAAAGGGTTTCACATTTAATGTTTCTAAAAGAACAAACACCAAAAGGGTATGATTTAAATGAGGTAAACAAGCAAATCATGCAATTAATGGATAGTAATAAATGTTGGATGCATCACCTTCAATATAAAAACCTAAGGAACTTGGGTCTGAAGAAACACCGACTGAAAGACATTTCAAACCTTACAGGTAATCCCCTAGATCGACACCATGAATTTCCTCCTTTTCCTCATCCAACTTCTCGTCATCTGTCTCCCTTGCATTTCCATAAATGTCACCGAACTGGTCTATGATACAGAAGGTAAGGAGCTAAGTAGCAAGCACAACTACTACATCCTCCCAGCCAAACATTTGAGTGGCGGTGGCCTTACAGCAGTCCCGTCTGGCTGGCTATGCCTGCATTTCGTGCACCAGGAACGCAACACGACTGTCCTCGGCACCCCCCTGCGGCTGACTCCATTACCGTGGAGAAGATCAACTGAGCAGCCGATCCGGCTGTCGAGCGACATCTGGATCGAGTTCCATGACTTTGAAAGTTTCTGTGTTATGAGGCTAGATTGGCACCTCACAGATCTTTCCCCTCGGGCTTTGTCGGGAAGGCGTCAGCTGTTAGCCGCTGGCAACCAAGACGGTGGAAGGTCTTTTGGTGTGTTCCGAATCGAGAAACCTGGAGCAAACATGATGGGATACAAGCTAATGGCGTGCGCCAAGAAAGAGGTGTGCAAGGGTCTAGGCTTGTATGCTTCTAAGGATAAGACTTGGTTGGCTGCAAGTGACGAGCCGCTCATGGTTGTATTTGTGAGGAAGACATCGTATTAGTAGCAACGTGTGTAAACTCAGTTTCAATAAACGCAGAGAGTTCTTTGTAGTAAATATTATGATGATTTACCCAGGAACCCCATCTCATAATGTAACGGTCACTCTCTAACTAGTCCAAACGCATTTACCTCTCT
This sequence comes from Lolium multiflorum, assembly GCA_030979885.1. Lineage (NCBI taxonomy): Eukaryota > Viridiplantae > Streptophyta > Magnoliopsida > Poales > Poaceae > Lolium > Lolium multiflorum. The sequence goes on along the minus strand of CM061748.1, from coordinate 73,144,216 downwards.
CTGGCACATTGATCAACAAGATTTCTCGCATGTTCATAGCGTGAGGAAACATGCATGAAAATGTGAGGCTATGAACTGAAATTCAACTTCTCAGGCACACACACTAAAATATTTTGATCAATTTCATAGCACCTTCGCCTCAAATTTCATAGCATGTATTCTGACTGCGACGATAACAAATTGGAGATTCAGCGAAGCCTCCCTGCTGATCATCAAATTGCTCATGCATGATTTTCTCATGTTTTTTCCATTTGTGTAGCTATGAACAATCCTGGAAGTACTAGTTGACCTAGCAGAAACCTCGACAGTTGATCTGCATTAGAATGTCAAGACCATGCATGAGTCCGACCATTTAGTTGAGCCCTGCTAACCTCCCTTCTTATGATCTTCGTTTTGGTTTGACAATCGTGTGTAAGGTTTTTGACTTTGCAAGAATAGAGTCGGATAGTACTACGCCAAGGGCCTCCGACTACAGGTTGGTGGCGTGGTGCCTCGGGGCCGCGGTGCCGCAGAACTGTTTGATTTGTTCGTGCGCGGAGTGGGGGTGGCTCCCAGAAGAGGTAGCCGTAGAGAATCGTGTTGCCGCTGCTCTACCAAATATAGTGTCATGTTAGAAATAGTTAGCTGATACTCGCGAAGCACACGTTCGTTGGAAATCCCAAGTGGAAGGTATGATGCGTATAGAAGCAAGTTTCCCTCAGTATAAAACCAAGGTTATTGAACCAGTAGGAGCCAAGAAGCACGTGAAGGTTGTTGTGAGAGTGTAGTGCGCAACACCGGTGAAACCGGCGCCAACGTGGAACCTGCACAACTCAATCAAGATACTTTGCCCCAACGTAACGTGAGGTTGTCAATCCACCGTCTTGCTGAAAACAAAGAATTAAACGATCGAATGGAAGATGGTGTTTGTTTGCAAAGAACAAGAAGAACAATAATCATAGAATGTATTCAGATGTAAAAGAATGGACCGGGGTCCACAATTCACTGGTGGTGTCTCTCCAATAAGATAACTAGCATGTCGGGTGAATTACGGGTGGGCAATTGACAAACAAAGATTCAATACATATCAATGATGATTACTATGAGATTTAATCGGGCATTACGACAAAGTACATAGACCGCTATCCAGCATGCATCTATGCCTAAATAATCCACCTTCGGATTAGCATCCGCACCCTCCAAGATAAGTTGTAAACAACGGATAATTGCATTAAGTATGGTGCGTAATGTAATCAACACAAATATCTTTAGACAAAGCATCGATGTTTTATCCCTAGTAGCAATAGCACATCCACAACCTTAGAACTTTCTGTCACTGTCCCATGGGCATGAACCCACTATCGAGCATAAATACTCCTCTTGGAGTTACAAGTATCAACTTGGCCGAGCCTCTACTAGCAACGGAGAGCATGCAAGAACATAAACAACACATACATGATAGATTGATAATCAACTTGACATAGTATTCTAGATTCATCGGATCCCACCAAACACAACATGTAGCATTACAAATAGATGATCTTGATCATGTTAGGCAGCTCACAAGATCTAAACAATGATAGCACAAGCGGAGAAGACAACCATCTAGCACTGCTATGGACCCATAGTCCAAAGATGAACTACTCACGCATCAATCCGGAGGCGGGCATGATGATGTAGAGCCCCTCCTGATGATTCCCTTCTCCCAGGCCGAGGCGGCGATCTCCTGAATCCCCAGAGATGGGATTACGGCGGCGGCGTCTCGGAAGGTTTTCCGATCGTGGCTCTCGGTACGGAGGGTTTGGCGACGGGCTTTGGTGAGGCGGGCGGAGTCGGAGGGTCACGGGGGCCACACACGCTAGGGCCGCGCGGCCCCCCTAGGGCCGCGCCCTAGTGTGGCGATCCGTGGCCCCACTTCCTTTCCTCTCGGTCTTCGGAAGTCGTGGAAAAATACGACCGGGCGTTGATTTCGTCAATTCCGAGAATATTTTCTTTGTGGATTTCAAACCAAAAACAGAAAACAACAACACGCTTCGGCATCTTGTTAATAGGTTAGTCCTAAAATGTATAATAATGATGTAAAGTATGTATAAAACATTCAAGTATTGTCATAAAAGTAGCATGGAACATAAGAAATTATAGATACGTTTGAGACGTATCAAGCATCCCCAGCTTAGTTCCTACTCCGAGTAGGTAAACGATAACAACAAATAATTTCTCGGTGACATGCTACCAACATAACCTTGATCAACATTATTGTAAAGCATATGAGATGAATGGAGTGATAAAGTAAAAGATTGCTAACAAAAGATAATGACTAAACAAATAAATCATATAGCAAAACTTTCATGAATAGTACTTTCAAGACAAGTATCAACAAGACTTGCATAAGAGCTAACTCAAAGCAATAAATTTTAGTAGAATGCATTGAAGCAACACAAAGGATGATTAAGTTTCAGCAATTGCTTTCAACTTGTAACATGCATATCTCATGGATATTTGTCAACATAGAGTAATATAACAAGTGCAATAACTAAACATGTAAGAATCAATGCACACAGTTAACACAAGTGTTTGCCTCTAAGATAGAAAGAAGTGGGTAGACTGACGGGAAATGCACTTTGGCTTATAGGAGCATTTGCTCCCATTGTGTGAATCCACATTTCGAAGTGTCAAAAAAATTTGAACTAAATTTTTACATGTACATCTAGACATTTTATGTTGGTACACAAATTTTCAAAAAAATAAAAAAAATTATGTGGCTCCTGTAAAAAAGACAAAATTTGATGTTGTAACACGATTACCTACAGCACATTTGTTTGTCTTTTTTATACACCACACAAAATGTTGTTTTTCCATGAAAACTTGTGTACGAACATAGAATATCACGATATACACCAAAAAATTTATGTCAATTTTTTTTGACATTTTAAAATTAATTTTTAATTATTTTGTATAATAGGAGCATTTGCTCCTATGAGCCAAAACGCTACCTCCGTAGACTGACTCAACATAAAGTAAAAGAATGGCCCTTCATAGAAGCATGGATTACTATTTTTGTGCTAGAGCTTTTGTTTTGAAAACATAGAAACAATTTTGTCAACGGTAGTAATAATTCATATGTGCTATGCATAATACTTCTACAAGTTGCAAGTCTCATGCATAGTACTAATAGTGCTCGCACCTTGTCCTAATCAGCTCGGATAACACGGATTATCATTGCATGACATATGTTTCAACCAAGTGTCACAAAGGGGTACCTCTATGCCGCCTGTACAAAGGTCGGAGAGCACGCATTTGATTTCTCGCTTTTGATTATTCTCAACTTAGACATCCATACCGGGACAACATAGACAACGATAATGGACTCTTTTTAATGCTTAAGCATTCAACAACAAATAATATTCTCATAAGAGATTGAGGTTGTATGTCCAAACTGAAACTTCCACCATGATACATGGCTTTAGTTAGCGGCCCCAATGTTCTTCTCTAACATATGCATACTCAAACCATTTGATCATGAAATCGCACTTACTTCAGACAAGACGACATGCATAGCATCTCACATGATATCTAACAAAGGTAAAAGTTGATGGCGTCCCCAAACATGGTTACCGCTCAACAAGCAACTTATATGAACTAAGACACATAACTACATATTCATCACCACAATAGTTTTTAAGCTATTTGTCCCATGAGCTATATATTGCAAAGATAAAGGGATGAAATTTTAAAGGTAGCACTCAAGTAATTTACTTTGGAATGGCAGAAAAATACCACATAGTAGGTAGATATGATGGACACAAATGGCATGTGTTTAGGCTCAAGGTGTTTGGATGCACGAGAAGCATTTCCTCTCAGTACAAGGTTTGGGCTAGCAAGGTTGTTTGAAGCAAACACAAGTATGAACAGGTACAACAAAACTTACACAAGAACATATTGCAAGCATTATAAGAATCTACATTGTCTTCCTTGTTGTTCAAACACTTTACCAGAAAATATCTAGACTTAGAGAGACCAATCATGCAAACCAAATTTTAACAAGCTCTACGGTAGTTCTCCATTAATAGATTAAACTACATGATGCAAGAGCTTAAACATGATCTATGAGAGCTCAAAACAATTACCCAGTTATTCCAAACCATATGCAGCATTTTCTGATTCCAACCAAATAGCAATTTAACGAAGCAATTTCAGCATTCGCCATGAATATTAAAGCAAAATTAAGAACACAAGTGTTCCATATGAAAAAGCGGAGCGTAATATCTCCAACATAAGGATGGTGGGATCCAACTTTATTCAAACCAAAAACGAAAACAAAAGCAAATAGACGCTCCAAGTAAATAACATAAGACGTGACGGAATAAAAATTCACTAGAAGTGACCCGATAAGTTGTCGATGAAAAGGGGATGCCTTGGAATCCCCAAGCTTAGATGCTTGAGTCTTCTTAAAATATGCAGGGATGAACCACCGGGCATCCCCAAGCTTAGAAATTTCACTCTTCTTGATCATAATGTATCATCCTCTTCTCTTGACCCTTGAAAACTTCCTCCACACCAAACTTCAAGCAAACTCATTAGAGGGTTAGTGCATAATCAAAAATTCACATATTCAGAGGTGACACAATCATTCTTAACACTTCTGGACATTGCACAAAGCTTCTGAAAGTTAATGGAACAAAGAAACTCATTCAACATAGCAAACGCGGCAATGCGAAATAAAAGGCAGAATCTGTCAAACAACAGTCCGTAAAGACAATTTTGCAGGGGCACTTAACTTGCTCAAACGGAAAAACTCAAAACTAATGAAAGTTGCGTATATCTGAGGATCACGCACGTAAATTCGCAGATTTTTTTATTTTTTTACAGAGAGTTCTGCATGCAAAGCAGAATGCAAGCTTCTGGCAGAATCCAAATCTAGCATCAACTTTACCATAGAGACTTTACTTGGCAGAAAAACATGATAAGGAGAGGTTTCTATAGTAGTAAACAACTTCCAAGACTCAACAATACAAGAAATAAAATGAAACTTGGGTTATCTCCCAAGAAGTGCTTTTCTTAACGCCTTTCAGCTAGGCGCAGAAAGTGCAAATCAAGTATTGTCTAGAGATGAAGCATCAACGTTATTACCTCGGGAGTTGGGAGTTTGCTCAACTATGCATTGTATCTTATTTATGTATGGAACTCCCTTTTCAATACCCTTAGGTTTACTATCCTCCTCAAATAAATTTTCAGGGACAATCCAATCAAAATTCTTTTCTAATGCCTCGTGCATTCCTATGAGTTTATGAGGTATTGGTATTTTAATCTCTCCCTCATAATTGAATTTATTAGTGTATCTTAGCCTAGCTTTTTCCATTTTTTCAAGGATATTTGCAGAATTGGTACACAAGCCTAGCATCTTATATCGAATAAAGACTTTCCTAGCTTCTCTAGCTACATCACCAAATTCTCTAAGAAGGGTTTCTAGAATAAAATCTGTCTTTTCTCCTTCTTCCATATCACCGAGTGTAAGAAACATATGTTGCATTATGGGATTAAGATTAACGAATCTAGCTTCCAACATGTGCACTAAAAAGGCAGTAGCAATTTCATAATCAGGAGCAAGTTCTACCAAGGATCTATCTTCAAAATCTTCAGTCTTACTAACATGAGTGAAAAATTCTTCTATATTATCTTTTCCAATGATGGACCCACTACCTACCGGTATATCTTTCAAAGTAAACTTAGGATGAAGCATGATGAAATAAACAAAAGTAAACTTGATGAAGTAAATGCAAGTAACTAATTTTCTTGTGTTTTGATATAGAACAAGTAAACAAGCCAGAAAGTAAAGTAACTAATTTTTTTGTTTTTAATATGAAGCAAACAAGACACTAAATGAAATAAAGTAAAGCAAAAAAAACAAAGAGATTGATGTGGAGACCCCTTGCAAACGTGTCTTGATCAAACGCGCAAATTTAGCTTGATACGCATGAAGTTCCGTTGGGAACCCCAAGTGGAAGGTATGATGTGTATAGAAGCAAGTTTCCCGATGAAACCAAGGTTATCGAACCAGAGGAGCCAAGAAGCACGTGAAGGTTGTTGGTGGAGGAGTGGAGCGCGGTCACAATTGAACCGGCGCCAACGTGGAACCTGCACAACACAATCAAGATACTTTGCCCCATCGTATGAGGTTGTCAATCTCACCGACTTGCTGAAACAAAGGATTAAACGTATCGAGTGGAAGATGGTGTTTGTTTGCAAAGAACAGAAGAACAATAAGTGCAGTAGAATGTATTCAGATGTAAAAGAATGGACCGGGTCCACGCTCACTAGTGGTGTTTCTCCAATAAGATAACTAGCATCGGGGTGAACAAATTGGGCAATTGACAAATAAAGATTCAATACATATCAATGATGATTACTATGATATTTAATCAGGCATTACGACAAAGTACATAGACCGCTATCCAACATGCATCTATGCCTAAATAATCCACCTTCGGGTTAGCATCCTTCCTCCGGTATTAAGTTGTAAACAAGATAATTGCATTAAGTATGGTGCGAATGTAATCAACACAAATATCCTTAGACAAAGCATCAATGTTTTATCCCTAGTAGCAACAACACATCCACAACCTTAGAACTGTCACTGTCCCAGATTAAATGGAGGCATGAACCCACTATCGAGCATAAATACTCTCTCTTGGAGTTACAAGTATCAACTTGGTCAGAGCCTCTACTAGCAACGGAGAGCATGCAAGAACATAAACAACACATATATGATAGATTGATAATCAACTTGACATAGTATTCTAGATTCATCGGATCCCACCAAACACAACATGTAGCATTACAAATAGATGATCTTGATCATGTTAGGCAGCTCACAAGATCTAAACAATGATAGCACAAGCGGAGAAGACAACCATCTAGCTACGCTATGGACCCGAGTCCAAGGATGAACTACTCACGCATCAATCCGGGGGCGGGCATGATGATGTAGAGCCCCTGGTGATGATTCCCCTCCCGGAGGCGATCTCCGAATCCCCGAGATGGGATTGGCTGCGGCGTCTCGGGAAGGTTTTCGTATCGTGCTCTGCATGAGGGTTTCGACGAAGGCTTTAAGTAGGCGGAAGGGCGGAGTCGGAGGGGTCACGGGGGCCACACACGCTAGGGCCGCGCGGGCCCCGCCTAGGCCGCGCCGCCCTAGTGTGGCAGCGCCCCGTGGCCCCACTTCCTTTCCATCTCGGTCTTCTGGAAGCTTCGTGGAAAAATAGGACTCTGGGCGTTGATTCGTCCACCGAGAATATTTCCTCTGTAGCATTTAAACCCAAAAAAAACAGAACGGGTTCGGCATCTTGTTAATAGGTTAGTGCCGGAAAATGTATAATAATGATGTAAAGTATGTATAAAACATTCAAGTATTGTCGTAAAAGTAGCATGGAACATAAGAAATTATAGATACGTTTGAGACGTATCATTAGCTTATAACCAATATGTACAATAGTTAGCTATAAGAGTTTGTTACTTTAAAGTTTAAATGTATATGGCCAACTTCTCACTCTTACAAAGTGCCTAGAAGCCGGTGCGGCAGCTGGCTCTTGCATGAGAGCCCAATCCTCTGACTTTTTCATGTCTCTCTCCTCCATATATGTAAAAGTTCCATGTAAATGGGCTATAAGCCTACTATTCTACCTGCTCTCACTCGAGGGATGGCAGGAGTGGGCGACAAAGATACTCTTCGGTGAGCTAAGAACTAGAGTAATGGGCTCAGGGCCCATCTGGATGCTAGATGTTATCGGGTGCATCATTTGTCGGAGTTCCTAGCCCTGAAAATAAATTTATATGTAGACGGGGCTTGTGGTCACGATCCGATGGGCTGACAACCTGGACACACGTGAACGTGTGCATGTTCAGGCATGAGGAGTTTTTGTAAAAAAGGCCTACATCATGGTCTGAGTTTTATGATGGTGCAAACAAGGTGCTCAATACTTGGAACAGAGTGGTGGCCGGTTAGATCGATGAGGCCGGCCGACTAGACTTCTGCCCTTGCCAGGTCAAAGTAGCTTAAGGTGGGTGGTCTAATCTACAATGGGATGGGCTCTAAGAGCTATTAGTGAGCCGAAGACATGCCTCTTGGTCCCTTGGTGGATGTGTCTTGTGACTGGAGTTGAATCTGGTCGAGTCTTTTTTTCACTTGCCCCCTCTCCTCTTGTAGGAGAAGGCCTTCTATAGTCATGGTGATCGCCTATGTGGCCATCATCTATGATGGCCACTGTCCTCGGAGGAATAGCCTCGGAGTCTCCTGATGCTTCGACGGTACTCGTGGTGGGACGCGACACTATGGCCACGCGGGGTGGCGTGGTCGTGCTCCGCCTCTTCGCCAAGGCATTGTTCACGAGGTCATTAATGACCTCAGCCACATTGGGAAAGATATCCCGAGCCGATTTCCCAGGATACTTCAAGAAGAAGCCTACAAACCTCTCTTGTAACGTCGAGGCATGAACCCTGGTCGACTGGGTTGAGGGGTTGCATCGACCTGACTACTCTCTATGGTTCATGTCCCAGAGAGTGGACTTCTAGGCCTTTTGTCTATACCTATTTGTCTCAGCTGGCCCGAAGGCAAGGCCGGCTTCCGAGCAGTGTATACCCGGGGAGCAGCAAGAAGTTATCTGGCCTTCAGCTACCCTATTCTCATTGACCATATTAGGGATCTAAGGGCATCTCTAGCGGGCCGATGCAAAAATCTATCCATTTTTTTCCAGTTTAGTCCATTTGGGTTACGTGGCGGACGATTTGAGCCAGCTTGCCCGGCCTGCGAGGATACATTCCATAGCGGGAGGACCCTATTTATCCTGCCACACAACAGCCATGTGGCCATGTGATGCGGTCCATTCCCATGTGGCCATGTGAACATGGGCCACCAAAGTCAAAAAGGTGGTTTTGTTGGCCACTGGGAGCATTTATTTTAATAGGATGAGAGTTAATTATCTTATACCTAAGGGGAGTCAAATTGAATGTCCCGCGGTCCGCTATTTGTACTATGTTATTGCTAACACCCTACAGGCTCATGGTGAATTTACAAGAGTTAATGAAGAGGACATGATGGTCCTCGCAAAAGCTGCCATCCTAAATTGTAACTTGACACTGAACCTGGGAGCCAGTACTTTATTCTACTTGGAGTATCAGTCTCATTAAACCCGTGGTCCGATTTGCTGCAGAGGAGTGATCACCGATGGCTGTGAAAAACAACCATCTTTATCCATGTTTAAATATGATATTAGTCAAGTAATTGATGAAATATCTCTCTCAACTTGCCAATAATAACTAATTATTGCAAAAATGTGCAAATTCTTTCTTTTATTTCTCTTTGTGCAGATATGGACATTTTCTGGACAAAATCAAGGGCAATTAATAAAAATTTGCAAGTTGCCTATTTTTCCAAGTCAAAGAAGCCACAAAGGGAAGCATCAGAGAGTTGGCGAGTATTGGTACGACAGCAGCCCGCTAGTACGATGCGGCCATACCATGTTCCACCGCCCTTCCCTCGTCAAACGGATCAACTTTCGTGAAGGGCCTATATATAATGAGCATCACAGTCTCCGCAAAAAGGAGAGAGACGACAGAAAAAATCCACATGAGATCCATTTAACCAAATCATATCCGAGGAGAGGGGAACCGCTGCTCCACCACCATCTCCATCCCCCCCTCTCCATAGCCATAGATTATACGCGTACTCTTGATCTCATCACAATTGGTGGCATTCTAAGACTATTTGGTATTGATCTTAAGAATTTCTATACAATGTTCATGATTGTTGATCTTTACATGGGTGATGGCTGATGGTGAGGCCTAGCCTTGCAACATCATGTGCATCTAACTTTACATGGGTGTTATGCTTTAATTACATATAAGCGGTACCCAAAAATTTGCTATTGGACACCGTTATTTTTACGTGTACACCATTAACTAGAAACAACATGCGAATATACTTTAGTGCACATTACCCGATAAATTCTGAACTAGTCCATCAAAATAATGTTCTAGAAATTGCAACCATGGAACCTGAAGCGAATTCAACCCTAGAAGCCCATATATTTCAAATGGAAATCCAATTATAACTATAGAAACAAATCAAGAAAACGTCTGCCTCAACATGTTTTGCTAGATCAACATAATTTGTGGCGTGTACACCAGTAACTAGTAACAACACGCCAATACACTTCGATGGACATTACCTGCTAAAGTCTACACTAATCCATCGAAACACCGTTCTAGAAATCGAAACTGCAGAACCTGAAGCAAACCTAACTTCCCAATCCCATACAATTTCAACAAAAAAAACGTCAAAAAACCGTCCAAGACAAAAGGAAATTTCCCAATCAAAAGAATGCCATCGCATGTGGCAACGTCTGGTGGCCAAGAAACCTCCGTTCGCCTACTGGATAAGAAAGATCACATCCTTCCCTTCCCAGACGAGCAATAGCCTTTCCTCGTTCCCGTCCTGCCCTGCAATTACCTTTTTGCCCTCGCCGGCGGTGACCACCATCCGCCACCGTAGCCGGCGAAAGAGCCGGAAGTAGGCCCAGGACTCCCCCATGGCGGCCATATCGTCGCTCCCCTTCGCTGCACTGCGCCGAGCCGCCGACTGGAGGCCGTCGACGGCCACTGCCGCGGTGAGCATCTCCGGCGGCGTCGTGCTCAACGCGAGGTCTCGCCGGAGCTCACGCTCGGTGGTGCGCTGCGTCGCCACAAGTGGTGAGTTTGTTCGCCCTCTGTCTCTTGTATTCTTGCTCGTCGACTGGCAGGCGCCATAGTTCCCCATCCTCTCCATCCAGCTCGAGCTAACTAAGTAATCGTCACGGCGGCGCCGACGCGCCTCTGCAGCGCCCCTCTCAAACCCTCGTTTCTTTGAGAGGGGTGCGGCAACCTGCGGCACGGTGCCCTGAACTCTGAAGCCTCTGTGTACTTACTACCATCATGGCCAGCATGTACGAATTCAGCATCTAATTGTTGGACTCATTTCCCAACCTCTAGTTGTAAGATTGGATTAAGCTGCAATCTGAAATGATTATTTCCAATTATGCCACTCATATTGAGAATTCTAATCTTATTTCCTGAAAATTAGCTAGTACAATGTTCAGAAAGTAAACTCCCCCATCCACTGAATTGCAGGTTTAATCTGAATGGCACCGTTGCTAATCAGGACAGTATGTAAAGAAGTACAAGAAACTAATTGAGGGCTGCAAATTAAGATGATTAATTGATTCGACTTAACAAATATGTAGCTATCCTATTGCAGAATGAACCAGAAGATCGAGTTGGCAGTGTTTGCATTAGAGTGACACCTTGCTATTAAAATTACTGAATACTTATTTGGTAAGCTAGGGAGGTCTGCAAGTGGAGGAGGCGCTGCATATGCATGCTAACGCCTCAGTATAATCTAGCAGAGACAGTTTATGACTCCATGAGTCCGCCCTACCTTAACGGAAGTTCTCCTTCAGCCAGACAAGTAGTTCTTTTACTTGTTTATTTCAGGCTAACCTGATCTCAAAGATTAAAAAAAGAATCTTTTTGTGGAGTTTAGTAGCAAACTTTAGATCCTTCCTGTTAAGTAATGCAGCCACTACATGCTATGCTGCTAAGCTCTTTGACTTTAACAATTCTGCTTTTGGATTGGTTTGTGTGATGAACCTATGATTTATGGCTATAGTCTGTTGATCGGATGTTTGTGCACAGATGCCTTAATTTATCCACCATTTGTGCCTGTGCTAACAACATATTTCTAGTGCCAAAAAATTCTTAGTGAACTTTTGGAAGGCTGAAGTTCTTTTTGCTACTTCAACTATAAAGTTTAGTCCAACTTTCATACAACTATGATGCAGCCTTAAGTGTTTTGGTGTTGTCTATAAAATGTACATAGGAGGAATATTGTGATTATATGCACAAGAGAAGCTTAATCATGTGAAGTATAACCAAATATAAATGATCTTAGTCTGATTTTTATCTGTTGTGAATCTTGTGCAGATATTCCACCTACTGTGGCAGATACAAAGTTGAACTTCCTAAAGTCATACAAGCGTCCTATCCCAAGCATTTACAGTACAGTCCTACAAGAACTTTTGGTGCAGCAACATCTGATGAGATACAAAAGTACCTATCAGTATGATCCTGTGTTTGCTCTTGGCTTTGTCACCGTCTATGATCAGCTTATGGAAGGGTACCCTAGCAACGAGGATAGGGATGCCATCTTCAAGTCATATGTAACAGCATTAAATGAAGACCCTGAGCAATACAGGTGCATATCAGAACTCATATAACTGGTTGTGAACTAGTGTCATGTTGGAACCTTGTAGTTATATTAGATTGCATTTTATTGCATATCCACATTCTGAATCGTCAAAGTAATCTCCATCACTATCAGTGCAAGTTTGATCGTTAAATTGCTTTTCTGTGAATCTTCCTGCACTTGTATATCTATTATCCCTGAGGCCTCAACTCTTTAAATATGTTAATCGATCCTTTTTTTACAGTAAGGTTTATCAACCTAAGCGCCTTGTCTCCATTAAAATCTCCCAGATTACAATAATTATTGTGTTTTGTATGCTGGGTCACTAGTTGCTCTGCTTCATTGGCATAAAAATACAAATAAGAGATTATTTGGTGCTACTTTGGTTTGTTTGTTGGAATCAATAAGAGATTCTTCCTCTGTAAGTAACATTTTTATTTCAAACAAATATTTGAAATTGTTATTTCTCTGTTCAGAGCTGATGCACAAAAGCTGGAAGAGTGGGCACGCTCCCAGAATGGTAACCTGTTAGTTGAATTTTCGTCCAGAGATGGCGAAATAGAGTCCATTCTGAAAGATATATCAGAAAGGGCCCAGGGTAAGGGAAACTTCAGCTACAGCCGGTTCTTTGCAGTTGGCTTGTTCCGTTTGCTTGAGCTCTCAAATGCAACGGAGCCAACAGTACTAGACAAGGTTGTTCTTGCCATTATTTATTTTGTTTACACATTTCGTACATGTTGCTTCTCTTTCCATGTTCCTGTTCCTGTTTATTTCCTAATTTTATCTTGAAAATACTTCTTTTCAGAATGTTTTATTTTGCCTACGACCGAAATCAGTTGAGGAATGATTTGCATATAATATTTAGTAACCAGAATGCTCTTTCTTTATAAAGCATAGAACTACTCATCTTTATTGTATTTTACATAGCTGCACTGGCCATCCCTTGTTCATACGTCCAGGTTGTAAATTATGTTATCTGGTGTTTTATTGAGCTGAACTAGAAAACAGCACAGTAGAAAGTCAACTCATTCAAGGGAAGTTGGTTGGTAGCATGGCTGCAAGGGCGCATCGAGATTTTTTTGCGGGCAGAACCATTGAAATTATGCTTGCTGCTACAAATATATTTCATCATCTGCTGCCAATTGAATGCTGCACTGTTCTACCCACTACAGTATGGTAGCCTCACAACTGCTTATGCTTCAACTTAAGATACCATAGCGTTTTTGCTTGTCTATCTTTATTTCTTTTTTGTTCTTCTTTCTCTACCTGCCTTTGGATGACCAAAGAAAAGAAGAACTGCTGCTAGCTTAATAATTTTGCACCAGGGCTGTGTAAACTTTACCAAGATGCTCAACTGAGAACTGCTAACGTGCAGTATGATAGTTGAAAAACATCAAGAGACATTCTAGCATATGTGAAGTGCACTTGCACAGTGTCCAACAAACATTTCAGATTTTCAAAAAAGCATTTAAGCTGTTTTTGGTGATGATCTCAGAATGGAGTACACTCGTAATCGTTACTTTGCTAATATAACAATAGGTACTGACTTTACTTCATGCTTGATAGCTTTGTGCTGCTCTAAACATCAACAAAAAAAGCGTGGATAGAGACCTCGACGTTTACCGCAACTTGCTCTCGAAACTTGTTCAAGCCAAGGAACTTCTCAAGGAATATGTCGAGAGGTAATTTCTTATAGTACCATTTCTACTGTGTTAGACTGTCTATTCCTGTGAATTGATCTCAGATAACTTTGAACGATATTTGCAGGGAAAAGAAGAAGAGACAAGAGAGACTGGATACGCCGAAACCGAACGAAGCTGTTGCGAAATTCGACGGAAACGCCGTGGCGTGATGCATTAACTCAGCCTTTACCAGAGGAGAGCTTTGGACGGATAACAGATATTAACAGTTTACATCTGGACAGCGTAGAGAAACTATCAGGGGCATCTTTGGCTACTCTCTCTGTGGTGTAGTGCTCTGCCGTACAAAAAGATCCAGATTATATTCGTAGTATTGAGTTCGGTATTTTGTAATTTCTTCATTCCTCTGTTCAAATGTACCGTTTTGTTCACCTGTTTGACAAATATACGAAGAGGCACAAGCTGAGAAATTATATATTGTGGTGAAAGGAAATTATTCTCCCTTTGCTTGTTTGTCATAATCTGTATTTTCAAGGTTGAATGAGCTGACAAATATCTGGCATTGAAAGAATCATGCCTACATGTCCAGGAAATTGAGCAACATAATCGAACTAAAATATAAGGAAATCCAAAGAATTTTGCATGGTTTCCAGATGGATGGGGTTTTAAGCTTACTGAACTACTAGCATTAGAAGCTTAATATAGTTTATCATGACACTTGCGCTCTCCTAAACCTGACCACAGTAACAGTATATGGTTCCACCAAGGATCAAGATGCATTTCCTCAGTTATGTGGGGAACCAGAACCGCAAAGCAGCCAAGGTCATTTTTACACCATATCTGGACAGCGTAGAGAAACTATCAGGGGTATCTTTGGCTACTCTGTGTGGTGTAGCACTCTGCCGTACAAAAAGATCCAGATTATTCATAGTATTGAGTTCTGCATTTTGTGAATTCTTCATTTCCTCTGTTCAAATGTATAGTTTTCTGAGAAGTGAGCCTAGCTCAACTGGTAGGCGGAGTGGATGTGCAAACCCAGCACCTGAGTTTAAATCCTCACGGAAGCTAATTTCGGTTCCTATGGGCCTGAGGTTCTCCGTCGGTACCCATGGAGGATTCGGTGGAGCGGTGGCGGATTCGGTGGAGCGGTGGCGGCCTCCGCCCCCGGTAACGGTTTGGTGGCGGTACGCATGATCCATGTCGCTGTCCTCTTCCTTGGTGATCCGGCAGGAGGGATTGGCGGCGTGCGATCTTGCTTTGTTTTTGGTGGCGGTCCTCGGGTTTCGTCGAGGATGATGATCTTCCGGAGGTCAGTTTGCTTTGATCTGGTTGGAGAGATGAGTTCCAGAAAGCTCCACTTGCGAATGGAATAGTGCTTTTTTTTCTTGGATCGGGTGGTATTCGCGCGCGCACCCATGTTTTTATTCCGACCGTTTGGTTCCGGAGGAGCGGCGCGGCTATATTCTATGTTGACATCAACTTTTGGTCCATGGTGAAGTCGAAGAAGGAATATCATGACGGATTGGATACTAAAGGAGGTTCGAGTCTCCGTGATGCCGAGGGAGCTGCATTCCGGCTCGATCGCTGATATGCTGCGGCAACACAAGTTCGTAGTCTTACCTCTCGAGAAACCCAAGGTCTGCCTTAACTGGTTGTGCTGCAATGTTGTTGGAGGCATTGTTTTGAGAGTGACTATCTTCACGGTGAAAACCTAAGACCTTTGGTCGGACGACGACGGCGGTGCACTATTCCCTTCTTGGAGCGCTTTTGGAGAGTCGCAATCCAGGTGTTGTCACTGGTTTGGTATTGCTGCTAGGTCTAGAAGGTCGGGACTTTTATTTCTTAGTTTTTTACTCTTTTTTGTGTCATCCATCGCCATTAGGGTGTCGTTGTTGCAGAGGCACAGTAATTGGATCTTTATATATTATTCCCTTTATCGAAAAAATGTTTCGTTTTCTTCACTTGTTTGACAATATATACGCGGAGGCACATGCTGAGAAATTATATATTGTCATGAAAGGAAATTATTCTGCCTTTGCTTGTTTGTTTGAATCTGTATGTTCAAGGTTGAATGAGCTGACAGATATCTAGCGTTGAAAGAATCATGCCTACATCATTCTGTCCTGGATCATCAAGTGTTACACGTACAGGGAATTGAACAACATAATCGAACTAAAATATAAGGAAATCCAAATAATTTTACATGGTACCAGATGGATGTGGTTTTAAGCTTACTGAACTACTAGCATTAAAAGCTTAATATAGTTCATCATGACAATTGTGCTCTCCCAAACCTGACTACACAGTGACAGTAAATGGTTCCACCAAGGACCAAGTTGCATTTCCTCAGTTATGTGGGGAGCCAGAACCGCAAAGCATCCAAGGTCATTTTTACACCATATCTTTCCGGCCCCACCCACCCTGAAGACCACAAATCACAAGCGTCCCAAAGCACCATCATCCAATCCGAGACCTCCATGTGTCACCAACGTCCAACGCAACCTCCCCCATTCATAGGACCATACAGATAAGACTCGGATAAGGCAGAGCCAACAGAGTCCGTCAGATAGATCACAGTGGCCCTCGTTACCGTCGGATGTGCCACGCAGAGATAACATCAGGAATTTCTTATAAGCACCTATTTGTACCCCGTGACGACCACACACACCACACACCACCACCGCCACCTCAATCCACGCAAAGGCCGAGGAGGACAAGGAGGAGTGAGCTAGAGTTGCCATGGCTTCGTCGGTGGCTGCGGCGGCGAGCACCTTCCTCGGGACCCGCCTCGCGGACCCGGCGCCGCAGAACGGGCGCATCGTGGCGCGGTTCGGCTTCGGCAAGAAGAAGGCGCCGCCGAAGAAGTCCAAGGCACCACCGACCACCGACCGGCCGCTGTGGTTCCCCGGCGCGCAGGCGCCCGAGTACCTGGACGGCACTCTGATCGGCGACTACGGGTTCGACCCCTTCGGCCTCGGGAAGCCCGCGGAGTACCTGCAGTACGACCCGGACTCCCTGGACCAGAACCTTGCCCAGAACCTGGCCGGGGAGGTCATCGGCACCCGGTTCGAGGACGCCGACGTAAAGGCCACCCCTTTCCAGCCCTACGCCGAGGTCTTCGGCCTCCAGAGGTTCCGCGAGTGCGAGCTCATCCACGGCCGCTGGGCCATGCTCGCCACCCTCGGCGCCCTCACCGTCGAGTGGCTCACCGGTGTCACCTGGCAGGACGCCGGCAAGGTACGTATATAACACCATGACGCCGTCTCGATCTCATACTCATCTAGCATCTGAGTCCTGAAGACGTACTGATCTGTGCTATGATGGTGTGGCAGGTGGAGCTGATTGACGGCTCGTCGTACCTGGGCCAGCCGCTGCCATTCACGATCACGACGCTCATCTGGATCGAGGTGCTGGTGATCGGCTACATCGAGTTCCAGCGCAACGCCGAGCTGGACCCGGAGAGGCGGCTGTACCCCGGCGGCTCATACTTCGACCCGCTGGGCCTCGCCGCGGACCCGGAGAAGAAGGAGACCCTGCAGCTGGCGGAGATCAAGCACGCCCGCCTCGCCATGGTCGGCTTCCTCGGCTTCGCCGTGCAGGCCGCCGCCACCGGCAAGGGGCCCCTCAACAACTGGGCCACCCACCTCAGCGACCCGCTGCACACCACCATCTTCGACACCCTCGGCTCCTCTTAAGCGCGCGGCCGGTCTCGGTCGTCGAGCAGTGTATACGCTTCTGTCAGCTCGGCTGCAAAAAATGGACGAACGCGTCCTAGCTTGTAAGAACGTGGTTTCGTTTTGTGTGACGAGCGATGAGAGAGAGTACCGCAAAAGATCCTTTGTTGATTTATGCAGGTCTGATTACATAGGACAGCTGCTGGGACTTGGAGATTTGTAAAATATGAACCAATGGTGACCTAATTGCATCCACTTGTACATCGATCTTGAGCTGTCTTCGTTTTGCGATTACAAAGATGATATTATGTTAGAATCACGATGGGCAAAAGGGGATCAAACTAGCACGAATCAACCTGGCCCAGGCCACTCCGATCCACTCCACTCCACTAGGCCCAAACCTACTGCAACAGATCTCGCTCCGCTCGTAAAAAGTTGGTGTTCATATAAATTTGGATCACCTGGGTCAACTTTCCAATCCAAACCAACAAGTTCATTAATGCCTTGGTTCACGCTGCTACTACTGTGAATCTTGGCAATGGGGCGAGGACTTTGTTCTGGACTGACAGATGGATCGACAAGCAAAGCATCGCTGACCTTGCTCCTGTGGTACTGATCGCTGTCAAACCTCATGCCCTCAGAACAAGGAAAGTGGCTGCTGTGCTCCCTGGAAATGCATGGATTCAAGACATCACTGCGGCGCTTACTGCTGACGGTATCATTCAGTTCCTGCACTTGGTCGTCATCCTTGAAGCTCAACAGCTCAACCCGGACAGTGACGACGCATCCCTAAAATCCTAGCTCCATTTGACTTTGTTTAGTTCCCTGAAAGCTAAAATACACAAAATAGGGTTTTCCTGACCTGTATGGTTATAACCAAAATAAAGAGGATCATTGGTAAATCCCTAAAAATCAATATAAAACATGGATATAACATCATATATATTGCAAATATGTGAAAATATGTGTCAACAAACTACAAAGTTCATGCATGTATTTTACATGCATCAATATGTAATTCCTATGTGGTGGATCTTTATTTTGTGATATGATATTAGATATTGGAATTCTATTATGTTTAAAATGTATTGATAGATTCACATTATTTACCCCTTCTTAAGTTCTTGTTCTGATCAAACTATGGTGGTAGTGATTGGATAGTGACAGAAAATTTGAGATCTACTATGATTTTTACCTTGCTTTGTTACCTCACTAAGAATAAAGTGAATGCATGTGTTCTAATCATTTAGTGACAACAAAGATGACCTTGTTTGGTCAAGGTAGCACATTTGTTATTCAGACATCATGTCAAAATACCTAAGCCTATACTCTACTTATTCTTAATTATAGATTGCATGAAGTTTTCCTTTTCTAGAGGAGTATAAGTGAGATGTGTTGCATCATCTTTATACTAGTACATGAGGCCCATATGAATGCTAATCAAACACATAATGAAGTTTCAACAACATTATATTATCTGTGAGTTGTTTTATGTCCAGTACACTTTATGAGAGAGTAGACAAGTGAACTCATGAACACCGGTTCACCTTTTTATTACAAGAAACCACTTTTACCATCCTTTATTTTTTTTGCAATAATTAAATCCGAAAATACAAAAACACCTTAATTTCTGCAAGCATAAACAAAAACCCAAAAAGCGCTTTATTTTGATTTTTTGATTTTTTGTTTTAGTTATAGATTACTTTAAGGTTTTATTTAAGTTTTACTAATACAAATCCTTGTGCTTGAAACCACACGATTGGAGTTAGGGGGGCCAAGACATTAACTTTATTTTGTAGGTTGCCAGAAGAGTCCCAACGAGTTGGTACACAGATTTGGTGCCACCAAGGACCTCAAAATAAAAATAAAATACAACTTGACCTTTAATTTTTGCATCCAAGCCCCTAGAACAAAACTTAAAGAGCAATCAAGTCCAGGGATTCTTCTAGCTCCTTCTCCACCGAGATGTCGACAAGGCTTCCGATGACGGTCAGCCGCTACACCACCAGGGACAAGAAAACTTGGGGTGTAGTAGTGGGAGCTTTCCGCATCGAAGCTAGAGGGCCTCCAACATGACTCCATGGCCTGGATGTTGAAACAAACCCGTCGCCAGCAGTAGGATTGAAGATAACCAACTGTTGATCCCAACAACCTGGAAGGGAGTGGCTTCTCTATAGCCAAAAGATTCAGCATCAAGATGACACATGGCCGTCGAGGATGTGCTGTAGAGGATGAAATCCCAAAGATCTTCATGGTAGGAGGCTCATTTCTATTCTCTTCAGCTCCAACACAAAGCATGATCCACCACCTCTCTCACCACCCATCACCATGATGGCTAGAAGAAAGACGCAACAGATCCAGCTCGGTTAGATCTAAATCGCCACCAAAGTCGAGATTATTTTTAGAGGAGGTATGGATAGCACCGTTGCCCGGCTGCTCCATCCATCGAAACATGGCCGCCAACAGCAAATACCACCATCCACCACCATGTAGGCAAACTCTAGAACAAAACCACACTAAAACCTACCACTACTGTTGTATAAAGGTGTCTGGCCTCCTCTCCCCCTGTTGTCTCCAGCCGGCTAGGCCGCCGGAGAGGAGGGGGAGAGGAGCCGGTGATGGCTTTGGCGCTCTAGTGAAAGGGAGGGAGGAGAGAAAAGACATATGGGGTTATGAGAGTGTCCTATTTAGACAAGCTCATTTATATCACTCCTCTCAACCTATAGTCCAGAAAACTCAAATGGAACTTAGAAAAAAATGAAAACTAATTCACCAATCCATCTCTTTAAATTTATCGCATTTACACAAATACTTTATGAGAAAAATACTATTTGAGTTGCTACCTCAATTTTCTACTCAAAATTCAAACCGTTTAGAACTTCCAACAATTGCGTAACTGAAATGCAATTGTTTGAAGTTACATAAGCATTTAGGAGCAATAATTTTTAAATTGGGTACCACAAACTTTTGCCTAAACTTTAAAACTATTAAGAAAAAATTCAAATAGGAAATGATAAGGTGGATGTCATGTAGGAAATGCAGTAAAAAGATGTAGGAGTGTTATAAGTAGGGATCGAAACGGTGTATTCCCCTTGGTGCCCGCATGTTTGAGTTAGGGCTCGTGGTGCTGTTCAGCCTGGTAAGCTACTTCCTTGCTTGATTCTCATATGTGCGCAATATTCTAACTCAACCCAAATCAACAAACTGCCGGGGAGAAGAGTATGGAAAAGCATGAACTGTACCCTGACCGACAAAATACAAGGGAAAATGTCGATCGGGTTGGGTCAAGCATCCTTCTCTCCATTGGGAATGTTGCAAGGAAAGAAGTCAAAAATACACGCCAAAGATAGAGATACCAACAACCACATGTCCCGATTGTGAAGTGATCATGCAAACGTTGGTACATGTACATAGTATATTGATATATTCGGGATTGGGCTCTAGGTGAAAGAAGGCGAGTGTCACGAACTGACGTTACCTTTATTGGTTTTGTGGACATATAATCGAGGAAGCTAGCTGCATAGGTTGGTTTGGTGACAGTGACAAACGGAACTAATAGTCCATTGTGTTCTGCTTAAAAAAACAATCCGAAGCTAATCTTGCTGTGTGATACAAGTGATGTTTCGATCGTTAATCTGCAGAATCTAACTTAGAATGCACCATATGTGAACACGTAGTATCTCTCATGTAGAAAGATTGATGTAAAACCATCTGCTATACTCTCTAACAGAGACGTGTTAACCATAAGATATGCCACAAGGCAACGAACAGTTTGCAATCACGCCTAAAAAATGTCTTAGTCGGTTTCAAAGTGCACTTCGACTTGTTCTTTTGTACATAAGAAAGTAGTCATATCCAACGATTAATTTATATATGCATGAGTTTTTTTAATAAGATTTGTTAAAAAATATATAATTTTTCTGGGAAAAAACATATAAAAGGTGTAGGCCCACCTGGGGCACAAAATCCGCTTTCCGGCGAGCCCTTTGCAACGGAAACTTTACGTGACCACGTATGCAAATTAAACCAGAGGTGGTCAATCGAATGCCCTGGCTTTGGCCACACTCCAAAGCTAGAGCACTACAGCTCAAGCTCTTGCCTTGATAGTTCATCCACCGAATCACCAAACGAAAATTGACCATGTAGAAACCTCAAACAAATGACGAAAATTGACGTCGTAGCTGCTACACGCTTGCCTCCCTTCCTACATGCGTATAAGAACTCAAGTACTTGTTCCAACAATTCATCCCCACCTTGCCACACATTTCTCCACAAGAGTTCAAGATCGATCAGCTAGCTTCGGACATCGCAAGCTAGCTCAAAGCCTAGGAACCATGGCCATGGCGATCTCTTCTGATCTTCGAGCTCCTTGCTCTCTCCTCATGGCAACCTTGATGCTGATCATCGTTCAAGCGCAAGGCATCACTAGGCACTACAATTTTAATGTATGTCTATCAGTATATGAATTCCACAATTCATCTAATAGTGCACATGTTTTGCATGCATTTCCGGCTGTGATTTTGATTTCTTACATGGTGCATCCACTGCAGGTTCAAATGGCGAACGTGACGAGGCTGTGCGCCACCAAGAGCATCGTGACGGTGAACGGGGAATACCCCGGGCCGGCGCTGGTGGCGAGGGAGGGCGACCGCGTCCTCATCCGCGTCACCAACCACGTCGCGCACAACATGACGCTGCACTGGCACGGCATCCGGCAGCTCCGGAGCGGCTGGGCCGACGGGCCGGCGTACATCACGCAGTGCCCGATGCAGACTGGGCAGAGCTACCTCTACAACTTCACCATCACCGGGCAGCGCGGTACGCTCTGGTGGCACGCGCACATCTCCTGGCTGCGCGCCACCGTCTACGGCGCCATCATCGTCCTCCCCAAGCACGGCGTGCCTTACCCGTTCGCCGCGCCGCACAAGGAGGTCCCCATGATCTTCGGCGAGTGGTGGAAGGCGGACACGGAGAAGTTGGTCAGGCAGGCACTCAAGACAGGCGGAGCCCCAAATATCTCTGACGCTTTCACCATCAATGGGCTCCCAGGGCCGTTCTATAACTGCTCTGCCAAAGGTATGCATGCACTTCCAGTACATGCGCATGGTTAACTAACACTGCTTGAAGGTGGAAGAACGTCAACTGACATAGCTACCGTGCATCCATGACACGTCAACAGACACGTTCAAGCTGAAGGTGGAACCCGGGAAAACATACATGCTGCGCCTCATCAACGCTGCTCTCAACGACGAGCTCTTCTTCGCCGTCGCCAACCACACGCTCACCGTCGTCGAGGTCGACGCGGTCTATGTCAAGCCGTTCACCGTCAAGACCCTCATCATCTCACCGGGGCAGACCACCAACGTCCTACTCACCGCCAAGCCGTTCTACCCCAAGGCCAACTTTTACATGTCCGCCGCGCCTTACTCCGTCATCAGGCCCGGCACCTTCGACAACACCACCGTCGCCGGAATCCTCGAGTACCAAAAACCCGGCGGCGCCCCCTCCGCGTCAAGCTTCGACAAGTATTTGCCACTCTTCAAGCCTACCCTACCGCAGTTCAACGACACCGGCTTCGTCGCCAACTTCACCTCCAAGCTCCGAAGCCTCGCCACGCCGCAGTACCCGGCGGCGGTGCCGCAGTCGGTGGACAAGCGGTTCTTCTTTACCGTAGGGCTGGGCACGCTCCCGTGCCCCGTGAACGCGACGTGCCAGGGGCCTACCAACACCACGCAGTTCGCGGCGGCCGTCAACAATGTCTCCTTGGTGCTCCCTTCCACGGCGCTCCTCCAGTCTCACTTCACAGGCACGTCTCGAGGCGTCTACGGATCAAACTTCCCGATCATGCCCCTTAAAAAATTCAACTACACCGGGGCGCCGCCGAACAACACGAACGTGGCCACCGGGACCAAGCTGCTCGTGCTGCCCTTCAACTCCTCGGTGGAGCTAGTGATGCAAGACACGAGCATCCTCGGCATCGAGAGCCACCCCCTGCACCTGCACGGCTTCAACTTCTTCGTCGTCGGCCAAGGGGTTGGCAACTACAACAGTGTGAATGATCCGGCCAAGTTCAACCTCATCGACCCTGTTGAGCGGAACACCGTTGGGGTGCCAGCCGGCGGATGGGTGGCCATTCGCTTCCTCGCCGATAACCCAGGTAACTACAGATTTGCATACTATTCATTCATGAAACTGAATTTTTAGCACATACTCGTATGGATGATATGCATATGTATGCACAGGTGTATGGTTCATGCATTGCCATTTGGAGGTGCACACGACATGGGGACTCAGAATGGCATGGCTGGTACTAGACGGGAACCTGCCCAACCAGAAGATACTTCCTCCACCGTCTGATCTCCCCAAATGCTAGCCGGATATATGATGGAGTTGTTGTTTCCCCCTCTTTTGTTCTTGCTTGACATTTGCGATTGATGTCTCCTAACGGAGATTTTAGCAGTTTTAGTCAGTTCGCTGACCCTACTTTTTTTTTTCTAATTTAACTTTCTCCTTTGATTGATTAGCAACTTGTGATGACAATGTTTTGATGCTTATGGAATAAACAATGACGTGAATTACACGTCAAAATCCTTCATCTTTCTTTTCTGTGAACCACGCCACCTTTGGATCCATGTTGCTCGAAATATTAGATATCTGTTGCAACCTTTGTGATGTACCAGTATACTAGACCATGATAGCGCGTGGTGCGGCGCCCGAGAAGGCATGAATCATGAAATTAAAATTTGCAAAGGTATTGCAATATTGGTCAAACATCAAACATGGGCAATTTAATCGGTTTACAAAGGAGCGTGGTATTTGCCAGTAGTAAAATATGAGGATATTCTTCTTCTTTTGGGCACATTGAAACAATCTATTATTCTAGACCAGACTAGAGGACATGACAATTTGATTAACAAAATCAGCCAAGAGTCCACGTATACAATGTTGTCGGACAAACGAGATCTAAGAGCATCACTAGTAGTACCCCTAAACCCTCAAACCATTTTAAGGGTTGAGAATGGGCATTTTTTTTTGCAGTTTTAGAGGTTGAAAAACTGGGGCAAAGACTAGAACCCTCAAACCCAACCCTTATAAGGACATAGCCCCAACCCTTCAAATTGTCATATGACATATCACAAATTTCATCATCTCAATAACAGTTTGAAGGAAACAATAATCATTCTAATTATTATTACAACACCGAATAGTACTTTCAAGCACATAATAAAATCATTCAAGTTATTACAACAATGTTTTTGCAAATAACAATAATATTTTGAATCAAATAGGACATAGAAAAGTAAAACAAAGGTAGATCATTGGCCTTGGCGCCGCCCATCCAACTGCCAGTGGTGCTCTACTAGATCATCCCGGAGCTGGGCATGAGTCTTTTCATTCTCAATCTGACGATGTGCTTCAACAAAAGCTTGTACGCCAGAACTGTTTCTTTCCGGTTGCACACGGGTACCAACATTGTCATAGAAACAAGGCAGGTTTAACCCTCTCTCATCCTCGAGGATCATGTTGTGTAGAATCACACAACATTTCATGATGTTCTCCAAGGTTTTTTTGTCCCAAAAACAAGCTGGAACCCGAACTATGGCAAACCTTGCTTGCAAAACACCGAAAGCTCTCTCAATATCCTTGCGGGCTGGCTCTTGTGCCTTGGTGAAATGAGCCTCTTTTTTGGTTAATGCCACCCCATTTTTCTCTTTGATGGACTTCACAAAAGTTGCCCACTCGGGATAAATGCCATCGGCGAGATAGTATCCCATTGAGTACTCATTATTCATAACCTTGTAGTTGCAAGTAGGAGCATCCCCGGAAACTAATCTTGCAAACAAAGGAGACCTATTGAGCACATTGATATCATTGAGTGTGCCCGACAAACCAAAAAATGCATGCCAAATCCATGTGTCCTCCGATGCCACGGCCTCAAGCACAATGGTTGCATCACGGCTTTTACCGCAATACATGCCTTGCCATGCCTTTGGACAATTTTTCCATGTCCAATGCATGCAATCAAGACTACCAAGCATCCCCGGCCATCCCCTTTTTTCATTCATCTCCATCAATCTCTTTGTATCTTGCTCATTGGGTGCTCGAAGATACACATCACCATACAACCGGATGACCAATTTTGCAAACCTACGGACGGACTCCGTGGTTGTATCTTGTCCAATGCGAAGATACTCGTTGGTGTAGTCCATCAGGTTCGTGCGGTCTTCAAACTCTTGCACGTCGACGAGGAGGCTCATCATCTCGACATCGTTGTCTTGAAGCAACTCCTCAATATCCGAATCATCTGACGATGACCAACCGGAATCATCGAACAGCGACGTCGTATCGTCGGTGTCCATCTACATAATACAACAAAAACTAATATATGAGTTTCCAACAATGAATCTAAAAGGAAAAATAAAACAAAATAAAACAAAGGGGCATACCGGGCAGGCGCGGCCGGTGGGCTGGGAGGCCGGAGCGGCTGGGGCGGCGGTCGGCGCGGGCGGAGGCCGGAGGAGGCAACCCCGACGGCGGGAGGCGTGGGGGCGGGAAGGCGGGCGCGGAGGCGGGAGGCGGCTGGCGGGGAGGCGGCGGAGCGCGGCCAGGCGGGGAGGCGGTGGGGCACGAGGCGACGCGACCGGGAAGGGGCAGGCGACGGGCCAACCATGAGGCGCGGAGGGTCGAGGCGGAGGAGAGAGACGCCGGAGGCGGGAGGCGCCGCACGGGATGGGAGGGAGGCGGCGAGGGCGGGAGGCGGCGGGGCGGCCGAGGAGGGGAGGGAGGCGGCGGCGGAGGCGCGGCGGAGCTGAAAAATCCCTCCCGCGTTCGTTCGCGAAGGGAAATGAGAGAGGAGTAGGGGCAAAAATGCCTCCAACCCCCACTTCTACAGGTTGAAGGGGAGTAGGGGTTGGACCTGGGATTTTTTTTTAGGGGTTTAGGGGTTCTAGTCTACGCGTTTTTGTCGCTCAAAACTGTAAAAAAGCAGTTATTTTTGAGATTTTGAGGGTTTAGGGGTACTACTAGTGATACTCTAACAACACCAGTACCCCCCCCCCCACACACACACACACACCCCCTGGACTCCGCAACCGCGTTCCGGGAGCTGGAGGAGCTGCAGCGATTTTTGAGGGAGCGGCTGAAACCAAGCTATACAACTCCACAGATTTGATCAGAGTGGAGGGAAACCGAACTCGCCCTAAATATATTATTGGTCTGGACAGATGGCAGTAGACTATAGGACATAAATTTAATATTCTTCCCGTATATACTGTGAAACAATTGAAATAACTGAAATTATTTATCAAAAAATTGTTGGAGATATGCCCAAGAGGCAATAATAAATGGTTATTATATATCTTTGTGTTTATGATAATGTTTATATACCATGCTATAATTGTATTAACCGAAACATTGATACATGTGATATGTAAACAACAAAGAGTCCTATAGTTCTTAACTAGCTTGTTGATTAATAGATGATTAGTTTCATAATCATGAACATTGGATGTTATTAATAACAAGGTTATATCATTATATGAATGATGTAATGGACTGATGGCGTGTAACTCACACGTTCGTTGGGAACCCCAAGAGGAAGGTATGATGCGCACAGCAGCAAGTTTTCCCTCAGAAAGAAACCAAGGTTTATCGAACCAGAGGAGCCAAGAAGCACGTTGAAGGTTGATGGTGGCGAATGTGATGCGGCGCAACAACAGGGATTCCAGCCAACGTGGAACCTGCACAACAAAACCAAAGTATTTGCCCCAACGAAACAGACAGTTAATCTCACCGGCTTGGTGTAACAAAGGATTAGCCGTATTGTGTGGAAGATGATTGTTTGCAAGAAAACAGTAAAATAAGTATTGCGTAGATTGTATGTAGAGTGTAAAGAATAGGACCATCCACAGTCACTAGAGGTGTCTCTCCCATAAGATAAAAGCATGTTGGGTGAACAAATTATCGGCAATTGACAAATAGAGAAGGCATAACAATGCATATACATGATATGATAAATATAGTGAGATTTAATCCGGGCATTACGACAAAGTACATAGACCGCCATCCAACTGCATCTATGCCTAAAAAGTCCACCTTCAGGTTATCATCCGAACCCCATTCAGTATTAAGTTGCAAAGCAATGACAATTGCATTAAGTATGGTGCGTAATGTAATCGACAACTACATCCTTAGACATAGAATCAATGTTTTATCCCTAGTGGCAACAGCACATCACCTTTCTGTCACTGTCCCAGGTGTCAATGAAGGCATGAACCCACTATCGAGCATAAATACTCCCTCTTAGAGTTAAGAGCAAAAACTTGGCCAGAGCCTCTACTAATAACGGAGAGCATGCAAGATCATAAACAACACATAAACAATAGATTGATAATCACCATAACATAGTATTCTCTATCCATCGGATCCCGACAAACACAACATATAGAATTACGATAGATGATCTTGATCATGTTAGGCAGCTCACAAGATCCAACAATGAAGCACAATTAGGAGAAGACGACCATCTAGCTACTGCTATGGACCCATAGTCCAGAGGTGAACTACTCACTCATCACTCCGGAGGCGATCATGGCGATGAAGATGTAGGATAACGTAGCATAGAAAACAAAAATTTTCCTACGGCGAACACGCAATCCAAGCCAAGATGCAATCTAGAAGACGGTAGCAACGAGGGGATTATCGAGACTCACCCTTGAAGAGATTCCAAAGCCTACAAGAGGAGGCTCTTGTTGCTGCGGTAGACGTTCACTTGCCGCTGCAAAGCGCGAGAAGATCTTGATCACGACGGTTCCGGCCCACGAACGGGCAGCACCTCCGTACTCGGTCACACGTTCGGTTGTTGATGAAGACGACGCCCACCTCCCTGCTCAGCGGGCAGCGGAAGTAGTAGCTCCTCTTGAATCCGACACGCGGGTGTCGGTGGCGGTGGAGGAGCTCGCTTGAGCCCGTGATATGGTGGAGGAGCGGGCGCTAGGGTTTGGGGAGAGGGGGCCGGCCACTATAGGGGGGCTTGTGGCTTTTGTGTGCTGCCCCCTCCCCTTGGCCCTCTATATATAGGTGGAAGCCCCAAGTGTTGGACTACAAGTCTTCGAATAAGACCCGAACCCAAAACTTCCATATGGTGGGAAACCTTCCCTCCCACTAGAGGTGGGAATTCCACCTTCCATAGGGGTGGCCCCCTAAGGGGGAGTCCACTTGGGACTCCTCCCCACTAGGGTTGGTCGGCCATGGAGGTGGAGTCCCATGTGGACTCCACCTTCCTTGGTGGTTTCTTCCGGACTTTTAGAACCTTCTAGAACCTTCCATAGAACCTTCCGCATCATTTTATTCACAAAATGACATCCTATATATGAATCTTATTCTCCGGACCATTCCGGAACTCCTCGTGATGTCCGTGATCACATCCGGGACTCCGAACAAATATTCGAACTCC
This sequence comes from Lolium multiflorum, assembly GCA_030979885.1. Classification (NCBI taxonomy): domain Eukaryota; kingdom Viridiplantae; phylum Streptophyta; class Magnoliopsida; order Poales; family Poaceae; genus Lolium; species Lolium multiflorum. Next base: position 73,115,194 of record CM061748.1, on the reverse strand, counting down.
ATTCTATATTCAAGTTCTACCATTTCAACATCCAACTTTAAGTGTGTCACCCTACGGTTGCGAACTATGCGGACATGGTTGAGTACTCACTCGACCAATAACCAATAGCGGGATCTCGAGATCCATAATGGCTCCCACATATTCAACGATGACTTTAGTGATCGAATGAACCATTCACATACGATACCAATTCCCTTTGTCACGCGATATTTTACTTGTCCGAGGTTTGATCATCGGTATCACACTATACCTTGTTCAACCTCTCTCTGACAAGTACTCTTTACTCGACCGTGGTATGTGGTCTCTTATGAACTTATTCATATGCTTGCAAGACATTAGACGACATTCCACCGAGAGGGCCCAGAGTATATCTATCCGTCATCGGGATGGACAAATCCCACTATTGATCCAATGCCTCAACTCATACTTTCCGATACTTAATCCCACCTTTATAACCACCCATTTACGCAGGCGTTTGATGTAATCAAAGTACCTTTCCGGTATAAGTGATTTACATGATCTCATGGTCATAAGGACTAGGTAACTATGTATCGAAAGCTTATAGCAAATAACTTAATGACGTATGCTCATCTTTGCATGTGTCCATTACATCATTCATACAATGATATAACCTTGTTACTAATAACATCCAATGTTCATGATTATGAAACTAATCATCTATTAATCAACAAGCTAGTTAAGAGGCTTACTAGGGACTCTTTGTTGTTTACATATCACACATGTATCAATGTTACAATTATAGCATGGTATATAAACTTTTATCATAAACATAAAGATATATAATAACCACTTTTATTATTGCCTCTTGGGCATATCTCCAACAGTCTCCCCTGCACTAGAGTCAATAATCTAGATTACATTGTAAGGTACCTAACACCCATGGATTCTGGTGTTGGTCATGCTTTGCCCTAGGAGAGCTTTAGTCAACGGATCTGCTACATTCAGATCAGTGTGTACTTTGCAAATCTTTACTTCTCCATCTTCGATGTACTCGCGAATCGAGTGGCAACGCAGCTTGATATGCTTCAGCCTCTTGTGTGACCTTGGTTCTTGTGCATTGGCGATGGCACCCATGTTGTCACAAAGAGATGACCAGTGGGTCCAATGCACTAGGAACCACACCGAGCTTACAATGAACCTCTTCATCCATACCGCTTCTGATGAAGCCTCTGAGGCCGCTATGTACTCCGATTCTGTTAGATTTCGCCACCGTAATCGCTTCGAGCTGCCCAGCTTACGCAGCACCATTCAATATAAACACGCACCCAGATTGTGACTTAGAGTCATCGATCAAGTGTTCCAACTTGCATCGGTGTAACTTGTTACAACGAGCTCTAGGTCACCTCCATAACAAAGAAACATATCCTTAGTTCTTTCAAGTACTTCAGGATATTCTGACCGCTGTCCAGTGTTCTATTCCTGGATCACTTTGATATCCGTTAGTCAAACTAACAAAGATGTGCGTTATATCCGGTCTTGTACATAGCATGGCATACATGATAGAGCCTATCACTATATAGGATCCACCATCCTTCTCTTTCTTCGCCAGAGCGTCCTTGAGTCTTACTCAAGACCTTGTCTGGTAACATAGGTAAGAATCCTTTCTTACTTTCGTCCATTCTAAACTTCTTCAGAATCTTGTCCGTGTATGTACTCTGTGATAGCCCTATTAGACTTCTTGATCTATCTCTATAAATCTTGATGCCTAATATGTATGATGCTTCACCAAGGTCTTTCATTGAAAAACTATTATTCAAATAACCCTTTACACTGCTTAATAGTTCTATATCATTCCCAATCAATAATATGTCATCTACATATAATATCAGGAATGCTACAGAGCTCCCACTCACTTCTTTTGTAAATACAGCCTCTCCATGAACGTATAAACCCGAAGTCTTTGATCACCTTATCAAAACGCTCGCTCCAACTTCTCGATGCTTGCTTCACCATAGATTGAACGCTGAAGTTTGCATACTTTGTCAGCATTTTTAGGATCGACAAAACCTTTTGGGTTGTACCATATACAACTCTTCCTCAATGTCTCCATTAAGGAACGCCGTTTTGACATCCATCTGCCAAATCTCATAATCGAAAATGCAGCTATTGCTAACAAAATCCTCATAGATTTTAGCTTCATTACGGTGAGAAAGTCTCATCGTAGTCAACACCTTGAATTTGTCGAAAACCCTTTGCGACAAGTCGAGCTTATAGACAGTGATATTACCATCGCATTTGTTTTCTTTTGAAGATCCATTTATTCTCGACAGCCTTGCGGCTATCAGTAAGTCCATCCATTTGTTATCATACATGGATCCCATTTCGATTTCATGGCTTCTTGCCATTTGTTGAATCGGGCTCATCATCGCTTCTTCATACGTCGCAGGTCCTCATCATTGTTATCCACAATCATGACATTTAGACAAGGATCATACCAATCTCGGGTGGCACGATCCCTTGTCGATCTCATGAGGTTCAAGAGCTGTCTCATTTGAAGTTTCATGATCATTATCATTAGCTTCCTCTGTTGCCGGTGTAGGTGGTACAGGAACATTTTCCGGTACTACGCTACTCTGATCAACGAGTAGAGATTCTTCAATCTCATCGAGTTCTACTTTTCTTCCAGTCACTTCTTTAGTGAGAAATTCTTCCTCAAGAAAGGTCCGTTCTTAGCAACAAAGATCTTGCCTTCGGATCTGGTGATAGAAAGTGTACCCTATAGTTTCCTTAGGGTATCCTATGAAGACGCATTTCTCCGCTTTGGGTTCTAGCTTGTCCGGTTGTAACTTTTTTACATAGGCTTCGCAACCCCAAACTTTTAGGAACGACAGCTTAGGTTTCTTATTAAACCATAATTCATACGGCGTCGCTTCAACGGATTTTGATGGTGCTCTATTTAAAGTGAATGCGGCTGTCTCTCTGCATAACTCCAAAATGATAATGGCAAATCAAGAGATATCATAGAACGAACCATATCTAAGAGAGTTCGATTACGACGTTCGACACACCGTTTCGTTGTGGTGTTCCCGTGTCAATTGTGAAAGCATTCCGCATTTCTTTTAAATGCATGCTAAACTCATAACTCAGATATTCACCTCCGCGATCAGATCAGAGAAATTTAATCTTCTTGTTACGCTGATTTTCTATCACTTTGGAATTCCCTAAACTTTCGAAAGTTTCTCGGATGTTTCATTAAATAGATATACCCATATCTACTTAAATCATCTGTGAAGGTTAGAACATAACGATAACCACCGCGTGATGCTACACTCATTGGTCCACACACATCTGTATGTATGATTTCCAATAAGTCAGAGCTCGCTCCATCATACCCGAGAATGGAGTCTTAGTCATTTTTCCCATCACATGCTTCGCATCTATCAAGTGACTCAAAGTCAAGTGATTCAAGTAATCCATCGCATGGAGTTTCTTCATGCGTTTCACTCCAATATGACCAAGACGACATGCCACATATAAGTAGAATTATCATTCAATTTAATTCGCTAGCATCAATGTTATGTATATGCGTATTACTACTATCGAGATCTAATAAATAAGCCATTCTTTTGTGGTGCCTGACCATAAAAGATATTATTCATAAAAATAGAACAACCATTATTCTCGACTTGAATGAATAACCGTCTTGCATTAAACAAGATCCTGATATAATGTTCATGCTCAACGCGTACATAATAACAATTATTTAGGCTTAAAACTAATCCCGAAGGTAGATGTAGAGGAAGTGTCCCGACTGCGATCACATTGACCTTGGATCCATTTCCAACGCGCATCGTCACTTCATCTTTCAGCAGTTGTCGTTTATTCTTTAGTTCCTGTTTCGAGTTACAAATATGAGCAACCGAACCAGTATCAAATACCCAGGTACTAGAACGAGAACTAGTGAGATAAACATCTATAACATGTATATCAGATATACCTTCTTTCTTCTTTTTGACAAGGCCGCTCTTCAGATCCGCCAAATACTTGAGCAATTACGCTTCCAGGTCCCTTCTCCTGCAGTAAGCACTCAGATCAGTGCTTAGGGCCGTTCTTAGGTTTCATAGGAGGCGTGGCAGCTTTCTTGCCACCCTTCTTGAATTTTCCCTTAGACTTGCCCTGTTTCTTGAAACGGTGGTCTTGTTGACCATCAACACTTGGTGCTCTTCTTGATCTCAATCTCAGCAGCTTTTAGCATGCCAAAGAGTTCAGAAAACTCCTTGTTCATGTTCTGTATATTGTAGTTCATCACAAAGTTCTTGTAACTTGGTGGCAGTGATTGAAGGACACGATTAATCCCCAGTCTGTTAGGAATCACTATTCCCAAGTCACTGAGTTTCTTCGCATGCCCGGTCATAACGAGCATGTGCTCACTAATGGAGCTGCCTTCTTCCATCATACAGCTGAAAAAGTGTTTCGATGCTTCATAGCATTCCACGGCCGCATGAGTCTCAAAAATAGTCTTCAACTCTTTTATCAACTCATGAGGATCGTGGTGCTCAAAACGTTTTTGAAGATCGGATTCCAGACTGCATAAGATGGCACACTGAACTTGAGAGTACCGAGTTTTCCGAGTTGCGTAAACATTCTTTACTTCATCGGTTTCAGTTTCTGCAGGAGGGTCACCTAGCGGTGCATCACACATATTGCAGATTTCCGCCATTGAGGAAAATCCTCACATGACGGAACCAGTCGGTGAAGTTGCTACCGTTGTTCTTAAGCTTTTCTTTCTCTAGGAACTGGTTAAAATTGATTGAGGACGCCATATCTACAACATATTTGCAATAGTTTAGACTAAGTTTATGACAAATTGAGTTCAAATTTTAATTCTACATAATTAAAAATCTAGGTGAACTCCCACTCAAAACAATATCCCTCGCATTGTCTTAGTGATCACACGAACCAAATCCATCACACCTATGCCCGATCATCACGAGACAAGATGTAATTTCAATGGCGAACACTCAAAGTGTTCTTCATATCAATCATATGATTCATGCTCTACCTTTCGGTATCACGTGTTCCGAGACCATGTCTTTACATGCTAGGCTCGTCAAGGCCACCTTAGTATCCGCATGTGCAAAACTGTCTTGCACCCGTTATATGTACTTATCGAATCTATCACACCCGATCATCACGAGATGCTTCGAAACGATAAGACTTGATAACGGTGCTACTAAGGATGAACACTTTATTATCTTGAGATTTTAGTGAGAGGGATCATCTTATAATGCTACCGTCGCGATCTAAGCAAAATAAGATGCATAAAAGGATTAACATCACATGCAGTTCATATGTGATATGATATGGCCCTTTTGTCTTTGCGCCTTTGATCTTCATCTCCAAAGCACGGACATGATCTCCATCATCAACGGGCATGATCTCCATCATCGTCGGCGAGCACCAAGGTCAATGGCGCTGTCTTCATGATCGTCCTCCATGTAGCAACTATTACAACTACTTTGAAATACTACTCAACATGAAATTTAAAGACAACCATAAGGCTCCTGCCGGTTGCCACAATACAATAATGATCATCTCATACATATTCATCATCACATTATGGCCATATCACATCACCAAACCCTGCAAAAACAAGTTAGACGTTCTCTAATTTGGTTTGCATATTTTACGTGGTTTAGGGTTTTCGAGCAAGATCCAATCTACCTACGAACATGAACCACAACGGTGATACTAGTGTTGTCAATAGAAGAGTAAATTGAATCTTCACTATAGTAGGAGAGACAGACACCCGCAAAGCCACTTATGCAATACAAGTTGCATGTCAAGCGTGGAGCAAATCTCATGAACGCGGTCATGTAAAGTTAGCCCGAGCCGCTTCATCCCACTATGCCACAAAGATGCAAAGTACTCAACTAAAGATAACAAGAGCATCAACGCCCACAAACCATTGTGTTCTACTCGTGCAACCATCTATGCATAGACACGGCTCTGATACCACTGTAGGATAACGTAGCATAGAAAACAAAAATTTTCCTACGGCGAACACGCAATCCAAGCCAAGATGCAATCTAGAAGACGGTAGCAACGAGGGGATTATCGAGACTCACCCTTGAAGAGATTCCAAAGCCTACAAGAGGAGGCTCTTGTTGCTGCGGTAGACGTTCACTTGCCGCTTGCAAAAGCGCGTAGAAGATCTTGATCACGATCGGTTCCGGCGCCACGAACGGGCAGCACCTCCGTACTCGGTCACACGTTCGGTTGTTGATGAAGACGACGTCCACCTCCCCGTTCCAGCGGGCAGCGGAAGTAGTAGCTCCTCCTTGAATCCTTACAGCCCGGCGTGGTGTCGGTGGCGGTGGAGAAATCCGGCGGAGCTTCGCTAAGCGTGCGGGATATGGTGGAGGAGCGGGGCGCTAGGGTTTGGGGGAGAGGGGGTGGCCGGCCACTATGGGGGGCGGCCAAGCTTGTGGCTTTTTGTGTGGACGGCCCCCTCCCCTTGGCCCTCTATATATAGGTGGAAGCCCCAAGTGTTGGACTACAAGTCTTCGAATAAGACCCGAACCCAAAACCTTCCATATGGTGGGAAACCTTCCCTCCCACTAGAGGTGGGAATTCCACCTTCCATAGGGGGGGGGCCGGCCCCCTAAGGGGGAGTCCACTTGGGACTCCTCCCCCACTAGGGTTGGCCGGCCATGGAGGTGGAGTCCCATGTGGACTCCACCTTCCTTGGTGGTTTCTTCCGGACTTTTCTAGAACCTTCTAGAACCTTCCATAGAACCTTCCGCATCATTTTATTCACATAAAATGACATCCTATATATGAATCTTATTCTCCGGACCATTCCGGAACTCCTCGTGATGTCCGGGATCACATCCGGGACTCCGAACAAATATTCGAACTCCATTCTATATTCAAGTTCTACCATTTCAACATCCAACTTTAAGTGTGTCACCCTACGGTTCGCGAACTATGCGGACATGGTTGAGTACTCACTCCGACCAATAACCAATAGCGGGATCTGGAGATCCATAATGGCTCCCACATATTCAACGATGACTTTAGTGATCGAATGAACCATTCACATACGATACCAATTCCCTTTGTCACGCGATATTTTACTTGTCCGAGGTTTGATCATCGGTATCACACTATACCTTGTTCAACCTCGTCTCCTGACAAGTACTCTTTACTCGTACCGTGGTATGTGGTCTCTTATGAACTTATTCATATGCTTGCAAGACATTAGACGACATTCCACCGAGAGGGCCCAGAGTATATCTATCCGTCATCGGGATGGACAAATCCCACTATTGATCCATATGCCTCAACTCATACTTTCCGGATACTTAATCCCACCTTTATAACCACCCATTTACGCAGTGGCGTTTGATGTAATCAAAGTACCTTTCCGGTATAAGTGATTTACATGATCTCATGGTCATAAGGACTAGGTAACTATGTATCGAAAGCTTATAGCAAATAACTTAATGACGTGATCTTATGCTACGCTTAATTGGGTGTGTCCATTACATCATTCATACAATGATATAACCTTGTTACTAATAACATCCAATGTTCATGATTATGAAACTAATCATCTATTAATCAACAAGCTAGTTAAGAGGCTTACTAGGGACTCTTTGTTGTTTACATATCACACATGTATCAATGTTTCAGTTAATACAATTATAGCATGGTATATAAACTTTTATCATAAACATAAAGATATATAATAACCACTTTTATTATTGCCTCTTGGGCATATCTCCAACAAGAGTCCTCAGGAGATGAATCCCCTCTCGGGCAGGGTGCCGGAGGCGATCTCCTGAATCCCGAGATGGGATTCGCGGCGGCGTCAAGGTTTTCCGTATCGTGGCTCTCGTACTGGGGTTTCGCGGTGGAGGCTATAAGTAGGCGAAGCGGCAGGTCAAGAGGCGCACGAGGCCCAGGGGACAGGCCGCGCGGCTGGGCCGCGCCGCCTATCACCTGGCCACCTCGTGGCCCCACTTCGACTCCCCTTCGGTCTTCTGGAAGCTTCGTGCAAAAATAGGACCCTTCAAATTCCGAGAATATTTCCTTACTAGGATTTCTGAAACCAAAAACAGCAGAAAACAGCAACTGGCTCTTCAGCATCTTGTTAATAGGTTAGTTCCAGAAAATGCGTAAATACGACATATAATGTGCATAAAACATGTAGGTATCATCAATAAAGTAGCATGGAACATAAGAAATTATCGATACGTTGGAGACGTATCAGCATCCCAAGCTTAGTTCTGCCTACAGTAAAACGATAACAAAGATAATTTCTGAAGTGACATGCCATCATAATCTTGATCATACTATTTGTAAACATATGTAATGAATGCAGCGATCAAAACAATGGTAATGACATGAGTAAACAACTGAATCATAAAGCAAAGACTTTTCATGAATAGTACTTCAAGACAAGCATCAATAAGTCTTGCATAAGAGTTAACTCATAAAGCAATAAATCAAAGTAAAGGTATTGAAGCAACACAAAGGAAGATTAAGTTTCAGCGGTTGCTTTCAACTTATAACATGTATATCTCATGGATATTGTCAACATAAAGTAATATAACAAGTGCAATATGCAAGTATGTAGGAATCAATGCACAGTTCACACAAGTGTTTGCTTCTTAAGGTGGAGGGAGATAGGTAAACTGACTCAACAATAAAAGTAAAGAATGGTCCTTCAAAGAGGAAAGCATCGATTGCGTATTTGTGCTAGAGCTTTTATTTTGAAAACATGAAACAATTTTGTCAACGGTAGTAATAAAGCATATGAGTTATGTAAATTATATCTTACAAGTTGCAAGCCTCATGCATAGTATACTAATAGTGCGCACCTTGTCCTACTTAGCTTGGACTACCGGATCTTTGCAATGCCATGTTTCAACCAAGTGTCACAAAGGGGTACCTCCATGCCGCCTGTACAAAGGTCTAAGGAGAAAGCTCGCATTTTGGATTTCTCGCTTTTGATTATTCTCAACTTAGACATCCATACCGGGACAACATGGACAACAGATAATGGACTCCTCTTAAATGCATAAGCATGTAGCAACAATTATTATTCTCATATGAGATTGAGGATATATGTCCAAAACTGAAACTTCAACCATGATTCATGGCTTTAGTTAGCGGCCCAATGTTCTTCTCTAACAATTTGCATGCTCCAATCATTAAGGTGATAGATCCTTCAGACAAGACGGACATGCATAGCAACTCACATGATATTCAACAATAGTTGATGGCGTTCCCCCAGAAGCATGGTTATCGCACAACAAGCAACTTAATAAAAGATAAAGTGCATAAGTACATATTCGATACTACGATAGTTTTTAAGGCTATTTTGTCCCATGAGCTATATATTGCAAAGGTGAATGATGGAATTTTAAAGGTAGCACTCAAGCAATTTACTTTGGAATGGCGGAGAAATACCATGTAGTAGGTAGGTATGGTGGACACAAATGGCATAGTGGTTGGCTCAAGGATTTCGGATGCATGAGAAGTATTCCCTCTCGATACAAGGTTTAGGCTAGCAAGGTTATTTGAAGCAAACTCAAGGATGAACCGGTGCAGCAAAACTCACATAAAAGACATATTGTAAACATTATAAGACTCTACACCGTCTTCCTTGTTGTTCAAAACTCAATACTAGATATTATCTAGACCTTAGAGAGACCAAATATGCAAATCAAATTTTAGCAAGCTCTATGTATTTATTCATTAATGGGTGCAAAGCATATGATGCCAGAGCTTAAACATGAGCACAACAATTTCCAAGTATCACATTATCCAAGACATTTTAGAATTACTACATGTAGCATTTTCCAATTCCAACCGTATAACAATTTAACGAAGAAGAAACTTCGCCTTGAACATTATGAGTAAAGCCTAAGGACATATTTGTCCATATGCAACAGCGGAGCGTGTCTCTCTCCCACAAAGTGAATGCTAGGATCCATTTTATTCAAACAAAAACAAACCGACGCTCCAAGTAAAGAACACAAGATGTGATTGAATAAAAATATAGTTTCAGGGGAGGAACCTGATGATGTTGTCGATGAAGAAGGGATGCCTTGGGCATCCCCAAGCTTAGACGCTTGAGTCTTCTTAAAATATGCAGGGGTGAACCACGGGGCATCCCCAAGCTTAGAGCTTTCACTCCTCTTGATCATAGTATATCATACTCCTCTTGACCCTTGAAAACTTCCTTCACACCAAACTTCAAGCAAACTCATTAGAGGGTTAGTGCACAATTAATAATTTTCATATTCAGAGGTGACACAAACATTCTTTACACTTCTGGACATTGCATAAAGCTACTGGACATTAATGGATCAAAGAAATTCATCCAACATAGCAAAAGAGGCAATGCGAAATAAAAGGCAGAATCTGTCAAAAAGAGAACAGTTCGTAAAGACGAATTTTAAAATGGCACCAGACTTGCTCAAATGGAAAAACTCAAAACTAATGAAAGTTGCGTACATATCTGAGGATCACGCCCGTAAATTGGCAGATTTTTTGAATTTTCTACAGAGACTTGTGCCCAGATTCGTGACAGACAGCAATGCTGTTTCTGCGAGCGATCTCAAATATAACATCAACTTTAACATAGAAACTTTACTTGGCACAAAAACATGATAAGGAGAGGTTGCTACAGTAATAAACAACTTCCAAGACTCAAATATAAAACAAAGTACTGTAGTAAAAACATGGGTTGTCTCCCATAAGCGCTTTTCTTTAACGCCTTTCAGCTAGACGCAGAAAGTGCAAATCAAGTATTATCAAGAGATGAGGAATCAACATTACCTTGGGTTTTACCCTTACCTTTCTTGTCCTCTTTCTTACTCTTTGGCTTAGGGAATATATGGCTACCCCCGGGTGTAGAGGTGAATTTTAAGGTGCCTTCTCTCACGTCTATGACTGCTCCCAATAGTTTCAGCAGGGATCTTCCGAGTGTGATTTGTCCTGTTCCTGCGCATTCAATGACAAGGTAATCAATGGATATTGTTATCCCAAGAATGGTTGTATGCACACCCGCAGCTATCCCTTTAGGAATTATAACAGAGTTATCAATAAGAGTTCCTTCTCCCCCTTCAGAGAATTCCCAAAGTTTCAATGATTTATGAATACTCTTAGGCATTAGGCAAAATTCAGTCATAATATCACAATTAGCATGAAGAGTTTGATTACCTATGACAATTTTAATAGTAGGATTCCACAATGAAGGTTCAGAGTTCACTAAAACTTGATCAAGACGGTTACGAATATATCCATACTTTTCATTTAGGCGCGAGATGCACTTGTTTCAAGAGTGTTTAATCTATTATAAATGCTAATAAGGGCTGAATCAAAGTTATTAGCTGAATCATGTGATGCAACCAATTTTTTATGGCATTAAAAGCTTGATCCCCATTACAATGAAGGAAATCTCCTCCCACTAGAGCATCCAAGGCATATCTATAGCGAATCATAAGACCAAAATAAAAATTACTAAGGAGCAAACTTAGAGTCATTTGAGGTTCAGCTTCTACAATAAGAAGTAAAAATCCTGGACCAAGCATCTTTAAAACTTTCCTCATCCCCTTGTTTAAAAGTAAAAACTAATTCCTCAGGTGAAGAAGTAACAAGTACAGAACTAGACATGATAACAAAAGTAAACTAAATTCAAGTAACTAATTTTTTTGTGTTTTTGATATAGAGAGCAAGACAGAAATAAAGTAAAACTAGCAACTAATTTTTTTGTGTTTTGTTTAGGTGCAGCAAACAAAGTAGTAAATAAAATAAAGCAAGACAAAAACAAAGTAAAGAGATTGAGAAGTGGAGACTCCCCTTGCAGCGTGTCTTGATCTCCCGACGCGCCACAAAAAGAGCTTGATGGCGTGTAACTCACACGTTCGTTGGGAACCCCAAGAGGAAGGTATGATGCGCACAGCAGCAAGTTTTCCCTCAAAAAGAAACCAAGGTTTATCGAACCAGGAGGAGCCAAGAAGCACGTTGAAGGTTGATGGTGGCGAAATGTGATGCAGCGCAACAACAGGGATTCCGGCGCCAACGTGGAACCTGCACAACAAAACCAAAGTACTTTGCCCCAACGAAACAGTGAGGTTGTCAATCTCACCGGCTTGCTGTAACAAAGGATTAACCGTATTGTGTGGAAGATGATTGTTTGCAAGAAAACAGTAAAAAATTGCAGTAGATTGTATGCGATGTAAAGAATAGGACCGGGGTCCACAGTCACTAGAGGTGTCTCTCCCATAAGATAAAAGCATGTTGGGTGAACAAATTGTCGGGCAATTGAAAAATAGAGAAGGGCATTACAATGCATATACATGATATGATAAATATAGTGAGATTTAATCCGGGCATTACGACAAAGTACATAGACCGCCATCCAACTGCATCTATGCCTAAAAAGTCCACCTTCAGTTTATCATCCGAACCCCATTCAGTATTAAGTTGCAAAGCAACAGACAATTGCATTAAGTATGGTGCGTAATGTAATCGACAACTACATCCTTAGACATAGAATCAATGTTTTATCCCTAGTGGCAACACATCACAACCTTAGAACTTTCTGTCACTGTCCCAGGTGTCAATGAAGGCATGAACCCACTATCGAGCATAAATACTCCCTCTTGGAGTTAAGAGCAAAAACTTGGCCAGAGCCTCTACTAATAACGGAGAGCATGCAAGATCATAAACAACACATAAACAATAGATTGATAATCACCATAACATAGTATTCTCTATCCATCGGATCCCGACAAACACAACATATAGAATTACAGATAGATGATCTTGATCATGTTAGGCAGCTCACAAGATCCAACAATGAAGCACAATTAGGAGAAGACGACCATCTAGCTACTGCTATGGACCCATAGTCCAGGGGTGAACTACTCACTCATCACTCCGGAGGCGATCATGGCGATGAAGAGTCCTCCGGAGATCCCCTCTCCGGCAGGGTGCCGGAGGCGATCTCTGAATCCCCGAGATGGGATTCGCGGCGGCGTCTCGGAAGGTTTTCCGTATCGTGGCTCTCGGTACTGGGGTTTCGCGACGGAGGCTATAAGTAGGCGAAAGGGCAGGTCAAGAGGCGGCACGAGGGCCCAGGGAGGCCGGCGCGGCTGGGCCCGGGCCGCGCCGCCTGTCACCTGGCCACCTCGTGGCCCCACTTCGACTCCCCTTCGGTCTTCTGAAGCTTCGTGCAAAAATAGGACCCCGGGCGATTTCGTCCAATTCGAGAATATTTCCTTACTAGGATTTATGAAACCAAAAACAGCGAAAACAGCAACTGGCTCTTGGGCATCTTGTTAATAGGTTAGTTCCGTAAAATGCGTAAATACGACATATAATGTGCATAAAACATGTAGGTATCATCAATAAAGTAGCATGGAACATAAGAAATTATCGATACGTTAGAGACGTATCAGCACACCGTTAATTAGTTAAGATCACGTCATTAAGTTATTTGCTATAAGCTTTCGATACATAGTTACCTAGTCCTTTTGACCATGAGATCATGTAAATCACTTATACCGGAAGGTACTTTGATTACATCAAACGCCACTGCATAAATGGGTGGTTATAAAGGTGGATTAAGTATCCGGAAAGTATGAGTTGAGGCATATGGATCAATAGTGGGATTTGTCCATCCCGATGACGGATAGATATACTGGGCCCTCTCGGTGGAATGTCGTCTAAATAGCTTGCAAGCATATGAATGGTTCATAAGAGACCACATACCACGGTACGAGTAAAGAGTACTTGTCAGAGACGAGGTTGAACAAGGTATAGAGATACCGATGATCAAACCTCGGACAAGTAAAATATCGCGAGACAAAGGAATCGGTATCGTATGTAAATGGTTCAATCGATCACTAAAGTCATCGTTGAATATGTGGGAGCCATTATGGATCTCAGATCCCGCTATTGGTTATTGGTCGGAGAGAAGTCTCAACCATGTCTGCATAATTCACGAACCGTAGGGTGACACACTTAAGGTTTGATGTTGTTTAAGTAGATATGGAATATGGAATGGAGTTCGAAGTTTTGTTCGGAGTCTCGGATGGGATCCAGGACATCACGAGGAGGTCCGGAATGGTCCGGAGAATAAGATTCATATATAGGAAGTCATATTCCAAGTTTGGAAATGATCCGGTGCATTTATGGCAGGTTCTAGAATGTTCTAGAAAAGTCCGGAAGAAATCACCATGGAAAGTGGAGTCCCGGAGGGACTCCACCTTGCATGGCCTGCCAACCCTAAGGGGAGGAGTCCCAGGTGGACTCCCCTAGGGTGGCCGGCCAACCCCCCCAAGGAAGGGGTGGGAGTCCCACCTTGAGTGGGATTCCCCCCTTGGGTAGGTTTTGTCCCTTTGGTAGGTTTTGGTTTCGGGTCTTATTCGAAGACTTGGATACCAACACTTGGGGATTTCCACCTATATAATGAGGAGGAGAGGGAGGGGGCAGCCACACCTTGGCCGCACCACCCCAGGGCTGCCCATGGGCCGGCGCCCTAGCCACCCCCTCTCCCCAAACCCTGGCCTCCTCCTCCTCCACATAATACTCCCGCAGCGCATAGGCGAAGCCCTGCCGGAGTTCTCCACCACCACCGCCACCACGCCGTCGTGCTGCCGGGATTCCGAGGAGGATCTACTACTTCCGCTGCCCGCTGGAACGGGGAGAAGGACGTCGTCTTCATCAACACCGAACGTGTGACCGAGTACGGAGGTGCTGCCCGATGTGGCACCGTGATCAAGATCTTCTACGCTTTTGCAAGCGGCAAGTGATCGTCTACCGCAGCAATAAGAGCCTACTCTTATAGGCTTTGGAAATCTTCAAGGGTGAGTCTCGATCATCCCCTCGTTGCTCCCGTCTTCTAGATTGCATCTTGGCTTGGATTGCGTGTTCGCGGTAGGAAAATTTTTGTTTTCTATGCAACGAATCCCTACAGTGGTATCAGAGCCGTGTCTATGCATAGATGGTTGCACGAGTAGAACACAATGGTTTTGTGGGCGTTGATGCTTATGTTGTCTTTAGTTTGAGTACTTTGCATCTTTGTGGCATAGTGGGATGAAGCGGCTCGGGCTAACTTTACATGACCGCGTTCATGAGATTTGCTCCACGCTCGACATGCAACTTGTATTGCATAAGTGGCTTTGCGGGTGTCTGTCTCTCCTACTATAGTGAAGATTCAATTTACTCTTCTATTGACAACACTAGTATCACCGTTGTGGTTCATGTTCGTAGGTAGATTAGATCTCACTCGAAAACCCTAAACCACGTAAAATATGCAAACCAAATTAGAGACGTCTAACTTGTTTTTGCAGGGTTTGGTGATGTGATATGGCCATGATGTGACGATGAATATGTATGATATGATCATTATTGTATTGTGGCAACCGGCAGGAGCCTTATGGTTGTCTTTAAATTTCATGTTGAGTAGTATTTCAAAGTAGTTGTAATAGTTGCTACATGAGGTGAACAACCATGAAGACGGCGCCATGGACCTTGACGCTACGCCGACGATGATGGAGATCATGCCCGTTGATGATGGAGATCATGTCCGTGCTTTGGAGATGAAGATCGAAGGCGCAAAGACTAAAGGGCCATATCATATCACATATGAATTGCATGTGATGTTAATCCTTTATGCATCTTATTTTGCTTAGAACGCGACGGTAGCATTATAAGATGATCCCTCACATTAATATCAAGATAATAAAGTGTTCTCCCCTCGTATGCACCGTTGATATAGTTCGTCGTTTCGAAGCATCTCGTGATGATCGGATGTGATAGACTCAACGTTCACATACAACGGGTGTAAGCCATGTTGCACACGCGGAATACTTGGGTTTGCTTGACGAGCCTAGCATGTACAGACATGGCCTCGGGACAACGGAAACCGAAAGGTTGAACACGAGTCATATGGATGATATGATCAACATGTTGATGTTCACCATTGAATCTACATCATCTCACGTGATGATCGGTTTTGATGTAGTGGATTTGGATCGTGTACCACTTAACAACTATGAGGGATGTTATATTAAGTGGGAGTTCATTAGTAATTAGATTAAATCATAAACATAGTCTGAGTAGTATTTTGAATTAATTTTGTAGTATTGGCATCCGTTTTTCTACCATGCGCTAGTCTTGTAATTGAGATAGAAATACTGTTAAGTCTGACAAGAAACTTTACGGACTGGTACCGTATTGTTAAAGAATCAAGAAATGATTAAGTCCTATTGCAAACTTTTAGTAAACCTCACATTGTTGATTCAAAGAGCTATGGTTTCAGTTAGTACCTAAAGTCATCTTGTCTCCGTGAAACTTGAAGTTCAAATCTGTTTGAAAAGTAAGGAGCTGAAAATTTTAGTTTTCAGAAATAATCAAGGTATGAGATATATGTGATATCTAAGACCTTATTGCAAGATGATAGAATATAATTTGGTGAGACTACATAAACTCATAAGTTTTATGGGAATGTACGAAGGTTGAAGACGCAAGGCGTCCCAATCCTCCAACTATTGGGGCACTAACGATATTCGCATATCCATGAAGTGATCGTCCTTAGTATGCACCGTTGCTAAAGACTCGTCGTTTCGAATACTAAGGTATAGATTCTACGTGTGCATACAACGGGCGCAAACCAGATTTGCACATGCGAATACTGAGGTTAAACTTTACGAGCCTAGCATGTACAGACATGGTCTCGAAAAGTCGTCATGATATGATGGATAAAATTATGAGTGAAATTGTTCATCATATTAAAAGGTTACTAATAGTGAAATCCGGAACACTTGTCATATGATGATCAACTTCAAAGAACCTCAAGGTTATTGGTATTTGATCAACAAACCTAGAAGTTATTGATGTTGAAGTGTTTTTCTGAATAATGAGGAAAGCTAAAAGAGAAACTACAAAATATTATTGGCAAAAAGAAAGAAAGAAAATACTAGAAAGTCTAGCTCAGGTGTATATAAATGATATACATGTTATGGATGTATTCCTCGTTTGGTCACACAATAAAATTCTTGGGTATTTGTACCATATTGGTTGGTATGAAGTGTCATACAAAACAACTCAATACAAGAATACAATGGCCTAAGTGTCTGACAAGGAATATGATAGGAATGCACTTCTGGAACAAAATAAAGTGTTATTATGTTCGTCATTGGCATTCTATCTAGCCCTTAGAATTTATAATAAAGAACTTAATAATTGTTATTTTGCTCTAGTCAAATGAAAACAATGAGTTGTTCAAATTATGACATTACTCCATGTACGATGGATAAGTTATTATAAATCTTAATGGTGAAACACACATACATAACACTGACGCTAAAATGCCATAAGGCAAATGATTTGAATTCCACTTATTTGTGGAACCGCTATTTAGGTCATGTTAGAAAGGAACGCATGAAGGAACTCCATGCAAATGGATTTTTGGAGTCATTTGATTTTTGAATCGTTTGGCGCTTGCAAATCTTTTCTAAAGAGAATGACTAAAATACCGTTCATAGGCCAAGAGTTGAAACGGGCAACTAACTTAGTGGAAATATACATGATGATGTATGTAGTTCACTGGGCATAGTTGTGTGCGGGAGATTCTTCTACTTCATGAAAACTTCCAACAATGAATTGAGTATATATGTGGATATATTCGATAAGGAAGAAGTTTGAAACATTTGAATAGATTCAAATAAATTTCAGCATGAAGTGGAAATCATCGTAATAGAAAAGTCAAATATCTATGATTGGATCATAGTGGAAATATTTGAATTACGAGTTTTAGCGAACATCTAAGAGAGTTATGAAGTTGTTCTACAACTCACGTTTCTTGGAGTATCATAGTGATGATGGAGTATCCGAGAGATGTATCCAAACCTTGTTGGATCAATGATGAGATAAAATATTGATGCCATTATACTTTTGTGGATTATGCTTTAGAGACTACCGCTTTTACACTGAATAGAGCATCATCATGATCCGTTGAAATGACACCATACGAGTTATGGCATGGGTATGAACCCTAATAGTCCTTTCTTAAATTTTGGTATGCATAGCATAAGTAAATAATTTTACAACCAAAATCGGATGAATGTCTTTGTTGGTTATCCCAGAGATTTGATTGGGAATTCTTACCACCATGGAGACAAAGACAAAAGTATTTGTCAATGTTTCTTATTTGCAAGAAATTGTTTCTAGTAAAGTATTTGAGTAGGAGGACAATAAAATTTCCTATCGCGAACACACAATCCAAGCCAAGATGCAATCTAGAAGACGGTAGCAACGAGGGGATTATCGAGTCTCAACCTTGAAGAGATTCCAAAGCCTACAAGATGAGGCTCTTGTTGATGCGGTAGACGATCACTTGCCGCTTGCAAAAGCGCGTAGAAGATCTTGATCACGGCGCCACGAACGGGCAGCACCTCCGTACTCGGTCACACGTTCGGTTGTTGATGAAGACGACGTCCACCTCCCGTTCCAGCGGGCAGCGGAAGTAGTAGCTCCTCTTGAATCCGACAGCACGACGGCGTGGTGTCGGTGGCGGTGGAGAAATCCGGCGGAGCTTCGCTAAGCGTGCGGGATATGGTGGAGGAGCGGGGCGCTAGGGTTTGGGGAGAGGGGGTGGCCGGCCACTAAAGGGGGCGGCCAAGGTGGTGGCTTTGTGTGGCCGGCCCCCTCCCCTTGGCCCCTCATTATATAGGTGGAAGCCCCAAGTGTTGGACTACAAGTCTCCGAATAAGACCCGAACCCAAAACCTTCCATATGGTGGGAAACCTTCCCAAGCTAGGACTCCCACTAGAGGTGGGAGTTCCACCTTCCATATGGGGGGGTGGCCGGCCCCCAAAGGGGGAGTCCACTTGGGACTCCACCCCACCTAGGGTTGGCCGGCCATGGAGGTGACTCCACCTTCCTTGGTGGTTTCTTCCGGACTTTTCTAGAACCTTCTAGAACCTTCCATAGAACCTTCCGAATCATTTTTATTCACATAAAATGACATCCTATATATGAATCTTATTCTCCGGACCATTCCGGAACTCCTCGTGATGTTCGGGATCTCATCCGGGACTCCGAACAAATATTCGAACTCCATTCCATATTCAAGTTCTACCATTTCAACATCCAACTTTAAGTGTGTCACCCTACGGTTCGCGAACTATGCGGACATGGTTGAGTACTCACTCCGACCAATAACCAATAGCGGGATCTGGAGATCCATAATGGCTCCCACATATTCAACGATGACTTTAGTGATCGAATGAACCATTCACATACGATACCAATTCCCTTTGTCACGCGATATTTTACTTGTCCGAGGTTTGATCATCGGTATCACACTATACCTTGTTCAACCTCGTATCCTGACAAGTACTCTTACTCGTACCGTGGTATGTGGTCTCTTATGAACTTATTCATATGCTTGCAAGACATTAGACGACATTCCACCGAGAGGGCCCAGAGTATATCTATCCGTCATCGGGATGGACAAATCCCACTATTGATCCATATGCCTCAACTCATACTTTCCGGATACTTAATCCCACCTTTATAACCACCCATTTACGCAGTGGCGTTTGATGTAATCAAAGTACCTTTCCGTATAAGTGATTTACATGATCTCATGGTCATAAGGACTAGGTAACTATGTACGAAAGCTTATAGCAAATAACTTAATGACGTGATCTTATGCTACGCTTAATTGGGTGTGTCCATTACATCATTCATATAATGATATAATCTTGTTATTAATAACATCCAATGTTCATGATTATGAAACTAATCATCTATTAATCAACAAGCTAGTTAAGAGGCTTACTAGGGACTCTTTGTTGTTTACATATCACACATGTATCAATGTTTCGGTTAATACAATTATAGCATGGTATATAAACATTTATCATAAACATAAAGATATATATAATAACCACTTTTATTATTGCCTCTTGGGCATATCTCCAACAGTCTCCCACTTGCACTAGAGTCAATAATCTAGATTACATTGTAAGGTACCTAACACCCATGGCATTCTGGTGTTGGTCATGCTTTGCCCTAGGGAGAGCTTTAGTCAACGGATCTGCTACATTCAGATCAGTGTGTACTTTGCAAATATTTACTTCTCCATCTTCGATGTACTCGCGAATCGAATGATAACGCAGCTTGATATGCTTCAGCCTCTTGTGTGACCTTGGTTCTTGTGCATTGGCGATGGCACCCATGTTGTCACAGTAGATGACTAGTGGGTCCAATGCACTAGGAACCACACCGAGCTCTACAATGAACCTCTTCATCCATACCGCTTCGATGAAGCCTAAGCCGCTATGTACTCCGATTCTGTTGAGGATTTCGCCGTGCACTTCGAGCTTGCCCAGCTTACTGCAGCACCATTCAATATAAACACTTACCCAGATTGTGACTTAGAGTCATCGGATCAGTGTTCCAACTTGCATCGGTGTAACTTGTTACAACGAGCTCTTGGTCACCTCCATAACAAAGAAACATATCCTTAGTTCTTTTCAAGTACTTTAGGATATTCTTGACCGCTGTCCAGTGTTCCATTCCTGGATCACTTTGATATCTGCTAGTTAAACTAACAGCATGTGCTATATCCGGTCTAGTACACAACATGGCATACATGATAGAGCCTACTGCCGAGGCATAGGGGATCTGACTCATCCTTTCTCTTTCTTCTGCCGTAGCCGGACCTTGAGTCTTACTCAAGACCTTGCCTGGTAACATAGGTAAGAATCCTTTCTTACTTTCGTCCATTCTAAACTTCTTTAGAATCTTGTCCAGGTATGTACTGTGATAGCCCTATTAGACATCTTGATCTATCTCTATAAATCTTGATGCCTAATATATACGATGCTTCACCAAGGTCTTTCATTGAAAAACTATTATTCAAATAACCCTTTACACTGTTAATAGTTCTATATCATTCCCAATCAATAATATGTCATCTACATATATCAGGAACGCTACAGAGCTCCCACTCACTTTCTTGTAAATACAGGCCTCTCCATGACACTGTATAAACCCGAAGTCTTTGATCACCTTATCAAAGCGTCGGTTCCAACTTCTTGATGCTTGCTTCAGTCCATAGATTGAACGCTGAAGTTTGCATACTTTGTCAGCATTTTTAGGATCGACAAAACCTTTGGGTTGTACCATATACAACTCTTCCTCAATGTCTCCATTAAGGAATGCCGTTTTGACATCCATCCGCCAAATCTCATAATCGAAAAATGCAGCTATTGCTAACAAAATCCTCACAGATTTTAGCTTCGCTACAGGTGAGAAAGTCTCATCGTAGTCAACACCTTGAATTTGTCGGAAACCCTTTGCGACAAGTCGAGCTTTATAGACAGTAATATTACCATCATCTGTTTTTCTTTTGAAGATCCATTTATTTCGGCTATCAGGTAAGTCTACCAAAGTCCATACTTTGTTATCATACATGGATCCCATTTCGGATTTCATGGCTTCTTGCCATTTGTTGGAATCTGGGCTCATCATCGCTTCTTCATACGTCGCAGGGTCTTCATCATTGTTATCCACAATCATGACATTTAGACAAGGATCATACCAATCAGGAGTGGCACGTTCCCTTGTCGATCTGCGAGGTTCAGTAGCTATCTCATTTGAAGTTTCATGATCATTATCATTAGCTTCCTCTGTTGCCGGTGTAGGCACAGGAACATCTTCCGGCACTGCGCTACTCTGATCAACGAGTAGAGATTCTTCAATCTCATCGAGTTCTACTTTTCTTCCAGTCACTTCTTTAGTGAGAAATTCTTTCTCAAGAAAGGTTCCGTTCTTAGCAACAAAGATCTTGCCTTCGGATCTGTGATAGAAAGTGTACCTATAGTTTCCTTAGGGTATCCTATGAAGACGCATTTCTCCGCTTTGGGTTCTAGCTTGTCCGGTTGTAACTTTTTTACATAGGCTTCGCAACCCCAAACTTTTAGGAACGACAGCTTAGGTTTCTTATTAAACCATAATTCATACGGTGTCGTTTCAACGGATTTTGATGGTGCTCTATTTAAAGTGAATGCGGCTGTCTCTAATGCATAACTCCAAAATGATAATGGTAAATCAGTAAGAGACATCATAGAACGAACCATATCTAAGAGAGTTCGATTACGATGTTCGGACACACCGTTTCGTTGTGGTGTTCCCGGCGGTGTCAATTGTGAAAGTATTCCGCATTTCTTTAAATGCATGCCAAACTCATAACTCAGATATTCACCTCCACGATCAGATCGTAGAAATTTAATCTTCTTGTTACGTTGATTTTCTACTTCACTTTGGAATTCCTTAAACTTCTCGAAAGTTTCGGATTTATGTTTCATTAAATAGATATACCCATATCTACTCAAATCATCTGTGAAGGTTAGAACATAACGATAACCACCGCGCGATGCTACACTCATTGGTCCGCACACATCTGTATGTATGATTTCCAATAAGTCAGTAGCTCGCTCCATCATACCCGAGAATGGAGTCTTAGTCATTTTTCCCATCAGACATGCTTCACATCTATCAAGTGACTCAAAGTCAAGTGATTCAAGTAATCCATCGGTATGGAGTTTCTTCATGCGTTTCACTCCAATATGACCAAGACGACAGTGCCACATATAAGTAGAATTATCATTCAATTTAATTCGCTTAGCATCAATGTTATGTATATGTGTATCACTACTATCGAGATCTAACAGAAATAAGCCATTCTTTTCAGGTGCTCGACCATAAAAGATATTATTCATAAAAATAGAACAACCATTATTCTCAGACTTGAATGAATAACCGTCTTGCATTAAACAAGATCCTGATATAATGTTCATGCTCAACGCGGGTACAAAATAACAATTATTTAGGCTTAAAACTAATCCCGAAGGTAGATGTAGAGGAAGTGTGCCGACAACGATCACATCGACTTTGGATCCATTTCCAACGCGCATGGTCACTTCATCCTTTAGTAGTCTTCGTTTATTCTTTAGTTCCTGTTTCGAGTTACAAATATGAGCAACCGAACCAGTATCAAATACCCAGGTACTAGTACGAGAACCAGTAAGATAAACATCTATAACATGTATATCGATATACCTTCTTTCTTCTTCTTGACAAGGCCGCTCTTCAGATCCGCCAAATACTTGGAGCAATTACGCTTCCAGTGTCCCTTCTCCTTGCAGTAATAGCACTCAGCATCAGGCTTAGGGCCAGTCTTAGGTTTCACAGGAGGCGTGGCAGCTTTCTTGCCACTCTTCTTGTTCTTGCCTTTAGACTTGCCCTTTTTCTTGAAGCTGGTGGTCTTGTTGACTGATACGCGTAGATGCACACGTCCGTTGGGAACCCCAAGTGGAAGGTATGATGCGTATAGAAGCAAGTTTCCCTCAGTATGAAACCAAGGTTTAATCGAACCAAGAGGAGCCAAGAAGCACGTTGAAGGTTGATGGTCGCGAAATGTGATGCGGCGCAACACCGGGGATTCCGGCGCCAACGTGGAATCTGCACAACAAAACAAAGTACTTTGCCCCAACGAAACAGTGAGGTTGTCAATCTCACCGGCTTGCTGTAACAAAGGATTAAACGTATCGAGTGGAAGATGATTGTTTGCAAGAAAACAGTAAAAAAAGTATTGCAGTAGATTGTATGCTATCTAAAGGTATAATAGAGGCAACCTCATGGAGGGCAACGAGGCTATCCACGGTATGCCACTAGGCACGCACGGGCTGGGCTGGCTTGCTTCGCTCTTAAACGATTGGGCCACGTGGCGTGCTGCGATTGGGCCTGCTTCGCTCTCGATTGGTCCCGTGAGAAACAAAACTAGCCCTGGGTACCCAAACCCTACCACCAATCGCGCTCCCCCAATCCCCGCAGCCGCCACAAGTGCCTTCCCCGACTCTCCGCAGCCGTCGTCGTCCGCCTGCAGCCCAGCTCGCGCCGCCGCCACAAGCTATGGGCTTGTTTGGAGGAGCCCTCCTTCGTCGCCCTTCACGCCGTTGGTTCAGCCACATCTCCCGATGCAACCACCTCTCCCTCCATCCCTTTTGGTTCTTGATTTTGGTTTCTTTGAGATTTCCTTTTGCTTTGTATGCGATTTGTTAGTTCTTGTGCTCTATTTCATCCTAGATTTGTTCGGCACTTTCGTTTTTCGATTCTTCCTTCCGATTAATCTCAGCCCCCTCCCCTGCATCCTCGTGCCTTTTTCCAGGGGCTCACATTCCTCGTCAGGCTGATTGTGGTGTACTGCCTCCGGTGAGAACTAGGAGAAGGAAGAGGACACAAAGAGGGAGATTGAGCGGCAAGACTACAAGATCCCACGTTTCTCTCTCTCAATCTCACTGCTGCTGCTGCCAGGGCTTAGGTCTCCATCACGTATTTTCTCTTCTAAGATATAGCTCTTGCAGATGCAGGTTCAGATAAGAGATACGGGGCAGGTTCAGGTATACATCTGGTATACATCTTCCCGGAGTTCCCATCCACGATCTGCATTAGTCCAAAGCTTCGCTTAATTTTCTGTTCTCCTATTGTTTGCTCATATCCAATACTGGATTCAGATTAGCACTCCATTATACGTTGCATATGGGGTCAGCATTTTTTTGGGGGCGGAAACTTCCAGGGGCTATTTTTGGAGGAGGGCTGTGATTACTACAAATGGTTGCGCTCTGAATTTTTGCAGTGCTGGCAAGAAGACACAAATCATGTGCTATTTTACTGTGCCCATCCTGTAGAGTTGTTGCTGGAAGTTTAATCACTGCCACAAGTAAGTTTACCTTTAGATTTCTTATTTGCCTTTTAGATTTTCATATGCAAAATCATTGAGCTGCATGACAAGCATGTAGCATATGTGTCAGATTATTTTCAGAACATACACTCTTCCAAATGTTCTGCTGGTTGATACAGCCGTATGCCATTTTTCCTTTATAATAATTATGGTTTAGGCGTATGCCATTTTTCCTTCATAATAATTAAAATTGCTGCCTCATTCTCAAACTTCTCTTTGTTCAGGCACTTAAAGAAGCTTTTGAGGTCTTCTGCAATAAGGGTGTCTCTGGCGAGTGATGAGTTACTCGCCACCTTTTGTGACAATATTTTGAAGATATGCTTCGGTTAAAAGGTCAGTGATGAAATTATTTCTATTCTGATGTGCTTATTTCTGGATTTGAAACATTATAATAATGGTGTCTGTTTAAGATAGTTAAATTGATAAGAAAAGGATCCGGTAATTCAGCAGGGGGATTATTGTTGTGACGTTCTACATCTACACTTAATTCCTAATTAATATCAATGTGTAAATCAACCAGTTTGGTTCGTTGTGTAGTTGTCTTAAAATTAGGTAGGAATTTCTGAATATGCATCCCAGCAGAGTATTAGTTGGATGGCCTACTTGACAAGATGAAACCAGTGCACTTGTTTAGTTTTCTGATTTTCTTTGAATTTCCTTTAGATTTGTGGATGATCATGTCAGGATTATCTTCCACAATACACACAGCTAACTGCACTCCTAAGAGTAGGGCAGCACATTGCTTGACTGCAAATTGGTGATTACAGTAAATTATTTGCCTCTTTCCCAAAACCAACTAATAGTGTATCCGTATAGAGTTGTTAGTTTCCTTTTGTCTTGCTTCTGTCCTTGCAATGCCTAATCATGCATTTGCTTATTACCTCTATTTTGCAAAGACAATGATAACAAATTGACATTTCTAGGTATGGAGCTACTCTCATGTGTGTTCACCTTCCACTGCAACGGGGTGTATGAGGTTGGCATAAGCAGATGGCTGAAACCATTGGCAAATTGAAAGCTGCAGGGATACTTGATTGATGCGCTGTCTAATCCATCTAATACCAGTTTTAGATACCAGGGTTAGCTGTAGTTATATTTCTCAGGTTAAACATGTTTCCTTGGAATGTCTTTGATGGATTTTAGGTGTTTTGGTATTGATCACCATTAAAATTATTGTTCTTAGATAATTATTAATGATTTTACATCCTTTGCATGGAATAAGCAGTGGCAAAGTTCAAAGGCACCTTAGGTTATATTGAGGACAATTTCGAGTTTCTATGTTATTCACATCTAGGTTGAAATTGTATGATATTTGGGCGCTCCTTTTTATTTAATATATCATGCTATTGAAAGAATAAATATTATTTTTGATCACAAGATGGTTCAGAGTGTTAGTTTCCTTTTGTCTTGCTTCTGTCCTTCCAAGTCCTAACCATGCATTTGCTCACTACCTCTATTTTTTCAAAGACAATGACTACAAATTGACATTTCTAGGTATGGAGCTACTCCCATGTGTGTTCACCTTCCACTGCAACGGGGTGTATGAGGTTGGCATGATGCTGTTGGAGGTACTAACTATCTCAGGGGTGAACTCTTTATGCAATTCTGATCTTCATAAGCAGATTGCTGAAACCATTGGCAAACTGAAAGCTGCAGGCTACTTGGATTGCTGTGCTGTCTAAACTTACCAGTTTCAGGTACCAACGTTAGCGGTAGTTATATTTCTCTGGTTAAACATGTTTCCTTGAAATGTTTTTGATGGATTTTGGGTGTTTTGGTACCACGACCTGCTGTTAGAATTCTTTTATTGGTTCTGGTTGATTGGATTAGACTGGTCCATGTATAATTTCCAGTTAATTCAAGTAACTATATTTGCAACTTTACCAAGCTGGCGAAACAAGTTATGGCTAAACCACCTATTATAATGATCCGTTTTGGTGCAGTTAAAACCACCTATTATAATGATCCGTTTTGGTGCAGTTAAGCCAGTGTTGCTAAGCATATAGTGATGTATCCAGTTCTACATCTACCGTTTTTATGAATATTGCGACCACCATGGCGGACCCGTATGGCTCTGGCAGGGAGCCCAGGCAGCAGCTGAAGCGGGCGCTTTAAATGGAGGATCTGATCATGTCCATGTTGAGCTCGCATAGTGCCTCCTCGCCCGGTTAGTGCTGTGGAGCTTGAAACATCACCAAAGGATTTTCTGATTTTAGAAGGTTTAATTGTAAAATGCAATTGTATTAACCAGTTGGCACATTTTTCAGATCGGAGGGAGTAGTATATTTACCTATTTTCCTGATTGTATATAGGCATTGTTGTTCCGTTCTGGTTTCATGTGTTTGGGTCTAATTTCACCTAACTTTGTTTTATAAATCCTATAAAACGCATTTTCATTTAGATGCAAAGCGGTTCGAGTTCCACGGGATCGTGCGCCAAGGCGCACATCCAAATCTAGTGTAAAGAATAGGACCGGGGTCCACAGTTCACTAGAGGTGTCTCTCCCATAAGATAAAAGCATGTTGGGTGAACAAATTACAGTCGGGCAATTGACAAATAGAGAAAGGCATAACAATGCATGTACATGATATGATAAATATAGTGAGATTTAATTGGACATTACGACAAAGTACATAGACCGCCATCCAACTGCATCTATGCCTAAAAGTCCACCTTCAGGTTATCATCCGAACCCCATTCAGTATTAAGTTGCTAAGCAATAGACAATTGCATTAAGTATGGTGCGTAATGTAATCGACAACTACATCCTTAGACATAGAATCAATGTTTTATCCCTAGTGGCAACAGCACATCACAACCTTAGAACTTTCTGTCACTGTCCCAGGTGTCAATGAAGGCATGAACCCACTATCGAGCATAAATACTCCCTCTTGGAGTTAAGAGTAAAAACTTGGCCAGAGCCTCTACTAATAACGGAGAGCATGCAAGATCATAAACAACACATAAACAATAGATTGATAATCACCATAACATAGTATTCTCTATCCATCGGATCCCGACAAACACAACATATAGTATTACGGATAGATGATCTTGATCATGTTAGGCAGCTCACAAGATCCAACAATGAAGCACAACAAGGAGAAGACGACCATCTAGCTACGCTATGGACCCATGGTCCAGGGTGAACTACTCACTCATCACCCGGAGGCGATCATGGCGATGAAGAGTACTCCTCGGAGATGAATCCCCTCTCCCCCAGGGTGCCGAGGCGATCTCCGAATCCCGAGATGGGACGCGGCGGCGTCTCTGGAAGGTTTTCCGTATCGTGGCTCTCGGTACTGGGGTTTTCGCGACGGAGGCTTTAAGTAGGCGGAAGGTGATGAGGACATGATTACCTCCGATTTGAAGGCATATCTTGGTGAAAAAGATGAGACTACGTCGAGGACGACTTCAATTCAAGTAGGGGAGGATGATGAGGACATCTCTATGAGAGATACAACCAATACTCCTACAACCACATCTCAGGTACATTCGTTACTAGGAATCCTTCCTGATATATATGAGAATATGATGCTGCCTAAATCAAATGTATTTATATTATTTAGGAATGGATCTAGCATGGACGCCAAGCATTGGATTAGGAACGTGCATGGAGATGGCAGCAGACCTGCAAGGATTCAGGATGGCGTTGCAAGCGAGGATTTCAGAACATTGAAGCCACCATAGTGAAGCAATGATGCTTGGATAAATTATACAAGTTACTCCATCATAAAATTCGTCCAAAGAGTTATTTATGGTGCTGTGTCACCTTATTTGATGGGCCAGGCCCATGTATTTTCGGATTAGGTATTTTAGGGGATTTTAAGAGGCCATATAAGTGGAGGAAGGCCCATTTAGGGGTGTTTTTGGCCAACCCTAGCTGGTTGGACGAAAATCCCTTGACTTCCCCATATATATCCCTCTGTAGCCGTCATTAGAACTTGGATTTTGATTAGACTAAAAGTTAGCCATTGCTGCAACTCTCGTGTACTTCTTTTGAGGCCAACGCCAGAACAAGACCGACTATTCGGAATCCCACCTTATTCAATAAAGCTTTCATCTATATCCGCAATATTCTGATTGCAATATTAGTTCTTACTTGTTCTCGATTTCAGGTAGGAATTAAGACCCTCGCTGGTCAGGCTGATCGTGCATCCGCAAGATCAGTAACTCCCGGAGATTGTCCTAGCGATTGCATTGGCGCACGAGCTTTGCACGTGTAGTCGGATCGTCAAGCACGAACTCCACCAACAAATCGAATTATCCTCGTCTCATCGAAAGATCGGCCACCTTTGCCCTATCAAGTGGTATCAGATTTCAGGTTGCTCGGTGAGATTTACAGTTTTCCTAGTGTAGATTTGTTTTTACCTATAACCCAGAAAAAGCCCCACAAAAAGAAGTTCGATTAGTTCATCCTCGCCTAAAGTCTTAGCCTTTTTGCTATCACCACTTTGTTTTTGTTTTGTTGAATTTTCGTTGCATCGTGTCGAGTTGCTGGTTTTTAGTGTCTAGATTTTTAGAGTTTCGAGTTCTAGTCACTTTATCACGTCACCTCTCGTGGGTCTTTTACATCTATCACCATTTTTTTTTTCTTCCATCCGTCTGACCCTTTATCCTCGCGTCCGCCACCATATTTTCTTCGTCCCAAATAGAGTCTAGGTTTGTTTCTCTATGTCCTATCTGGTTCTAGTGCGTTGAAAATAAAAAGAACAAGATTGATTCTGTTTTGCTTCTGCTAGGTTCCATCCATAAACAAAACCGACACTTTCGTTTGACAAGATTTTACACTGTGGGTTCAAGTTCCAAGGAAATATTACTCCGCCACATACGCCTTTTGTGGTGCTGTAGGAAAGTTTGATCGGTCCAAAGAAAAAGAAAGAGAGAATTACATAGGAGGACGATCTGTTTCTATACCAGATATTCAGTTACCTTGGTTCATCTGTCACGAAAGGAAAGTCTCGTGTACCAGTTTATCTGGGAAAGTTTCAATCGGTTATAACAGATAAAAGGAAAAACAAGTTGAAAAAAAAAAGAGTTGAAAAGAAGAGCTAAAAAAAAGTGAAAAAAAAAGGACAGGACCGATCAGATCCTAGCAGTTAGCCTGACAAGTTTGGTTCTTTCACGTATTTATTTACTCGAGCTGCAGTGATAGAGCAGAAAGAGAGTTGATGCTACAGTTTACCTGCTTGGGAACCGTGCACTAAAGAACTGGATCGCTACTTCTAAGACTACTCATAGTGGGAGTAGCATAGCTACTAACATCACACACCCCAATGCATTTTGGTGACATGGCATGTCAATAAATGAAGAAAGAGAGTGGGGTGGTAACTAGCTATGTTACCATAACATCACACTTCTCAAGACAAGATGAGTCTACAATCTAATAAATATGACATGCATGACACCACATACAAGTAACTATCCACTATGAAGGTAGTAACATAGGGTAGTAACATGCACCATGTTACTACTCTATGTTACTCCCCACTATGACTAGTCTAAATTGGTCTAGTTCATCTTTGGCAGATCCTTCAGTTATTATCATCATTCATCTTCACTTGGGGTTCGTGCCCAGGAACATATTTACTGCTGCCATCATATTTTTCTTTTGTTCCACAAGTCGTCTTTTGTCGCGAAGGCTTTTCGAGAATTGCCCACTGGTCAGCCATGTCACCTTGTTGTCTTCGTTTTGACACGAGTTGTTGCTTGTAGCGACGCAGTTAACTCGTATGAACACACACCTGATTCCTGTACAGCTTGTCCCATATCGCATATCTGGTATCTCACACCTGAATATATTATCTGTGTCTTAGGCTCGCGTCTCTAGCACAGTCTAGCCTAGGACCAGCAATTAACTACTTTGAACGGATTTTCAGCTTTACATTGATTATCGTGGTGGTAGTTCCACATATTTTGAGCCTACCTACAGCTATACATATTTCTACACCGTGTGTTGTACGTGTGCCTAGCGATCGCTTCGCTCAATCATTGGAGTTACTTGATACTGTTGGTTGCCGATCGCCGCCTCCTGAATGGTAAGAACTTGTAAGAATTTTTGTCTGCAATTTTGTGAGCGGCATACCACCACTACCACCTAGTAGTTGATAGGAACATATACTTGTTATTTGTTTCTTGTTTTCTACTAATCATGGCAGCTTCTGGAGTTAGAATTTCTTGGGCGTCGACTATGGTTGGCGATGTGCCGCCACCTAGCAAACTGCAACAACGACCACGAGCGATTAAGACACATGACCAGGTTACAGTTTCCATGCCATCTTATAATGGACAATATAATCCTGGTTTTTATATTGAATGGGAGTGTCAGATAAGTGATATATTTGTTTCCCATAATTTTTCTGAGCGAAAGAAAATAAAAACTGTCATTAATACATTCAAAGATTTTGCTTCTTTATGGTGGAATGAATATTGTCGGTTATACCCTGATTATATACCTACTACTTGGCACGATTTGAAACTTGCTATGCGGTATAGATTTGTTCCATCACGGTATACTCGTGATATGGTTAAAAAATTGCAAAATCTGAATCAAGGTAGTTACACGGTTCAAGAATATTATGATGCGTTAGACACTACCTTGCTGCATTCGTTTTTAGAAGAAAATGAAGATGATTTTATGGACAGATTTTGGAGAGGTTTAAACCGTGACATTCAGGACATACTTATGCATGAAGAATTTTATTCTATCGATTGTATGTTTCGTCTTGCTTGCAAAGCTGAACAGGACATAAAGAGACGTGTAACAAACAAGTGCAAGAAGAAGGTGAATGTTCTCGCTTCTCCATCAACCGTGGTCGAAACATCTCGAGTTGTTGACGAGTCACCTTCAAGAGTTCCTCAATCATCTGAAACATTTGTTCAAAGTTATGGTGAAGGTACTCAGTTTGTTCCTACACTCGAGATTGATCAATGTCATGTTAATTTAAATATACCATGTGTTGAGTTCGCTGATGATTTGGCCACACCGCCTATATTAGAGGATCATACTACTGATTTGCAAGTACCATGTGATCATACCACTGAAATTATTATTGATATGACTAGCAATCTTTTGGTTGACTCTAGTTATGAGAGACCTACAGATTTGTGTGTACCATGTGCTGTTTTTCGTTCCTCTATTGATATGAGTGTACAAACTGAAATTCTTGCTCCTAATAATGCACCTTGTGATTTGAAAGATGACTCTAGTATGGATCATATAAAACTGATTATGAACAATGAAGTGTTGGCTAAGATTTCTCATGCTAATTCTTTGTTTTCTATTGTGATGGATCCACCTATATCTTTGTCACATGCTAGACATAAAATTGATGAACTTCCTTGTTTAAAGAGTGTCTACGCCCCTGATGTTACTTTTCATTTGGTTGGGGAGTATGTCAGCACCAATGTTTTTATGGTACATAGGATTTGCATCATGTGTGATGATTCTTATAGTTCCAATACAACTGAATTTGTGTATATGCTTTCTCATTTTGATATGACCTCCAATGTTGGTATTCATTCTATGCCAAATAACTTGCTGCAAAATTGTTTAAATCCACATGGCGTAGCTAGTAAATTTGAGACTTTGCATTTTGGTTTACCAACTTTGGGATGGTTTAATGATGAGCACTACAATTTGAAAGGAGTTTATATGTGTTTCACTTATATCTGCAAACTGAGTTGTGATGAATGTTTAATGGGGACTAATGAACTTCTACGCTACTACAATACTGGTATATGTACAAAATTAAATGGGAAACATGAGAGAGCTGTTAAAACGGATGACATATACATATACCATGCATATACTTTGTCTCTTTTGTTAGCATGTTTACAGAATAAACATCGCCGAGGACGGCTTTTCTTTCAAGAAAGGGAGGATGATGAGGACATGATTACCTCCGATTTGAAGGCATATCTTGGTGAAAAAGATGAGACTACGTCGAGGACGACTTCAATTCAAGTAGGGGAGGATGATGAGGACATCTCTATGATAGATACAACCAATACTCCTACAACCACATCTCAGGTACATTCGTTACTAGGAATCCTTCCTGATATATATGAGAATATGATGCTGCCTAAATCAAATGTATTTATATTATTTAGGAATGGATCTAGCATGGACGCCAAGCATTGGATTAGGAACGTGCATGGAGATGGCAGCAGACCTGCAAGGATTCAGGATGGCGTTGCAAGCGAGGATTTCAGAACATTGAAGCCACCATAGTGAAGCAATGATGCTTGGATGAATTATACAAGTTACTCCATCATAAAATTCGTCCAAAGAGTTATTTATGGTGCTGCGTCACCTTATTTAATGGGCCAGGCCCATGTATTTTCGGATTAGGTATTTTAGGGGATTTTAAGAGGCCATATAAGTGGAGGAAGGCCCATTTAGGGGTGTTTTTGGCCAACCCTAGCTGGTTGGACGAAAATCCCTTGACTTCCCCCATATATATCCCTCTGTAGCCGTCATTAGAACTTGGATTTTGATTAGACTAAAAGTTAGCCATTGCTGCAACTCTCGTGTACTTCTTTTGAGGCCAACGCCCAGAACAAGACCGACTATTCGGAATCCCACCTTATTCAATAAAGCTTTCATCTATATCCGCAATATTCTGATTGCAATATTAGTTCTTACTTGTTCTCGATTTCAGGTAGGAATTAAGACCCTCGCTGGTCAGGCTGATCGTGCATCCGCAAGATCAGTAACTCCCGGAGATTGTCCTAGCGATTGCATTGGCGCACGAGCTTTGCACGTGTAGTCGGATCGTCAAGCACGAACTCCACCAACAAATCGAATTATCCTCGTCTCATCGAAAGATCGGCCACCTTTGCCCCATCAAGGCGGGGGGCCACACGAGGGCCCCACACCCTAGGTCGGCGCGGCCAGGGCAGGGCCGCGCCCCTATGGTGTCGGTGCCTCGTGGCCCCACTTCCTTCCCTCTTCGGTCTTCCGGAAGCTTCGTGCAAAAATAGGACCCCGGCGAAGATTTCGTCCAATTCCCGAGAATATTTCCTTACTAGGATTTCTGAAACCAAAAACAAAGAAAACACAGCTGGCTCTTCGGCATCTTGTTAATAGGTTAGGGAAAATGCATAAATATGACATATAATGTGCATAAAACATGTAGGTATCATCAATAAAGTAGCATGAACATAAGAAATTATCGATACGTTGGAGACGTATCAAGCATCCCCAAGCTTAGTTCTGCTCGTCCCGAGCAGTAAAACGATAACAAAGATAATTTCTGAAGTGACATGCCATCATAATCTTGATCATACTATTTGTAAACATATGTAATGAATGCAGCGATCAAAACAAAGGTAATGACATGAGTAAACAACTGAATCATAAAGCAAAGACTTTTCATGAATAGTACTTCAAGACAAGCATCAATAAGTCTTGCATAAGAGTTAACTCATAAAGCAATAAATCAAAGTAAAGGTATTGAAGCAACACATAGGAAGATTAAGTTTCAGCGGTTGCTTTCAACTTATAACATGTATATCTCATGGATATTGTCAACATAAAGTAATATAACAAGTGCAATATGCAAGTATGTAGGAATCAATGCACAGTTCACACAAGTGTTTGCTTCTTAAGGTGGAAGGAGATAGATAAACTGACTCAACAATAAAAGTAAAAGAAAGGTCCTTCAAAGAGGAAAGCATCGATTGCTATATTTGTGCTAGAGCTTTTATTTTGAAAACATGAAACAATTTTGTCAACGGTAGTAATAAAGCATATGAGTTATGTAAATTATATCTTACAAGTTGCAAGCCTCATGCATAGTATACTAATGGTGCCCGCACCTCGTCCTACTTAGCTTGGACTACCGGATCTTTGCATGCCATGTTTCAACCAAGTGTCACAAAGGGGTACCTCCATGCCGCCTGTACAAGGTCTAAGGAGAATGCTCGCATTTTGGATTTCTCGCTTTTGATTATTCTCAACTTAGACATCCATACCGGGACAACATGGACAACAGATAATGGACTCCTCTTAAATGCATAAGCATGTAGCAATAATTATTATTCTCATATGAGATTGAGGATATATGTCCAAAACTGAAACTTCAACCATGATTCATGGCTTTAGTTAGCGGCCCAATGTTCTTCTCTAACAATTTTGCATGCTCCAACCACTAAAGTGATAGATCCTTCAGACAAGACGGACATGCATAGCAACTCACATGATATTCAACAATAGTTGATGGCGTTCCCAGAACATGGTTATCGCACAACAAGCAACTTAATAAAAGATAAAGTGCATAAGTACATATTCAATACTACAATAGTTTTTAAGGCTATTTTGTCCCATGAGCTATATATTGCAAAGGTGGATGATGGAATTTTAAAGGTAGCACTCAAGCAATTTACTTTGGAATGGCGGAGAAATACCATGTAGTAGGTAGGTATGGTGGACACAAATGGCATAGTAGTTGGCTCAAGGATTTTGGATGCATGAGAAGTATTCCTCTCGATACAAGGTTTAGGCTAGCAAGGTTATTTGAAGCAAACTCAAGGATGAACCGGTGCAGCAAAACTCACATAAAAGACATATTGTAAACATTATAAGACTCTACACCGTCTTCCTTGTTGTTCAAAACTCAATACTAGATATTATCTAGACCTTAGAGAGACCAAATGTGCAAATCAAATTTTAGCACGCTCTATGTATTTCTTCATTAATGGGTGCAAAGCATATGATGCAAGAGCTTAAACATGAGCACAACAATTGCCAAGTATCATATTATCCAAGACATTTTAGAATTACTACATGTAGCATTTTCCAATTCCAACCATATAACAATTTAACGAAGAAGAAACTTCGCCTTGAACATTATGAGTAAAGCCTAAGGACATATGTGTCCATATGCAACAGCGGAGCGTGTCTCTCTCCCACAAAGTGAATGCTAGGATCCATTTTATTCAAACAAAAACAAAAACAAAAACAAACCGACGCTCCAAGTAAAGAACACAAGATGTGACTGAATAAAAATATAGTTTCAGGGGAGGAACCTGATGATGTTGTCGATGAAGAAGGGGATGCCTTGGGCATCCCCAAGCTTAGACGCTTGAGTCTTCTTAAAATATGCAGGGGTGAACCACGGGGCATCCCCAAGCTTAGAGCTTTCACTCCTCTTGATCATAGTATATCATTCTCCTCTCTTGACCCTTGAAAACTTCCTTCACACCAAACTTCAAGCAAACTCATTAGAGGGTTAGTGCACAATTAATAATTCACATGTTCAGAGGTGGCACAATCATTCTTTACACTTCTGGACATTGCATAAAGCTTGGACATTAATGGATCAAAGAAATAAATCCAACATAGCAAAAGAGGCAATGCGAAATAAAAGGCAGAATCAGTCAAAACAGAAGTCCATAAAGACGAATTTAAAGCTGGCACCAGACTTGCTCAAATGGAAAAACTCAAAACTAATGAAAGTTGCGTACATATCTGAGGATCACGCTCGTAAATTGCAGATTTTTTCGAATTTTCTACAGAGGACTGTGCCCAGATTCGTGACAGACAGCAATGCTGTTTCTGCGCAGCGATCCCAAATATAACATCAACTTTGACATAGAAACTTTACTTGGCACAAAAACATGATAAGGAGAGG
Organism: Lolium multiflorum; assembly: GCA_030979885.1. Taxonomy (NCBI): domain Eukaryota; kingdom Viridiplantae; phylum Streptophyta; class Magnoliopsida; order Poales; family Poaceae; genus Lolium; species Lolium multiflorum. The sequence continues at coordinate 73,078,756 of CM061748.1, read as the reverse complement.
TTGCTACAGTAGTAAACAACTTCCAAGACTCAACAAAACAAAAAATTGTTGTAGTAAAAACATGGGTTGTCTCCCATAAGCGCTTTTCTTTAACGCCTTTCAGCTAGGCGCAGAAAGTGCAAATCAAGTATTATTGAGAGACGGTGTGTCAACCTTACCTTGGGCTTTATCCTTACCTTTCTTATTGTTTTTTTCCCTTTGGTTTAGGAAATATATGATTTCCCCCTGGTATAGAATTTCAGAGTGCCTTCTCCCACATCAATGACTGCTCCCAATAGTTTCAGCAAGGATCTTCCGAGTATGATTTTTCCTGTTTCAATAACAAGATAATCAATGGATATTGTTCTTCCAAGAATGGTTGTATGCACACCTGCAGCTATTCCCTTAGGAATTATAATAGAGTTATCAATGAGAGTTATTTCTTCTCCTCCTTCATCGACTCCCCAAAGTTTCAAAGATTTATAAATGCTTTCAGGCATAAGGCAAAATTCATACATAATATCACAGTAGGCATGAAGAGTTCGATCACCGATAACAATTTTAACAGCAGGATCCCATAATGAAGGTTTAGAATTCTCTAAGACTTGTTCAAGACGATTACGAACACAGTGATAATTGTCATTCAAGCGAGATGTACTTATCTCGAGATTGTTCAATCTATTATAAATGCTAATAAGGGCTGAATCAAAGTTATTAGCTGAATCATGTGATGCAACCAATTTCTTTATGGCATTAAAAGCTTGATCCCCATTACAATGAAGGAAATCTCCTCCTACTAAAGTGTCCAAAGCATATCTATAGCGAACCATAAGACCAAAATAAAAATTACTAAGGAGCAAACTTAGAGTCATTTGAGGTTCAGTTTTACGATAAGAAGTAAAAATTCTAGACCAGGCATCCTTAAAACTCTCCTCACCCCCTTGTTTAAAAGTAAAAACTAATTCCTCAGGTGAAGAAGTAACAGGTTCAGAGCTAGACATGGTAACAAAAGTAACTAATTTTTTTTTTATTTTTAATATAGAGAGCAAGACAATAAATAAAGCAAACTAGATAAAGTAAATGCAAGTAACTAATTTTTTTGTGTTTTTGATATAGGTGCAGCAAACAAAGTAGTAAATAAATTAAAGCAAGACAAAAACAAAGTAAAGAGATTGAGAAGTGGAGACTCCCCTTGCAGCGTGTCTTGATCTCCCCGGCAACGGCGCCAGAAATTTAGCTTGATACGCGTAGATGCACACGTCCGTTGGGAACCCCAAGTGGAAGGTATGATGCGTATAGAAGCAAGTTTCCCTCAGTATGAAACCAAGGTTTAATCGAACCAGTAGGAGCCAAGAAGCACGTTGAAGGTTGATGGTCGCGAAATGTGATGCGGCGCAACACCAGGGATTCCGCGCCAACGTGGAATGCACAACAAAACCAAAGTACTTTGCCCCAACGAAGCAGTGAGGTTGTCAATCTCACCGGCTTGCTGTAACAAAGGATTAAACGTATCGAGTGGAAGATGATTGTTTGCAAGAAAACAGTAAAACAAGTATTGCAGTAGATTGTATGCTATGTAAAGAATAGGACCGGGGTCCACAGTTCACTAGAGGTGTCTCTCCCATAAGATAAAAGCATGTTGGGTGAACAAATTACAGTCGGGCAATTGACAAATAGAGAAAGGCATAACAATGCATGTACATGATATGATAAATATAGTGAGATTTAATTGGGCATTACGACAAAGTACATAGACCGCCATCCAACTGCATCTATGCCTAAAAAGTCCACCTTCGGGTTATCATCCGAACCCATTCGTATATTAAGTTGCTAAGCAACAGACAATTGCATTAAGTATGGTGCGTAATGTAATCGACAACTACATCCTTAGACATAGAATCAATGTTTTATCCCTAGTGGCAACAACACATCACAACCTTAGAACTTTCTGTCACTGTCCCAGGTGTCAATGAAGGCATGAACCCACTATCGAGCATAAATACTCCCTCTTGGAGTTAAGAGTAAAAACTTGGCCAGAGCCTCTACTAATAACGGAGAGCATGCAAGATCATAAACAACACATAAACAATAGATTGATAATCACCATAACATAGTATTCTCTATTCATCGGATCCCGACAAACACAACATATAGTATTACAGATAGATGATCTTGATCATGTTAGGCAGCTCACAAGATCCAACAATGAAGCACAACAAGGAGAAGACGACCATCTAGCTACTATGGACCCATGGTCCAGGGTGAACTACTCACTCATCACTCCGGAGGCGATCATGGCGATGAAGAGTCCTCGGAGATGAATCCCCTCTCCGGCAGGGTGCGGAGGCGATCTCCTGAATCCCCGAGATGGGATTCGCGGCGCGCGTCTCTGGAAGGTTTTCCTATCGTGGCTCTCGGTACTGGGTTTCGCGACGGAGGCTTTAAGTAGGCGGAAGGGCAACGCGGGGGCCACACGAGGGCCCCACACCCTAGGTCGGCGCGGCCAGGGCCTGGGCCGCGCCGCCCTGGTGTCGGCGCCTCGTGGCCCCACTTCCTTCCCTCTTCGGTCTTCGGAAGCTTCGTGCAAAAATAGGACCCTGGGCGAAGATTTCGTCGATTCCGAGAATATTTCCTTACTAGGATTTCTGAAACCAAAAACAGCAGACACAATGGCTCTTCGGCATCTTGTTAATAGGTTAGTTCCAGAAAATGCATAAATATGACATATAATGTGCATAAAACATGTAGGTATCATCAATAAAGTAGCATGGAACATAAGAAATTATCGATACGTTGGAGACGTATCATTGACCATCAACACTTGGTGCTCTTTCTTAATTTCAATCTCAGCAGATTTTAGCATGGCGAAGAGTTTAGGTAACTCCTTGTTCATGTTCTGCATATTGTAATTCATCACAAAGTTCTTATAACTAGGTGGCAGTGATTGAAGGACACGTTTAATCCCCAGTCTGTTAGGAATCACTATTCCCAAGTCACTGAGTTTCTTCGCATGCCCGGTCATGGCGAGCATGTGCTCACTAACGGAGCTGCCTTCTTCCATCATGCAGCTGAAGAAGTGTTTCGATGCTTCATAGCATTCCACGGCCGCATGAGTCTCAAAGATAGTCTTCAACTCATTGATTAACTCATGTGGATCGTGGTGCTCAAAATGTTTTTGAAGATCGGCTTCCAGACTGCACAGGATGGCACACTGAACTTGAGAGTACCGAGTTTTCCGAGTCGCGTAAACATTCTTTACTTCATCGGTTTCAGTTTCTGCAGGAGGGTCACCTAGCGGTGCATCAAGCACATATTGCAGGTTTCCGCCATTGAGGAAGATCCTCACATGACGGAACCAGTCGGTGAAGTTGCTACCGTTGCTCTTAAGCTTTTCTTTCTCTAGGAACTGGTTAAAATTGATTGGGGACGCCATATCTACAACATATTTGCAATAGTTTAGACTAATGTTTATGACAAATTGAGTTCAAAATTTTAATTCAATATAATTAAAAACTAGGTGAACTCCCACTCAAAACAATATCCCTCGCATTGTCTTAGTGATCACATGAACCAAATCCATCACACCTATGCCCGATCATCACGAGACAAGATGTAATTTCAATGGCGAACACTCAAAGTGTTCATCATATCAATCATATGATTCATGCTCTACCTTTCGGTATCACGTGTTCGAGACCATGTCGTACATGCTAGGCTCGTCAAGGCCACCTTAGTATCCGCATGTGCAAAACTGACTTGCACCCGTTGTATGCACTTGTTGATTCTATCACACCCGATCATCACGAGATGCTTCGAAACGACAAGTCTTGGCAACGGTGCTACTAAGGATGAACACTTTATTATCTTGAAATTTTAGTGAGAGGGATCATATTATAATGCTACCGTCGCGATCTAAGCAAAATAAGATGCATAAAAGGATTAACATCACATGCAGTTCATATGTGATATGATATGGCCCTTTTATCTTTGCGCCTTTGATCTTCATCTTCAAAGCACGAACATGATCTCCATCATCAACGGGCATGATCTCCATCATCGCCGGCGTAGCGTCAAGGTCAATGGCGCCGTCTTCATGATTGTTCTCCATGTAGCAACTATTACAACTACTTTGAAATACTACTCAACATGAAATTTAAAGACAACCATAAGGCTCCTCCGGTTGCCACAATACAATAATGATCATCTCATACATAGTCATCATCACATTATGGCCATATCACATCACCAAACCCTGCAAAAACAAGTTAGACGTTCTCTAATTTGGTTTGCATATTTTACGTGGTTTAGGGTTTTCGAGCAAGATCCAATCTACCTACGAACATCAACCACAACGGTGATACTAGTGTTGTCAATAGAAGAGTAAATTGAATCTTCACTATAGTAGGAGAGACAGACACCCGCAAAGCCACTTATGCAATACAAGTTGCATATCAAGCGTGGAGCAAATCTCATGAACGCGGTCATGTAAAGTTAGCCCGAGCCGCTTCATCCCACTATGCCACAAAGATGCAAAGTACTCAAGCTAAAGATAACATAAGCATCAACGCCCACAAAACCATTGTGTTCTACTCGTGCAACCATCTATGCATAGACACGTCTCTGATACCACTGTAGGATAACGTAGCATAGAAAACAAAAATTTTCCTATCGCGAACACGCAATCCAAGCCAAGATGCAATCTAGAAGACGGTAGCAACGAGGGGATTATCGAGTCTCACCCTTGAAGAGATTCCAAAGCCTACAAGATGAGGCTCTTGTTGCTGCGGTAGACGATCACTTGCCGCTTGCAAAAGAGCGTAGAAGATCTTGATCACGGCGCCACGAACGGGCAGCACCTCCGTACTCGGTCACACGTTCGGTTGTTGATGAAGACGACGTCCACCTACCCGTTCCAGCGGGCAGCGGAAGTAGTAGCTCCTCTTGAATCCGACAGCACGACGGCGTGGTTTCGGTGGCGGTGGAGAAATCCGGCGGAGCTTCGCTAAGCGTGCGGGATATGGGAGGAGCGGGTGCTAGGGTTTGGGGAGAGGGTGGCCGGCCACTAAAGGGGCGGCCAAGGTGGTGGCTTTGTGTGGCCGGCCCCCTCCTTGGCCCCTCATTATATAGGTGGAAGCCCTAAGTGTTGGACTACAAGTCTCCGAATAAGACCCGAACCCAAAACCTTCCATATGGTGGGAAACCTTCCCAAGCTAGGACTCCCACTAGAGGTGGGAGTTCCACCTTCCATATGGGGGGGGGGGGGCCGGCCCCCAAAGGGGGAGTCCACTTGGGACTCCACCCCACCTAGGGTTGGCCGGCCATGGAGGTGACTCCACCTTCCTTGGTGGTTTCTTCCGGACTTTTCTAGAACCTTCTAGAACCTTCCATATAACCTTCCGAATCATTTTTATTCACATAAAATGACATCCTATATATGAATCTTATTCTCCGGACCATTCCGGAACTCCTCGTGATGTCCGGGATCTCATCCGGGACTCCGAACAAATATTCGAACTCCATTCCATATTCAAGTTCTACCATTTCAACATCCAACTTTAAGTGTGTCACCCTACGGTTCGCGAACTATGCGGACATGGTTGAGTACTCACTCCGACCAATAACCAATAGCGGGATCTGGAGATCCATAATGGCTCCCACATATTCAACGATGACTTTAGTGATCGAATGAACCATTCACATACGATACCAATTCCCTTTGTCACGCGATATTTTACTTGTCCGAGGTTTGATCATCGGTATCACACTATACCTTGTTCAACCTCGTCTCCTGACAAGTACTCTTTACTCGTACCATGGTATGTGGTCTCTTATGAACTTATTCATATGCTTGCAAGACATTAGACGACATTCCACCGAGAGGCCCAGAGTATATCTATCCGTCATCGCGATGGACAAATCCCATGTTGATCCATATGCCTCAACTCATACTTTCCGGATACTTAATCCCACCTTTATAACCACCCATTTACGCAGTGGCGTTTGATGTAATCAAAGTACCTTTCCGGTATAAGTGCTTTACATGATCTCATGGTCATAAGGACTAGGTAAGTATGTAACGAAAGCTTATAGCAAATAACTTAATGACGTGATCTTATGCTACGCTTAATTGGGTGTGTCCATTACATCATTCATATAATGATATAATCTTGTTATTAATAACATCCAATGTTCATGATTATGAAACTAATCATCTATTAATCAACAAGCTAGCTAAGAGGCTTACTAGGGACTCTTTGTTGTTTACATATCACACATGTATCAATGTTTCGGTTAATACAATTATAGCATGGTATATAAACATTTATCATAAACATAAAGATATATATAATAACCACTTTTATTATTGCCTCTTGGGCATATCTCCAACAGTTTCTAGCAAAGTATTTGAGTGGGAGGACAATAGAATTTGATAAGGTTTATGAACCTGAGCATAATAATCGGAGTAGCGCAGCATTGGAATTGGTTCCGGAAGCGGCCACGACGATCATGGCTCCCATGACTACAAAGTGTTTTAGCCATGGAGATCGAAGTACATATTGAACCTTGTAGGTATGGTTTACTTTGTGATCAAATAAATGATTTGTGGACAAAGGATTGATTTTGATTAATGATAAACCAACTACAAACAAAGAAGTTATGATGGGCCCTGACTCCGTTAAAATGGCTATACGCCATGAAATCCAAGATAGATGAATACTTTTTGAAAGTAAATGGATCTATAAAATTGATGGACTTGGATGCAATATCCTTGAATAAGCACGATTTGTCGAAAAGTTGTTTACGACAAAGTTCAAAGAATTGACTACGATAAGATTAGATCTTCCGTAGCAATGCTTATAGTCTATGTGGATTATTCTAGTAATCACTACATATTTCTTTATGAGATATGCTAGTAGGATAGCAAAATATATTACTTAACAGAAGTGTGTATTAAAGGTGTATACAAGATACAACCAAGAGTTTTGCTAGTCCGTAGAATACTAGATAAGAATACGAACTTCAATTGGATGAAGTGAGTATTGCGGAGTTGGAATCTTCACCGGATGAAATAGTCAAAGAGTTTTTGATTTCATCAGAAACGATGAAGGTGCTTACATTTGCAAGAAATTAAGTGGGAGCGCTGAGACATATTTGTAATACTTTATGTAGCTGACATATCGTTGATTATAAATAGTGTAATTATATAATTGATTAAAATGTTTCAAGAATTAGCTTCAATGAAAGGATATGGACTGAAACATATTTAGTGTCAAGATCTATGAAGATAGATTGAAACACATAATAAGTTTAAGTTAAAGTATATAAAGAAGGTGTTCTATTCATGTGAAGGATTAACAAGACTTGAGTGTACATGATACTCAATGAGTTGAAACACATGAGTGATTATAGATCACGTATAATATATACATAATCAGATGTCCTATGCTCTCAAGTGTTATGAGAATATACCAGAATGATTCATGTGATGATCATTGGACAACAGTAAGAATATCCTTGAGTACTTCAGAAGAATCAAGGATATATAAATATATTTTTGTATGGGGTAATGACAAATAAATCGCTGTAAAATGTTGCACCTATATTAGTTTGGTCACATATAAAAATGAATTTCAAATCTCAATTAGGCTAAGTGTTGTTTAAAAGGTAGCACAATGCTAGATTTAGAAGAGTTCTAAATATTGTGACGGATTCTACAAAAGAAGGCAGAGTATGTCATTGTTTTGACAATGATTGAGGATGTTGAGTCAAGAAGTTCTTTGAGAACTTGGTGTAGTTCCGATAGTGTCAGAACTTTGAAGCTATATTGTGTGTGACAATATTAGTGACATATTCAGACCGCGGAATTAAGGTTCCACCAGAGACCAAACATATTTAATGCTCATTTGGAAAATGAGTGATGCGTGAAGACGCAAATGAATTGCAAAATACATTTCTGAGTGTGTCAGAACCGTTGACTAAAACCTCTCCCGTGAGCAAAACATGATAAAACACCAAGGCCAAGGTGTTATATCTTTACATATGTAAACTAGATTATTGACTCTAGTGCAAGTGGGAGACTGTTGGAGATATGCCCAAGAGGCAATAATAAATGGTTATTATATATCTTTGTGTTTATGATAATGTTTATATACCATGCTATAATTGTATTAATCGAAACATTGATACATGTGTGATATGTAAACAACAAAGAGTCCCTAGTAAGCCTCTTAACTAGCTTGTTGATTAATAGATGATTAGTTTCATAATCATGAACATTGGATGTTATTAATAACAAGGTTATATCATTATATGAATGATGTAATGGACACACCCAATTAAGCGTAGCATAAGATCACGTCATTAAGTTATTTGCTATAAGCTTTCGATACATAGTTACCTAGTCCTTTTGACCATGAGATCATGTAAATCACTTATACCGGAAAGGTACTTTGATTACATCAAACGCCACTGCGTAAATGGTGGTTATAAAGGTGGGATTAAGTATCCGGAAAGTATGAGTTGAGGCATATGGATCAATAGTAGGATTTGTCCATCCCGATGACGGATAGATATACTCTGGGCCCTCTCGGTGGAATGTCGTCTAAATAGCTTGCAAGCATATGAATGGTTCATAAGAGACCACATACCACGGTACGAGTAAAGAGTACTTGTCGAGACGAGGTTGAACAAGGTATAGAGATACCGATGATCAAACCTCGGACAAGTAAAATATCGCGAGACAAAGGGAATCGGTATCGTATGTAAATGGTTCAATCGATCACTAAAGTCATCGTTGAATATGTGGGAGCCATTATGGATCTCCAGATCCCGCTATTGGTTATTGGTCGGAGAGAAGTCTCAACCATGTCATAATTCACGAACCGTAGGGTGACACACTTAAGGTTTGATGTTATTTAAGTAGATATGGAATATGGAATGGAGTTCGAAGTTTTGTTCGGAGTCTCGGATGGGATCCAGGACATCACGAGGAGGTCCGGAGAATAAGATTCATATATAGGAAGTCATATTCCAAGTTTGGAAATGATCCGGTGCATTTATGGCAGGTTCTAGAATGTTCTAGAAAAGTCCGGAAGAAATCACCATGGAAAGTGGAGTCCCGGAGGGACTCCACCTTGCATGGCCTGCCAACCCTAAGGGGAGGAGTCCCGGTGGACTCCCCTAGGGTGGCCGGCCAACCCCAAGGAAGGGGTGGGAGTCCCACCTTGAGTGGGATTCCCCCTTGGGTAGGTTTTGTCCCTTTGGTAGGTTTTGGTTTCGGGTCTTATTCGAAGACTTGGATACCAACACTTGGGGATTTCCACCTATATAATGAGGAGGAGAGGGAGGGGGCAGCCACACCTTGGCCCACCCCAGCCCCTTGAGGCCGGCGCCCATAGCCCCTCTCCCAAACCCTATCCACCTCCTCCTCCACATACAACTCCCGCAGCGCATAGGCGAAGCCCTGCCGGAGTTCTCCACCACCACCGCCACCACGCCGTCGTGCTGCCGGGATTCCGAGGAGGATCTACTACTTCCGCTGCCCGCTGGAACGGGGAGAAGGATGTCGTCTTCATCAACACCGAACGTGTGACCGAGTACGGAGGTGCTGCCCGATTGTGGCACCGTGATCAAGATCTTCTACGCGCTTTTGCAAGCGGCAAGTGATCGTCTACCGCAGCAATAAGAGCCTACTCTTATAGGCGTTGGAAATCTTCAAGGGTGAGTCTCGATCATCCCCTCGTTGCTCCCGTCTTCTAGATTGCATCTTGGCTTGGATTGCGTGTTCGCGGTAGGAATTTTTTTGTTTTCTATGCAACGAATCCCTACAAAAATAACATGAACATTATATCATGTATCCATATTGTGAAGGGTGATCAAGAAAATGAGAACTATTAGTGTCCATCGAATCTTCATCTATGTAACCTACATAACTTATATATGAATGTACATGTAAAACACAAATGAAATATTGGAGAAAAATCACAAATTGGACAAGTTCGCGAATTGCTAAACCACCTTGATAACTCAACAACAAAAGGTCAGCATGTTTAATGCAATTAATGGCCATGGTTCCTTTGATACCACATACGTACATTTATCCTAGATTTTGTTAGTACTATCCCTTTCTTATGGAATGCCTTTGTGATAGCTTTATTCATTATCGAACACACTTACATCGTTTATCAGAAAAGGTAAAATAAAGCTAGGAGGATCATCGTCCCAAGTACAAGAACTAGAGGATTGGAAACAATTTCAAGCAAGCTCATGTGCCATCGAATTAGCTTCCCTTAAACAATGATCATAAGTAACCTTTATGGAACCTGAAGACAAGATGTTGCAGTCATGGAAGATAGCTGCTGCAGCGGTTGCCAAAAAGCCCCTTCTCTCGTAGTCTCCACCACTAGTGTGTTATCTGATTGAATCAGACGATTGCGACCCATGTGTTGTGCTAAACATAGTCCCTCCGACATAGTGTATGCTTCACCCATCATCGTATTAGCTAGAAAAGGAAGAGCTTTACATTGGCCCATGATGAATTTACCACACAAATCTCTTACCACAACACCAACACTCCCATATCCTTCGTTCTTGCTATAAGAATCACCAACATTGAGTTTTAGAACTCCCTCTGGTGGGCAAGTACAAGACTCCTTCTTCCTCGGTCCTGGATGTTTTTGAGCCCTCCAATAGTTAGTAGCCAAGGTGGCAATTGACAGAGCTGATCGATGTGGTGTTTGTATACTTCCCCATGGACAAGTTGGAGTCGTTCCCACCAGATGTACCAAGCTCCTCTCAATACTATCTCTGGTAGACCAACACCACCCAAAGGATTCCATGCTCCCTTCATACATATAATATGCTCTAAACCTATAGCCGCCGCTATATCCAAACTTGTGGCTTCTTTAATTACATACTGAACTCCTAGCTTTTCCCAGATTTGCTTAGCTCAAAGGCATGTAAACAACGTGTGCATGCTATCTTCGCAGCCAACAAAGCAGACTAAGCACCCCACTAGATGTTACAATGTGCCTATTCACAAATATTCCAAGACATGGGATAACCCCATGCAAATGCCCACAACCAAAGATTTTGATTTTTGCCGGTATATTGAGTTTCCACAACTTTTTCCACACATGACTGATTTAATATCTTGTCACACCTTTCTCTCTCGGCGGTCAAACTGGTAATCTCATTCTGGATGGTATGTTAATCGATCCCTAGTATCACTTTATATACCCCAAAGTCACATGATCCCTAGAAGGATGTCCAAATGAACCAACACCTCCAAAGAAGGTGTAGGAAATATGAATTTGACCTAGTTGTAAAAATCAATAAATGTAAATGTCAATACACACTGCGAATAAAATAAACATACATATATTGTCCTAATTCCAAGTGTGGCATGCCTCATATCAAACTTGGAGGGGTAATATTTCAGTCATACAATAAGATTACAAAGTAATACTAAATTTGGTGATTGAATATTCTTTCCTTGCTTAGCCTCCTCTGTCCTGTTGGTAAAAAAATATGTGAGCAGCCACCGCTACAACTGAACCGTAAAAAATTATTTGCGCACATAGAATCAGCCTGGCCTAGGGCTTAATAGGATTGATAGAATACTCATACCAACAAGTTGCAACTTCTTTTCAGGAAGCTCATCTCCAAAGAACTCCGAGATTTAGCATGCTTGGCCCGGAGCGATTTGAGGATGGGTGACCGACCGGGAAGTACTACCCGGGTGCGCACGAGTGTGGATAAAGTGCGCATGAATGAAATACATGTGTTGGTCGGTGGGACTAGTCTAGAGATCGTAAAGAGCTACCAGGGGTGACATGCCCGGTCGAAGAATGGCCGGGGTGTTACATTTGGTATCAGAGCTGACCTTCGCGGGAACACGGGCGTGTATGGGTTAGGGGTGTGGACAGGTGGCTTCTCTAAATGACGTGTACTACTAAGATAAGACATGTTTTCCTTACAATTGTACATGCCCTTTGTTGCAACAACGTTCGGGTGAGATGCGATGACCCGGGTTGTCTATGTACGAGATCTGGCGCTTTAGAGGAGAAAAACGAAGTGGTTGAGTTATATTGATAGATACTTTTGCTGGATGATGGAATAACTATTATAAAGTACGCGGATGATACGATTTTCATGTTGAAGATAGTCTAGAGAGTGCTACAAACTTAAAATTTATTTTATGTATTTTTGAGCAACTCACTGGTTTGAGAATTGATTTTCATAAGAGTAAAGTCTCGTTTTTGGTGACACGGTAGATAAACAAGATATGTATGCCCATATACCACTTGTAAGAAAAAAGACTTCCCTTTTTGATATCTAGGGGTCCCTATGCACAATAAATGGTTGAGGGATAGTGGTTAGAAAGATACCGATGATAAAATAGAGAAAAATAATTCTAGTTAGAAAGACAATCTTACATCGATAGGTACTAGACTTATTTTGATTGTAGCTTCACTTAATAATGTTTTTAGTTACATGATTTATTTATTTTCCTTATGCCAAAATAGGTTTTGAAAATATGTGATTTCTTTCGGGCCCGCATGATTTGGAAAAAGCAAAATGTGAAGAAATACAATTTAGTTAAATGGGTTTATGTTTGTCGTCCAAAGGATGGGGGGGGCTTGGGGTGACAAATCTACATCTCAAGAATATCGTTACCCTTGTTTGTAAATGGATTTGGAGTTAGAGAATGAAGTGGGTTTGTGGCAAGATTTGGTTAGAGCAAAATACCTCAAAAAGGGTAATTTTACTCAATGTAAACCAAATCATGCGCATTCTAACTTTTGGTCTGGTTTACTGTCGATTAAGGAAACTTTCTATAGTTGTTCTAAGAGAGTTAGTGGAGATGGTAGGAAGACATGTTTTTGGGATAATAGATGATCGGTCACCAACCTCTATGTCAAAGTTTATCTCGTTTGTATAATCTTTGTTATAGCCATAATGTCATAGTGAATGAAATCTTTACTGGAGGTTTTTCTTACTTAAAATTTAGAAGGTTTCTAAGAGGTGAAACGAAAGAGATGTGCAATAAATTGCTGGAGACTTGTATCCAGGTTAGCTTTATTGATGAACCAGATAGAGCGTTTTGGTTGTCAATAAAATCTGGTGTATTTTTCGTAAAGTCAATGTATTCTTTTCTAATAGCCAAGAATGTTAAGTTTCCTTATAAAGCTGTATGAAACCTCAAATTACTTTTGAGGATGAAAGTTTTTTGTTGGTTGGTGATCAGAAATAGAGTGCCGACCAAAGAAAACTTACTGAAAAGGGGGTGAAAAAAGTAGAAGTTTTGCGATGATCGTGAAAATCAGGAACATTTGTTATTTTTTGGGCCCTCTTGCACTTTTTTTTTGGAATGTGTTCAGTGTGGCGTTGGGTATCAACTCCATACCTTCTGGCTTTGGTGACCTATATCGTTGGTTCAATGCTTATTCAGGTAGAGATAGAAAAGATGCTATGACAGGATCTATTTCTGTTATCTGGGACACTACAACAAAAAAGGCATGTGGAGACGCCCAGTGTATGGGCTAAAGACGCTTAAAATCATCTCTAAGCTACCGTAGAGCCGCTATGCAAAGCGTCTTAGAAACGTCTTCTTATGCACCGTCTCATGTTTTGTAGAGACGCGGACCGGAGCGTGTTTAGATGAAACTGAGACGTTCACAAAGCATGTCTATCGTTGTATAGACGCTTTGATAGATGGCCTATCACGTCACATCATCTGTACGAATTTTTGTCACGTATTAAGTAATTGTAATTATTTTTTATTTTTTCACAATAAATATGGTTTTTAGTTGTTATGTAGCATATTATTACCACTTCATAATAAGAGAGGACTATATTTCTACCACAGATAACATATAAATATACGTACTATGACATTCTCAGAAAAATTAACATTTTTATTCATAGCAACAATAGTTTAAAATCAGGTTGTAGATTCATTACAACGAAAATTAAAAAAAAATGTACTGGTAGTGGTATTGATGCTCGTCCTAGCACACTATTGATCAACCCAACATTTTTGGGGAGATATTTAGTCCTCCCTTGCATAACACGATGCTACCATGTCGCATGATCACGCGAAATTTGTTGCTGCAGCATCTTCAGCGCCCTACTTGTCCTCCACATCTATACACAAACTTTATGTTCCAAACTAGCTAGAACCTATACCTAGACATAAAGCAGATAATGCCACATAAGCTTGCAGGACACCGTCCAAACCACTTTATAAATCCATGGTATTTTGTTGTGTCGACTCCTCGATAACAACTAGTCTGCAGACAAAGTCAAATGAAATATAAATAGATTAGCTAGAAAACCATGTCTAGTAAATCTCACTTTATCATATGCACGTGTATTTGAAGAGTAAATAGTATGTTGACATGCATGATATGAGATCCTAGAACCGAATGATTATCATTTCCACATCTGTATAGAAATTTACTTTGAGACTTTGGAGCCATATATGTTCTAATCAAATAAAGACGAAATTTAGTGTCCATAGGCTCTTATTAAACCATCAACATAAAACAGCACAACTGAAGTACATATATATTGCAGTGTTTTACCATCAGCGGCAGTAGAGCACCAATTCCTCACTTTCTAATTCCAGCTTCTTGTTTCCATAGTGCACACCTACAGAAAATAAATACTGAACATAAAACAACATGTTGGCATGCTCTAGAAATTAGCGTCGTGGCAGAACATGAAACAATGCAAGAGATTGAGCATCTGAAGCATGTACATCTATACCGAATAGCACCTCAGTTGGACAATAGACCTTGCAATCTTGCCGAGTGCCTATTTCATAATCAACCAATTCAGAACTATTTAATCAAAAAACCATGACATCAGTGCCAGTAATGCAGCTAGAAGATATGTTTATGTGAGGGTTTGGAGGCTATTTGGCAGCTTGCATAGTAACTGAACTTCGTAACAACAAAAGACTAGGATAAGTCAGTTTCGGCAAACCTGATGCAAGTTTACAAGACTGAAAAACTCTCAAGGTAAATCTACCAAACACCCTATATGCATGTTGTATATAGGATAGAAGGAAACCTTAATCAAACCTGATGATGTACACCTGCGTGAACAAGAAATCCCAGGCACATCGTGGGCAGCAAAATTCAGAAGGTGCCTGCGAACGACATTCATCTGAAGCGGCCGCCGCAGCGCCGTGACTAATGCTGGGGAGACGAAGACCGCCGGAGCACCGTGACCACTGCTGCGGAGACGAAGAGTGCAACCTCCTGATCTGGGCGTTCATGGAGAGAGAGGGAGAGAGAAAAATGCCGAAAGAAGAGATCGATCGGCAGGTTTCGCAAGCCTGGGGACCGGCGGCGGCTGTAGGGTATGCTAGTCCGTGATCTATTTTTTGTGGGGCAGTGCACATAGGGTTTTCAAGACGTGGAGTAGTTTTGCCCAAAAAAAAAGAAGGCGTGAAGTAAGAAGATAGAACGTGAGCATATGAGACGACATGTACACCGTCTGAAAGAACGTCTCTACATGTTTCTAGGTTTTGAATTAAGAGACGAATGTTAAAGCGTCCTATGCAAAACGTCTTTATATGGCTATTTTGTTGTAGTGGGATGTTTGGAAAACGAGATATAAATCTTGCTTTCAAAGAATCCGACCTGGGGATCCTACTAATGTCATTCTATTTTCTTGTCATCTTGTTAACCAATGAGCAAAACTGCAGAAAAAAGGACTACAGAAGCTTATATTACGGGCGCTAGAAGAATGGCACAAGTTGCGGGGGAGATTTTTGGCCAAAGACATGGCTGGAATCCGTAGGAAGGAGGATAGTTGCATGATGTCAATATTCAACCTCTTCTGCTCAAAAACTCAAAAACTCCAACTCCTGGAAAGTCTAGTTGTAGTAGATTGTAGTCTTAATTTGTGTTTGTTTGTTTTTATGTGTCTTGATAGTTCGTTGGTCATCTAGGTTAAAATTCGGTAGGTTGTTTATATCTTCAGACTCTTCGTTTGGGTTTAGTTTTTAGAAAAGTAACAGAGTTGTACTGCTCCTCTTCAACGTGGTTTTCTTTTGAAAACTATGTATACCTGGCACTCTAGTTTCTTCAATGAAACTAGGAGCTTGTCGGGGATCCTCTTCTCTAAAAAAAACTATTAGATCGCTCTGTCCCTTGGTGGATTTAGATTTGACAGAAGAAGTTAGAGACATGTGAGTTTTATTCTCGCTGCAACCCTATCTCGCACGAGTGAATCCTAATGATGAGGTTTGGGCCTTTGTGGATTCACATATGATAGAAGGACTATGAGGTAGAAATTAAGAAGTAGGACATCTCTTTTATTTCCTTTATCATATCACAATGTGTTTGCTCGCACAAGTTGGTTTTTTTCCTACACATTATTACAGAACATTTTTGATTTTGGTACTTTTTTACAAGTTTGCATCACATAGTTATTCAATGATCCAGTTGGTATTGTTATTTTCGTAGTGAATATTTATTGTTGTTGTTGTTGTTGTGGCGGTATGCACCTGCACATAGTAATATGTGTTTCAATACTTCATGCTAGATGTTGCAGTGCAGTCTTCGATGTTACACTCTAAATTCTAAAGTGTACTTGTCTTCCATTATGTTACCTGTTGGTGCTTATACTTGTACTCACCGTTATTTACTTGTTTTCTCTCAGATTACCTTCTCATGTATTAAATTGTAGAAAAGTAGATATTACAAACTTCTAGACTGTGGGTGGAATTGGTGGGCAAGGGAAGACGAGAGTGCACCCTAAGAAACGGTGCATGCGGTGGCATCCAAAAGATAATGGTACATGTGGGAAATAAAACAAGACGGAAGAAGAACAACACGAAAGCAACATGGGAAATGATGTGCTACATATAGCTTGAAATTTCATATTGAAGACCCATCAGAAGAAGCAGTGGCGGAGCGTGGGCCATATTGAAGACCGGGCCAGCAAGCTTATTGTATAGGAATTGTCCACATATGGGCCAAATGATGTGCTACATATAGCCTGAAATTTCATGAGAAGACCAGGCCAGAGACCAGTATGGCCCCTGAGATGCGCCGCCAGCCCGCCACTGAGGAGAAGGGTTTGTGATTGGTAGTGTCCTACACATAGGAGTAAATTACAAAAACTACCACAATTGAGGCTACGATTACGAGTTAGTACATTTTTGCTAATTTTTTCAAAAATATACCAACTCTAGGGCAGAGAGCAACAAATCACACAAATTATGGCTAAACAATGTATTAGCTGTTGTGGCCCCACTATTATGCTGACGTGCAGAGACGGCCGTCTCCCCGCCGTTAAGGCCCGGACCGGTTAAACATCAAACCGATCAGGTCTAGCCATGTATTTTCTTGCTCCATGCATCGAGACGAACTTGGACGAGTCGCTCCCGTGCTGGCTCACTCCGATATCATGGAATTGCACATATCGTTCAGATCGATCTTTGTGCAGTTAATGTATAATAATATTGGCAATGGGAAAAAAGAAATAATTATTGCTATACAAGAGTACGATGTCTACAGATTTTGTATGAAATTAAATGATTCTTGTTGGTAGGTGATATTCCAATTAAATTTGACTACGTGGGTGATAAATTCGGAGCTGTACCGTGCAGGAGAATTCTATCAATGGCACATCACGTGCCCAATATTTAGCGCACGGGGCAGTGAAATAATAAACCTAGTTAAAGTACATGGACTTTTTTTTTTTTTTGCGAATCCTACATGGACATTTGTTGATCGTATATGATACATCATGTTGTGTTATCTTTGGAAAAGTCTCTTTGACACTTGAGCACCAGTGCTCTCATTATTAAAAAAAAATATTTATGTGATTCCAAAAAATGAAATTAAATCCGCACATACATATAACATTCCGAAGGTATGGTGTAAACTTTGGATAAAAATATTTTGTATTTTAAGCTATACGAAAAAGACAAATTTCTGACAAAAATCAGAATTTTCCGTCTCTACAAATTTGTTATTTTTTCTTAGCTTAAAATACAACGCAATTTTTTACCAAAATATTTACACAAGTATTCAGAACATGTTTATGTATTCATATAATAAAATTTATGATGTTTTAAAACACATAAATATAATTTTTCAATATTACAAAAACCAAGAGCACCGGCAGCCGGGTGCACCAAATCTGCTCTCGTTATCTTCCTACTTTTGTATACTTCCTCTGCCACAAACTAATATACTTTTATCAATTTTAATCAAACTTTTTAAAATTTAACTATTTCTTACACAAAATAGCGACATATGTATGTCTGTATTATGAAACTAAATGTCAAGATGAATCTAATTTCGTCACGGGTGCATATGATTGCATTGTTTGAAAACATATTTAAAATATCAAAAAAATTAGAAAAAAAACATTAGCATGTACATCCACACGTTCTATGTTCAAACACAAGTTTTCAGTGGAAAAGAATATTTTTTTGTGTTGCATGTAAATAGAAAATTTTATATTCTCCAACACGATTATTCACAGAGCATTTTTTTTAAACTTCTTTACGCTGCCCACGCAGAATATTACTTTTTCCTATAAACTTGTATGTGAACATAGAATATCCGGATTTACACGTGTTTTTTTTCCAGAAGTTCGTTTTTATGCATACTTTCATATTATGCATTTGTTTCGGCATTTTTGACTAACGTAAGCTACTTTGCAGAAATTTATTACCCAAATGGCATTAAAACTGAAATTGATATTGTCTACCCAAAAAACATGTTTAGTGGAGCGTGGCTGCCATGGTTTTTTGGGCTGATACAGCCCGGGGTTAAACAAATGAACGACTTGATGCGGTACATTAGTGATAAATGGAGCAACCTAGCTCGGGCTAGCTTTACAGTTTTGGGCGAGCAGTCCACACCACGTACTGCATGCACGGATAGTAAACCGGCTCGGGTCTGAACGGCTGGGAGACAGCCGTCTGTGCACATCAGCACTGACAGTGTGGGGCCGGAACATCTAATGCGATGTCTATCCATGCTTTGCGCGATTTGTTGTTCCCGGCCTCAGAGATGGTATACTTTTGAGAAAATTAGCAAAAGTGGTACTAACTCGTAATCATAGTCTCAATTGTGGTAGTTTTTTTGTAATTTACTCTACATATAGTGTTGCCTTTTAACATTCGGGTCAGTGTGTACATTCAAATATATGGGAAATTAAACCATTCATAGCTGATGGTGAATTGTAATTTTTTTGAGAAGAATCTTCTATGCCAATTGAGAATGAATATGATTTGCCGCATGACATAATTTCAGATTGCATTTATAAAGACCGTCTCCATAACCGGAGCTGTGGATCGGACAATCTTGGCAGTTTTTGGGCCGAACATGTACCAGGAGGCTGAACGTATTTCTGTCACATACGTAAATCCTATCACGTCGCGTATTTCCGAACGTACGTTTTGCAACAGTATCAGCCGTCCTGCTCGCGCCTCACACACACAAACACATGCCGCTCCTCCACCTCTCGCTTCGGCCGCACCGCCTCCTCGTCGGCCGCCGCCGGCTATACGCCCGGCCGACGCCTCCGCCCTCTCGCATCTTCATAAGGTTACTGTCGCAAGCCCCCATACCACAAATCGATTCTCTGATGTGATTCCTGGTCCGAGCCGCCGCCTCGTTGGCTCACCTGCTCTTATTGCTGGACAGGGCGGCAGCGTCGATATCAGGGCTCGCGGAGGATGCATGCGATCTCCCCTTCCCTCCGGAGCGCGCTGTCCACCATCGGGAGCTCGCTGCGGCAGCCGCCTCCGTCGAACGCGCCTGCCGCCTCTGCGTAGACGTGAGTTGACTTCATCCTCTCTCCTTCTTGATATTCAGATTTGGGTGCCCGGTGCGGGTGATTGCCTTTCCGTGCCATTGTGTGAATTTATCATGTAACACTGTTAAGTAGCTCTTGATGTAAAGCTCGTTGGCAATAGAATTGAGAAAGGATATTTAGAAATGATCAACTAGTTGATAAAGTTTGTTCTCTGAATTAAATACAGTGTTCCAATTTATTTTGAAGAAAATATTTTAAAAGCTCTTTGGAGCGCCAGAAAGTCAGTCCCCTGCAATGCCCACATGGAAAAGCTCTGATAAAGCACTAGATTTATTGTGCGAAAAAGTTCATTTCTGGAGTCAAGTTTTGCAAGAGGAGATCATTTATATTTTCATATTATGCATCCAATGCGTGAGGCATTATGTTAAACATAGATAAAATTTGGTCAAATCATGTACTCCTTCCATCCAGAAATATATCACGCTTTTTAAATTTTATTTTTGGCCAAGAATTTGTCGAACAATACGTGGATTACTTGATATAAATCAGTATTGTTAGATTCATATTCAAAAAATAAAATTTTGGTGGTATGATTTTAACACCAAATAATCGACTTGGACCAATTGTTGGACAAAGTAAAATCTTGGGAAAACATGTGCCCCTTATATTTCTGAACCGAGGGAATGGTCAGTAGCTTTACTGAAACCATCTAAAGGGATAACTCTGGTCTAAACGACTGTTGTGGTTTGTGGTTGCAATGTAAGTATGCGATCGTCATCACACCTTTTTTCGTAAAAATAGATAATCTCATTTAGTCAATTTTAACCACAGGAGAGTCGAACGACAATAGGATGCTTCGTACCGTGTCTGCATTTTTTTAAATGTACATATAGCATTGTCATCACTCAATTAAATATGTCAAAATTGTTTGCAAAATGTAGCATATATGCCTGGAAACAGTGATAAACTATGGGATACTTACGAAAAAGAAGGTGCGGTGAAAGCAATTTACTGAAGACATGATTATGTTTTCTGTACCAGGTCTTTTTTTTTTGGGTCCAAATAGGCAAAACCCCAATTGTTGGTCTAGTCAGATTTGTTGAGGTTATTGAAAAGAGAGAATAAGTCAAATAGAAGGCCCAGATATTTCAGAAGTAATAGATTGCATGGAATCCAAATATGGAGTTTGTGAGTTCTCAACACATCATTTAATCGTGATGTAATAAGTTCAAATGTACAGAATGTCATTGAATATCTATTCCATGACCTGATCTTCATTTTGCTGGTTAATTTGTATGCCTTTACAGGTGAAGAGATCGCTTCTTTCAGGTGGAAGGAAGATTCTTGAAAAGAATGACCAAAGTCCTGTGACAATTGCAGATTTTGGAGTTCAGGCCCTTATCAGTTTCGGTAATTCATCGCATAGTTCCTTAGGCCAGCTTGCCATATACACTTTGCGCCTTCATCTGATGCCATTTTTACCCTGGTGCTACTGAAAGAGCTCCAGCAACTATTTCCATCAATACCTCTGGTGGCAGAAGAGGACTCAACATTTCTGAAGTCATTTAATCCCGATGATAACAGTGGTAATGTACTCATTGAGTCAATTTCAAGTGCTGTGACGGACAAAGTTAATAACAGTGGTTCACCTTTAACTCATGATGACGTGTTGAGAGCTATTGACAGAGGAGGCAAGGATGCTGTCTCATTTGATTCAAATCCTGCTACTTATTGGGTACGCTGCCAAGTTTCATTAGTCGTACATCAGGATCTGTAAAAGTTCGTTCCACTAAGAGAGATGATACTGTTGTTTTGAAGGTACTTGATCCAATTGATGGCACTAAAGGTTTCTTGAAAGGAGATGATGCTCTGTATGTGGTACGGCTCTCCACATTCATTTGTTCTTTTTTCTTGAATGAACGACATGACCTCTGCCTAATTACTTTATGGAATAGAAAGATGATTATGTACAGGGGACTAAATGACAAACAGCTAGGTGCCAAATCTATTTAATCTGTACATGAGCTTGCAGAAACACCATTACGACAGCTGAAGCTAAGTAGGTAGCTGGCAGTCTGCCATTGTTTCCTCCTATTGTTCATTTCTTCAGGAATTTTGGGTGCAATCTATTCTGGGTTTAAGTGTTGTTTCTGCAAGATTCTACTATTCCTCTTCTTTTGACACTTTCTTTTGGAATTAACTAATCCACTGAAGTTCTTTGACGATGTCTTTTCGAAATGTTTACCTGCCTCTAGCCACAGAGCTGCAGGGAAACAAAGCAGTAAGAGTCCACAAGATTCATGATTTCACAACCTAGCCAGCTGAGTATTGTGCTCTGCACATATTTAGCAAAGGGGAGTAGCAGGTATATGTGGAGCGCCATTGTTTTGGCTTGACGATTTCCACGTGGCCCCTCACTGAAACAAATTATATTCAACATTGAACGCTTTGCAGGTTTTTCTTGATAATACACATGTTCTTTTGGATTTACAATATGTGCCAATACAAGTTTGACAAATTACTATGTCTGGATAACAAGTTTGCTATTCTGTGTTATCAGTATGAATTTGTGGAGTCATGCTTTCTAAGTACCATCTGATATGAAGTTTTTTTTTTCTTAAGGTGGGGTTGGCTCTTGTGGTGAATGGTAAGGTAGAAGTTGGAGTAATGGGATGCCCAAATTGGACCAATGGAACCACAGCCAACAAGCAAGAAGAAAGTTTTGATCACTGCAATGGCCATGGCATCCTTATGGTATCTCATGCGGGATGTGGTACTTGGTCTAGGTACCTGTCTCCTGAGATTGGCCAGTTCATAACAGCACAGGATGTTTGGAAGAGATGCTTTGTTGATACCTGCTCAGTTGTACACATGGCACGCTTCTGCATTCCTGATAGCCAGACTTGGAATATGATACCATTATCTCTCCTCTTTGGCTCAACAACTGATGAATCTGATCCTAAAGATGAGAATAAAATCCTTCTCCAATACGCTTGCTGTGGCAGGTTTGTCACATTCTCTGTTTACCACTATGGATGCTTGTTTGTATTCCTAACCAGTTTAAACATGATGCTAGTGAATCAACAAAAGGCATTTCAAGTACTGGCAGATAGTTAGCATGCTTTGTTGTTTACGATGGGTTTGTCAGAAGAACCTAAAATGAGGAATATACTTTCATGTGATGTCCTGGAAAAGTATCTTAGGTTAAGTAAGAAATATCTTTAGGATGATCATATAAGGTCCGTTGCATGAGTATTAATGCTCTTCTGATGTTTTATAGCTTGTGTAAGTACATAATGGTAGCAACTGGGAGAGCCACGGTATTTTTCAATCGAGCTCGGGTGAATACTCAAATCAAGGTGCTTTCTTGCTTGAAATTTCGATCATTCTGCATGACAAGTTAAACAACGAGTGGACTACGTTTACACATACTCTGATCTTTTCTACTCCCACTGTTTACTATATAGGCTTGGGATCATGCTGTCGGCGTAATCTGTGTGCAGGAAGCTGGTGGTCAGGTATATACCTCCTCTGTTAGGCAAGGGCTCAGTGAAATGTACATCTGTTCTACCGATTCACCGACATTAACATCATAACCGTGTTATTATGTAATTTGTTGAAACTGACAGATCAGTGACTGGAGTGGGAAACCGTTGGATCTTGCAGCTGACCTGACAGGCCGTAGAATCATCTACCCTTCGGGCGGTGTTCTCGTGACAAACGGCTCTCTGCATGACAAGCTTGTCGACCTGATCTCAGCAGACCACAAATAGCGGGATGTTGCACAGCTTCAAACACCAGCACGATTTTGTTTTGCTCCTAACATTTAACCTCGTTGGCCATCAAATTATTTTTGCCTTGCCTTATTCAGACTACTCTCAATGCAATCACTTCCTCCGTCTCAGTTTAACAGGCACGCGTAGTCCAAAAAATTGATTTGACCATTTTATTTTGATCAATAAAATATCAAATATATATTTAAAAAATTAGACCATTCAATTTTTTTTTGAATAAGAATCTGATGGTATAAATTTTACAGATATATAATTTATATTTTATTGACCAAGTTAATGGTCAAAGTTCGTCTTAAACTACATGCGTGCATGTTAATCTGAGAGGGAGAGAGGAACTGGTCACCACAATATATTCATATGTAATCAGTTGAACTGAACTTCTTAAGCAGCTTCACGAAGAAGTTATACTTGTATACATGCTCGAATTAAGTTGCTTCTCTGTTGGATAACCCTGATGGTCGCATGGTCGAACATTGTCCACGCACGTCCCAGTGCTGAATAAGCAAAGGTTGCAACGGTGGAGAAACGAAATCTGACCGCGTAAACATGTTTGGCCACCAATTGAACACCGAAGAAAAAGACACCGTGAAATCTTGCAGCTCTGCCCCTACCTCGTACCTCCATCCATGACAGCACAGCGACCTGCAGCGTCGTCGATGCCAATACGAAATCAGCAGCTTCTTAACATGATTGGCCGTCACTAGGCCGAGCTTAGCACTTTCTGAACATACACACATACACCTGCCTGCTTCCAGTTCAGCGGTCAGATGACTTGGTTTTATCTTCTTGTTGTAAGCTATGTTTTTTTTTTACGGGGATTTTTTTTTTTTACGGGGTAAGCTATGTTGACTTTGATGAGCATAAGAAGGGCCAGCGCATAAGATGCACATAAGGACTTGGGATCATCATAATTTTTTTTGAGGATCATCATAATTAGTACTGAAAATCTATGAAATACGTCGGAGAAACCTCTCTGAAAAATGCTCCCAATGCTGCATCATCATAATTACTCGACGAAACAAATACGTACACGTACCGGCCCCGAATTGCTGCCATAACTAGCGTCCGACCTGCCGTAATATACTCCGTAATAGCCGGCCTCTGATGGAACCATAGTCCCAAAATTAATCCTCCAGCCTGAAATCCGGGGTGAATTTCCTTCGGATTTACGTAAAATTGGCGTGGGGAGGACTAGTTTCCAAGCCGCGATCTCAGGCGAAGACGCCGATCTAAATTTGAAAAACGAAAGATTGACGAAATGCGACTAAAAACGATTGAATTTAGACTAAATTTAATTGTATTTACTATATAGAGGGTGAAGTTCATACATAGAGGCCGAATTCGAATATATTTCGAATTCGGCCAGGGGAATACAAATTTAAATATTAAAACACGGCGCTCTACATGCCGAAATGGCGGTAGAACACCGTGTAGTCCTCGTCGCCGTCGCCGTCGCGGACATCATCGAAACGTGGTGGCGCCGTCGGCGCCTGGCTGCTGGTGCCCTGGCCGGGGTCTCCCCACCGGCCACCCTGCCGCGGCGGGGACGTCGAGGGCTTGTACCACTCGTCGTCGGACTCCGTGTCGAGGTCGATGACGGGGACGGGGGCACCAGGTGGAGGAGTCGCAGGCCGGCGGTAGCGAGCGGCCTCCTCGAGGAGCCGAGCCTGCCGCTCCGCCTCTTCCTAGGCCTGGTCGAGGGGCATGGCGTTGTCGGCGGGGACGAGGTCCTGGAGGGACCTCGCCATGACGGCCTCGAGGATTGCGGCGTCCTCGGCGTCGGCGACCTCCTCCACCTTCACCGGCTTGCGCTTCCGCTCGCTGGAGGTGCCTGGTTCGCGCTTGGGGCGGAGGCGGCCGCGTGGCGTCGAGGGCTCGCGGATGATGATCTCGCCGCCGCGGCGGGGAAAGCGGCTCCGGTTTCACCGCGATGATGGCGCCGACCGGAGATCGGCGTCGACCTCGACGCCGACCGGACGACGAGGAGGCGGCCGCCGTGGCTGCCATTCCTCGATGGCGGCTGGCCGATGCCTCGACGGGGGGCGTCGTCAAAGGGGCGTTGCCGCCCTCGATGTGCTCGATGACGGCGTCGAGCGTCCGGCCGGCACGCTCCACCAACACGCGTCCCGCGGCGTTGTTGCGCGGAGGCGGAGGCGGGGGCCGTCGTAGGAGGCGAGCTCCTGCTCCCACCGCCGCAGGAAATAGGAGTTCCACGCCGTGTAGTTGTCGGGGTGGTAGCGTGGCTCGGCGCGCTCCTGGTCCGACAATGTCAGTCGGACCTCCTCGATGGCGGCGTCGAGGGCGTGGCCCTGGGGCGGCGGCGGGATTGGCATGCCGCCCGCACTTAGCCGCCACCCGCCGCCGGGAGTCCTCGTGTCCGGCGGGCAGGGGTACCCCGCCTGGTAGAGGAGGTGTCCCTCCCACGTGTGGAGCGACCGGCGGGGAAAGCCGTTGTTGGCCGCGCCGTCTTGCTCGTTGAACGCCATGGATCTCATCGAGGGAAGAGTGGCGGCTAGGGTTTCGTCTGGCTGGGGTTTCGTCGCGGTGAGCGGGGATTATTTAGGCGGGGCTGGACCCGACGATTTAATGCCGCGTGGAAGCTACGCGTCCGCGGCGAGCTGACCGGCGGCAGCCTCTACTGCGCGCGGAAGACGATGCGTGTGCCGCTGACCGGCCGGGTCCACCTCTGCGGCGAAGCCGAAGCGAAAGCGCGGGAGAGATTTCTCGGCGTTTCGCGGGCTATCGCATCGTCCGGACTCTCCGAGCGCGTCCCGGTAGGCCCGGGTTGGCGTGGGCGCCGGATGAATGAAGGCCCAAATCCGGGGGAAAACGAGGAACCGGGGGCGCGGCTAGACCATTTTTCGTCGTTCCGATGAAAAAATAGCCAATTGGGGATTCGGGAGACGAGTGGAGATGCTCATTCGGGGAGACGAGTGGAGATGCTCTAGACAGGCAGCCGCCTCGCAATCTCCAAACCCCGATCGATCCGGCATGCATCATGGATCTCCCCGGCGAGGTGCTCGACGACATCCTCCAGCGTGTCCGTCCGCGGCATCTTGCCGCTTGCCGTCGCGTCTGCAAGGACTGGCGCGCCGCCATAGACGGACGCGGGCTGGCGCTCGCGCACCTCACGCCGCGTCCGCCTCGCGGCATCTTCATCAACTTCTTCGGGACATCGAGCCACAGCTTCTTCTCCCGCGACGACGCGCCGACCAGCCCCTGCTGCATTAGCAGCAAACTCCTCTTCCTGCCCGATTGGCGGCCAATGGTCGACAGATCACGCGTCCTAGACCACAGCAACGGCCTCATCCTCTACGCAAAACGGGGATGCGATGTATGTGTGCAACCCTGTGACCCGGCGGTGGGGAACGCTGCCTCCACCGCTGCGGCGCGTGCCTTTCCTCTACACCCGTGCGTACCTCGTGTTCGACCCAGGTGTGTCCTTGCACTACGACGTGCTATTCTTCCCTGACGTGCCTGAAAGGCCATCTCTACCTGGTAAGAGACTTGGCAAGGGACGATCGTCCAGGAGGGTGATTAATTTTATGGACATTGAGAACCTGCCGCCGATGGCCACCCTACTCATACGCAGTTCAAGTTGAAAGATTACTGCACTAGCCAATTAAACGAAAAGTCCAAACTGTTGGAAAGAGACTAGGCAGTGTATTTATATTCAACATTTTTCCTCACGTCTAGGCTATTTTAGTCCTTAGCGTGGGTTCGGTGCGGGCCGCAAAATCTTTTTTTTCTTTTGTTTTTAAAACTACGTGAGCAGGATCTTGATACCATGAAAGATTACTGCACTAGCCAATTAAACCAAACGTCCGAACTGATGAAAAGAGACTAGGCAGTGTATTTATATTCAACACAAGTGTTTTCATCGACAACGTGGCAGGCGAGGCACTTTATTCGACAAGGCAATACGTCATTTACAGTAGCAGACGTTTGGTCGGATCCGCATGCAGCAAACGGATGGAGTCCTCTTCGCCACCATGGTGTCTACTGGAAGGGAGCCTTCTATCTCCATTGCGGCGTCGACTTCATCATGAGGTACCTTGCCATCATTCATTGTTACTCTCTCCGTCCTGAAAAAGATGTCTCAACTTTATCTAGATATATGAGACGTGTTTTAGCGTGTAGATACATAAGAATTTAGATAAAGTCGAGACATTCTTTTCCACATGGAGGGAGCATAAGAAGTTGTGTGATCTTGTCTTTACTCCAGGGTCATGTGTTCAACTTAACCTGCAGCTTCTTACCGAGCGGCTTTTTTTTGTTGTTGTTGTTGTAGGTTGTCGTTCCTAAATGGAATCTATCTAGTGATCAAAACCCCAACACCGCATAATTTTTTCAGGGGATCAAGATCACAGAATGATGAATCCGAGGAACCCCATGGGTACTTTGGAAAGTCGAAGCAAGGGATCTACTACACTGTTGTTCAGGGCTACCAACTTTCAGTATGGGTATTGAAAGAAGCAACAAATACATGTCGAGCCTGGAGTGGGAGCTAAGGTACCAACGAGACCTTGAGACAACTTTTCAGGAATACTACAACAAACACCCTAGAGGAGATGTGGTTGGAAAGTCTTGGACCCTAGATCCCAATGAGGAAGATTCAAGTGAGAGAGGAGATAATGGATGGGACTCTAGTGATGACAGCATCATTGATGAGCAAGAACAAGGGACAGACTGCAAGGACGGCCACATAAAATGCTACTATGGGATGGACTTTTTGGGCTATCACCCTCAAAAGGAAATTGTTTTCCTTGGCAGCCGTTACAAGGGATTTTCTTACTACTTAGGTAGCTCCAAACTGCAGTACTTGGGGTTACTTTATCCAAATGGAAAATACCATATTCCTATCAGGGCACCTACGCTTGAGTCATTTGTCTATACACCTTGCGTTGATGATTTGCTTCCTACTCACAATGATCTGTGATGAAACCCTTGGATCTTGCAGCTGAACTAACAGGTCGCAGAATCATCTACCCTTAGGGTGGTGTTCTCGTGACAAACGGAGCTCTGCATGACAAGCTTGTCGGCAGAGTACAAATAGCGCGATGTTGCACGGCTTCAAACACCAGAACAATTTTGTTTCGCTCGTAGCAATTTACCACGCTGGCCATCAAATTGTTTTGGCCTCACCTTATTCAGACTACTATCAATGTTCACCACAATATATTCATACGAAATCAGTTATCACAGTTGTAAGTGCCAGAAGTGAACTCCTTAAGCAACTTCACCAAGAAGCTATACATGTGGAACTTGGTACAGGCTCGAAGTTGCCTTGTGGAGGTATCCAAACTACTTCCAAAGCTATACAATCTTTGGCCATGCATGACAGTCTCTGAATCTGCTGGATAACCGTGATGGTCTCACGCATGGCCGAACAGTGTCCACGCAGTTCCAGTGCTGAATTAAGCAAAGGTTGCAACGGGGGAGAAACGAAATCTGTCGGACAGATCTGACAGCGCTGCACCGCGTGAACATGTTTGGCCACCAATTCAGCACCGAAGAAAAAGACACCCTGAAAATGCGAAATCAGCAGCTTGTAAGCATGATTAGCATAGCAGCTTCCCATCACTAGGACGAGCTTAGCACTGTCTGAACATTAATCTCTTCGCTTCTCTCGTGACACGTACTCTCTGCCTGCCCGGCAGTTCAGCGAACTGATGACTTGGTGTTATCTTCTTGTTGTAACCTATGTTGACTTTGATGTGGGCACAAGAGGGGCTACTGATCGATCAGATATTTCTGCGTCCAAGAAGTCGCAGTTACGTATGCGTCTTCGGTGTAGTTATGCAAGCTAGCAGGGTGAAATAGTACGTCAGGCATGAAGGGCTCTGTCAACTGTCATGATTTGAAATGCAATCTGTTACTTGCTGCAGGAACCGCCCATGCTTGCTCGGAGTCAACTATTCCGGCAAATCCTGTGTTATAAAAGCGACAAGCAAATAACGAAAAACGATAAAGGAATACGCAGCGGAGACACGAGATTTAACGTGGAAAACCCCTTGCAACACAGAAGGGGAAAAAACCACGGGCGCCAGCCAGCAAAACTTCACTATATCGGGGAGTGTTTACAAACGCCGTGGGTTATCTTATAATCTGATAACCCTAGCCGACAGCTTACAAGATGTATATATAGGCGGTGCCAACGATTCGTACCGTACCAAGCCTCCGGCGACGGGCCTCGCTCCGCTCGTCAGAAGTTAGCCTGCCTTTAGTATATGAATTTGGATCACAATACAACAAACTCCACCTTGAGACAAATTCCATCTTTTAGCATGAACTTCAACAATCTCCTGAACAACAAAGAAAAACACTTGCTGGCGCCAACAGCCACTTGGGCTAAACAGTTATACCAACCAAGCTCGAGCAAAGCTCAAACTTGGAAACATGAACTGGCTTTATCATCATATCAGCAGGATTATCATGAGTACTTATCTTGCATACCTTCAGTTTACCTTGAGCAACAATGTCGCGGACATAATGGTACTTGATATCAATGTGCTTTGTCCTCTCATGGAACATTTGATCTTTAGTAAGGTATATTGCACTTTGACTATCAGAAAACAAGTTAATGCAAGAATCATCTCCACAAAGCTCAGCATACAAACCTTTCAACCAAACAGACTCTTTGCAAGCTTCATTAATTGCTATATATTCTGCTTCGGTCGTAGATTGGGCAACAACAGCTTGTAACGTTGCCTTCCAACTCACAGCACATCCACCAACAGTGAACACATAACCTGTGAGGGATCTTCTCTTATCCAAATCGGCAGCAAAATCTGAATCCACATAGCCTGCGAGTCTCTCACCGGTCTTGCCAAACTTCAATCAAGCTTTGGATGTACCACGAAGGTACCTGAAAGTCCACTGAACAACTTTCCAATGTTCTTTACCAGGATTAGCCATGTATCGACTGACCAAACTC
Organism: Lolium multiflorum; assembly: GCA_030979885.1. NCBI lineage: Eukaryota > Viridiplantae > Streptophyta > Magnoliopsida > Poales > Poaceae > Lolium > Lolium multiflorum. The sequence goes on along the minus strand of CM061748.1, from coordinate 73,048,252 downwards.
ATAGCATATGACAAATCAGGACGAGAACAGACCATGGCATACATCAAGGAACCAACAACACTTGAATATGGAACTCGAGACATGTACTCAACATCTTCATCAGTACTAGGACATTGCAATGCTGACAATTTAAAGTGAGGAGCAATAGGTGTACTAACAGACTTTGCATCATGCATATTAAAACGATGAAGAACTTTCTGAATGTAATTTTGCTGACTAAGAAATAACACACTAGATTTTCTGTCTCTTGTAATTTCCATACCTAGTATTTTCTTAGCAGCACCAAGATCCTTCGTCTCAAACTCACTACTTAATTGTGACTTTAAAGTAGTGATCTCTTTCTTGCTCTTGGCAGCAATCAGCATATCATCAACATATAACAGTAAGTATATTGGTGATCTATTAACAAACTTGATATAAACACAACTATCATACTGAGATCTCTTAAACTTCTGTGCAATCATAAAGGAATCAAACCTTTTATACCACTGTCTTGGAGACTGTTTCAGACCATAAAGGGACCTCTTCAACTTGCAAACAAGGTCCTCCTTACCAGACACAATAAAATCTTCAGGTTGGTCCATGTATATCTCCTCCTCAAGCTCACCATGCAGAAAAGCAGTTTTTACATCTAGCTGCTCAAGCTCAAGATCATGCATAGTCACAATACCAAAGAATGCACGAATGGAACTATGCTTCACAACAGGAGAGAATACATCATTATAATTAACACCTGGAATTTGGCTGAAACCTTTTGCTACTAACCTTGCCTTATACCTCGGAGGCTCAGTAGGAGACAAACCTTCCTTTCTTTTAAATATCCACTTACAGCGGACAACATTCTTTTGTGTAGGCAAGGGTACAACATCCCATATGCCATTCTTGTCAAGCGATTGCATCTCCTCTTGCATAGCAGAAATCCACTTCACGCGGTCAACAGATGCAACGGCCTCAACATATGTAGCAGGTTCAGTATCATGCTCCACCTGTTCAGCACAACTCAAAGCATGGTGAACAAGATTACATTCTTCAATCAAACGAGGACGTGGACCTTTGTTACGTCTCGGTCTATCAGCAACAATGGAACTATTTGTTTGCTGCAAAACAGGTGGTGAGTGCTGAACAACAGTGTTATCTATTTCAGCAGCATCATTTTCTTTCTCCTCCACGTGCTCCACCTGCACGCTAATCCTCTGTTGTTCATCATCAGAATTATCAGAAAAATCAACAACATCAGTAACATCTGTAGATGAACTCTTATAAAACATGACAGCCTCATTAAAGACTACATTCCTGCTATGCAAAACTTTCTTAGTTTCAGGATTCCATAACTTGTATGCCTTAACTCCTGAACCATAACCAAGAAACACACACTTAACAGCCCTAGGCTCTAGCTTTCCATTATCAACATGAGCATAAGCAGTGCAACCGAAAACTCTCAACTGTGAATAATCAGCAGGTGAACCAGACCATACCTCAATAGGAGTTTTCTTATCAAGCAGAATGCAAGGTGACCTGTTTATCAAGTAACAAGAGGTGGAGTCAAGATGTAAGTGGTCCGGTTCGGCCCACTGACCCACTGGACCGGACCTAGATTCTATTACCATTAGGATAAAGGGCCGACCCAAAAAAAAAGGTCCAACGCGAACCTCATCCGTTCGACCCTAGGTTCTAACCGCACCTCTCCTCTCCTCCCTACAGCAGGCAGACGGACGCCGCCGCGCCGCCGCAGCAGGAGCTGACAAGCCACCGGCAACGCCCTGTCGCCGCCGCAGGGGCTGGCAAGCCGCCGGCAACGCCCCTCCCCTGGAGGCTCCTCCATCTTCCTTGCCCGTGACTTTCCCCATGTCATCCCCGCCGCCGGACCATGGAAACTCGCCGGCCGGCGGAACGCTGCAGGAATCGCTCGCAGCCGGGAAGCGTCCCGAGCTCACGTCATCGCTCGTGACGGCACCTCCACACTAGGACTGCCCTCTCCCATCTGCCGACCTCCAAGCCAAGGTAATGCGTGCAATTTTTTACCCGCCACCACTATATATTGTGAGATATGTGGTTCTAAGCTAACTCTTTCATCTGAATATTGATGTGTTTCTTGTTCTTGTAGTTTTAGTTCTTGCACCTGGGCATGTTGCTGAAGCTGGAAAGGAAGCCCTTGTCAGAGAAGCTTATCTATGCTTGGTATTCATCGTAGTAGTAGGTCACAGTTTATTGCTCTGAAGAGAGTAAGAGTCGCCAGGCTTTGCTGTTGATTGCTTCAGTTTACCAATCAAGGCTCAAGCTGTAATGGATACTGGACCTAAATCTTGGTCTGGACAGCAATTAACAGTAGATGAGTGTATTTTTTTTGTCAGTTATCTGAAGCACTTCATGTCTAGAATCCATGTAGCCATTGATGTTGAGGTGAGGATGATGAAATATTTCAGTTTTTTGCCAGCTTTGAAGTTTCTCTTAGTTCTGAACTTTTGTCTTGTGTGGTCAATTGACTGTATAGAATATTTCAGTTAGCTGTACCACGTCTTACATTGTGTTTTCAGTTAGTGCCATGGTTAGAGAAAATTCTGCAATGATGAACTGTTTATTTGTACTGAGAAAATTCTGCAATGATGAACTGTTTATTTGCAATGATTCCTTAATTTTGATGTCTGTTAGTTTTTGCTAATTAGCACAAATAGTTCTTAATCTGCACCAGCAAAACAATAGGAATGCACCAGCAAAACCATCGGCTGGCCAACATTCCGGCGTAATCACACAGATTAGAGTAGCTGGCCAACATCCTGACGTAAACGCACATCAAAGTAGGGCCGAACCTACAGGTTACCCTGATCCTATCAAAAGAGGTGCGGGCCGACCCCTGGACCTGGACTTACTTTATAGGTTCACAGGTCCAATAACCGGTCCGACCCGGACCGAACCCTTTGCATCATGAAGGTGGAGGCTGCTTCAGCCAAGAAACGTCTATGCATACCAGCATTGGACAACATGCAGCGAGCCTTGGAGATGATGGTTCTGTTCATCCTCTCCGCCACACCATTCTGCTGAGGAGTATATGGGATGGTGTGGTGCCTGACAATGCCTTCATCGCTGCAATAATCATTGAAAACAGTAGAACAAAACTCCATGCCATTGTCAGTACAAAGCAATTTAACTTTGTTTTCTGTTTGCTTCTCTACTATAACTTTACACTTTCTAAAAGCATCAAACACATCAGATTTATGTTTCAGAAAGAAAGGCCACACTTTTCTAGAGCAATCATCTATGATAGTAAGCATGTAATTTGCACCACCAAGAGAAGTCTTGCGGGAAGGTCCCCACACATCAGCATGCACATAATCTAGAATCCCTTTAGTGGTATGAACGGAAGCATTGAATTTAACTCTTTTATGCTTACCAAAAATGCAGTGCTCACAGAACTCAAACTTACTCAAATTGCAGCCATCTAGCAGGTCTCTCCTGTGCAATTATGCCATGCCATGTTCACTCATATGTCCAAGACGCATATGCCACAGATTAGTTTTACCAGGTTCATCGGGAATAACAGCAGCAGCAATACCAGACAAAGTGCTACCTCTAAGAACATATAATTTTGCAGAATTCATATAACCAATCATGTGAACGAGAGAAACTTTTGACACATTCAGAACTCCGCGAGAACCGGAGTGTTTGTACCCATCAACATCAAGGGTACTGAGAGAGATCAGATTTCTGGCCATGCCAGGTATGTGTCTCACATCTGTCAGAGTGCGTGTCATGCCATCATGCATCTTGATCTGAACGGAGCCAATGCCCACGATCTCACGTGGGTTGTTATCTCCCATACGCACGACATCTCCACTCTGCACAAACTCATAAGAACTGAACCAGTCTTTGTTACAGCAAATATGAAACGAGCATGCAGAATCAAATATCCACTCATCATTACCAGAAACACAACCAGCAAACACAACTAGGCAATCGCCTTCAGAATTATCACTGGAAACAACAACAGCCTTACCATCACCCTCAGATTTGTTTTTCGGTTGGTAAGTACCGTTTCTTTTCTCTTTGTTCTGCAACTTCCAACAATCATCAATATTGTGGCTAGTTTTCTTACAATACATGCCGAACTTACCATCTCGTCCCTTGGACTTTGAGCGACCTCTGTCGGTCTTGCTCTTATCTCTGTTGTAGTTGTTGTAGTTGTTGTCTCTGTTCTCGGTCCTGCCTCAGACCTGCAGTGTTTCTGCCTTAGATGACGAACCCTCTGCCTGCACCATAGATTTCATCTTCTCCCTCTGCTGGAGGGCCTCATAAACTTCGACAAGGGTTAGTTCATCACGACTGTATAACAAGGTGTCTCGAAAATTCGCAAAAGAATTAGGCAATGAGATTAACAATATAAGAGCTAGATCCTCATCATCATAATTTACCTCCATGGAGAGCAAATCAGAAACAATCTCTCTAAAGATCGATAGGTGATTCATCATTGACGCACCTTCTTGCAGCTTGTGCGAGAACAACTTCATCTTCACGTGCATCTTACTGGTTAGATCTTTAGACATGCAGATCGATTCCAGTTTCAACCACAGCGCCGCTGCGGATTTCTCAGCCAGCACTTCCTGCAAGATATTGTTGGATAGATGAAGCTGAATTAAAGAAAAGGCCTTACGATCTTTCCTCTTTTCATCGTCGGTCCAGGTCTTGGCATCTTTCTTGCCAAATCCATCAAGAGCTTCATCCAAATCAGAAGATTGGGTGAGGATCACCCTCATCTTCACTTGCCACAGAGAAAATCTTGTGGTGTAATCCAGCTGCGGTAGATCGAACTTCAAGGAAGACATGTTGCAAAACCCTAGATTGAAACATGGGCTCTGATACCACTTGTTATAAAAGCGACAAGCAAATAACGAAGAACGATAAAGGAATACACAGCGGAGACACGAGATTTAACGTGGAAAACCCCTTCCAACACAGAAGGGGAAAAAACCACGGGCGCCAGCCAGCAAAACTTCACTATATCGGGGAGTGTTTACAAATGTCGTGGGTTATCTTATAATCTGATAACCCTAGCCGGCGGCTTACAAGATGTATATATAGGTGGTGCCAACGATCCGTACCGTACCAAGCCTCCGGCGACGGGCCTCGCTCCGCTCGTCAGAAGTTAGCCTCCCTTTAGTATATGAATTTGGATCACAATACAACATCCTGCATGGTTAAGGAATGGAAATGATATGATTAATACTTGGATGATGCACAAGTGGCCAATTGGATGAGATTCAGACACTGTTGAAATGCATTATATGGGACGAGCCATTCATAGTTTAAAATAGGCGGTTATCTCATTTATTCCCGATTTGTTTGGAGGCTATAAAACGCTATAGCCAAGTTATAGAGGGCTATTCCATTTAGAGCTCGTTTGGAAGCCAGGCTTTCATTTCGTTTGTAGCATTTTGAAATGATTACATGTATTGATTTTATTTACATTGTAATTCCAGAAATGGACACTTGTTTGGTTGCCACAGGAATTGCAAATGACAGCATCATTCAATATTGAATTTGCAAATGGTTTCCATAGAGAAACCCAAATGACAGGTCTCAGCTTGGAATCATGTTTACCCATGGAGTCATTTGCTGGATTTCCTAAATGAAATGACAGCCCAATAATTCTGTGACAACCAAACAGTCCACCTATGAAATTCCAAAATGAATTCCATGATTTCAGGCCCAAATGATGGATACCAAACGACTTCTTAGCCTCTTTTCAAGAATTTGGAATCTTCCAGTCACATCTTACCAAAAGAAAAGGAAAATTATGACTCAATCACGATTCGTGATACAACTTTTCAAGGCAAACACGTATTCAATTATTCAGTTCACAAGTTTTATCTAATTATATTGAACACAAATTCGAAAAATAAGAAATAAAAATAGAAAATAGAAAAGAAATTCAAAGTGCATGAGTTTTAGCGGCTAAATTAGAGGCTAAATAGGGGCTAAATAGGGCTATAGCCGGCTATTCGCGGTTTTTTCTCATTTAGCCTATAAATGGCATAGCCTCAGCGGCAGGTCTCCCGAAAGGTTATAGCCCGGCTATAGCAAGGCTATAGCCCGGCTATAGCAAGGCTATAGCCCGGCTATAGCAAGGCTATAGCCAGCTTTTTAAAACTTTGTTCTTGACCGAGAGATTTTAATAGCAAATGGTCAGAAGCATACGTACTGATCAACTGCCATTTGTGCTACGCAACTGAAACTATATCATCACCTTTTTCCTGCGAAAATTATGACGATCTATTGATAATCATCAATAGTACAAAGAGTTCAAAAAGCAACAAAAATTACAAATAGATTCTTGGACCACCTCGCGAAGTCTACCAGCACTAGACTGAACTGAAGATGCGCCATATACTTCATTCAATTCAATTAATAAAAAGGGTACTCAAAATACTTCAAATACGCAAGAAATAGGCCAATTCAGCAGTTCTTTGTTTATTTCTCGTGGAGTAAAAAACTTCTCATCCGTACGAGTCAAGGGAATGACCCCTCGGCCCTAGATTTCGATATAAAGGATACCGGAGGCAGGACGGGCCGGCATCTTCACCGTAAAGGCAGACGAAACCCTAGATTGGTTTTCTGGATCACCTCCTCTCTGTCATGTACGTACCTCCTCAACTATATCGTCACTTTAACACCAGAAAAACACACAATTAGACAGCTCGGTGAGAAGTTTGTCCAGTGGCGATTATGCTGGTTAACAACAAGCGGCACTATGCTATTTGTCAGCCAATGTAGGCAGTGGTGGAGCCAAGTTTTTTTTTCGGTAGTCATGCTTTGTCTTTGATGAAGTTCTCTAGATTTTTTTTTTTTTTTTTTTTGCTTTCTTAACTGTTCCTACTACTTTGCAATTTGGTTGTGTAGTCTGACCACCCTGTAGCTACGCCCCTGCTATGGACAGCTGAAAACAGGTATATCAGCATCGTGAATAATTCTGAATTTTATATCAGGGTGTCTTTTACATCTATAAATTTTAAAGTTAACCTCCATACTTTCTGTAGCACCAAATTACGCACTATCGATCAAGGGCATGCATGTATGGAACGGAACCTAGTGTGCTGTCTGCGCCAACGCGGCACCAACTTCACACATCATGTCTAATAAGTAAGTAAGATACACCGCCAGAAATATAATGTTCTTGCCGTCTAATTCCAGGCCATATTTGCATGCATTGATGCATAAACAAATATATGCATCCAAGGAGCAAGTATACGATATGCATGGGCCATGCATCGCGGTGTGAGGTGATTTGCAAATTTATAATGTTTCCGGCCATCTACTCTCTTGCTAACTACGGGCGATCCAGGTCACAAAGGCACACAAGAGAACCATAGGCGCATCATCCTGGCCAGTGACAAATATTTATATGGCGGAGCAGATAGATCGGTATTATGCAGCCAAGGTGCCATCAGCTTGTATATAGGTTGATTCTGCTGCGCTCTAACTAGACACCAAACAGAAAATACAGGAGAGCGCCAGTACAGCTATCACCAGATGAATGTTCTAGCTAACGCACATTTTCAGAACATGTTGCTGCTGATTCTGATTGGAATAGTTCCGAAATTAATTATATTACAGTTTTTGTTAAGTTACATGGTGTCGGCGTACTAAGTTACAGACCTTTCGAAAACAGCATTCTTTCAGACTGTTCATTGTAAACTTGCAATTTTTTCCAAGCTATATTTTTTCGAGTTTTGGTACGTAATTTGGGGACGCGTGCATCCTTTACATGCAAATATTTTTATCCAAATTTCCGTGTTCTAGCACAGAATCAGATTCGGTGATGATAGACTACAATAGTACTATATATACGCGCATGTCCTATACAAACCAGCTGGTAAATTAATGTTACTATAGGCTCAGGAGTTCAACTCCTTTTTTTTTACCTTGTCGATATCATGCGTGGCGTTCCAATGTGGCAATCTCTGACCCCTGAACAAGTGTACTCACCTTTTCTGTGGGGAGTAGAAAACACGATCACATCAGCGTAAAGCGCAGCTAGCAAGAGACGAAGTTAGAGTTGGCTTGGCTAGCCAGCCAGCTCGGCATTAATCTACAGTATCTAGCGCACCATTTGCTCGCGATCTTTGGCCGGACACGAGTCGCGATGTCTACACTCGCAATTTTCAAACCGTTTCATCAGGTACCCCTCTAAATTAACAATCAAATCCGCAGACCCCTCCCTGAGTTAAAATACACAATGATGATTCACAGGGGATTTGAATACGTTAAACGTCAATGTTAGGACGAAGCAGGCAAGACCAGGTGACCTCACGGAGATCTTTCCAGGCCACAATGCTGATGATCGATCGATCTGCAGGGTCGGCATATCCCCTTCGCTGCGCATAGAGAAGGACGCTGCTGCTAGATTATTGGAGGCCCAGGGACACGTTGTTATAGCAGCTACTCCCTGTCAGTCTCCACTCCTTGCGTATTATAGGTCAAATGGGCAACGTGAGCACACTCCGTTTTCGGGCAGGGAACCCTAATCCTGCGCCACGTGACCCCCCCCAATCGGGTATTAGGGGAATAGTTAAGAACTTCTTCGTGCCTGACCGGTTAATGCTTGTTAATTTGGGCGTGTGTTAGCTTGAAAATTAAACTGCATGAAAGGAGGCTGGTGTCGTGTCTCCATGGCGAGAGACATGGGGGACATACGTGCGGCCATAGACTAATTGGGATTATGTTGCCAAATCTAGCTGTCTGGCTAGGTTATCGCTCTGTGCTCCACCTGATTAAGCAGCTGGGTGAGCTGGGGTAGGTTGATTTTTTAGGTGCGAATACTCTGCGTGTATGTCCAGGCGTATCTGTCAGACTGTCACCGTATCAATGACAATGACAGTGGAAGCTCCGAGAGAGTGTGATCTCACTGGTTGTACTCTCACTATAATTTCGGTAATAACATATAGCGACCAATGTATGGATAGGTTAAAGTACTCGGGCCGATCGCTGGAAGCATCCGCAAGCACTGCTCGCTGGCACTTCCCACGTGTGCTGGAGGCGCGTTGTCGTAGTTACGCTCTGCTAATCTAATCCTACATCGGGTTTGATCAATTGGCACGTCCAATTGTGCTCACCTCAATTAATTCGACTGCTGGATAAATGGTCGCATGCATGTACTACTTGACTGAAACAGTGATAGGTGATGTACTACATCATTGATCATATTGCATGCAGACCTATGCTCCTCAGTTAAGTCTGAGAAGGACAGTTGTGCCAAACTAGTCTGAAGAAGCACTGTTCTATTGGACGGAGGGTTATTTTCATGACATGAGTAAATTATGTTTGCATTTGGAATTAGTGAGCCCCAAAAGTGGAATCCGTACCGTTAGTGGAGCGACCTGCATACTAATTCTTTTATAATTTGGACTTGGTAATCTCTCCTCCCCAAACTAGGATGCTTATAGTTTTTAGTCAAAGTTAAACTTTTTAAAGTTTGAGCAACTATATACAAAAATCAACATCTAAAATTTTAGATGCACGTAATGTGAAAATATATTCATGATGGTTCTAAAATATTAATTTAGAATTATAAATATTGATACTTTTTTCTATACAGTTGGTCATTGACAGTTTAATTTATCCAAATATTATAGGCATCCTATTTTAGGATAGAGGAAGTAAATCTTCTTGCTTAAACTAATTAAGGTGAGTGCCTTAGTTGGGAGATCTTAGACTATTCTGGCTAAACGGCCAGGGGTTAATGTAGTTGGGCAACAAACTTAATTAATCTTACATTAGCATGAACTGGAAGCAAGCATTTTGTATGGATTGACTGTTTTAGTTGCGCGTTTGATGGAGTGGGTGAGATTTTCTGCATTGTTAGCTTTTTTGTCAAAAGGGACAATTAAATTTTGTTTTTCTTCTCGTTTCTTCTGATAACCTTCTATATTTGGTTAAAATTTTGTTTTTCTTCTCGTTTCTTCCGCTAACCCCATCTTACGTTTGTACTTATGTCCGTCAGCTAAACTAAACCTGCGCACTGTTTTGATATGTGCTACTACTGAAGTAGCATATATAAAGCTCCATTGCGTCACCTTAATTTGAAAATAATAAACAAGACTAATCCTCAAGATTTCGTGTTGGAAAAAATTCTAAGGTGGTCAAATTGACAGTTAGAGAAGAAATGTTAGACCATGGAAGTGTGCCCTCGTGTTGTACTCGCACTTAAGGGTGGCTTTAATGTGTTTTGTGTTTGTATCGAGCAATTATTGTGATGCCTACAAGTTTGTATCGAGCAATTATTGTGATGCCTACAAGGTCAATTGATATGGACAACTGAAGCTCGATTTGCCGACACGAGTCAGTAAGGACGAAAGATTACCAAGTGTGCTTTCCTTGTGATTCATGGCACCCAAATTCTGGAGTTAAATTTAACTTTCACCCAGTTAACCAGACTCTTCGACTACTACGAGTACTTTTTATATATTAGTGTACTCAATACTTCCTCTGTTATTAAAAGAGTGTACTTCTGGATTCTTTAAGGCATATTAAGGATTTTGCATTGGAAAGTTTCAACCTCCATCTCTCACATTTTTAGTTTCTCCTTATTCAATGAGCTAAGTGCATGTAGAAAAAAATACCATGTGCTAAATGTTATTGGTGTGATGAGAAAGAAATATTTTTTCCTACTTCAAATGCATTGAAAAGAGATAAGTACAATTCTCTGTAGATAAATTTTAAACCTAGTGATCCACTTATTTGAGAATGGATGGAGTATATATTAACACATTATTCAAAGCTAGAGCAAAAAACAAAATCAGGGTCCAATTTCACACATACGCACATACACTTACTCCTATGAATACACGCACACCATACCCCTATAAGCACCTCCGATAGACTAAGTTTGAACTCTGGTGGGGTTGGGTTGCCACTACCCTCCTAACCATTCAACCACAGGTTGATTCTCACTTTCACCTAATTAATCAGGATGTTGTACTAGTGACATAGGCATCCCAAATGGGCCTGCCGAAGATAGTACCCGGGGTTTACTGAAGGCCCACTATCCGAAGAATAAGAAGATTCGGGAGCCCAAGATATGTTAAGGAAAGTTAGAGTTGTAATAGGAAGTGTTATTTGTAATCTGGCGGGATGAGTTAGAAACCGTCCCGGACTCTAACTTGTACAAAACGAAACCCTCGGCTCCACCTCCTATATGTCGAGGGACAAAGAAAGGATCGAATCTACTCAACATAACCCTAGCTTTCGTAATCGTCGAGTACTTTTCAAACCTTCGAGATCTACTTGCCCTCTACTTCTAGCAAAACCCTAGTCTACAATCTGTAGGCATTGACAAGTTAATCCTTTGTCAATTGGCGCCGTCTGTGGGAATTAGAGGTTGCAAGGAGCTGATCTCGATGGCACGTTCAAGATCTTCGACTTCGTCGACAGCAAAACGCGATGGATCGAGGTAACAAGGAAAAAACTGATCTATTCAATTTTATTCCTCACCCGCCCTCCCGTATGGATGCATGTGCCTATCTGGAGGAGCCCATCATCATGACGTTCGGAGAATTCCGATTTGGCGTCAACAAGGAAGGATCCTACCGTCTCGAAGTTCCGATCCCGTCGGAATTTTCAGAGGTCGATTCTAACTTTTCGTCGAGTGACGAGGAGTTTTCGTCGCCACGGTTCGTCGACAAGCAAGGCAAGCGGAAAGCTCGCCAAGATCTTCAGCAAGACATCCTTGAGTCGTCTGCGGACTCCTTTATAAGCAGCGACTCCGAAAGCGTCGACAGCTTCAACTTCATCGACAAATCTGTCGCCATCGGAAAGGTCTTCACCACTCTATATGATGGTGTCACCAACCTTGAGAAAAATCAATACACAAAATACCACCAGATCTGTGCGATAGAAGAAGCAGGAACATCAGAACCACAAACGTCAGAGGCTTTCGACGATTTGGGAAATCCATACGTCGATCCCGCTGATCTCAGGACAGGTCTAGGCACTAAATATGCCGGATCTTCAACTCGCGCAAAAGTCCAACTCCCGCAAGCTGCGTGGGATAGGGCTGCGAGAGCCATGGATGGATCAGAACCAATGAATACTACAGCTACCGTACAAGAGACACAGCATATCAATATAGACTTGCTCGGGTAAGCAGAGAGTTGGAAAAACAGACGCATCCTGAACAGGAGGAAAGAAGCAGCTCGCATCAAGCGACGCCGAGCGGAGTTAAGTCGCCTTTCAGGAACTTCGGGAGATAGTCACAGAGAAGCTCGGAGGAGAGCAATGTCTCGGCTCCAAAACATACCCGAAGCAGAAAGAGGAAGCATAATCCAAAATCTCGACATGTCCTTTATGTCGATTGATGAAAGAGGAAATATCATCCCAAAAACTCCAGAAGCAGGTTACATGGCAACACAAGCTTACATCCTTGCGTCTAGACCACCTCCTGGGGACCCGAGAGAACCATTGTTCAATATGGCGATGGCTGGAGTAGGAGTAATGGGAACAGCGTTTGCAACAACGCCTCCCGAAGAAAATCCTAGGCGAAACAGTCCACGACCCAACACAGCAGTTCAAGACCCCCAAGAACAAGTGGAGCAAGAGACACGAGTCCAAGTAAGGGTGGACAGAGCGCGACAAGAAAGAAGGGAGCGTCAGCACTCACCAGAAGTCGCCGACGAAGATATGTGTGGGCTCCCGTGTTTTACGAGAAGAGTTCGAAAAACTCGAGTCCCAAAAGGGTTCAAGCTACCCGAAAATTTCAAGAAGTTCGACGGGTTGCAAGATCCCGAGGATTGGCTCGTGGATTATCTCGAGATGGTAAAGCTGGTAGGAGGAACCAGAGCAACAGCTATGCAAAGTATCCAAGTTCACCTGAGCGGTGCCGCGAGATCTTGGATAAAGAAACTCCCCCCAAGTTCCATCGACAGCTGGGATAACTTCGAGGACATCTTCGTGAAAAACTTCCGATCCACCTGCAAAAAACCTGCGTCATTGGAAGAGTTGAGAGCGTGTCGACAGAAACATGACGAGTCGATGAGGAAATACATACAGCGGTGGAACATCATAAAGAACTCGGCAGAAGATATATCTGACGAGAGGGCAATAGATGCATTCGTGGCAGGAATCCGGCGAGGAGATTTCGTCGAGGACTTAGGGAGAACCAACCCTAAGACCATATCAGCACTCATGGAGATAGCCAATAAATGGGCAGATGGTGAAGACGCAATATACAATAAGCGACACAGGTCGCCAGAAGAGGATCGTGGTCGAAATTATCAAAATAGAAGGCGATTTTCTCGCCAGTTCTACAACAACGATGCTCCCGGCCATATATCGGCTGGTTTTCGAGGAAATCCTGGAGGAAATAGTCGAGATGATTATCAAAGGAGTAATGAGCAACAAGGCGACAATAGAGGTGATTTCCGTGGCAACAGGCAAAATAGTGGACCAAGGATTCAAAGACCTTATGTGTCTCCCGAGGAGATGATGAACGGTCCGTGTCAAATGCACTTTTACCTCGACAACAATGGAAAGAGGCAGTCAGGACATCTCCAGAAAGACTGCCGTAATTTTCAGGCAATGTTGCGAGCCGCAGGAATTGCAAATGCCCAAGCAAATAACAGAAATCCTCGGGAGCCAAGGAGCGAGATCCACCTTCCACCTCCTCCGCAATTACCGACGAAAATCGACACCAGCTTAGAATTGCGGCAGCACCACATCCACCTCCTTATGTTGACCCCAACTCTAACGGTGCGGTCTCGATGATTCAGAAAGCTAGGCCATCAAACAGCGCAGAAAGTAATCTCGCGACAAGTGTTCATGGCAGAAAAGATGCCTCCACCAACAGTCGAGTACTTAAATTGGTCGGGGCAAGATATCGGCTTCACAATTGCAGACCATCCGCAGCAAGTTCCTCGACCAGGACAATCAGCACTCATCTTACCCGCAGTAATCGCTGGTTTCGACGTGTCGAGAGTTTTCATAGATGGCGGCAGCAGCTTAAACCTCATGTATGCAGATACATTGAGGAAGATGAACATATCCCTAGCAAATCTGAAACCAACTGACACACGTTTCCATGGGATCACACCAGAGAAGCCAAGTTACCCATTGGGCAAGATCAACCTCGACGTTCAGTTTGGAACCCGAGAAAACTACAGGATAGAGAATTTGGAGTTCGAAGTTGTCGATTTCCCGTCGCAATATCACGCTTTGTTTGGACGACCAGCGTATGCCAGGTTCATGGCAGTGCATTATACATATCTGTTGTGGAGGTTGCACGGGCCCAAGGGACCTATCACAATCAAAGGAAGTTTTGCGTTATCCGATAAATGCGACAAAGATTTTCATCGACTGTCAGAAACTTTCGGGATGCAAGCAGATATGCGGCGCCAAGGTTCACCGATTATGATGTGCTGCCAGAGGTAGGAGATCTTCTAAGGAGCCAACTTTCAATACAACCAAGGATTCAAAAGAGGTACAGATCCACCCGACAGATCCAAAGAAAACGACGTCCATTGCCGCAAACATGGATGTCGCATAGGAAAGCGCGCTCGTCGAGTTCCTCCGTGAGCACTGGAAAATCTTCGCATGGTGTCCAGTGACATGCCAGGAGTACCCAGGAACTTGCCGAGCACCACCTCAATTTGGATCCTCTCGCACGACCAGTCAAGCAGCCTTTTTCGGAACCTAGCCGCAAAGCCATGTTATCAGAAATAGATCGACTCAAAGATGCTGGTTTCATCAGAGAAATATCTACGAAGCCACATGGGTAGCTAACCCAGTGATGGTGCCGAAAAAACACACAATAGTCCTTCGCATGTGCGTCGACTTTACGTGTCTCAATAAACATTGTCCTAAGGATCACTTTCCCCTCCCAAGGATCGATCAAATCATCGACTCCACGGCGGGATGCGAACGTCTTTCCTTTTTGGACGCATACTCTTATAACCAGATCAGGTTAAAAGAAGAAGATGAAGCCAAGACAGCGTTCATCACACCTTATGGCGTGTTTTGCTACAAAACAATGCCTTTTGGTCTGAAAAACGCGGGAGCAACATACCAGCGGATGATGCAGAAGTGCCTAGCAACACAGATTGGAAAAAATGTACAAGTCTACATCGATGATGTCGTAATAACATCAAAGAAAGGGTCGACTTTGATCGAAGATTTGAAGGAAACCTTCGACAACCTCGACAAGTTCTGCCTCAAGCTGAACCCGACAAAGTGCTCTTTTGGAGTTCCCGCAGGAGAACTTCTCGGGTTCTTAGTATCAGCAAGGGGGATTGAAGCTAATCCCGAAAAAATACAGGCCATCGTTACTATGAGAAAGCCAACAAAGCTGAAAGAGATACAACAGTTAACGGGGCGAGTCGCAGCTTTAAGCAGATTCGTCGGGCTAGGAGAAAGGGCGCTGCCGTTCTATGCATTGATCAAACAAGGGGAAAATTTCAATGGAACGAGGAAGCAGATAGAGCCTTCGAGAACCTCAAGCGAGCAATTTCGACACCACCGATATTGGTGGCACCGAAAGAGAAAGAACCTCTCCTCTTGTACATTGCAGCCACACCTCAGGTGGTCAGCACGGCCCTAGTAGTCGAGAGAGAAGAAGAAGGCAAACTTCATGGAGTTCAGAGGCCAGTATATTTCATCAGCGAAGTACTGTCGCCCTCAAAACAGCGGTACCCGCAATATCAGAAACTGGCATATGGAGTATTCACGACAGCAAGAAAATTGCGACACTATTTTTCGGCGCACCCGATAATAGTGGTCAACGAGGCTCCCTTATCAAATATACTAAACAACCCAGAAGCTACGGGTCGTGTCTCCCTTTGGGGAATAGAACTTTCTCCTCGGGACATGATGACCCACAAGTATAGGGGGTGTATCGTAGTACTTTCGATAAATAAGAGTGTCGAACCCAACGAGGAGCAGAAGGTGTTGACAAGCAGTTTCGATGAAGGTTTCACAAGTAAATGCTCACAGACAAGTATTCAGGGGGTTTTGATATTGCAGATAAATAAAGTACAAGTAAATAAAATGCGAGAGAAATAATTGCAGCGAGTGGCCCAATCCTTTTTAGCACAAAGGACAAGCCGGTTTGTTTACTTATAATGACCAAACGTTCTTGAGGACACACGGGGATTTTAGTCTAGTGCTTTCGCTACATACAGCTGATTAATCTTCATTGTTTTGATAAGTGTTGTGTGGGTGAACCTATGCTAATGCACCGCCCTTCCTAGGACTAATACATACTTGTGATTATACCCCTTGCAAGCATCCGCAACTACAAGAAAGTAATTAAGATAAATCTAACCACAGCCTTAAACTCTGAGATCCTGCGATCCCTCCTGCATCGATATACTAACGGGGGCTTAGGTTTCTGTCACTCCGGCAACCCCGCAATTAGCAACCGAATACAAGATGCACTCCCCTAGGCCCATAAATGGTGAAGTATCATGTAGTCGACGTTCACACGACACCACTAGAAGAATGACACCACAACTTAAATATCATAACATTGAATATTACTCAACCATAATTCACTACTAGCATTTAGACTTCACCCATGTCCTCAAGAACTAAACGAACTACTCACGAGACATCATATGGAATACAATCAGAGGTGATATGATGATGAATAACAATCTGAACATAAACCTTGGTTCAATGGTTTCACTCAATAGCATCTACAACAAGTATAGAATAACACCGGGAGAGTTTCCCCTATCAAACAATCAAGATTTAACCCGAATTGCTACAGCGATGACGAGGTGCAGCGGTGGTGATGGCGGTGTAGATGGTGGAGATGATGATGATGATGATGGAGATGATGTCCCGCTCGATGACGATGGCGATGGCGTCCCCCTCCGGGAGGGAATTTCCCCGGCGGATTCCTGCCGCCGGAGAGCTCTTTTCTCTCTGGTGTTCTCCGCCCCGCAGAGGCGGCTGTAACCCTTCGTGAGGATCCCTCTGTGGCTTAGGTTTTCGGGACGAAGAGTACGCGAAGAAAAGGAGGCGAAAGAGGCTGTGGGGCCCCGAGCATAGGGTGGCGCGGCCAGGGCCTGGGCCGCGCCGCCCTATGGTCTGGGCCCACAGTGGCCCCTCTCTTCTTCCCCTTAGGCTCCCTCCGTCATCTGGAAAAATAGGAATTTTCGTGAAATTCCCTTCCACGTTGATCTTCCGAAATATTGCGTTCTGACGGTGCTTTTTCCAGCAGAATCCTGGCTCCGGTGCTTGATCCTCCAATGATGATGAAACATGCAAAATAGATGGAATAACATAAGTATTGTGTCCCAATATGAAATATATCAATGAATAACAGCAAATTATGATACAAAATAGTGATGCAAATTGGACGTATCAACTCCCCCAAGCTTAGACCTCGCTTGTCCCCAAGCGAAACTGAGCTCGATAAACAAGACCACATGTTTATGGAGTGAAGAGTCGATAAATAAAATACGGACAAGAAGCATCATATTCATTCACACAAGACATTCTAGTAAACAACTTCCTCATATAACTCATCTCGAAATAAGTAAAGAGAAATCACAAGTAAAGGTGCATAAGAAATCATAGTTGGTGATGGCAAACTTTGTTCTTGGTCAGAGAACTGCTAACGGATTGTACTTCTAAGCAAAGCTTTCATATTAGAATTTATAGCTGAGCCTTCATATTTAAGCATAACAATCTCTTCATAATCATTGATAACTTCAAAGTCATATTCATTCAGATAAAATTGGTACTAAACAAGAAAGTATAAAAGACATGATCAACTGAATCATAGCATAAATGATTGGTTCACAACAACTCAATTGCTTGCTTAGGATAGAGGGAAATAGGTATACTGACTCAACATAAAAGTAAAAGATAGGCCCTTCGCAGAGGGAAGCAGGGATTAAATCATGTGCTAGAGCTTTTCAAGTTTTGAAATCATATAAAGAGCATAAAAGTAAGATTTTGAGCGGTGTTTGTTGTTGTCAACGAATGGTAGCGGGTACTCTAACCCCCTTGCCAAACGAACCTTCCAAGAGCGGCTCCCATGAGGGACGGCATCTCTACCAGCAAGGTAGATCATCCCCCTTCTCTTTTGTTTACACATGTATTTTAGTTTTATTTAGGATGACACTCCCCCCAACCTTGGCTTTCTCAATCCATGGCTAACCGAATCCTCGGGTGCCTTCCAACATTCACATACCATGGAGGAGTGTCTATTGCAAAATTAAGTTGCTTACTGATGAATCAGAGCAAAACATGTGAAGAGAATTATTAATGAAAGTTATTAATTGAGGCTGGGAACCTCATTGCCAGCTCTTATTGCAAAGTTATTGGGTAAGCGGATGTGCCGCTAGTCCATTAGGAAAAGTTCGCCCAACAAGATTGAAAGATAAAACACCACATACTTCCTCATGAGCTATAAAACATTGACACAAATAAGAAGTAGTATAGTTTGAATAATTTAAAGGTAGCACATGAAGTATTTACTTGGAATGGCAGAAAATACCATGTAGTAGGTAGGTATGGTGGACACAAATGGCATAGGTTTGGTCTAAGGTTATGGATGTATGAGAAGCATTCCCTCTCGATACAGGTCTTTGGCTAGCAAGGTTTGATAGCAAGCATAAAGGTTGAGGGAAACAAACAAATATACATATGATAGAAACAATCATGCATCTTTCTCATAAGCACAAGCAATTTTAACTTAAGAATACTAAGCATAGAGATAATGGAGTAATGTATCTAAGTGTATTTCTCTCTTTTATTAAACATCAGGATGTTGTTGCTATTGACCAATGCTAAGTTTGCCAAAACCAAATAGATTTACTTAATGTTCCCAAAGTGATATCAATACTCATGTCAAGAATAATCATATAATGGAGATTGCAAACTAAAATAAGGTGTGCAAAAAGTAAATGATAAGACTTCTCATTAATATTCCATAACGATAACTCACACCAACGGATACATCGATAACTAACTAAGAGAGATACTTCCACATTGCATACTATTCTATATGATAACTTCCCTACTCATGATATGACACTACTTAATAGTAAAAGATAAAGGTGGTGGTGATGTGATACCGCGGCACTCCCCCAAGCTTGGAACAAACCAAGGGGATGCCAATACCGATGATGAATTACTCCTTTGGCGATGGTGGTGATGAATTCCTCTCGCGCTTCATAAGGATCTCCTTCAGCTTCAGCTTCTCAATTTTGCAATTCTGCACCAAAACCTGAAAAGACTCATTGTTATCCGAGTGTGGCGGTGACGGCCTTGTGCTGGGATTTGAGTAATATTCCAGCATTCTGCGAAGTCGCTGGTTCTCCTCCTGAAGTATCTCCACTTCCCTCCTTAGAGCACGATATTGATCACAAAACTCATCAGCAACCCGTATTGCTTCCTCCACACAAGGGAAAGACTCGAGGTCCAGAGCAGGCGGAAGAGCTCCCTGCAAGTTATGAGAAAAAGAACGCCCAGTGTTAACCGATCCCACCAAGATTGGCTTACTCCTCGTAGTTTCCCACTCTCCTTTTGCTGATGCTATCTTCTCCTTATCCTTATTGATCCTTTCATCTATCTCTTCCCTCCAAGGCCCCTTGTCTTTATTGTTGGAGACCATGGTGCTTCTAGATCAAAACAAATCTGGCAGAAAACAGCTCGAAACGAAACACGACGAGAAAACGATATTACGGACCTCCAGGGGTCCGGGGGATTATATAGCAAATATTTTTACGACAAAAGGAAGGTTCCAGGCGAAAACGAGTGGAAACGGGACGCCGAGGTGCCGTCACCATAGGTCGGCGCGGCCAGGGTGGGGCCCGCGCCGGCCTGTGGTGACGGGCCCTCGCGCGTCTTTTCCACTCCGTTTCGATTCCGTAATTTTTCATATTTTCCAAAAACAGCAGAAATAATGTTCGGAAAGGTAAACGCGGACTTTTTATTACCTGTACTGTTACCTATTCAAAGTCCAGTTCTGGCGGACTGTCAATTTGTCCTTTGATGAAAGCCTCCGGTGTTTCCACTTGAATAATATCAACATCAACATTATAAGAATCGCCCGAGATATAATGCTTGAGTCTTTGTCCATTCACCACTTGTGTGGCATTGCCTTGGAGAGAGCTAATTTTAATTGCTCCTGAACGATACACCTCCTCAACAACATATGGTCCTTCCCACTTCGAGAGTAATTTCCCTGCAAAGAATCTGAGACGAGACCGATACAATAGAACTTGATCTCCAACATTAAATTCTCTTTTGATGATCCTTCTATCATGCCATTTCTTAACTTTTTCTTTAAAGAGTTTAGCATTTTCATAAGCTTCACTTCTCCATTCATCTAGAGAACTTAATTGCAACAACCTCTTATTACCGGCTAATTTAGGATCTTTATTTAATTCTCTAACAGCCCAATAAGCTTTGTGCTCTAGTTCTAAAGGTAAATGACAAGCTTTTCCATAAACCATTTTATAAGGCGACATTCCCATAGGATTTTTATAAGCAGTTCTATAAGCCCATAACGCTTCTTTCAATTTGCTAGGCCAATTCTTTCTAGATTTATTAACAGTCTTACCCAAGATAGCTTTAATCTCTCTATTTGATAATTCTACTTGACCGCTAGTTTGAGGGTGATAAGCAGAAGCAATTCTATGATTAATACCATACTTAGCAAGAGTTTTTCTAAAACCTCCATGAATGAAATGAGAACCTCCATCAGTCATAATATATCTAGGTACTCCAAATCTAGGAAATATAATATCTACCAGCATTTTTATAGAGGTCTCACCATCAGCACTTTTTGTAGGTATAGCTTCTACCCATTTAGTAACATAATCAACAGCGACAAGTATATGAGTGTTACCGTCTGAAGAAGGGAAAGGTCCCATGAAGTCGAATCCCCAACAATCGAATGGTTCAATAACAAGAGTATAATTCATAGGCATTTCATTGCGTCTAGAGATATTACCAACTCTTTGACATTCATCACAAGATAAAATAAATTTCCTTGCATCTTTGAAGAGTGTTGGCCAATAAAAACCTGATTGTAGAACCTTTTGCGCGGTTCTATCTCCAGCGTGATGTCCTCCATAAACACTTCCATGACATTTATTCAATATCTCCTGTTGTTCATATTCAGGAACACATCTTCGCATAATACCATCCACTCCTTCTTTATATAAGTGTGGGTCATCCCAAAAATAATGCCTCAAGTCATAAAAGAATTTCCTCCTTTGCTGAGCTGAAAAGGTTGGAGGCAAATACTTCGAAACAATAAAGTTAGCATAATCTGCATACCAAGGGCTCTCTCGCGAGCTCACCTTTATTACAGCCAATTGTTCATTTGGAAAACTATCATTAACAGGAACAGGATCATAAGCAATATTTTCCAATCTAGACAAATTATCAGCAACAGGATTATCGGCACCTTTCCTATCTATAATATGTAAATCAAATTCTTGCAACAGAAGTACCCATCTAATAAGCCTTGGCTTAGCATCTTTCTTTGTCATAAGGTATCTAATTGCAGCATGATCAGTATGAATTGTAACTTTTGAATCAACAATATAAGGTCTAAACTTATCACAAGCAAAGACTACAGCTAACAATTCTTTTTCAGTTGTAGCATAATTTCTTTGAGCAGCATCAAGAGTCTTACTAGCATAATGAATAACATTTAATTTTTTATCTACTCGCTATCCAAGAACAGCGCCTACAGCAAAATCACTAGCATCACACATAATTTCAAAAGGCAAATTCCAATCAGGAGGTTCAACTACAGGAGCAGTTGTTAAGGCTTTCTTTAAAGTTTCAAAAGCTTCCTTACAATCATCATCAAAAACAAAAGGTACATCTTTTTGAAGAAGATTAGTAAGAGGCTTTGAAATTTTAGAGAAATCTTTAATAAATCTCCTATAAAACCCAGCATGACCAAGAACACTACGAATACCTTTAACATCCCTCGGATAGGGCATCTTCTCAATCGCTTCAACTTTAGCTCTATCAACTTCAATACCTTTCTCAGAAATTTTATGTCCCAATACAATTCCTTCATTAACCATAAAATGGCATTTCTCCCAATTAAGAACAAGGTTAGTTTCTTCACATCTCTGCAAAACTTTATCGAGGTTTCGCAGGCAATTATCAAAAGAATTCCCATAGACAGAAAAATCATCCATGAACACCTCTACAATACTTTCGCAAAAACCATGAAAAATAGCAGACATGCATCTTTGAAAAGTAGCAGGAGCATTACATAAACCAAAAGGCATACGCCTATAAGCATAAGTTCCATAAGGACAAGTAAAAGTGGTTTTCTCTTGATCTTTAGCTTTAACAGCAATTTGTGAAAACCCAGAATAACCATCAAGAAAGCAAAAATGAGTATTTTTAGACAACCTCTCTAACATTTGATCAATAAAGGGTAAAGGGTAATGATCTTTCTTAGTAACTTTATTAACTTTTCGAAAATCAATGCACATTCTATAACCTACAACTATTCTTTGAGGAATAAGCTCATCATTATCATTAGGCACAACAGTCATTCCTCCTTTCTTAGGAACACAATGCACAGGACTAACCCATCTACTATCAGCAATAGGATATATAATACCAGCTTCAAGGAGTTTTAATACCTCATTCCTTACCACTTCCTTCATCTTCGGAATTAGACGACGTTGATGTTCAACAACAGGCTTTGCATCTTCTTCCATATTAATAGCATGTTGGCAAATAGAAGGAGAAATCCCTTTCAAATCATCAAGAGTATAGCCAATAGCCCCTCGGTGTTTCTTCAATATTTCCAATAACCTTTCTTCCTCAATCTCTGAAAGCTTAGAACTAATAATAACAGGATATATTTTCTTATCATCAATATGAGCATATTTAAGATTATCAGGTAAAGGCTTTAGATCAAAAACAGGATCTTCCTTTGGTGGTGTTGTACCCAGATCTTCCACCGGTAAATCATGCTTGAGAATAGGTTGGCGACGAAAAATTTCCTCAAGCTCATCTCTTTCTTTCCTAAAAGCTTCACTTTCACTATTCTCCAAATGTTGCTGCAAAGGGTTATTAGGAACAAGAACAATAGATGCACACTGCTCCATTTTAAAATCATTACTAGGCAAGTCAACTTTATAAGGAGTTTTGGTAAATTTAGAAAAGTTAAATTCATAAGGTTCACCAGCAAATCTAGTCAAAATTTTCTCTTTCTTACAATCTATAATAGCTCCACAAGTATTTAGAAAAGGTCTACCAAAAATGATAGGACAATAATCACTAGCAGCAGAACCAAGTACCAAAAAGTCAGCAGGATATTTAATCTTACCACATAGAACTTCCACATCTCGAACAATACCAATTGGAGAAATAGTTTCTCTATTAGCCAGATGAATAACCACATCAATATCTTCAAGTTCACAAGAACCAATTTCGTGCATAATCTCCGTGTAAAGTTCATAAGGTATAGCACTAACACTTGCACCAATATCACATAAACCATAATAGCAATGATCACCAATTCTAACAGATAGCATAGGAACACTAACTTGTTTGGGTTTATTAGGATGTGAAACAATATTAGAAGCATCTTCACAGAAAATAATATGACCATCCTCCACATTCTCAGTCACAAGATCTTTAACTATTGCAACAGCAGGTTCAATTTTAATTTGTTCTTCAGGTTCTTTAGGTTTCTTTTCACTTTTATTAACGCACTAGATATGACAGAGTACTCCTTCATTTTAGCAGGGAAAGGAGTTTTTTCAATATAAGCTTCAGGAATAACATTATCAACAGTTTCAATCACTACACATTTGTTTACAGATGAATCAATTTTATCTTTATACGGTTCATGATACTTATCAAAATTCTTCTTAGGCAGTTCATAATGAGAGGCAAAAGCTTTATAAAGATTTGCAACAACTTGGGAATCAAGACCATATGTAGCACTCATATTACGAAATTTATCAGTATCCATAAAAGCTTCAATACATTTATAATCATAAATTATACCTGATTCTCTATCTCTGTCGTTCTCCCATCCTTCAGTATTTTCTTGGATCCGATCAAGAAGGTCCCTTTTAAACTCTTCATTCTTGCGTGTAAATGATCCAGAACAAGAAGTATCCAGCAAGGTCTTGTCTTGAAAAGAAAGTCTTGCATAGAAATTATCAATAATAACATTACCAGGAAGCTCATGAATGGGGCATTTGAGCATTAAAGACTTCAATCTCCCCCAAGCTTGGGCAATACTTTCTCCATCATGAGGCCAGAAATTATATATGCGGTTCCGATCTTTGTGAATTTCACTTGGAGGATAAAATTTGGAATAGAATAAAGGCACAATGTCCTCCCAATCAATAGAATCACCATTCTTCAGCAATTTATACCAGTGCGCCGCTTTACCAGACAGCGATATAGTGAATAGTTTCTTCCTAACTTCATTCATGGAAATACCTGCACATTTGAATAACCCGCATAATTCATGCAAAAATAGTAAATGATCACCAGGATGGACAGTTCCATCCCCTTCATAGCGGTTATCCATAACACGTTCAATAATTTTCGTAGGTATTTTATATGGTACTACTTCCTCACCTGGCGCTTCATCCACTACCGTTGCAGTAGTAGTAGATTTCCCAAATAGAAATTGAAGAGAAGATCTCTCCATAATGATTATAGCAGCAGGCAGAAATAAAATCAGCACAAACAGTAAAGGTTTTCCTTACCAATTCCACTTACCAATAGCGCTTCACTCCCCGGCAACGGCGCCAGAAAATAGTCTTGATGACCCACAAGTATAGGGGGTGTATAGTACTTTCGATAAATAAGAGTGTCGAACCCAACGAGGAGCAGAAGGTGTTGACAAGCAGTTTCGATGAAGGTTTCACTGTAAATGCTCACAGACAAGTATTCAGGGGGTTTTGATATTGCAGATAAATAAAGTACAAGTAAATAAAATGCGAGAGAAATAATTGCAGCGAGTGGCCCAATCCTTTTTAGCACAAAGGACAAGCCGGTTTGTTTACTTATAATGACCAAACGTTCCGAGGACACACGGGATTTTAGTCTAGTGCTTTCGCTACATATGATTAATCTTCATTGTTTTGATAAGTGTTGTGTGGGTGAACCTATGCTAATGCACCGCCCTTCCTAGGACTAATACATACTTGTGATTATACCCCTTGCAAGCATCCGCAACTACAAGAAAGTAATTAAGATAAATCTAACCACAGCCTTAAACTCTGAGATCCTGCGATCCCTCCTGCATCGATATACTAACGGGGCTTAGGTTTCTGTCACTCCGGCAACCCCGCAATTAGCAACCGAATACAAGATGCACTCCCCTAGGCCCATAAATGGTGAAGTATCGTGTAGTCGACGTTCACACGACACCACTAGAAGAATGACACCACAACTTAAATATCATAACATTGAATATTACTCAACCATAATTCACTACTAGCATTTAGACTTCACCCATGTCCTCAAGAACTAAACGAACTACTCACGAGACATCATATGGAATACAATCAGAGGTGATATGATGATGAATAACAATCTGAACATAAACCTTGGTTCAATGGTTTCACTCAATAGCATCTACAACAAGTATAGAATAACACCGGGAGAGTTTCCCCTATCAAACAATCAAGATTTAACCCGAATTGCTACAGCGATGACGAGGTGCAGCGGTGGTGATGGCGGTGTAGATGGTGGAGATGATGATGATGATGATGGAGATGATGTCCCGCTCGATGACGATGGCGATGGCGTCGATTTCCCCCTCCGGGAATTTCCCCGCGGATCCCGCCCGCCGGAGAGCTCTTTTCTCTCTGGTGTTCTCCGCCCCGCAGAGGCGGCTGTAACCCTTCGTGAGGATCCCTCTGTGGCTTAGGTTTTCGGGACGAAGGAGTACGCGAAGAAAAGGAGGCGAAAGAGGCTGTGGGGCCCCCAGAGCAGGGTGGCGCGGCCAGGGCCCGCGCCGCCCTATGGTCTGGGCCCACAGTGGCCCCTCTCTTCTTCCCCTTCTGGCTCCCTCCGTCATCTGGAAAAATAGGAATTTTCGTGAAATTCCCTTCCACAGTTGATCTTCCGAAATATTGCGTTCTGACGGTGCTTTTTCCAGCAGAATCCTGGCTCCGGTGCTTGATCCTCCAATGATGATGAAACATGCAAAATAGATGGAATAACATAAGTATTGTGTCCCAATATGAAATATATCAATGAATAACAGCAAATTATGATACAAAATAGTGATGCAAATTGGACGTATCAGGACATCACGTATGAAAAAAGAAAAATAAAATCACAGGTCTTACCAGATTTCATTGCAGAGTGGATGGAGCTACAAAACACGGGACCCCCAGACTTATCGAGGACTTGGACCATGAACTTCGACGGGTCCAAAAGGTTGGAAGGTGCTGGAGCAGGGGTGATATTGGTATCACCTGAAGGCGATAAGTTGAAATATGTTCTGCGGATGACGTTCCCAAACGCATCTAACAATGAAGCAGAATATGAAGCTCTCATACACGGGATGAAGATGGCAAAAGCTTGCGGTGCAACCCGACTGAAAATTTTCGGCGACTCACAATTGGTGGCACAGCAAGTCATGAACCAATGCGATGCAGTCAACGAAAGTATGATAGCATACAAAGAGGTGTACAATGAGCTCGAGAAGTTATTCGATGGTTGTGAGGTAAATCACATCAGCAGGATGAGTAACGATGAAGCCGACGTTCTCGCAAACATCGGGTCACAGTGTCTCGCGATTCCTCCAGGCGTGTTTTGGGAAGAGATAAGCGAGAGATCAACAAAGCCAGCAAAAACAAAGAAGGAGAAGAAAGTGAAAACCTCGAGTACCACCAACGACACGGTAGAAGAAGAAGAGGAGCAGGAGCTAGTCATGATGGTACAAATTCCATGGATGCAGGCTTACGTATCATACATCCTAAGGAAAACGATACCCGACGACCCAGTCGAAGCAAGGCGAATAATCAGAAGATCAAAAGCTTTCACTGTGGTAAAAGGAGTTGTACAAACGAAGTATTTCGGGCGTGCTACAAAGATGCGTTACACCCGAAGAAGGACGAATTATCCTGAAGGATGTGCACGAAGGGATATGCGGGCACCACGCGAGCACCGGGCTATCGCGGCCAAGGTTTTGAGCAGGATTCTATTGGCTAACAGCAATCGAGGACGCAAAGGAGATAGTGAGAACTTGCGACGCGTGCCAAAGATTCGCTGCCAGACCTCACTCTCCTGCAGCAGAACTTATGCCAATCACATTGTCTTGGCCCTTTGCT
The DNA here is from genome assembly GCA_030979885.1 of Lolium multiflorum. NCBI lineage: Eukaryota > Viridiplantae > Streptophyta > Magnoliopsida > Poales > Poaceae > Lolium > Lolium multiflorum. The sequence continues at coordinate 73,020,962 of CM061748.1, read as the reverse complement.
CAATGGGGTCTCGACATGGTGGGAAAATTACACAAAGCCTCGCCAGGAGGTTATGAGTATATGCTGGTCGCTGTCGACAAATTTACAAAGTGGATAGAAGCAAAGCCGATAAATTCACCGGACGGTGCGTCGGCGATTAAGTTCGTGAAAAGCATCGTCTTCAGATTTGGAGTTCCTCATAGCATTGTCACAGACAACTTTACGTCCAAGGAGTTCAAAGCATACTGCGCAGAAGTGGGCATCAAATTGAGTTTTGCGTCTGTTGCGCATCCACAGACTAACGGTCAAGTCGAGAAGGCCAATGGCATCATCTGCAATGGCATCAAGAAACGTCTGCTAGGACCATTGGAAAAAGCACGGCATACTTGGCCGGAGGAGCTGCCAAGTGTATTGTGGAGTATCCGAACAACACCAAATACGGCGACACAGGAAACGCCGTTTTTTCTGGTCCATGGCGCCGAAGCAGTCCTGCCGATAGAAATAGAGCACGATTCTCCAAGAGTCACAGAATATGATGAAGAAACCTCGAGAGAAGCCTTGGAGGACGATGTCGATGCACTTGACGAAGCTCGAGATGAAGTCCTGTCACGAGTCGCCAAATATCAACAGGACCTGAAGAATTACCACAGTCGACGATTGCGCCCAAGGTCTTTTCAAGTTGGTGACTTAGTTCTGCGACTCAACCAAAAAAGTCACGAAAAACTCGAGTCACCATGGCTTGGACCCTACATCGTCACAGAGGTAATCGAAGGAGGAGCATACAGAATCAAAGACAAGAAGACAGGGATTGCCGAGCCAAATCCCTGGAACGTGGCACAGCTCAGGCGTTTTTACGCTTAGATGCCGAAATATAGTCTCCTCTGTAAAATACAATGTACTGAAACGCCCGCGAGTTTTCAGACGCACTCTTTTCCTTTTTCGGGGCACCGAGTGGGGCCGGGAAAGGTTTTTAATGAGGCGGGCTCGCGGTGCTGCAATATAATAAAAATAGTGGAATTATATATCTTTTTCTCGACAGGATCAGGGGATTCCCCCTAAAAGATACAATATATATATACACACAGTGTCGATGAACGCAAAAGAAGCATCCTGCCTTGGTAAAAAAATACCTCGCCAAAGTAAAAAGAGATATCGACAAAATAGTGATCAACAAAAAGCTCGGGGGCTTGCACCCGCAAAAATAGTACACAGTATATTATCTTGCCTTGGGACAACCTCGCATTATAATAAACAAAAAATATTGCAATCAAAACGCCCGGGGGCTTGGCGACAAAAATAAAATATAATGACTTTACAATATAGCTCGTATACACAGGATACAAATTTTGGAATAAGTTCGTCTTCAAGGATTTCCCAATATATTGTCTATGGTCAAGCGCTCATTATTTACAGCGCGAGTACTATGCTCAGCGTAGCTACCCTTCACGAAGAATTCGGAATCCATCCGGAGAAGTTCATCCATCATATCTTCAGCAACAGGAGTAACAATGTCATCATATTTGCCGAAGTTTCTTTTCTTCTTCGACATCTTCTCCAAGCACTTTGGGACAATTTGCCCTACGTCTAACTTCGGGTAGCAGATTTTTATCATGATCATCGCAAACCTTGCGCCAGCAGCTAGTTGGGCTCGTACAAAGCCGTGGATGCGAGGAGCATCTCGAAATTTGTCCATCAACGCAGGAAGGGTCTCTGGCATCTTATTGCGAGGAAACATGGTACCATAAACCAGAGACAAAGTCCTTGTACAGAAGTCAAGATACTCGCGAACCTGAAGTGCGCGATCTTGAAATCTCACGATTTGGCGAGTCCGTTCAGGTGTGCCCCAAAAAGTTGACCCATGTTCACGTGCAAGCCGAAGAAGAACATTGGAACGAGCCTCGACACGTTCATCTTCAGTTGCAGTATCCAAAAAAGCACCTATTGTTTCATAAAACAAGTCAGTGGGTAGTAAAGAGGCAAGCAGCAAAGGAAAAGAAGAAGCAAGGCAAAGACAATGAAACTTACCCGCCATATCCAAGCTAGCATCTATTAGCAGCTGGAGCATAGAATTTTCTCGAGACGTAGCTGCAGCAGCTTCAGCAACAGCGGCGTCCTTCTCAGTCATGGCATCTTGAGCTTGTTGGAGCGCAATTTTCTCCCTTTGAGAAGATTCTCGAGATTGCTCCATAAGCATAAGCGACTGCTTCTTCACGGACTGGAGTTGTACTCGAAGTTCTTTCAATTCCTCTGTCAGATCCATACTCGAAGAATCATCAAGGTTAACAGGGACAGAAGACTTCTTCGAAAGAGACGAAGGAAAAACTTCGGAAGGACCAGGAATTGACGTATAGTTGTCAAAAATCAACTGAAAAATAGAAAAACGTCGACATCAATCATTGAGACAAAGTTCGATTTCCATTCATTCTTATAATATATACATGTCTATTACAAAAGAAGGACCTCTAGAAGACCTAATCATCGCCAGGAGCACTATAGCGACAATACCAAAAGGAGGAGGTAAACTAAAAACAAAGCAAAAGAATATGAAACTAGACCTCCGGCCTTGATGAGCTGGGAGTCGAAGATGGCTTGATCCCGAGATATGCCAAGATTTTCTTCGTGTTGGGTTTGGCTGCCTTAATCAGCGACCTCCACCTCGACTGCTCTATTTGATCGGTGTCGCCAACTTTCATCCAATCAACAGTCTGTTGGCTGTCAGCAACCAGGGCAACAGTGCTTTCGACAGCAACCTTCATGTTTTCCTGGCGCATCTTCAGTCCAAGGTCTTCTGATGAATTGAAGCTCTTGGCAAGGGTAAGGAAAGTCGGGGGCTCCTCTTTCTTCGGGAAGAAGTAGGGGAACAGCGTCGACAATCCTGCACTAGCATTTGCCACGCCTTCACGAATTTCGGACCCATGAAGCTCCAGATAAGAAAGTGTGTCAAGGAGAGGGTCATTGACGGGATTCTCCAGATTAAAACCTTGGTTTGTTTGGGCTGCCGCAGGAAACAAAACATCAATCAAAAAACAAGAAACAGGAAGCCCACTAAAAAATAGAAAGGATCGATGATATTACTTTCAGTACGTCGAATTTGTGACTTCAGACGCTTGAGGATCCCCTCCTCACGAGCAGCTTGTGCAGTTTTATGCTCGTTTAAAGCAGATTCAGCATCCTCAAGTCTTTTCTGCAGTTCCTCGACACTAGCGACTTTTGCTTTGGCTTCATCAGCCTCGGCCTTGGCTTCGCTAGCAACAAGTTCGGCTTTCTTGCGGGCCGCCTCACTTTGCTCCAGTTTTTGAACAAGTGCGTCGGCACGATTATTGGCCTCTGCAAGTTTCTCTGTCGAGATAAAAAAAGAGGAAAGATCAAAAATTGCGACAAACAACAGGAGCAAAAAGTCAGAAAGAACGGCAAGTATAAAGGTTGTTACCTTCAGTCTTGCTGGCATATTCTCGGTACCCAATGAATTGAGATCCGATGCGGATAAGATCTTTGATCATAGGCTGTCAAAAAAGAACAAAGCAAGAGAAACATCGGCATAAAAAAAGTGAAGGCGTGAAAAAGCAAAATAGAGGAAACATAGATATCGACAAACTTACATCATCCAAGAGAGGGTTAGAAGAGCTACTCGACTGAAGAGTAGGCTCCGGAATTGTTTCAACCCTTGCCCTTTTTGGTGAAGGGACAAGGGGGCTTGACGGAGGAGTCGCAGTGCCGACATTTTGTCGAGGAGGCGACGTTTCTTCTCCTTCGACTGGCGTCTCCGAGGCGACTAATGTATGTGACGTACTCGTTCGAGCAGCCACATCAACATTTGGTACTACTTCATCATCACTACGAGTAAATGTCGACAACATAAAAGGCAAGATAGACAAAAAATCTTCAAAGTGCAAAAAAACAGGGAGAGGGTACTTACGAACTGATGAGAGTCTCGAGGTATGGATCATAAGCTGCCTTCGGACGAGAAGGAACAGCTTCTTCGGGTTTGGAGGTGCCGGAAGCTTCGGCATCATCCCTTTTCCTCTTGTTCTTTGGGGAAACAGCAGGAGGAAGGGATTGCGTCGACTCGCTGGCTTCAGATTCAACTTCTTTTTCATGGGAAGCCGCAGATTTGTGAGAACCTGCGACTTCACTTTCATGAAGAGAAGAACCTTGATTGTCTTCGGCAACGATAGCTTGTTCTTCGACTTCTCCATCCTCAGGAAGGGGAGGAAGGGAAGCCATAGTAGGATGGTTCTGCAGAAAATAGCGACAAAAGAAAAATTAGCGAGATATCAATACAATGAGATGCAGGGAACGTTCGGAACAAGATAAAAATTCGAGAAGACAAAATACCTCGGGGAGAGGATTGGCGGAGCTGTATGGTTCCACGCGGCAGGAGGAAGGAACAGGATCTTTCTTGTTTAAACGGGAAATTCTTCGAATCAGCTTCTCCAAGTCCTTTGCAGAAAGATCACTGGAGAGCCTATTGGCGTCGTTTCCACCAGCATACGTCCAAAGGGGATTTTTGCGAGCCTGAAGAGGCTGCACTCTAATTCTAAGAAAGTAGGCAGTGATTTGAACACCAGACAGCTCTTTGCCTCGAGTATTTTGAAGCTGATGAATACGAGACATAAGTGCTTCTGTCGCCTTTTTCTCTTCTTCGGAAGCTTCAGCATCCCAGGAGCGGCGGCGCTGAATTTTGGCATTTCCGTCGAAAGGGATTATGTTGTGTTCCACAGAATTGGCACTTTCTTCGTGTATGTAGAGCCACTTTTTGCGCCACCCTTGGACAGAATCAGGAAATTTGACGTCGAAGTAATCAACGTCAGTTCGGACACAGATAACAACGCCGCCTATGTTATAAGTGGCGTTGCGGGAGGCATTGCGGCGGAGGAAGAAAATGCGTTTCCAAAGAGCCCAGTTAGGAGGGACTCCAAGGAAACATTCGCACAGCGTGATAAAAATGGAAATATGGAGGATGGAATTGGGGGTCAACTGGTGCAGTTGAATCCCATAAACAAAAAGAAGGCCGCGGAGGAAATCGTGAATTGGGGCAGAAAGGCCGCGGATGAGGTGATCAACGAAACTAACCCGGTACTCCATTGGAGGGTTGGGGTAGCTTTCTTCGCTGGGAAAGCGGATGGCGTCCTCTTTCTTCATCAAGCTTCTTCAGCATGTTGAGGTCTTGGTTGGAGATTTTAGATCTCTCCCATTCAAGATCTTCAGCGGCCATCTCGGACTCTGGAGTACTGTGGCGCGTGAGTCGCGTGCGCGGTGGCATCAATGGCACTGGAAAAGCAATGTTCGTGCGTGCGGAAGATCAAAGAGAGTTGGGCGCAGGGGAAGTTTTTGCAAAGAGGAACAGATGTGCGGCGCAAGCGAAGGAGTGAACCGAGGTTGAAGAAAGGTTTATATAGGAATCAGGCGAAGCATTGCACCGTTGGATGGAAAAAGTGTGAAGGAGATGATAGCCACGTGGAGACGAGGGTAAAAAAGTATTTTTACATCGACGAGGTTACAGAACGTGCCAGAAAAAGAGAACATGTGTCCCCCACTTGCACGACGTGTCCGTCAGATAAGGAATTGGGACCCACAAGGCAGCGAAACAAGCGGTAATGGTCAGTTTCCAAAATAAAAATCGTGGCTATCATCAGCAATGACGTCGTCAAGATAAAAGAAAAATTCGACTATGAGGTTTCAAAAGTTTATCGACAACACAAGATTATGTCGAGAGCCTTTGATCAAATACAAGTTTTTGCCCAAACGCTCGGGGGCTACTTTGGAAAAATAGAAAATTTCGAGTATGACAAGATAGAAATGGCGAGAGCCTATGACCAAATGCAAGCATTTGTTCATAGCCTCGGGGGCTACTCCCATCGGGAGCGCTGGTCGCGCACCCGATAAATATAAAATTGTCGAGAAAGATTATAAATATAGCGGCAACGGATACTAATCTGTGGAGCCTACACCCAAGCACAAGTCCTTGGATGTAGCCTCGGGGGCTACTCCCATCGGGAACGCTGTTCGCGTGCCCGATGAATTTTTATCAAAAATAAAGAAACAGAAGTGAGTATATTTCGAGTTACACAGATAACTCTACATATACTCCCATCGGGAAGACAAAATAAGTCATCAAATATGACTCGATAAAATGTGCTATTCCAAAGGCGAAAAGCACTCGACAATATATTCTCAGAACGCCAAAGTTGCGATCAATTTCTGAATGCCGCAAATTTGCGAAGGTAAGACCCCAGATCCGTTCTGCTGGGCGTGGCATCGCCAAAGACTGCGCTCTGCTACTTTTATCCATATCAACAGATACGAAGAAAAATCCTAACGGACGCGTTAGGTACCCGATAAATTTGACTGGGACTCGACAGAATGGTAAGACCTTAAGCGGCTGATGCGCGTAGATGTACATGTCCGTTGGGAACCCCAAGAGGAAGGTATGATGCGCACAGTGGCAAGTTTTCCCTCAGAAAGAAACCAAGGTTGATCGAACCAGGAGGAGCCAAGAAGCACGTTGAAGGTTGATGGTCGCGAAATGTGATGCGGCGCAACACCAGGGATTCCTGCGCCAACGTGGAATCTGCACAACAAAACCAAAGTACTTTGCCCCAACGAAATAGTGAGGTTGTCAATCTCACCGGCTTGTGTAACAAAGGATTAAACGTATCGAGTGGAAGATGTTTGCAAAGAAAACAGTAAACAAGTATTGCAGTAGATTGTATGCTATGTAAAGAATAGGACCGGGGTCCACAGTTCACTAGAGGTGTCTCTCCCATAAGATAAAAGCATGTTGGGTGAACAAATTACAGTCGGGCAATTGACAAATAGAGAAGGGCATAACAATGCATATACATGATATGATAAATATAGTGAGATTTAATCCGGGCATTACGACAAAGTACATAGACCGCCATCCAACCGCATCTATGCCTAAAAAGTCCACCTTCGGTTATCATCCGAACCCCATTCAGTATTAAGTTGCTAAGCAACAGACAATTGCATTAAGTATGGTGCGTAATGTAATCGACAACTACATCCTTAGACATAGCATCAATGTTTTATCCCTAGTGGCAACAGCACATAACAACCTTAGAACCTACTGTCACGATCCCAGTGTCAATGAAGGCATGAACCCACTATCGAGCATAAATACCCCTCTTGGAGTTAAGAGCAAAAACTTGGCCAGAGCCTCTACTAATAACGGAGAGCATGCAAGATCATAAACAACACATAAACAATAGATTGATAATCACCATAATCATAGTACTCTCTATCCATCGGATCCCGACAAACACAACATATAGTATTACAGATAGATGATCTTGATCATGTTAGGCAGCTCACAAGATCCAACAATGAAGCACAACAAGGAGAAGACGACCATCTAGCTACTGCATGGACCCATGGTCCAGGGGTGAACTACTCACTCATCACTCCGGAGGCGACCATGGCGGTGTAGAGTCCTCCGGGAGATGAATCCCCTCTCCGGCAGGGTGCCGGAGGCGATCTCCTGAATCCCCCGAGATGGGATTCGCGGCGGCGTCTCCGGAAGGTTTTCCGTATCGTGGCTCTCGGTACTGGGGGTTTCGCGACGGAGACTTTAAGTAGGCGGAAGGGCAACGGGGGGCCACACGAGGTGCCCAGGGGTAGGGCCGCGCGGCCGGGCCTGGGCCGCGCCGCCCGTCCCCGGCTGCCTCGTGGCCCCACTTCGTTATCTCTTCGGTCTTCTGAAGCTTCGTGCAAAATAGGACCCTGGGCGAAAGTTTCGTCCAATTCCGAGAATATTTCCTTACTAGGATTTCTGAAACCAAAAACAGCAGAAAACAGAATGGCTCTTCGGCATCTTGTTAATAGGTTAGTTCCAGAAAATGCATAAATATGACATATAATGTGCATAAAACATGTAGGTATCATCAATAAAGTAGCATGGAACATAAGAAATTATCGATACGTTGGAGACGTATCAGCATCCCCAAGCTTAGTTCTGCTCGTCAGGTAAAACGATAACAAAGATAATTTCTGAAGTGACATGCTATCATAATCTTGATCATACTATTTGTAAACATATGTAATGAATGCAGCGATCAAAACAAAGGTAATGACATGAGTAAACAACTGAATCATAAAGCAAAGACTTTTCATGAATAGTACTTCAAGACAAGCATCAATAAGTCTTGCATAAGAGTTAACTCATAAAGCAATAAATCAAAGTAAAGGTGTTGAAGCAACACAAAGGAAGATTAAGTTTCAGCGGTTGCTTTCAACTTATAACATGTATATCTCATGGATATTGTCAACATAAAGTAATATAACAAGTGCAATATGCAAGTATGTAGGAATCAATGCACAGTTCACACAAGTGTTTGCTTCTTAAGGTGGAAGGAGATAGGTAAACTGACTCAACAATAAAAGTAAAAGAAAGGTCCTTCAAAGAGGAAAGCATCGATTGTTGTATTTGTGCTAGAGCTTTTATTTTGAAAACATGAAACAATTTTGTCAACGGTAGTAATAAAGCATATGAGTTATGTAAATTATATCTTACAAGTTGCAAGCCTCATGCATAGTATACTAATAGTGCCCGCACCTCGTCCTACTTAGCTTGGACTACCGGATCTTCGCATGCCATGTTTCAACCAAGTGTCACAAAGGGGTACCTCCATGCCGCCTGTACAAAGGTCTAAGGAGAATGCTCGCATTTTGGATTTCTCGCTTTTGATTATTCTCAACTTAGACATCCATACCGGGACAACATGGACAACAGATAATGGACTCCTCTTAAATGCATAAGCATGTAGCAATGATTATTATTCTCATATGAGATTGAGGATATATGTCCAAAACTGAAACTTCAACCATGATTCATGGCTTTAGTTAGCGGCCCAATGTTCTTCTCTAACAATTTTGCATGCTCCAACCACTAAAATGATAGATCCTTCAGACAAGACGGACATGCATAGCAACTCACATGATATTCAACAATAGTTGATGGCGTTCCCCAGAAGCATGGTTATCGCACAACAAGCAACTTAATAAAAGATAAAGTGCATAAGTACATATTCAATACTACGATAGTTTTTAAGGCTATTTTGTCCCATGAGCTATATATTGCAAAGGTGAATGATGGAATTTTAAAGGTAGCACTCAAGCAATTTACTTTGGAATGGCGGAGAAATACCATGTAGTAGGTAGGTATGGTGGACACAAATGGCATAGTAGTTGGCTCAAGGATTTTGGATGCATGAGAAGTATTCCCTCTCGATACAAGGTTTAGGCTAGCAAGGTTATTTGAAGCAAACTCAAGGATGGACAAGTGCAGCAAAACTCACATAAAAGACATATTGTAAACATTATAAGACTCTACACCGTCTTCCTTGTTGTTCAAAACTCAATACTAGATATTATCTAGACCTTAGAGAAACCAAATATGCAAATCAAATTTTAGCAAGCTCTATGTATTTCTTCATTAATGGGTGCAAAGCATATGATGCAAGAGCTTAAACATGAGCACAACAATTGCCAAGTATCACATTATCCAAGACATTTTAGAATTACTACATGTAGCATTTTCCAATTCCAACCATATAACAATTTAACGAAGAAGAAACTTCGCCATGAACATTATGAGTAAAGCCTAAGGACACATGTGTCCATATGCAACAGCGGAGCGTGTCTCTCTCCCACAAAGTGAATGCTAGGATCCATTTTATTCAAACAAAACAAAAACAAAAACAAACCGACGCTCCAAGTAAAGAACACAAGATGTGACTGAATAAAAATATAGTTTCAGGGGAGGAACCTGATGATGTTGTCGATGAAGAAGGGGATGCCTTGGGCATCCCCAAGCTTAGACGCTTGAGTCTTCTTAGAATATGCAGGGGTGAACCACGGGGCATCCCCAAGCTTAGAGCTTTCACTCCTCTTGATCATAGTATATCATTCTCCTCTCTTGACCCTTGAAAACTTCCTTCACACCAAACTTCAAGCAAACTCATTAGAGGGTTAGTGCCTAATTAATAATTCACTCATTCAGAGGTGACACAATCATTATTTTCACTTCTGGACATTGCATAATGCTACTGGACATTAATGGATCAAAGAAATAAATCCAACATAGCAAAAGAGGCAATGCGAAATAAAAGGCAGAATCTGTCAAAAACAGAACAGTCCGTAAAGACGAATTTAAAGCTGGCACCAGACTTGCTCAAATGGAAAAACTCAAAACTAATGAAAGTTGCGTACATATCTGAGGATCACGCTCGTAAATTGGCAGATTTTTTCGAATTTTCTAGAGAGAACTGTGCCCAGATTCGTGACAGACAGCAATGCTGTTTCTGCGCAGCGATCCCAAATATAACATCAACTTTGACATAGAAACTTTACTTGGCACAAAAACATGATAAGGAGAGGTTGCTACAGTAGTAAACAACTTCCAAGACTCAACAAAACAAAAAAATTGCTGTAGGTAAAAACATGGGTTGTCTCCCATAAGCGCTTTTCTTTAACGCCTTTCAGGCGCAGAAAGTGCAAATCAAGTAACATCGAGAGTAGAAGCATCAACATTATAGCTTGTTCTAATAATAGAATCAAAAGGCATCTTCATTCTCTTTCTAGGGAAATGTTCCATACCTTTCTTGAGAGGAAATTGATATTTAATATTACATTCCCTCATATCAATAACAGCACCAACGGTTCGAAGAAAAGGTCTTCCCAACACAATAGGACAAGATGCATTGCATTCGATATCCAAGACAACAAAATCAACGGGGACAAGGTTATTGTTAACCGTAATATGCACATTATCAATCCTCCCCAAAGGTTTCTTTTTAACATTATCGGCAAGATTAACATCCAAATAACAATTCTTCAATGGTGGCAAGTCAAGCATATCATAAATCTTTTTAGGCATAACGAAATACTTGCACCAAGATCACATAAAGCATTACATTCAAAGTCATTGAATTTCATTTTAATGATGGGCTCCCAACCATCTTCTAACTTTCTAGGAATAGAAGTTTCAAGTTTTAGTTTCTCTTCTCTAGCTTTTATGAGAGCATTCGTAATATGTTTTGTAAAGGCTAAATTTATAGCACTAGCATTAGGACTTTTAGCAAGTTTTTGTAAGAACTTTATAACTTCAGAGATGTGGCAATCATCAAAATCTAAATCATTATGAACTACAGCAATGGGATCATTGTTCCCAAGGTTGGAAAAAATTTCAGCAGTTTTATCACAAGCAGTTTCAGCAATTTCAGGCAGTTTTGTTCGCTTTGCACTAGGAGTAGAAACATTGCCAACACCAATTATATTACCATTGGTAGTAGGAGGTGCAGCAACATGTGAAGAATTAGCATTACTAGTGGTGGTAATAGTCCAAACTTTAGCTACATTATTCTCTTTAGCTAGTTTTTCATTTTCTTCTCTATCCCACCTAGCACGCAGTTCAGCCATTAATCTTATATTCTCATTAATTCTAACTTGGATGGCATTTGCTGTAGTAGTAATCTTATTATCAATATCATTATTAGGCATAACTTTCAATTTTAAAAGATTTACATCAGAGGCAAGTCTATCAACTCTAGAAGCAATAGTATCAATCTTATCAAGCTTTTCCTCAACAGATTTGTTAAAAGCAGTTTGTGTACTAATAAATTCTTTAAGCATAGCTTCAAGACCAGAGGGTACATTCCTATTATTGTTGTAAGAATTCCCATAAGAATTACCATAACCATTACCATTAGCAGAAGGATATGGCCTATAGTTATTACCAGAGTTGTTCCTATAAGCATTGTTGTTGAAGTTATTATTTTTAATGAAATTCACATCAACATTTTCTTCTTGAGCAACCAATGAGGCTAAAGGAACATTATTTGGATCAACATTAGATCTACCATTCACAAGCATAGACATAATCACATCAATCTTATCACTCAAGGAAGAGGTTTCTTCAACAGAATTTACCTTCTTACCTTGTGGAGCTCTTTCCGTGTGCCATTCGGAGTAATTTATCATCATATCATCAAGAAGTTTTGTAGCCGCCCCCAATGTGATGGACATAAAGGTACCTCTAGCAGCTGAATCCAATAAATTCCGCGAAGAAAAATTTAGTCCTGCATAGAAGGTTTGGATGATCATCCAAGTAGTCAGTCCATGGGTTGGGCAATTCTTTACCAAAGTTTTCATTCTCTCCCATGCTTGAGCAACATGTTCAGTTATCTAATTGCTTAAAATTCATTATGCTACTTCTCAAAGATATAATTTTAGCGGGAGGATAATATCTACCAATAAAAGCATCCTTACATTTAGTCCATGAATCAATACTATTCTTAGGCAAAGATAGCAACCAATCTTTAGCTCTTCCTCTTAATGAGAAAGGAAACACTTTCAATTTAATAATATCACCATCTACATCTTTATACTTTTGCATTTCACAAAGTTCAACAAAATTATTGAGATGGGCAGCAGCATCATCAGAACTAGCACCAGAAAATTGATCTCTCATGACAAGATTTAGTAAAGCAGGTTTAATTTCAAAGAATTCTGCTGTAGTAGCAGGTGGAGCAATAGGTGTGCATAGGAAATCATTATTATTTGCATTTGTGAAGTCACACAACTTAGTATTTTCAGGAGTATTCATTTTAGCAACGGTAAATAAAACAAACTAGATAAAGTAAATGCAAGTAACTAATTTTTTTTGTGTTTTTGATATAGAGAGCAAGACAATAAATAAAGTAAAACTAGCAACTAATTTTTGTGTTTTGTTTAGGTGCAGCAAACAAAGTAGTAAATAAAATAAAGCAAGACAAAAACAAAGTAAAGAGATTGAGAAGTGGAGACTCCCTTGCAGCGTGTCTTGATCTCCCCGCAACGGCGCTAGAAAACGTTGCTGCGTGTAGTTGACGTGGGAGTTAGAAATCTTTATGGTGTAGCTTTTCTTCAGTTCCCCGGCGCGGCAAAAGTGCTTGATGCGCGTAGATGTACACGTCCGTTGGGAACCCCAAGAGGAAGGTATGATGCGCACAGTGGCAAGTTTTCCCTCGAAAGAAACCAAGGTTGATCGAACCAGGAGGAGCCAAGAAGCACGTTGAAGGTTGATGGTCGCGAAATGTGATGCGGCGCAACACTAGGGATTCCGGCGCCAACGTGGAATCCGCACAACAAAACCAAAGTACTTTGCCCCAACGAAACAGTGAGGTTGTCAATCTCACCGGCTTGCTGTAACAAAGGATTAAACGTATCGAGTGGAAGATGTTTGCAAAGAAAACAGTAAAACACAATTGCAGTAGATTGTATGCTATGTAAAGAATAGGACAGGTCCACAGTTCACTAGAGGTGTCTCTCCCATAAGATAAAAGCATGTTGGGTGAACAAATTACAGTCGGGCAATTGACAAATAGAGAAGGGCATAACAATGCATATACATGATATGATAAATATAGTGAGATTTAATCCGGGCATTACGACAAAGTACATAGACCGCCATCCAACTGCATCTATGCCTAAAAAGTCCACCTTCAGTTATCATCCGAACCCCATTCAGTATTAAGTTGCTAAGCAACAGACAATTGCATTAAGTATGGTGCGTAATGTAATCGACAACTACATCCTTAGACATAGCATCAATGTTTTATCCCTAGTGGCAACAACACATCACAACCTTAGAACCTACTGTCACGATCCCAGTGTCAATGAAGGCATGAACCCACTATCGAGCATAAATACCCCCTCTTGGAGTTAAGAGCAAAAACTTGGCCAGAGCCTCTACTAATAACGGAGAGCACGCAAGATCATAAACAACACATAAACAATAGATTGATAATCACCATAATCATAGTACTCTCTATCCATCGGATCCCGACAAACACAACATATAGTATTACAGATAGATGATCTTGATCATGTTAGGCAGCTCACAAGATCCAACAATGAAGCACAACAAGGAGAAGACGACCATCTAGCTACTGCTATGGACCCATGGTCCAGGGTGAACTACTCACTCATCACTCCGGAGGCGACCATGGCGGTGTAGAGTCCTCCGGGAGATGAATCCCCTCTCCGGAGGTGCCGGAGGCGATCTCCGAATCCCCCGAGATGGGATTCGCGGCGGCGGCGTCTGGAAGGTTTTCCGTATCGTGGCTCTCGGTCTGGGGGTTTCGCGACGGAGACTTTAAGTAGGCGGAAGGGCAACGCGGGGGCCACACGGGTGCCCAGGGTAGGGCCGCGCGCCAGGGCCGGGCCGCGCCGCCTGTCCCCCGGCTGCCTCGTGGCCCCACTTCGTTATCTCTTCGGTCTTCTCGAAGCTTCGTGCAAAAATAGGACCCTGGGCGAAAGTTTCGTCCAATTCCGAGAATATTTCCTTACTAGGATTTCTGAAACCAAAAACAGCAGAAAAACAGCAACTGGCTCTTCGGCATCTTGTTAATAGGTTAGTTCCAGAAAATGCATAAATATGACATATAATGTGCATAAAACATGTAGGTATCATCAATAAAGTAGCATGGAACATAAGAAATTATCGATACGTTGGAGACGTATCAGCGGCACCTGTCGAAGTTTGCACCAGTATCCCGAGATCATGTCCAGGGACGTGATCTTGAAGTAGGTTTTTGCGGATTGCCACTAGAGCAGTTAACTAGTACCTGATCCGTCAGATGAACTAGCCCCAACTACCATTATACCTGTACAATATAGAATTTTATGTGAAAAAGTATAAATGAAAGCTCTCGAATAAAAATAAACAGTCGAGATTTTTCCTGACTCTACGATTCAAGCAAAATCTCGGGACACATAGGCATCCCAAATGGGCCTGCCGAAGATAGTACCCGGGGTTTACTGAAGGCCCACTATCCGAAGAATAAGAAGATTCGGGAGCCCAAGATATATTAAGGAAAGTTAGAGTTGTAATAGGAAGTGTTATTTGTAATCTGGCGGGATGAGTTAGAAACCGTCCCGGACTCTGTAACTTGTACACGAAACCCTCGGCTCCACCTCCTATATAAGGGGGAGTCGAGGGACAAAGAAAGGATCGAATCTACTATCAACATAACCCTAGCTTTCGTAATCGTCGAGTACTTTTCGCCCAAACCTTCGAGATCTACTTGCCCTCTACTTCTAGCAAAACCCTAGTCTACAATCTGTAGGCATTGACAAGTTAATCGTTTGTCAACTAGTGCATTTTCTTTCACTATCGGCATGAATCGTTCATGCGTCATCCACTGGACATTTTTTTAACAAAGCGTATATGTTAATAGCACGAAGATAGCAATTAAAACTAACCACTGCAACAACCCAATGCCCTAATGGCAATACGGATACACACAATTAAAAAATTAAAGAAGAATTACATAAAAAAGTTCCGCCATAATGATGTATGAACCAAACACCACGAAGACAACACCAGAATTTCATCTTCTCCAAAAGCGACGCCTCGAAGAAGGAAATAGTGTCGGAGCTGTCTCGGCAGCGGCGTGGTGGCTTTGTGGTGTGGCGCGTATCCGTTGTTGATACGTCTCAAACGTATCTATAATTTTTGATGCTCCATGCTTGTTTTACACCAATTCATATAAGTTTTGTTTCCACTTCGTTACACTTTTACATGATTTCCGGCATTAACCTATTAACAAGATGCCACAGTGTCAGTTCCCTGTTTTCTGTTGTTTTGTATTTCAGAAAAGTTGTACATGAAATATTCTTGGAATTGGACGAAACAAAAGCCGAATTCAATATTTACGCGAAGACGAAGTCCAGAGGGGGTCGAAGAGGCGCCATAGGGCGGCTGACCACCCCATGGCGCGGCCTAGGCCCGGCCCGCGCCTAGGGGGTCTAGGCCCACCAGTGCCCACCGACCTAAATCCTCCGCCTATTTATACATCTTCTCGGGAAAACCCTGGATACCCGAGCCTCCATCCACGAAAAGTTCTATCGCGGCCGCCATCGCCGAACCCATCTCGGGGGTTTCTGAAGCTCTTCCCGACACCCTGCCGGAGGGGGAAATCATCGCTGGAGGCATCTAAATCGCCATGCCCGCCTCCAAAGTGATGTGTGAGTAGTTCATCCCTGGACTATGGGTCCATAGCAGTAGCTAGATGGTTGTCTTCTCCACTTTGTGCTTCATGTATCGATCTTGTGAGCTGTCCTACATGATCAAGATCATCTTTATGTAATCCTATATGTTTGGTTTGCTGGGATCCGATGAATATTGAATACTATGTTGAGATTGATTATATATTCATGTCATATGTTATTTGTGATCTTGCATGCTCTCCGTTGCTACTAGAAACTCTGGCCAAGTATATATTTGTGACTCCAAGAGGGGGTATTTATGCTCGATAGTAGGTTCATGCCTCTAGTTTTCTGGGAGAGTGACTTTATAACTTCTAAGATTGTAGATATGTTGTTGCTACTAGGGAGAAAACAACAATGTTTTATCCAAGGGTAATTCTATTGTTTACTTTACACACATTGCTTAATGCGATAATACATTGCAACTTTATATTGGAAGGGGTGCGGACGCTAACCTGAAGGTGGATTATTAGTCATAGACGTAGTTGGATTACGGTCTATGTATTATGTTGTAATGCCCAATACCAAATCTCATATTAATTATCTTGTCATGTATGGTCGATATTCTGTCAATTTCCCAGCTGTAATTTGTTCACCCAACATGCTATTTCTTTTTGGAGAGACACCTCTACTGAACTGTGGATCCCGGTCCTATTTCCTTTACTGATAAATTCAACTGCAATCATGTTCTGTTTACTTTCTGCAAACATCTCCTGCCATTCGATACGTCTAATCCTTTGTGTTCAGCAAACCGGTGAGATTGACAACCTCACTGTAAGTTGGGGCAAAGTACATTGGTTGTGTTGTGTGCAGGTTCCATGTAGTTGCTGACGCCGGTAGTGCGCCCTGCCACTAGTCAGCCAGCAACACCTTCAGAAGTCACGCCTTTCTCCTACTGGTCGATCAAACCTTGGTTTCGTACTGAGGGAAAACTTGTTGTTGTGCTCATCACACCTTCCTCTTGGGGTTCCCCAACAGCGTGTGTGCATACGACGAGCACACGCCATCAGTGGTGGAGGAAGGGGCTGCTCTTGGGCGCCCACCAACTGCGGCTGTGGCTCGGCTGGTGGTAGTGGAGGCCAGAGGTTGATGGTGCAGGGAAGGGCGGCTCCTGGCGCCGCGGCGTGGTTGGGGATACGCGGGACAAATATGGGCTAGATCTAGACCAGTCTGGGCCCTGTGGGCTTTCGCTGATGGCGCGTGCTGGTGGCACCTCGATGGCACTGGCAGGAGGTTGGGCGGCACATGCCCTTCTCTTTCTGCCGCGTGCCTAGAGAGCCCTATCTGGGCTAGGTGAGCCTAGGTCCAGCAGCCACCGTGTGCTAGGTGTGGCTTGTGGATGGTGTGGAGGTGTCGCGTCCATCTTTCTCATCGCCGTCACATTCGCCGACACCTCTTGTTAAACCTGTTGGACTAGTTGTAGTGGTGCTTGCAGCTTCGGGTTCGAGCGAGGAAGTCAGGGTGGCGACCTTGTAAGGTGGAGCGCGCGGCCGGCTCTCCAGTGAGCGACATTGCGGTGGTGGTGGTTCATCATTTTGGCTGCATGGGTGGCGAGGAGTGGACGCCGGGGGACCTTTGGGTCGTCGGTGTTTCGGCAGTGGAGGCTCCCGAAGCGTGTCCTAGAGGCTTGTTTGTTGACAACAGGTTGACCATGGTACATCCGTGTGGTGCGGTTGTGATTTCGGACGAAAGTCCAGCACTTTGGCGCCACCGGCGATGGCACTTGCGGGTTTCGTGTCCCTCTTGGGGGCGTCGTTGTGGTCAGCTCCCTCTGCCAGGGCTCGGGGTGAAAACCCTTGACTATTCGGTCTCGGCGACGGCGATGCTTAGCATCGTTACCCTCTTGAGGGCGTTGTCATGGAGCCAAGGATACCTTCGGTCACGGCTCGTCGTCATCGGCGGGCAAGTTCAGATCCTATCTCAAAGCCCTTTTGTGCCTTCTATCTTTTACACGTGACTGAGGTGTCACTGCGCCGTCCTCGCCGTCTTCTAGCAGGATCGGCGCTCCACGAACCGGAGTGAGAGAACATGTCGTTCTCTCCAGCGATGACTTGGTGGGTGCGGTGCGGCGATGTCCGGTGGTTCCACAAGGAGGCTTAGTGTCACCCTGTAGTCTGCATTCAAGAGTGCTTTTTTGGGGTGTAGCTACTCCTGTTTTTTCTTTTATCTTCGCTTTTCTTGCTGTAAGAGGGTTCCCTCTCCCCATACTATGAGTGAAAGCGAAAATGTAAATATTACCACTAAAGCATCCCAAGCGAGACTGACTATATCCATGTGAATTATGTCTCCTAAAATAAAGAGGCAATAATATTTGATTTCAACTAATCATAGTGCAATGTCGAAGTCAAAGTAAAGCTTCCCACCTGGCAAGAGTGAAACTCTCTGCATGACGTATTTATGGGTCCATCCTCTCTTAGTCTTGGCTCTGCCTCGTACTACCTTTTCTCCTAACTACCTAGAGCCAAGGTAAGTTCCCTCCTTTCCATCTCCATCTTAATAGATCTTCCACCTCCTTTCAGTTGAAAAGCTAGTTCTTTCGAGCGGGAAGTCTTATGAATCTTAATTGTTACTCCTTTATTTTATGAGGGGTTGATGTTTAATTATTTTGTTGTTTTTTGTCATGTTTTAGAACTAGAGGAAAGGGTTTGCAAAATCTGCCTTCCCACTGACATCTGGCTTATCCCTTTGATCCAAGACTGTGATCTATTGATTCAACCTTGACCCCAGGGGTCTCCTCTCCCCAACTACACTAGGCTCAAGGTGGAATAACGAAAGGAGGGTGCGTGCGATAGATATGACAGAAGGAGCTTCTTGTTCACTTCTATTTTTCTCTGATTTATCTCTTAAAGAAAGCCCTTGTTCCCCACTTTCTATCGGTTCGGCCATGTGACTTTATTTATAAAGTGGGACGAAAGGCTATTTCGAGGAGAAGGAAATAGTACACAACCTTCATCTTTGCTCTGATCATAGATCTTAGGTTTTCACCATGGAGCAAGTCCGCGCCGATAGAATAATGCCTTCAACAAGACCATTGCCAGGCACAAGCAATATACTAAAGGCAAACCTTGGATTTTCACCCTGGAAGTCTAGACTCTAAACTTCTCCTGTACTCTCACCCCCACTTGCCATTGCTGTTGCTCCAAGTTACAAATCACCAAACCATTTTCTCATCGCCACCAGTACTTGAACCACCATTACTAGTGCTCACATCTTGGCTTCCATGTCATTCTGACTGACTGACTTCATCATGAAACCAAGGACATGCCCCGGGACTGCAGATATTCGCTACACTCCCTGTAAAGCTAAACGGTCAGAAAAAATAGTTGTGCGCGACCGATTTCCATCCGATCCGGCTGGTATAAGGTGCACTAGGGAGCCCGCCGGTGTAGCCTTCTGTAACTCGACACTCCGGGCATGTCAAAGAGGACAAACATTATGAGGTCTTTGTCGTGGTGCAAGTGCAATCTTAGGACCGCCACGACTATTCGCAAGACCGACAAGCCCCCGCGCCGCCAGTTCACTCCCTGACGGACTGGCTGTAGAGCAGAAGGCAGCTTCACGCGAGCATAGGACCCTCCGCGTCATCTCTGCAAGCCCCCCAACCACAAGGGACAGAGCCAGCAATCACGTATAGAGGGGGCAGAGACTTTGAGGGTGGCGAAATGCACTTAGTTGTGCTTAGCATGAATATATGTATGAAGAGATACTTCAGGAAAACAACATTGTTAGGAGGGGCTTAGCCCCTGGTTGTCCCCCCTTCCTCCGTCCCTCCCCCCCCCCCCACCCCAGTGCCACCACGGCCCTTTCAAGCCCCACGCCCCTGGCGAGAGAAGGCGTCTTATTACTAGACATGGCGAGGGCATGGCGCTAGGCAGGCAGGGGCGGGCGCAGGATTTCGGCACTGGGTATTCATAATAATCGTGTCTTTTGCAAGTTAAGGTTTATAGATTATATTTTCATTAAGTATCGTTTGGAGACTGGAAAAATTAGATTAAGAGATTAAAATATCTTCTGAACAAGCCTGCATGACATCTTGGATCATGTGCTTCCATAAACGACACCGGCAATCGTTGTTGGGTTTAGATCGGAGGAGACCATCGGCCTGAGGGAGCACACATACTGTGCATGTGAGCTGAATATTAGTTGAATACCCTAAGTACCTCATGCATACACTATATATATATACAAAATCTACCAAAATTAATGGGTATTCATCTGAATACCTATGACTTGAGCTGGGCCCGCCCCTGTAGGCAGGGGGCCTTATTACTACACATGGCGAGAGCGACGTGGAAACCCTAGGTCGGTCACTTATTACTAGACTCGTTCATTGGATTTGCATCCGTACACTCTCTTGTTTGCGTTTTGCCTTGTTGTCGCCGTCACCCCCCCCCCCCTTTACACCCTCCGCTTGGATTATGCGAACTTTTTTGACATTTGTTTTCACTTTGCATATTTAACTAGCAATATCAGCAAGGAAAACCTCGCCTGCTTGGTTGTGTGGAGACACGAAGCACGAGTCAACAACAAGCCTTTTTGCGGCACACCACATCGGCAGGTGACACACACGTGTGCACACCTGCGCAATTGTCAGCCACATGAGGGATCCATCCATCGTTTTACATGATCGATCATTCTGAATAAAACGAGCAAAATGTAGAATATAGTCACGTCGAAATCTACAGGATTCGCATGCTGATATCGATGGCCCGATCGACGCGCGGGAGCAGCAGCGTGGTCTCGTGTTGTATTTGGAGCACATGCCCATATGATATGCTACCTATCCTTTTCAGATTTCACGTTGGTTTTCGCTACGGACCACGGCGAGATGGGCACGGCATGTGGCCGGCCGGCGGGCCGTGCGGCGTGGCAGCTAGCGACGACGTACGGCGACAAAGGCGGTGCGGCGGCAGCGCTGGGCAGGAATTAAACGGAAAGCTGCGGGTACGGGAAGCGGGCCTCTGTCAGTTCTATCGCTGACCCGGCCGCTCCCTGCTCCGGTTTGGCCCGTCGGAGCAGAGCCTTCCCTTCCTCCATGCAGCAGTGTGCGTGCAGTTCTTGCTGGGCGCAGGTCTGGGTCGCCGGACCTGGCCGGCGTCCCCAGCGACTTCCGTGCCGTCAGCAGCGGCGCCAGGCGGAGCAGGATGCGGGCGCCACAGCGCAGGCCCGTCCGTCAATGCCTCGCCAGCCATGCCGCAACAAAGGTCCATGGAAAACCACAAGGATCGGTGATTGCTTCCTTGGACTAGATGCATGCTTTACCCGCGAAGAAATTAATCCGGCCGACTAATTAATTAGTTGTGTTTTTCTCTCTGCCATTTTAATGAATTAATAAGCCGCACGACATAATCCAAGATTTCACTTTGACCAAAAATTAATCCAACCATATGATGAGTTGATGACTATTTGATGAGCACTTGATATACTTAGAAAGTGTTTTTAATATTCCGTTCTTCCTGAAAATATGTCGTAGATTTGTCTAATTTTATATGTATGTGAACACGATTTAGTGCACACTGCTAGATTCATGAGGGGTGAGAACCAACGTGTGGTTGAATGGTTAGGAGGGTAGTGGCACCCCCCGTCCATCAGAGTTCAAATCCCGGATTTAATACTTTGGTGTCTCATAAAGGCGGAATATTCTTCAGTGGGAGGCGACGGGTACCCGTCGACAGAGAGACGCCTGTGGCGACTTCGTCAATCTCAAGACCTACCGGACCAGATTTTGATTGTACTGTGTTTAAAAAGAGATTCATGAGGGGTGCGAGGTGGCCCACAAGGCGGGCGACATAGGCCGTGCAGGCCCATCCATCAACGCATGCCATTGCGAAACACAGGTCCATGAAACTGGAAAATCGGTGATATGGGTTGTCCCTATTTAGCCGCGTCCCCGATAGAATATATATTTTATAAAAATATAAACGTGTATTAAAACAACACACACAAATTTCATTTATATTTAAAGATATGTATATTATAAGTGAGAATGAGATTTAACTAAATTTAAACTGAAAACTATTCTAATATACTCGCAGTCACTTGCAGGGCGTGAGGGACCGGCCTCGTAGCCGTCCTTCTCCTCATAGCCCGCGCCTGCCTATTTGCCTTGACTTCAAACGCATGGACCCGTCTCTCCATGCGTCCACCGCTTGGGGAAACCGCAATGGCGACAGATGGCTCGCCTACCTCCGCCGATGAAAGCGCTTAATAAGTTTGGTGGCCCGCCTGTCGATATACGACATGGCATCAACAACGCCTTTTGTTCGACGCTCCCAAGGGGCCCCTTGTGGGTCCGAGCGCCAGACTGTTTATTGGGCCATGCCGGACACAAGAAGTCTATAGGGCTCTGATGGGTGCGTTTTTTCGTCCGTGCCCAATAGCCCTTTGGAGAGGGCTATAAGGCTGCAACTGGGATGCTCTAAGCTACATGCGTATTACAAGATTTTACTTTGACTAAAAAATAGTCAAAGCATGTGAGGCCTCCTTCCATTTTAGCTTTATTATTCTAGACAAAGTTAAGATAATCAATTTCGAACGGAGCGAGTAGTTGATATACTTAGAAAGTGGAATAACAATTTTCTATAACATATTTGAGATACTGTTGATCAAAACTTTAGTCAAAGTTTTGTCTTTGAAGTTAGAAAGCATGTGCACCTTATCCATAAGAACACCAGTGTGTTAGTTTTCTACTAGTACGTCCAGCCTGCCAGCAGTGTAGATCCTAGCTAGTATCCTATACTAAATAGGCTGGCTGGAGTTTCAACATATGGTCGACGAAAATAGCATGTTCATAATGGATAGGGTAAGGAGGAGGAAGAAAGCACAATCACTCTGGCTTTTAAGGATCGACACATGGGATTATCTTAGTCACAACATAAGACTAATTAGGCTGACCGGGATAGTATCGGTAAAAATGGCATGTTCTTAATGGAATGGGCAGGAGAAGATCACTCTACTATGTAAGATCGACACCTAAGATTATCCGAGCCAACAGATACGACTATGTTCCATGAGGCTAGTTCCTAGTTGTCTAGCTTTGCCTTGAGCGATGGGATAGTCGGGGTGGCACGCCAGCGCGTGGCGCGCGATCTGCCTGGCCACTTTTGGGGTGCCCTGACTGGCTGAGTCCCAGGCCCGCGTGCGTTTTTTCGCGCAACCTTTCTTCAACATTGTCCCTGCGACGCAGCCCGCGGCCACGTCGCGGCCGCGATAAACAAAGGCCGGCACCGAATCCTGTTGACTTCGACCGCCACCCCGGTCGGCCGTCGCCGTCCTGGCCTTTATAAGCCTTTCCATCGCCCCCACACACCTTCGTCTTCCTTCTTGTACTTGTACCTCCATCGCCTCAGTTTTCACACTCGCCTATTAGCTCTCCATCCTCTCGTGTACACAGTAACCTCCCGGCTGCGAGACAAACCCAGCCTTTTTCATTTCCTGCTCGATCGGCGCCTGATCCGTCTCTACAGTTGTGTACCATCTCGGTCGATGGGGCGCGCGCCGTGCTGCGAGAGGAGCGGGCTGAAGAAGGGGCCGTGGACGCAGGAGGAGGACGAGAAGCTGGTCGCCTACATCAAGAAGCACGGCCAGGGGAACTGGCGCACCATGCCCAAGCATGCCGGTGAGCATCCACCTGCTTGCGCTCGCAAATCAGCTACCCTTTCTCACGCAAAGCTACCGTTTCTCATGTTCTGTGTTGTGTCTTGTGCGTGCAGGCTTGGAGCGTTGCGGAAAGAGCTGCCGGCTGCGGTGGACGAACTACCTCCGGCCGGACATCAAGCGCGGCCGCTTCTCTTTCGAGGAGGAGGAGACCATCATCCAGCTCCACAGCATCCTCGGCAACAAGTAAGAACTAACTCAACTCAGTTAACATCAACAACAAGTACGTCTCTGTTAGTCTGTTGCAACAGGACAGCTAGGCGTACGGTTTCGTGATTCTGATGTTCTTCCCTGTGCATGATTGCTTGCCTAGGTGGTCAGCCATTGCGGCGCGGCTGCCGGGACGCACGGACAACGAGATCAAGAACTACTGGAACACGCACATCCGCAAGCGCCTCCTCCGCATGGGCCTCGACCCCGTCACCCATGCGCCGCGCCTCGACCTCCTCGACCTCTCCGCGCTCCTCAAGCCCGCCGCTGCCGCATACTACCCGACGCAGGGCGACCTCGACACGCTCCGCGCGCTCGAGCCGCTGGCCGGCTACCCGGACCTCCTCCGCCTCGCCTCCACCCTCCTCGCCGCGACGACGCCCACCTCCACCATGGACGAGCAGCAGATGCACCTGCCCTGGCTGATCCAGGCGCAGATGGCGCAGCAGGCGTCCCAACCGCCGCCGCCGCAGCAGCATGCCACGGCTGCAGACCAGTTCATGCCGTCCAGATCGGCGTGCCAAATGCCAGCCCTGGTCCACGCGAACTCCGGGCAGCAGCAGCACCAGGAACACATGGTAGCCTGTGACTACACGAACCTCCCTTGCTACGACAGCCAGCTCGACTACGTGCCGCCGCTGATGCAGATGGCCTCAGACACGTCGAAGATGCAACAGTGGAGCGGCACGGTCACCAGCAGCGACAACAACAACTGTAACGTCGGCTCCGGCGTGTCCACGCCGTCGTCGAGCTCCGCGTGCCGGCTGAGCTCCGCTTCCAAGGCAACGTTCTGCACGAACGAGAGCAATTTCTGGGACGCGATCGGCGCCGACGCCGCCGGCCAGTTCGACATGCACCTGTCCGATCTCCTCGATGTGAGCGACTACATGTAGCTACCGAAATTATTCCATGTACGTACGGTTCTCCACCTCAGTCCGTGGAGAGTGGAGACCAACTCGATCGAACAGTTGGCCACTTACCGACCTAGAGGGAGCAAAACAAGAACATTGCAAGTGCGAGGGGATAATGACAGCTGAGTCGAGGTCGCGTTGACGGTGGGGGAGGCGGCAGGGATAGTGTTGACCTAGATCCCGATGCCCCGTTGTTGCTAGTGAGGAGCAGGGGCAGCGGAAGAATTTGGAAATCGAGTTAAGCTGATACCATGTAATTAACTTGACTAGCTTCTGTTTTCTGTGAGTTGCCGAAAACAAGGAGAGGCCACGGCGTCGTCCCCGCACGGAGTTGGCAATGGAGGTTGGAGTTTCTGTGGTGTTGAGTGACTTGCTTGGTGTTGATGGTGCTGCCGTGGTTGGACTTCAAGTGCAGAGTATTGTGTCAGTAGAGTATTTTTTCCACATG
The DNA here is from genome assembly GCA_030979885.1 of Lolium multiflorum. Lineage (NCBI taxonomy): Eukaryota > Viridiplantae > Streptophyta > Magnoliopsida > Poales > Poaceae > Lolium > Lolium multiflorum. Next base: position 72,995,708 of record CM061748.1, on the reverse strand, counting down.
GGTGAGTCAAGGGTTTATATCAAACTCTTGAGGAAGTGAGAAACTACTATTCTCTTCTCTCTTCTTCTAACGATCCTGGAAAGTAAAATAAAAACCTTATGTCCCCAACTTCACTGTGTGGTTGTCAAGTGTGTAAGTATAAAAAACATAAGTCACTACGGGAAAAACGCTCGTTGCCGTGCAACCACATTTTGCCGTGTGCTCGCGCACGGCAAAGAATACTTTGCCGTGCGACGTAAACAGAAAACGCACGGCAATGACCAACGCACGGCAAAGAGGACCTACGGCGCACGGCAAAGATAAAGCGCACGGCAAAGCCTCAGCAAAGCGCACGGCAATGAAAGAAGGCACGGCAAAGAGAGGAAGGCGTTGCCGTGAGATGTCCTTTGCCGTGTGCCAGCCCCTGTCGCACGGCACAAGCTTCTTTGCCGTGCGCTGTGCACAGTCTCGCACGGCAAAGGATGCTTTGCCGTGCACATTTCCCTTTGCCGTGTGCCTTGTTGTATTTTCTCCTTTTTCTTTCTATATTGTACTTATTTTAATGCTTATATTTTATTCTTCAAATATGACAAGTACCACATCTTGATTAATGAATGTTTATACTATATTTTTGCAATACGACAAGTACTCTAAGTCCTTACTCCCCCTCCAACATATCAGGGTTTCGGCGTAAACAAACCGCGTTCGGGGAATCTTCCAAGTGCTATCGCCTGAAAGAGAGGAATGCCACAAAGCCTTGCACCATTTGGTGAATCAAACCTTCCAACACACTTTCACACATATCCTAGGTCCGCTTGCAAGTGTTGGTGTCATTCCGGTGCTCCGGCGGTCGTTCCCCCCCGATAACGGCGGTGCGTCTACCCCCTAGATTTCACCGCGCGAGGTTCCACCAACATACTTTTTGATAGGTTTAGTTTTGTTTAGGCCATATACACATGTAAAGGTAGGTTTTCCACCATTTGGCACATTGTAGCCACCGGTATACCCGCAGCGGGACACTTCAGCCTACAAGTCGAGGAATCTTCCAAGTGCTGTCGCCCGAAAGAGAGGAATGTCACACATGGGAGCAATGCCTTGCACCATTTGGTGAATCACACCTTCCACCACACTTTCACACATATCCTAGGTCCACATGCAAGTGTTGGTGTCATTCCGGTGCTCCGGCGGTCGTTCCCCCCCGAAAACGGCGGTCTGCGTGCGGGGGGTCTACCCCCTAGATTTCACCGCGCGAGGTTCCACCAACATACTTTTTGATAGGTTTAGTTTTGTTTAGGCCATATACACATGTAAAGGTAGGTTTTCCACACTTTGGCACATTGTAGCCACCGGTATACCCGCAGCGGGACACTTCAGCCTACAAGTCGAGGAATCTTCCAAGTGCTGTCGCCCGAAAGAGAGGAATGTCACACATGGGAGCAATGCCTTGCACCATTTGGTGAATCACACCTTCCACCACACTTTCACACATATCCTAGGTCCACATGCAAGTGTTGGTGTCATTCCGGTGCTCCGGCGGTCGTTCCCCCAAAACGGCGGTGCGTGCCTCGGGGGGTCTACCCCCTAGATTTCACCGCGCGAGGTTCCACCAACATACTTTTTGATAGGTTTAGTTTTGTTTAGGCCATATACACATGTAAAGGTAGGTTTGGCACACTTTGGCACATTGTAGCCACCGGTATACCCGCAGCGGGACACTTCAGCCTACAAGTCGAGGAATCTTCCAAGTGCTGTCGCCCGAAAGAGAGGAATGTCACACATGGGAGCAATGCCTTGCACCATTTGGTGAATCACACCTTCCACCACACTTTCACACATATCCTAGGTCCACATGCAAGTGTTGGTGTCATTCCGGTGCTCCGGCGGTCGTTCCCCCGAAAACGGCGGTCTGCGTGCCTCGGGGGGTCTACCCCCTAGATTTCACCGCGCGAGGTTCCACCAACATACTTTTTGATAGGTTTAGTTTTGTTTAGGCCATATACACATGTAAAGGTAGGTTTGGCACACTTTGGCACATTGTAGCCACCGGTATACCCGCAGCGGGACACTTCAGCCTACAAGTCGAGGAATCTTCCAAGTGTTGTCGCCCGAAAGAGAGGAATGTCACACATGGGAGCAATGCCTTGCACCATTTGGTGAATCACACCTTCCACCACACTTTCACACATATCCTAGGTCCACATGCAAGTGTTGGTGTCATTCCGGTGCTCCGGCGGTCGTTTCCCCCCGAAAACGGCGGTCTGCGTGCCTCGGGGGGTCTACCCCCCTAGATTTCACCGCGCGAGGTTCCACCATCATACTTTTTCATAGGTTTAGTTTTGTTTAGGCCATATACACATGTAAAGGTAGGTTTTCCACCATTTGGCACATTGTAGCCACCGGTATACCCGCAGCGGGACACTTCAGCCTACAAGTCGAGGAATCTTCCAAGTGCTGTCGCCCGAAAGAGAGGAATGTCACACATGGGAGCAATGCCTTGCACCATTTGGTGAATCACACCTTCCACCACACTTTCACACATATCCTAGGTCCACATGCAAGTGTTGGTGTCATTCCGGTGCTCCGGCGGTCGTTCCCCCCCGAAAACGGCGGTCTGCGTGCCTCGGGGGGTCTACCCCTAGATTTCACCGCGCGAGGTTCCACCAACATACTTTTTGATAGGTTTAGTTTTGTTTAGGCCATATACACATGTAAAGGTAGGTTTTCCACCATTTGGCACATTGTAGCCACCGGTATACCCGCAGCGGGACACTTCAGCCTACAAGTCGAGGAATCTTCCAAGTGTTATCGCCCGAAAGAGAGGAATGTCACACATGGGAGCAATGCCTTGCACCATTTGGTGAATCACACCTTCCACCACACTTTCACACATATCCTAGGTCCACATGCAAGTGTTGGTGTCATTCCGGTGCTCCGGCGGTCGTTCCCCCCCGAAAACGGCGGTCTGCGTGCCTCGGGGGTCTACCCCCCTAGATTTCACCGCGCGAGGTTCCACCAACATACTTTTTGATAGGTTTAGTTTTGTTTAGGCCATATACACATGTAAAGGTAGGTTTTCCACACTTTGGCACATTGTAGCCACCGGTATACCCGCAGCGGGACACTTCAGCCTACAAGTCGAGGAATCTTCCAAGTGTTATCGCCCGAAAGAGAGGAATGTCACACATGGGAGCAATGCCTTGCACCATTTGGTGAATCACACCTTCCACCACACTTTCACACATATCCTAGGTCCACATGCAAGTGTTGGTGTCATTCCGGTGCTCCGGCGGTCGTTCCCCCCCGAAAACGGCGGTCTGCGTGCCTCGGGGGGTCTACCCCCCTAGATTTCACCGCGCGAGGTTCCACCAACATACTTTTTGATAGGTTTAGTTTTGTTTAGGCCATATACACATGTAAAGGTAGGTTTGGCACACTTTGGCACATTGTAGCCACCGGTATACCCGCAGCGGGACACTTCAGCCTACAAGTCGAGGAATCTTCCAAGTGTTATCGCCCGAAAGAGAGGAATGTCACACATGGGAGCAATGCCTTGCACCATTTGGTGAATCACACCTTCCACCACACTTTCACACATATCCTAGGTCCACATGCAAGTGTTGGTGTCATTCCGGTGCTCCGGCGGTCGTTCCCCCCGAAAACGGCGGTCTGCGTGCCTCGGGGGGTCTACCCCCCTAGATTTCACCGCGCGAGGTTCCACCAACATACTTTTTGATAGGTTTAGTTTTGTTTAGGCCATATACACATGTAAAGGTAGGTTTTCCACCATTTGGCACATTGTAGCCACCGGTATACCCGCAGCGGGACACTTCAGCCTACAAGTCGAGGAATCTTCCAAGTGTTGTCGCCCGAAAGAGAGGAATGTCACACATGGGAGCAATGCCTTGCACCATTTGGTGAATCACACCTTCCACCACACTTTCACACATATCCTAGGTCCACATGCAAGTGTTGGTGTCATTCCGGTGCTCCGGCGGTCGTTCCCCCCCGAAAACGGCGGTCTGCGTGCCTCGGGGGGTCTACCCCCCTAGATTTCACCGCGCGAGGTTCCACCAACATACTTTTTGATAGGTTTAGTTTTGTTTAGGCCATATACACATGTAAAGGTAGGTTTTCCACCATTTGGCACATTGTAGCCACCGGTATACCCGCAGCGGGACACTTCAGCCTACAAGTCGAGGAATCTTCCAAGTGCTGTCGCCCGAAAGAGAGGAATGTCACACATGGGAGCAATGCCTTGCACCATTTGGTGAATCACACCTTCCACCACACTTTCACACATATCCTAGGTCCACATGCAAGTGTTGGTGTCATTCCGGTGCTCCGGCGGTCGTTCCCCCCCGAAAACGGCGGTCTGCGTGCCTCGGGGGGTCTACCCCCCTAGATTTCACCGCGCGAGGTTCCACCAACATACTTTTTGATAGGTTTAGTTTTGTTTAGGCCATATACACATGTAAAGGTAGGTTTTCCACACTTTGGCACATTGTAGCCACCGGTATACCCGCAGCGGGACACTTCAGCCTACAAGTCGAGGAATCTTCCAAGTGTTATCGCCCGAAAGAGAGGAATGTCACACATGGGAGCAATGCCTTGCACCATTTGGTGAATCACACCTTCCACCACACTTTCACACATATCCTAGGTCCACATGCAAGTGTTGGTGTCATTCCGGTGCTCCGGCGGTCGTTCCCCCCCGAAAACGGCGGTCTGCGTGCCTCGGGGGGTCTACCCCCCTAGATTTCACCGCGCGAGGTTCCACCAACATACTTTTTGATAGGTTTAGTTTTGTTTAGGCCATATACACATGTAAAGGTAGGTTTGGCACACTTTGGCACATTGTAGCCACCGGTATACCCGCAGCGGGACACTTCAGCCTACAAGTCGAGGAATCTTCCAAGTGCTGTCGCCCGAAAGAGAGGAATGTCACACATGGGAGCAATGCCTTGCACCATTTGGTGAATCACACCTTCCACCACACTTTCACACATATCCTAGGTCCACATGCAAGTGTTGGTGTCATTCCGGTGCTCCGGCGGTCGTTCCCCCCCGAAAACGGCGGTCTGCGTGCCTCGGGGGGTCTACCCCCTAGATTTCACCGCGCGAGGTTCCACCAACATACTTTTTGATAGGTTTAGTTTTGTTTAGGCCATATACACATGTAAAGGTAGGTTTGGCACACTTTGGCACATTGTAGCCACCGGTATACCCGCAGCGGGACACTTCAGCCTACAAGTCGAGGAATCTTCCAAGTGCTGTCGCCCGAAAGAGAGGAATGTCACACATGGGAGCAATGCCTTGCACCATTTGGTGAATCACACCTTCCACCACACTTTCACACATATCCTAGGTCCACATGCAAGTGTTGGTGTCATTCCGGTGCTCCGGCGGTCGTTCCCCCCCGAAAACGGCGGTCTGCGTGCCTCGGGGGGTCTACCCCCCTAGATTTCACCGCGCGAGGTTCCACCAACATACTTTTTGATAGGTTTAGTTTTGTTTAGGCCATATACACATGTAAAGGTAGGTTTTCCACCATTTGGCACATTGTAGCCACCGGTATACCCGCAGCGGGACACTTCAGCCTACAAGTCGAGGAATCTTCCAAGTGCTGTCGCCCGAAAGAGAGGAATGTCACACATGGGAGCAATGCCTTGCACCATTTGGTGAATCACACCTTCCACCACACTTTCACACATATCCTAGGTCCACATGCAAGTGTTGGTGTCATTCCGGTGCTCCGGCGGTCGTTCCCCCCCGGTCTGCGTGCCTCGGGGGGTCTACCCCCCTAGATTTCACCGCGCGAGGTTCCACCAACATACTTTTTGATAGGTTTAGTTTTGTTTAGGCCATATACACATGTAAAGGTAGGTTTGGCACACTTTGGCACATTGTAGCCACCGGTATACCCGCAGCGGGACACTTCAGCCTACAAGTCGAGGAATCTTCCAAGTGCTATCGCCCGAAAGAGAGGAATGTCACACATGGGAGCAATGCCTTGCACCATTTGGTGAATCACACCTTCCACCACACTTTCACACATATCCTAGGTCCACATGCAAGTGTTGGTGTCATTCCGGTGCTCCGGCGGTCGTTCCCCCCCGAAAACGGCGGTCTGCGTGCCTCGGGGGGTCTACCCCCCTAGATTTCACCGCGCGAGGTTCCACCAACATACTTTTTGATAGGTTTAGTTTTGTTTAGGCCATATACACATGTAAAGGTAGGTTTTCCACCATTTGGCACATTGTAGCCACCGGTATACCCGCAGCGGGACACTTCAGCCTACAAGTCGAGGAATCTTCCAAGTGTTATCGCCCGAAAGAGAGGAATGTCACACATGGGAGCAATGCCTTGCACCATTTGGTGAATCACACCTTCCACCACACTTTCACACATATCCTAGGTCCACATGCAAGTGTTGGTGTCATTCCGGTGCTCCGGCGGTCGTTCCCCCCCGAAAACGGCGGTCTGCGGGCCTCGGGGGGTCTACCCCCCTAGATTTCACCGCGCGAGGTTCCACCAACATACTTTTTGATAGGTTTAGTTTTGTTTAGGCCATATACACATGTAAAGGTAGGTTTGGCACACTTTGGCACATTGTAGCCACCGGTATACCCGCAGCGGGACACTTCAGCCTACAAGTCGAGGAATCTTCCAAGTGTTATCGCCCGAAAGAGAGGAATGTCACACATGGGAGCAATGCCTTGCACCATTTGGTGAATCACACCTTCCACCACACTTTCACACATATCCTAGGTCCACATGCAAGTGTTGGTGTCATTCCGGTGCTCCCCCCCGAAAACGGCGGTCTGCGTGCCTCGGGGGGTCTACCCCCCTAGATTTCACCGCGCGAGGTTCCACCAACATACTTTTTGATAGGTTTAGTTTTGTTTAGGCCATATACACATGTAAAGGTAGGTTTTCCACACTTTGGCACATTGTAGCCACCGGTATACCCGCAGCGGGACACTTCAGCCTACAAGTCGAGGAATCTTCCAAGTGTTGTCGCCCGAAAGAGAGGAATGTCACACATGGGAGCAATGCCTTGCACCATTTGGTGAATCACACCTTCCACCACACTTTCACACATATCCTAGGTCCACATGCAAGTGTTGGTGTCATTCCGGTGCTCCGGCGGTCGTTCCCCCCCGAAAACGGCGGTCTGCGTGCCTCGGGGGGTCTACCCCCCTAGATTTCACCGCGCGAGGTTCCACCAACATACTTTTTGATAGGTTTAGTTTTGTTTAGGCCATATACACATGTAAAGGTAGGTTTGGCACACTTTGGCACATTGTAGCCACCGGTATACCCGCAGCGGGACACTTCAGCCTACAAGTCGAGGAATCTTCCAAGTGCTGTCGCCCGAAAGAGAGGAATGTCACACATGGGAGCAATGCCTTGCACCATTTGGTGAATCACACCTTCCACCACACTTTCACACATATCCTAGGTCCACATGCAAGTGTTGGTGTCATTCCGGTGCTCCGGCGGTCGTTCCCCCCCGAAAACGGCGGTCTGCGTGCCTCGGGGGGTCTACCCCCTAGATTTCACCGCGCGAGGTTCCACCAACATACTTTTTGATAGGTTTAGTTTTGTTTAGGCCATATACACATGTAAAGGTAGGTTTTCCACCATTTGGCACATTGTAGCCACCGGTATACCCGCAGCGGGACACTTCAGCCTACAAGTCGAGGAATCTTCCAAGTGTTGTCGCCCGAAAGAGAGGAATGTCACACATGGGAGCAATGCCTTGCACCATTTGGTGAATCACACCTTCCACCACACTTTCACACATATCCTAGGTCCACATGCAAGTGTTGGTGTCATTCCGGTGCTCCGGCGGTCGTTCCCCCCCGAAAACGGCGGTCTGCGTGCCTCGGGGGGTCTACCCCCTAGATTTCACCGCGCGAGGTTCCACCAACATACTTTTTGATAGGTTTAGTTTTGTTTAGGCCATATACACATGTAAAGGTAGGTTTGGCACACTTTGGCACATTGTAGCCACCGGTATACCCGCAGCGGGACACTTCAGCCTACAAGTCGAGGAATCTTCCAAGTGCTGTCGCCCGAAAGAGAGGAATGTCACACATGGGAGCAATGCCTTGCACCATTTGGTGAATCACACCTTCCACCACACTTTCACACATATCCTAGGTCCACATGCAAGTGTTGGTGTCATTCCGGTGCTCCGGCGGTCGTTCCCCCCCGAAAACGGCGGTCTGCGTGCCTCGGGGGGTCTACCCCCCTAGATTTCACCGCGCGAGGTTCCACCAACATACTTTTTGATAGGTTTAGTTTTGTTTAGGCCATATACACATGTAAAGGTAGGTTTGCCACCATTTGGCACATTGTAGCCACCGGTATACCCGCAGATAACGGCATGCGTGCCTCGGGGGGTCTACCCCCTAGATTTCTCCGTGCGAGGTTCACCTATCACAAATGATATCCCAAATACATAATATTTTGTGGTAAAAAGTAGTTGGACACGATGTTTATACACCAGGAGGCATATATACACCCTAAATTAACTAAAAACATCATTGTTGAAAAATCGTTGCCGTGCACTGTCGCACGGCAAAGACCTCATAAAGGCGCACGGCAAAGATCTCCGCCGTGCAAAAGCACACGGCAAAGCCTCCTTCCGCACGGCAAAGCCGCTTTGCCGCACGGCAAAGCTGGCTCGCACGGCAAAGGCCGGATAAGGGTTGGGCCCGCGCGACTCACTCCTCCACACACACACGCACGCGCCGGCCCTCTCCTTCCCGCTCGCCGCGCCAGCCGACCCGCCGCCCACGCCCGCCGCCCGCCGCCGCGACCTCCCCACCGCTGCCCGCCAGCTCGCCGCGCGCGCCGACACGCCGCCCGCCCGCCGTTTCCCCCGCGCGCCCCCACCGCGCGACCTCTCCGCTTCCCTCGCCGCCGCCCGCCCGCCACCAACCGCGCCACCCCGCCGCCTCCTCCTCCTCGCTGCCCCCGCCGCCTCCTCCCCCTAGCCGCCGCCACCCGCCAGTGGCACAGGTACGGTTTTGCACCATTTTGTTTGCTCGGTTTTGCACCATTTTTTTGAAGCACAAAACATGTTCAAATATTATGAAAAAAAATGACAACGCACATATATCTTACATATGCAAGACCAAAAATTTGCAGCTTCAAATTCGACATATACTTAGAGAACCAAAAAAGACAAATTTAGGTGTGAATAGTGTGAACTAGAATTAAATCAGATCTGAAACTATTCATAGTCGGATTTGTCTTTGCGGCGTGCTTAGCGATGCATGGCCAAACTGAAGCTCAAATACTACGATCATGCACTAACATGTCCAACAACTAAAATTAAATCAATAAAACTATTGCACTTTTTGCGGGGAAATATGATTGCACTTGTACGCAATGGAGACATTATTTATTGTGTACTTTATACCCTTATCAAGTTCGGTATATAAAAAAACATGGTTAATTGGTAAGACATTATGATAAGAAAACTAGGAGTAAGTTATTTGTGGTGATTTTCGGTATATTATGCATGCTAATTTGTAGTTAAAACATATTATGCTAGTGTTTAGGGTAGAAATGGGATTTAGGGCACAATTTATTAGAAATAGTGTATTTATAATAGTCGGATTTAGAGGAAACAAATGGTCTTTATCGCTAATTTGTTTTCTCGCTATGCAGATGATGTTTCGAGGTGGACACAGGGGCCGGCGTTGTCGGGGTGCTTGAGGAGCGTTGCTCGGAGAGACCGTTTTACCGGAGGGGAATTTGCCGGAGGGTCGTTGGTCTTCTTCGCCGGTTGTCGATCACGCTTCGAGGGTGAGAATCCGTTCGCCTCTCGTGTACCTAGGTTTTTTTGTGGGTCTAGATCACCAAGTCTGTCGCGATACCTAGGCGTCTTTTCCCGACCGTAAGGGTTACGCGGATAAATATGCATTAGTGGTCTCGCATATTATGAAGCGTAACTCTTACGGCATTTATCGGGACAGTCGGCGGATGCGTAGTTGGGTACGTTCTCCCTGCTCTACCCCGATCCGAGTCAGGATTTCGGCAGCGCCTCCCCGTTGTTCTCCGGATGCACACCCCTCTCGGCTTTTTGGCGAGACGTGTATCGGGAGAGCAGCGGGGAGGTGCTGCCGAAATCCTGACTCGGATCAGGGTAGAGCAGGGAGAACGTACTCAATCTACGGATCCGGCGGCTGCTAGGAGCCCACCTAGTAGAGATTCAGGTTGATGCATGCGTAAAAAAGGAAAAATTAAAATGCGGATCATGTTTGATAAAAATTCTAAGTTTGTCTGTTTTGGTGCTGGTTAGAGGATGGATAATCGTGACTGGATGTACGATGGCAGAATTGGTCCGTGGAAATATACTGAGGAATGGGGAGAAAAGACCAAGCAGTTCGTGGACAGGGCGTTTGACATCCCTAGCAGACCCAGGACAGTTTTTTGCCCTTGTAGTAAGTGCGCTAACCAAAAAACACAGGACAAGGAAACTATGAGTCTTCACCTGATCAAGTCCGGGTTCAAACCGTCCTACAAGATTTGGACTTTTCATGGAGAAAAGGCGAAGAAACGTGCTAGGAAGGAGGTGCGGCAGATTCAGCCTACGAGAGAATATGATACTGGGTTTGATAGGTGCCTAGAGAACTTGGCTAATGGTAATGTGCCTGAAAGCCCTCATGTAGAGGCGGAGACATCTAGGGATGCGGAGACAAGTGAGGAGCCGGAGGAAAACACAAAGAAGTATTACGAGGCTTTGTTTGCTTCGCAGAAACCCCTACACGTAAATACAGATGTCACCCAACTAGATGCCATCGCTCGCCTTTTGGCCTTTAAGTGCCACAGGAATCTGTGCAGAGATGGGTTCGATGAACTTCTGGTCCTCGTTGGCAGCATTCTGCCGAAAGGGCACCTCTTGCCGCAAAACTTCTACTATTCGAAAAAATTGCTCAGTGACCTCAAGATGTCATCTCAGCAGATACACGCTTGTCCAAAGGGATGCATGCTATTCAGAGAGGAGCATGCTAACACAAACTATTGCATCCATTGCAATAGCTCTAGGTACTTTGAGGTTGACACCAATGGTGATGGTCAGAAGAGGCAGACCACGGTTGCCAAGAATATCCTCCGCTATCTTCCAGTCCTACCGAGGATCCAGCGGCTCTTCATGACCGAGGATACTGCCCAGCAGATGAGGTGGGCTGTAGAAGGGATCAGACCAGACAGTGGCAAGATGATACATCCGTCGGATGGTACTGCATGGAAGAACTTTGTCAAGAAATATCCCCTGAAAGCCGGTGACCCGAGGAGCGTAGCAATTGCGATATCAACCGATGGGTTCAATCCATATGGTATGTCGGCTGCGGTATACAGTTGTTGGCCAGTGTTTGTTATTCCCCTGAACCTACCCCCTGGCGTCTGCACGAGATCAGAGTACATGTTTGTGTCGATGATAATCCCAGGACCGAAATACCCGGGTAAGAACATGAACGTGTATCTGGAACCACTGATTGATGACTTGCTTCTTGGCTGGGAAGATCGCGGGATCCGAACTTATGACGCGGCAAAGAAGGAACACTTCGATATGTATGTCTGGTACCACACGTCCCTGCATGACTTGCCAGCACGTGCTTTGTTCTGCGGGTGGTGTACACATGGGAAGTGGCCTTGTCCGGAGTGCAGGCAAGCCGTGACTTTCTTCTGGCTAAACAAGGGTGGCAAGTATTCCTGCTTTGATGAAGCTCGACAGTTCCTTGAGCAGAATCATGAATACAGGAGTGATGTAAAGAGCTTCAAAAAAGGCCGTGTTGTCCATGCACCGAAGCCAATTCCGAAGACCGGACAGGAAACCAAGGCCGAGTTAGACGCTCTCCAGCCTAACCCTGATGGGAATGGTTTCTTGGGATATGGGGAGACACACCAATGGACCCACAAGCCGTGCTTCTGGAAGCTTCCTTACTTTGAGTTTCTCGAGCTCCCGCATAACATTGATGTAATGCACACCGAGAAGAATATCAGTGAAGCCATTTGGAGCACCATAGTGGACACTGAGAAGACGAAGGATAACATAAAGGCTCGAATTGACCAGGAAAAGTTGTGCGATAGGCCAGAGTTGAACATGAAGCCACCTCATGGTGCCAAAAAAACTTGGACTAAGCCACACGCTCCGTTCTGCCTCACAAAGGCCCAAAAAAGGGAGGTCTTCCAATGGATGAAGGACTCCTTGTTTTTCCCTGATGGGTTCGCAGCCAACTGGATGAGGGGTCTTAACATTGAAACGTTGCGAGTACAAGGACTGAAGAGTCATGACTACCACGTATGGATTGAGCGGATAATGCCGGTGATGATTCGAGGCTATGTCCCTGAGAAGACTTGGCGAGTGCTAGCGAGGTTGAGTTATTTCTTCCGCCAGATTTGTGCTAGGGAGTTAGACACTAAAGTGATTGAGAAGCTGGATGAACAGGCACCCATGTTGCTTTGCGATCTAGAGAAGATCTTTCCTCCAGCGTTCTTTAATCCGATGCAACATATGATCCTCCACCTCGCGAAGGAATGCTTAAAGGGGGGGCCGAATTGGGGCCGTTGGCAGTTTGGTCCCGAGAGAGAAACACAAAAGCTTCGTCAGATGACTGGCAATAAATGCAAGATCGAAGCATCCATAGCCGAGGCAGTCCTGAACGTGGAGGTGGCAAACTTCACCACTAAGCACTATGATCCCAACATTCCCACAAAGCACAACCCGGTCCTCCGTTACAATGCCGCCAACAATGAAGATGTACCCAAGCTTAGCATCTTCATAGGGCTTGGTGGCAAGTCAAGTGGCTCGAAGCCGTACACAACGAATTTACATGAGCGGGAGTTGATCCACTCATATGTCTTGAACACCATGGTGGAAGTGAAGCCGTACATCAAGTAAGTGCTAACCATTTAGTTATTCACAAACATTCATCGTATGTTCGTGGCTAACTCTTCCTCCGTTCATTCTTATAGACAATTCACGGCTAAATATTGGAGGTATACCCACAGGGATCCTACCTCGGAAGAATCCAAGGATATTTTCGATAAGGGCGGCGGTCACGGTTTCAGTAGCTGGTTCTGTGGTTTGGTACTATCCTATCCAAATTTGTTTGTACACTGTCGACATTTCGGCCGACATTTCTTGTTCTAAACTTGTCGTCCTAATCTTGTAGGCAAGAACTGACAAAGACATGAATCCCTTGCTACGAAAAATTGCTAGGGGCTTCAACCATTCCGTCGACTCGTTCAATTCTTATGACGTGAACGGGTATCGCTTCCAGACCCATCAATACACAACAAGCCGTCCAAACAAGAAGACAATAAATAGCGGGGTGGTATGTCAAGGTGATGATGGACTCCATTACTATGGAAGAGTCGAGGGTATATACGAGCTGAATTACGGGTTTGACAAAGGGCTAAATCCCGTCGTATTCAAATGCCATTGGTTCGACCCACGTCGCGTGAGACGGGATCCTGAAATTGGATTGGTCGAAGTTGAAAGAAGCTCTGTTTATAAGGGAGAGGACGTGTACATTTTGGCCACCCAAGCCTTCCAAGTATTCTATCTCCCGTACGCGTGCCGAAACCCGACCAAACGTCTACATGGATGGGATGTTGTGATGACGGTTCCTTCACGCATTAGGCCACCCCCGCCAAACAAGGACGATTACCGCCGCGTAGACCCCTCAACAAGGACTGTTGATTTTTATCAAGAAGAAGGGCTCCCCGGTCATTTCACTATCGACTTGTCGGCCGTTGTTGATAACATGGTCGTAGACGATGAGCAAGAAGAAGATGCGGTTATGGAGGAAGACAATGAAGAATATGAAGCTGAGGATGTGTGTGCCGTAGAAGACCTAAGTTTGCTCGAGGCGTTCAAAGCAGGCATTGACCTAGATCCAAATGGACCACCTCCAGGTTTCATCGATGATTATTGGTTCGCCGAGCCTGATGATGATGAAACATGTGGTCCGAGCACGGATGTCGACATAGGCTACTGATCTATGTAGTTGTAATTGTGAGGCTATCCTATATATGTACTGAACTATGTGTTATTTGTAATAAACTATGATCTATGTACTGAACTATGTGCTATTTGTAATAAACTATGATGTATCTACTAATATTCATCTACTTATATATTTGCATTATTGTTGATTTCACTAATATTCATCTGTTTACATTGCATACTAATAAACCACTCTTTTTATTGTGTTTGCAGGTGATTGAAACATGCCGCCAAAAAAAAGAAAGGGGGGTTTCAAAAAGAAGATCAAGGCCGTGGCTGAGCTTGTGGGACTTTCGAGTGGTTCCTCGCAGACACGTCCTCCTAGCGGTCCTCCTAGCCCTCCACCACGGAGGAAGAATGCCCAGCCACGGCGACTTCGTACCCCCTCTCCTAGTCCTCCCCTAGCCGAGGATGATGACGAGGAGCAGTGGGGTGGGGGGGACGAGGAGCACGGTGGGCAGGACGAGGAGGACGGTGGGGAGGACAGTGGGGAGGACGGTGGGGAGGACGGTGGGGAGGACGGTGGGGAGGACGGTGGGGAGGACCTCGAGGAGGATGAGGGGCTGGGGGGTATGCCTATGGAGCTAGACCCGACCCTAGTTTGGTCTCCGCCGGAGGAGGAGGTGTACGTTGCAGCCGAGGAGAGGCTGGAACCACGGGACAAGAAGCCGTATAGGCGCGGGATTACGAAACTCCCCAAGCTAAAAACTTGGGCCTTCCGCGATGTTGTTCTCGTGCCCGCTGGAAAGAGGTACATGCTGATTTTGGCATTCCATTATTGAAATTTTTATCATTATACAACTTTTTATCACATGCATATTGATTTTGGCATTTCGTTGTGCAGCATGTTCAAGTATGGCGACCCGAGGAGGAAGCCGACACGTGGGTACTCGAACATCCTTGGAGGCATAATTAGGAAGCATTTCCCTGGGATTGTCAATCTCCCTACTGGTGGCCGCGACGTGGCTTGGACTTGGAAGCACTACAGCTACGCGGAAGATCCTAGCGGCAAGTACGGAAACATGCAAGAGCGGGTTGTCCGCCACTTCTGGGTACGTGACTTTTGGCTTCTTAGCATTCAAACACTTCTTGGCTACCAATAGTTGCTCTAATTCATCTTGTTTTACCTATGTGCATGGTTGCAGAAATACTTCAAGAGGGCTGAGGGCGAGGAAATTGCGTGCGACGTTATCTTACACGAGTTGTGCAGGGTGAGGGTGACTGGCATGCACTACGAGGCACGTGTCCAGTGCGTCCGCGACTGGCACGCCGAGCGCAAAGTTTGGATGAGTAAGGCTGATTGTCGGGATACGCTCATGGCACCATGGCAGTACCTGCAGGTATTAGCATCGATGTGTTATTTATTTCCGCATTTTCATGTAGTTTATGTTCTAATAATGGGTCTATCTTGTGTATGTAGAACCCTCCTCAGTACGTCGGGGAAGACAGGGCGTGCTTTCTTGCGATGGTCATATGGTGGACATCCCGCGAGTACGCCCGGAAGCACGCGGAGGGCAAGCAGAAGCGTTCAGAGATGGGAGGTGGATCACATGTCCTGGGCAGCAAGAACTTGGCCCTTACCTTGCAGGATGAGGTGAGCAAGTGGTTTCTTCATTCTTTCGTTTTATGTTATTGCTAGCCCCGCAAGTGTCTCCCTCTTCACTTAATTGCATGTACTCTTTTGCAGGAAGTGAAGACAGGCGTGGCACCAAACTTGTTTGGCTTTTTCCAAAAGTCGAAGACCAGGAAGGAGCCGCATCCTGAAACGGGGTCCTTGTGGGTCAACGACCTAGCGGAGGGCCAGTGTGGCTCGTACCGCTCGAAGTTCAAGGACAAGCACGGCGAAGACGCCGACCCAACCACCGAAGAGTTTGACGTTGAGGTTGCGGTGCTTGCGGGACAAGGCAAGAAGGGTGGCCGCCTATGGATTGCTGACGGGTTAGTCGACCCAAGGACCATTCCATCTCTACGCCAGATCCGCCGTGGGCGTACGAGCGAGCAGCCTCGGGTAGAGACCCGCCCACGGGCTTCTGACCTAGCTGTCGAGAAGTTACGGGTAAGTTCTTCGTCGATCCTCTACGCTTCATTACATGTTTTCCATTGCAATGTTACTGACATCGCGGCAACACAACGTAGGCGGAGATGGAAGAAAGGGAACGGAGGCACCAAGAGGAGCAGATGCAGATACAACAGCAGCTTAGGGAGAGCGTGCAGATGCAGCAGCAGATGTTGCTGCAGATGCAACAACAGCAGCAGATGTTCCAGCAGATGTTCATGAACCAGGCCGTGGTGACTTCCCCACCGGGGAGTAGTGCTCCTAGCACGTCGGGTCCTCCTATGTTCCCCAACTATGTAAGTGGTTAACTTAATATCTCCGTCTCAATCTTGTTTGTTGTCTAACCGAACTTTGGATATTGCAGATCCCCGTGCCTGATCCGCAGGTGTTGGCGCTCCTCCAGCGAGCTCCAAGTCAGAGCCCGCTGACACCTGGCTTGACCGTCAACAATACGGGCATCATCCGGAGCCTGCAGCAGTTTCTAGGTGAGTTCTCCCTACACTTCTAATTTTTCCATGTCACTTGTGAATTTTAGCCATTCAACCATGTCAATTTTAGCCATTATGTTCAATTCTAGCTATTCCATGTTAATTTTAGCCATTCCATGTCATCCTTAGCCATTATGTTGGATTTTAGCCATTTCATGTCAATTCTAGCGATTATGTTCAATTTTAGCCATTCCATGTCAATTCTTGTCAATTCTAGTTCTTACATGTCAATTTTAGCCATTCCATGTCATTCTTAGCCATTATGTTGAATTTTAGCCATTTCATGTCTATTCTAGCGATTATGTTCAATTTTAGCCATTCCATGTCAATTCTAGTTCTTCCATGTCAATTCTAGTTCTTACATGTCAATTTTAGCCATTGCATGCCACTTATGCATCTATATATGAACTTGTAGGAGGACAAGGAGATGGAGGACAAGGAGGTGGAGAAGGACAAGGAAGTGGAGGACAAGGA
Organism: Lolium multiflorum; assembly: GCA_030979885.1. Classification (NCBI taxonomy): domain Eukaryota; kingdom Viridiplantae; phylum Streptophyta; class Magnoliopsida; order Poales; family Poaceae; genus Lolium; species Lolium multiflorum. Next base: position 72,978,682 of record CM061748.1, on the reverse strand, counting down.
AGTGGCGAAGGTTGACGTTGCTTGTATGAACTTTGTTGTGTGACTTGGAGCATTCTATGTATGAATTTGTTGTTGGACTACTTTGTTGTTGGTGGACTTTGTTGTTGTTGGACTATTGTATGGAACATTCTATGTATGGACTTTGTTGGACTATAGTGGTTGAACTTTGTTGTTGATGATGTGTAAATGTCTATATATTGTGCTATATATGTATCTGGAAATATATATCTATTTTGTGAATTATATGTGCAGGGATTAAATGGAAACAGCAAAAAGCTGGAATTTTTTCAGCACCTTTGCCGTGCACATGCACACGGCAAAGAGAAAGCCGCACGGCAAAGGCTTTCTTTGCCGTGCACATGCACACGGCAAAGGCTGCCCAGCTGTGCACTGCGCTGCCACCTGCTGTTGCTGTAGGGTGCTTTGCCGTGCGGTGTTGAGGGGAGGCGCACGGCAAAGAACAGCTATTTGCCGTGCGTGCTGGAAGGGAAGCGCACGCAAAGAAAAGCACGTCAAAAATCGCCGGGTAGGGGGTATGGCCTAATGGGCGGACGATAAACAGCGTCGGCAAAGTCTTTTTTCGGTCCGTCGCGCTTGGGCGCCCTTCCGCCACGGAAAATCGGACCGTTGCGGAAGTGTTTTCGGGAGCCCGTTGACGGCTGACGTCATGCAAACTGACACGTGGCAGACGCCGTTAACTGCTAACGGCGTTAACCGGCTGAAACCCCGTGGTAGATGGTAGGCCCACACGAGGCCTGCCACGTCTTAAGCGGGCCGGGCCAGATGACATAGTTTGACCGGTCAACTATATAGCTGGGCCGGTCCATTAGTTACGTGGGCCGGGCCTAACCTCTAAGGTTGACTGGTCAAAACTTAAATGGGCCGGCCCATTTAACATGTGGGGTCCACCTTACGCAACTGGGCAGGCCCAAGAAGCAAGTGGACCGGGCCAAAAACACAGGGGGGTCCCACTTTCCTGTTAAAAGGCCGGCCCATTTAGTGTGTGGGGTCCACCGTATAGCAAGTGGGCCGGCCCAACAAGCTAGTGGGCCGGGCCAAAAACACAGGGGTCCCACTTTCCAGTTAAAGGGCCGGCCCATTTCGTTTGTGGGGTCCACCATAGCAAGTGGGCCGGCCCAACAAAATAGTGGGCCGGCCAAAATACAGGTGGGTCCCACTTTCCGTTAAAGGGCCGGCCCATTTAGTATGTGGGGTCCACCATATAGCAAGTGGGCTGGCCAAGAAGATAGGGGCGGGCCAAAAACACGGTGGGTCCCACTTTCCTGGTAAAGGGCCGGCCCAATTAGTATGAGGGGTCCACCATATAGTGGGCCGGCCCAACAAGATAGTGGGCCGGCCAAAATCACAGGTGGGTCCCACTTTCCTCTTAAAGGGCCGGCCCATTTAGTATGTGGGACCACCATATAGCAAGTGGGCCGGCCCAACAAGATAGTGGGCCGGCCAAAAACACATGTGGGTCCCACTTTCCTGTTAAAGGGCCGCCCAACTAGTATGTGGGTTCCACCATATAGCAAGTGGGCCGGCCCAACAAGATAGTGGGCCGGGCCAAAAACAGGTGGGTCCCACTTTCCTCTTAAAGGGCCGGCCCATTTATTATGTGGGGTCCACCAAAAAGCAAATGGGCTGGCCCAACTAATTAGTGGGCCGGCCCAGTAGTTGGTGGGGTCCACCTTAAAGCAAGTGGGCCAGCCCAATTAGTGTGTGGGGTCCACCGTAAATCAAATGGGCTGGCCCAAGAAGTAAGTGGGCCAGCCCGTTTAAGTTGCTGTTTATATGCCGGCATAATATGCGCTTTAGGATTTTGCGGGCAGCACATATGTGATTTCGCTTAATTGGGCCGTTTAAGGGATGGGAATTCGTGATTTAGATACTGAGAATATTTACGCAGCATTGATTTCTCTCGGATAGCCTCACTTACCACAAGCACCAAAGAAAAAATGCGCGAAAGAACTATAAAAACTAACTAAATATTACATCAGCTGCAAGGCATTGAAAAAATATTACAGAACCCAGAGAAATTGAATGGTAATTAAACCTAGCAATACAATGAAGCGATCCGGCAATCTTTTAAGTTGTCCATGCAGCACCTATATCTGAAACAAAGACATTACAAGTTAAGACAACAACAATGGAAAGGCAAAGACACTACAATATTGTTTGGCAAAGAATTTGGAACTCATCATTTCGTCGTTATAACAAGATCATTGTAATGCGCACAATAAGCAAACAAAGAGTGCATGCCGCATACCAACAGCCAATATAACAGAGCATGTTAGAATGAAACAGCAGACTTACTACTGTCGAGTCCCATGCAAACCAACATGTTCAGGGAGTACAAAATTGGCATGAACAACATAGTAGCAGGCTATAAATTTTGTAACAACGACTGAGCAAGATGAAGTTATGATGGCTACATCTACAGAGCAGGGAATGTAAACCAAAAATAGAAGTTACGATGGCAAAAGCTAAAGAGGAGGGAATGTGAACCAACATGTGCCAAGTGCAATTACTTCACTTTGGCCGTGAACTAAATAATACTCCTGAACTTATAGTGAAGGGGATGCAAATCAAGATGTTTCGGGATATAAACTTGTAATGAGCAACACATGGAGGATAGTTAATGCTGGAGCTTAGGATGGACCAGATACAGAATATAGTGGGATCACCTGTGAACTTGTATAAGAGGGAATGCAAACCAATATGTTCAGCTTTCCATATGTGAGCGTCATGCCAAGTCAGAGAAACAAGTCAATAATGCAGCTTTTGAAGAACAAGATGGCACGCAAAATTATTATCTAGTAGTATGACAAGTTTATTTGTACTACAGGCTAGATAGCAGAGTGATAGCATGCCAAACTAAGTCCTTACTTTGTTAGCTTACAATGAACTAGATACAAAACAATGGCATCACCTGTAGTACAGGGAATGCAAGCCAACATGTTCATGGAGTAAAAAATTGGCACAAACAACATAGTAGCAGGCCATAATTTTTGTAACAACGACTGAGCAAGATAAAGTTATGATGGCTAGATCTACAGAGCAGGGAATGTAAACCAAATATAGAAGTTACGATGCCAAAAGCTATAGAGCAGGGAATGCGAACCAACATGTGCAATTACTTAAAATTGGCCATGAACTAAATAATAGCAGGATGTTACTATAATACCTACAGTATAATTTTTGTAACAACGACTGAGCAAGATAGAAGTTATGATGGCTACATCTACAGAGCAGGGAATGCAAACCAAAATGTTCAATCGCTTAAAGTTAGCAATGAAGTAGAAAATAGCAACGTGTTACGGTCATAGCTAGGAATGAACTAAAAGAGCTTCAGACAAACAAGCATCTGAACCCAGAACATGGCGCTAAAACAAGGGACTTACATTAGGAGAAGCACTCTGTGGGAGTCACAGCAGATCTTCCTGGGGTTGATAGATCCGGTGATGAAGTACGCTACATGTGCTACTTGGGGTTGGAGAGACGGCCATTACACTTCATGGTTACTCATCTCATCTGCAAAAACGTAACGGCGCGTCGTTAGCACAAACAGGTTCCCCCAAGATTAAACAAGAACTTGCAGGCAAGCAATAGAAAAGCGACAGTAGAAGAGTTTAGATCATGCACTGCGCCGGTGAAGCAGATCCGGTTCATGCACAGCGGTGTCGGTGAGCAAGATCCGATGCGGTGGACGACGGATCCGGCGAAGCGGCTCCGGCGGGGTGGACGATACCGCAGCTGAAGCGACTGCGGTAGACTGCTGGATGAGCATATGGTTTCGAGGTTCGGCGGGGATGATCCGGTCCGGTTGATGACGGCGTCGATGAAGCGGCTCCGGCAGGCAGCCGGATGACGAGGATCGCGAGGGCTCGGGTAGGCCAGGGAAGTCCGGCGGGGATGTTCCGGTGCGGTGGTCGTGGAGGTGGTAGAGAGAGGGACTTGAGAAGTTCCGGTGGGTGGTCTCAGATGAGAGACTGAAGGAAATGTATTTTTTTTGGGAGGGTTTCCGGGCTAGGGAGGTGGTGATCGAAAAAATGACGGGCAAACCCCTCACCAACCGACTTTGCTGTCATCTCCACAGGGGTAGAATGGGAATTTGGAAGCGTGTGAAATTTTTGTATTTTGTGGGCGGGAAGTTTTGCCGCTATGAGATTTTGAATTTCGCTAAGGTACAAGTATAATGATAAAAAATTGTGACACCGTACTAGTACCTCTGTTCATGGCCGAGTGCAAAATCAAATCATCATCACGTTGAATATAGGTCACTACCATGATCATGATCTATCTTCTTAATCCCATTCAAAAATGCGTTTGAAATATTTCAGGATTGGTGGGAGATTTTGCCGCCCGACAGAGATTAAATTAAACCACACGTTCGACAATTCAAACTTGAGACCTTGGCTATGATACCATTTAAGTTCGAACTGATTCAAAAAAGGCTAGGCAATTAATTTATATAACATCCACAGGAACAACTACCAAGTTGATCCCAACCGCAGATAAATGCATCCACCAACAAAAGTCTGAACGGTGCCTTAATCTAAGGAAACATTTCACAAGACCAATGTACTCACTATGTTAGTGTTCATCTCCAATTATCTATGGCATTTTCTTAGTCTTTGGGAGATTATAACGAACTTGATTGGCCTCGTGCAGTAGGGCATCACATGCTTCTAATCTCGATCTCAACATGTCAACTTTTGTTCTTAGCATAGCTGTTGCAACTCGTTCTACTTGGAGTTGTTCCTCCAAAACTTGAGCAGAGAAAGACTTGGACTTGGGCTTCAAAACCCAGCATTTCGCAGGAAAGAGTTTTTGGTGATATCTTTATCTTTCCCGGGTTTTGCCATCTCAAATTTCATATTAGCCAGACAAGTTTTGAGTTGTGTAAAAAGAAAAGTTATTACAGAGAAAAATGCAGATGGTAGATTTAATGTGTACGAACTACTTTTAATCATACAAGTTGACATGCCTGACTATAATAAGGACCATCTATCTTGCTAGCAGGCATAATTATTAATGGGCTACCATGTACGGGAACCGTATCCTCTAACGTGAAGGAGCTAAGTCAGGAAAAATAAAGAAGCAAAGTCAGGCTTCTGTAGCATAAGTACAAGGTTATGCACTGTCTTTAACTAATAAAGGTGATTACTGTAGATGTTTAAAAACTAAACTAAATTTTATTACACCATAATTTTCTCTGCATGTAATTACTTCAAATGCAAGACACAAGTTTGTATTGTGCAAATTAATTTAAATTATTTGGATTTTAGACATATGGTTTGGGGGAAGGAAAGTTAGAGTACTGTAGCTTCTCTAACTTTTCACCTTCAAGTTAGAGTACTGTAGCTTCTCTAACTTTTCACCCATGTACGTAGTCCTTCCAAGAAACAGCCGTTATTGCATTACGAGCAGAAAATAGTTCACACGTGCGCTCAGATTCAAATTTTCAGCATGCAGTCGATTTATGGTTTAATTGAAGTACACATCAGGAAATTATTTCACACAAAATACAGCAGCCACATGGAACATATCTAATTTTAGTACAACAACAAAATTTGCAATTATTACAGACCACGAAATTTTGAACGAAATTTTGAGCAGTAATTAGTTACAGCATTGGCATCAGCAGTCCACTTGACTGAACAACAGAATCAAAGTTTATTTAGACACCTTCAATTCCCAGACACATCACAACTGGCTTACCATGACAAGTGCATAGGAGATTCTTTAGAACATTTTCTGTCAAAGTTTGCCTATTTTTCAATTCATGTATCTCTTGGCGTGTCTTGGCAATTAATTCATCAGCATCTTTGTTTTCCCGCCCAAATATATCAACTGCCTCTTGGAGTGCATCCCCGAAATCTCTTTGTGCCGGATTAAGTTGACCAATAGATACCATGGGCCTATGCGAGCAATATGCACTCTCACTGCTGCTTTGTGAAACATCAATACTTGAGGCATTGGCCCTTGCTTCTGGCATTGTAGCTTTATTTGAAGCCTGAAATTTAGATAAAACAAGTTACAACATCATATGATGCAATAAAAGACCTCCAATTTCAAGAACATCATTGAGCTGATATAACACAACAAGCAATCAAAAATAGAGCCTCGTACATCTATTTCTTCTGGAATGGTTGGTGTACTGGACTCAGTGGACCAATGAGAGCACGTGCCACTGTCACTGTTGCTCTGTGAAATGACCGCAACACTTGATAAATGGGTTGTCCCTACTGACATTACAGCTTTGTTTGCAGGCTGAAACTAAGACAAAACAAGTTAAAATGCAATACAATACAAGGCAAACAAACAGCATTGTTGACATAATTTTGAAAGAACCATGGGCAGATACAACAAAGAAACCAGTTAAGCCACATGCCTCTTAGAACAAACCAAACTAGATCATGGCGATGATGTATACAATGAACCAAGCAACTAGACATCATGTGCCCAATAACGAAGCCAGGTCACTGCACAGAAGAAATCTAGCAAATAGCCAAATACAGTCAAAAGATGTGCATGTTGGATTTGATACTATTAGGAAAATAATGTATGATTGATTTAAGCATGACTCAGATAGTGCCTTCGACATCGCAGAAGGTCAATGCAACAATTAATTGTATGGCTTGTATGAAGTGCCATAACATTTAAATTAAGCATAACGAGGCATTGCTTAATCTGAGAACTGAGTGCTAGCTCAGTGGCAAGGCTTGCGAGTGCGCAGCCAGCCCACCCGGGTTCGAGTCCCAACAGGACCGAATTAAACGGGGTGTTATCTAGCGCGTATAAATTCGCTGCTAGAGAGGTCTCATCATCTATCTCACAACGTATAGACAAGGGAGGGAATCTTCCTACGTTGGTCAACGTTTAGGCAATGCTTAATCTTGAATTCATGATCAAACTCAAACAAAAAAGGGCATATAACAAGTAGCACCATGTGCATCATGTATAATAGATTACTAGAAACTGAATGAAGCAATTGAACATGGAGCGTATTATATAAACAGCCAGATCATTTGAATATGGATATACCACATCATGTCAATGGGACTCAGAAAAACAAAGCTAGACATTTAAACAAGTAATATAACTATTTTTTCACCATGTTTCAAGTAGAATAGGAAGCTAGGTTAGGAATAAAGCAATCATGTTTCAAGTAGAATAGGAAGCTAGGTTAGGAATAAAGCAATAAAAAAACACAAAGTGCATCATTTCAGCTAGGATCATTTCTATCAAACTTCATGCACTAGCCATGGAACAACAGGCAAACTCAATGAAGCAACAGGCAAAAAATTAACATAATAGAATTTCAGGACTTGTATTAACATAGCCAAATCATGTAACTTATACCCAGGCATGCCGGATGCCAGATGGGTCAAAGGCAGTGTGCAATGTTCCATATGGTCATTGTTTATATTTTATTAGATTCCATTAGGCAACTTAGGTAGTGCAACATACAGAAAATGATGCAATTGAACTATGCACAGGAGGTAAATTAACATTCCAAAAAAAACAGGGAACTTACGTGAGCTTTTTTTTGAGTCACACGGACCTCATCGGGTACTTGGACAGAAGAACCTGGTGCCTCACTGTTTCTCCTCTGCATGAAGGAGAGGCCAATTGTAAACAGAAACAGGTCCAAGATATAGAAGTTTGCATTAAGCAATATACAAAAAACAGCAGGTACTTACATGATTATAGGCGAGCTTTACTCTACGTTTATGAGTGTAAGATGTGCCTGCTGCACGTGTAATAATAACAAACAGTTACGAGTCACGGCTTTGCTATAATTAAATTGACACCAAATAGTAGTAGAAGCATTATGACGTGCATAAACATGTAATACAGGATCGCAGAAAGATATCAAACATGATGTAACTAGAGCAGTAGCCTACGGCCAAATAGTGAGAAATTGTAATCGTGTCAATTGTGGACTTGTATAGCCTACCCCAACTTGTTTGGGAATAAAGGCTTTGTTGTTGTTGTTGTTGTCAATCGTGGACATGTAGAGCATTCAACGGCTCATGATTGGTGGCTCATATTTTGTAGAGTTTCAGCGAATGGGTGGGTTAGGTTACTCAGACCACCACACTGTGTATTTATATCATCTGAGTTAGGGTTACAATACTACTGGACATGGGCCTCTATGGGCCTCACACTGGATACAATATTACTACAGCGCTACTACTAAACTCACTCATGGTAACACACCCCCTCAAGATGATCATGGGTAAACAACCATGGCCATCTTGCAACAACAACATGACACATATGACAACTACCAGTAATGAACATTCAGCATAACTCCTAGGATACATGACAGCATTGCACTTTCCATCATCTTGTCATCTCGATTCATCTCTTCATCAGCAGCGAAGATATCCAGCTTCAACCATCTGGGATACGCACAACTCCTAACCATACACGTCCTCAACAACCCCGGCTGCCTCACCACACAAGTTCCGCAGAACCATCCACACTCGCCTCAATGTCCTCAGCCTCTCTTCTCCACTCTGCCCGGCCACCTCTTCCGTCTCTCCCACAAACCCCCAGCCAACTCCTGCCTCAACCATCCACTCCTCAAGCACCCATGCCTATCCCCCGGTCAGGCCTCAACCAGTCTCACCTCAGGCACGCATGCCTTTCCCCTGGACATATCCACAACCATCACCATCACCACTAAACCGCAGCCTCATCAACTCCATCACGACTCAACCGCAGCCTCATCAACTCCATCACCACATATCCTCACAGCCTCACATCTCCATTTTCTCCTCACTTCCACTCGGATGGCGCCTCGTCTGCGCGCCCTGGCCAACCTGGCGTACGGCACCTGGCCACATCGACCGGCTCGCGCTGGTCAACGTCCAGCACCAACCTCCGGCTCCGCCCTGCGCTCAAAGGCTCGCCCCACTCCGCACGCCTCCAACTTCTGCCCCTCACACGGATCCAGATCTCTCTGCCACGGATTCACTTCCTCTTCTCTCCTTTCTAAACCAAAACGATCTTCACCCTCTTCTTTCTCCCCGCGCGAGCAGCCGCCGATCTCACACAGCTCACATCGCTGTGTGTGATAGCCGCAACCGACGCAGAGCACCTGATGCGGCCTCCCGCCGCCTGGATTTCTACATCTCAACGGTGGGTTTTGTGATCAAAGGAAGAACTTGTTTGGTACTGTTTGTGGCGGCTAGCAGGAAGGAAACCTAGGCTCTGATACCATGTAGAGTTTCAGCGAATGGGTGGGTTTGGTCACGGAAAAACATACTTATGCGTCGTGTTTAAACCTAAAGGATGAGGTGGTTATCAACGAAAGCACTTGTAAGTTAGAAATATAGCACGAATTCAGAAATACAGTCAGCTGCAATACTCCTAACAGAACAAAACGCGCAGGGATGTCTGGTTACCTATTTCTGGGCGGCGTTTAGACGTGTTCCGCGTTCTTACGGGTGACGTGGAGGTCGGCGAGGGGACTGCTGTTGCGGTGGGTGCCGGGGAAGCAGATCTTGGGGGGTCGGAGAAGGACATGCTGGGCGGTCGATGAAGTGTTCAGCGCGCCGGCCGAACTAGAAGGTCGGTGAAGCAGATGATGTGCAGTGCACGGTGGCGTCGGTGTCGGCGAAGCTGGTCAGGTGCGGTGGTCGATAGAGTCGGCGAACGAGATACGGTGCGGTGGACGCCGGAGTAGGTGCGGATAGGGCAGCCTCGGGGTTTGAAGCCGTGGCAGCTTGAACGGCGAAGTGCGGCGGCCGGGAAGATCTGGAGGTAGGCAAGAGGGGCGGTTTCTCTGAGGGCTTGCGGGCGAAACTAGGGCGAAGCTGGGCGATAGAGGAGTAGAAGGGAATTTCGCAGTCCTTCTTTTGAGGAAAAAAATATTCGCAGATCTGAAACTTTGCGGCGCGAGATATTTGGGCGTTGGCGGGGAATTTTACCGCTCGATGATATTAAATTTTGGCTGCAGTAGGTTTTTTTTTAGAGTATGTAATAATAATAAATAGTAGGCCCTACTAGTACTGTACGTCTGTTCAGGAATCCAAGGGGGTAGAGGTAGAGGTATAGATATATAGACAATATAGAGATATAAGAAATGGCGGGGGCTAGCGGAAATGCACTTTGCCTCATAGGAGCATATGCTCCCATTATGTGAATCCATATTTCAAAGTGTCAAAAAATTCTAAACTAAAATTTTACATGTATATCTAGACATTTTATGTTGGTACACAAGTTTTCTCACAAAAAAATTATGTGGCTCCTATAAAAAAGACAAATTTTGATGTTGTAACACGACTACGTACAGTATATTTTTTGCCTTTTTTTACACGCCACACAAAATGTCGTTTTTCCACGAAAACTTGTGAACGAACATATGATGTCACAATGTATACCAAAAAAATTAACATTTATATAATTTTTTTAATCATTTTCTATAATTGGTGCATATGCACGCGTGTGCCAAAACGCCACCTCCGCAGGCTAGGAGTTTCTAAACTTCTTATGGCACATCAAATAAAATGTTGTTCAAACAATAATAATAATGTGCTTATGATTGTTACTCCCTTCCACCATGAATAAAGTCCACATCGGTTTCGTGTCAAACTTTGACTCGAGATTTAGGTACCCACATGATAGTGCTAGTATCATAGCTAGTATCATACACATTGGTCCCACAAAAATGTTGATCTGGCAGCTAATTAAGTAGGAGAGAGGAGATTAGTGTAACATAGGTAGATACTGTATCATAGCGCAAACAACGAGAAAACTTAATGCTAAACAAATCTTGTACACAAATTTGCATTGAGATTCTAAAAAATAATAAATGTAGCATTACTATGATACTACTCCATGATACTACCCACTATAGAAATAGTATGACCAGCCTAATTTTATGACATCCGCAAAATATACCATTGGAAAGTTCATCGAAACAAGCATCCGATGATATAGTTTTGAATGACATGCAACTCATAATTGGCGGGCCCAAGTATTAGTCTAAGTTTGCCTCTGAAAACAAATTGGCATTGTACTCTAGGACAAAGGGAGACTACTCGCAATGGCAATATCATAAGTAGTATCATGCACTACATGCATGCAAAATGTTGATGTGTCATATCAGTTAATGATGAAAGAGACGATAGTGGTATCATAGGTAGATATCGTATCATATCATGTAGAACTAGAAAAATTACTGCCAAACAAATCTTGTACACACTTTTGTATTGAGATTCTACAAATCCCTAAATACATGTAACATATTATACTACTACATGATGATAATATGGACTGTGAAAATAATATTGTACATTAGTATCATATGTATGATACTATTATATGATACTCCCCATTGTGACTAGTCTAATAATAACAATAGTACTCAAATTTGTCTTGTCCCTCGGGTGTTTAGAAGTATATGTTCGGTCCCTCACGTATTTAAGAATTATGTTTGGCCCCTCAACTCTAATGTGGTCAAAATTGAGCACTTGAACACTTAGTTAGGTCTAGCAATGATAAAAACTTGATTGGTCTGTTTATTATTTGTTATGTGGCACGGCGGCAAAGCATTTTGCTAAATCTCAAGCACACATAGTTGGGGTCCATTAGAGGGACTAATTAAATCAAAGTACAATGGATTATGAAAGCAGGTTTTATCATTGATTAGCTTTGCAACGGCCTATCAACTGTAAGTGTTGCATGTGTTCTAAAGAACTATGTTCATCGTCACAGATCAAGAGGAGTACGCAGTGGAGGACGCACAAAACAACCGTAGGCCAGGTGGGCACACCTTACTAATTTTCTTTTTTCCACTTTATATGTGATAATTTTTTACATAATTAATTAACTAAAACATTTTAAAATAGGGTGGGCCATTCAACCCAAACACCATGTTGCGTACGTCGCTGAGGGTAAGGGGTAGTCTAAGGGGGCAATGTAAGACCTAATTAAGTGTTTGAGGTTAGTTATGGACCGCTGTTATACCTAATTGTGTTTGAGGTTAGTTAGGGACCTTATTATACATAATTAAGTGTTAGAGGTGAGTTCAAATAATAATATATAGTTGGGGTCTAAAGTTCACCAACGTATGCAACACACGAGCTGCCAAATGTGTACTTAATTAACCCTATTAGGAAAACACAAGATTATCTCATTCAACAAAATATTAGGAAAGTGTATCACAATTGTATTTATCCCTTATCTCTCTCATGTTAACCGAGACAAGAGTTCGTTCTAGGTCAGCTCTACGACAATTAGCGTCGCAAGGGTGGTAACATAGGTGTGCAGTTGCGAAAGTTTTTTCCCAAGTTATCGACTTCCTCAATCCACACTTAATATTTGTGCATGCGGGCCTAAGTATATGGTACTACTTAGTTCTATTCCTAGTATATATGTTGGGTGACTTAGAAAAATCATACTTCGTACATGATTCCTTCGAAAATCCTTTAGGGCTTCTTTGATTCATATTAGGTTGGTATAAGATAATAGGATTTAGATCTTATAGGAATATTTCCTACACTAGTAGTTTGATTCATATGAACATATCCAATAGGAAATAATCCTATAGGAATCATCAAGTAGTGCAAATCCTAGTATAGGATTAAATATTTGGTCCTACCTCATGGAAAAATTCATTTGGCGCAATCAAACGCAACTCATCTTATTATAGGATTTAACTACACATGTCATCCCAAATCCCAATCCTACATTCCTACTCCTATGATTTCCCTATCCTGTGAATGAAAGGAGCCCTTAAAATCAAACTATCCCGCACCTCGTCGATTCGTATAAAACCGACTCTAGCCAACAACTCTTCGCCCGACCTTTCTTCTTCACCATCAGGCCACCACACACTGTCATTTTCCATTGCAACGCATTTAGGGTGTGTTCGGTTCCAGAACCAAGTGGAATGGAATGGAACCGTTCCGCACCTAGAGCCCATTCTTGTGTTCGGTTGTGGAATGGAACGGAACCGAGTGGTTCCTCGAAAGGGAATATTCTCCCCATATGCAGAATGCACCCATTCCACCGAATCGGTGGAATGTGGTGGAACGGCTGTTACTTAGCCGCTATTAATTACAAAGCACTTCACTAATCCAACCAAAAAAATTATTAGTTGTTGTTAATTATGATTTTGAGATTAAAAAGGCCACTATTAATTACGATATTTAGACAAAAGATTAAACTTTAACTTCATTCCGTTCTACTCTCCAAATTCCCCGACCATACAAAAAATAACATTAATTACGATTTTAAGATTAAAAAGGCCATTAGGCGTTGTTAATTACGATTTTAAGATTTAAAAGGCTATTTGCCATTGTTAATTACGATTCTTAGACAAAAGTTTAGTTTAACCACATTCCGTTCTGCTCTCCAATTCCTCCAACCGAACAAAAAACAGTACCATTCTGTACCTCCTTTTTGTCCAAACCGAACGCGGGGATGGAACCATTCCATTCCTCTGGAAAGGAACCATTCCTTACTAAAATCTTCTTGTGCCACCTCCCAGTTTAAAGGCCTACTCGCATAACCCTACAGCTCTGCACTCGCGTGGGCAACCGAACACACCTACATCATCAATGCCCCGCGTACTTATCCGCACCGCCTACAGCTCTGCACTCCTATGACCTATCCATGGCTGGGCAGTCAAAAAAAGCTGCGTCACCTGGGAAATCAACAAGCCGCGCAAGCAAGTCGCAAGCATCATAAATTCCGAATCAATGCCTAGCTACAGTCTACCTGGCCTCCTCCCAACTCATTGTCCTTGAGGCCTTAACAAAGCCTTCTAAAAGGGTTTTATCAAAATATTCCATATGGATTAGTAAAAAAACGCACCTGCTAAAGATTCATATATGCCCATTTGAATCTTGGTCAAATCCTAGGTTTGACCATGATTTAAACAAGTTTAAAACATGAATATGAAAATTAAGCATGTATCCTTCGTAGTCACTCCAAAATGAAGCTCTTGAGAGGGTTTTTGAAATTTCCATGTTTGAAACCAAAAAACCACGTACTTCTCTTCATGCATGCTTGACTTCATAAGACAGAGTTGAGGGCTAGGGTAGCTAGATACATGATGTTTCTGGTTTGAATATGTCTAGACCTTGTTTATCAACTTAATTGAATGCTTACTATATGACATAAGAAGACTACGTGCCTTGGTTTTTCATTTATTTTCATTTATTTTGAATTTTTATGCCCATTTGAATCTTGGTCAAATCCTAGGTTTGACCATGATTTAAACTAGTTTAAAACATAAATATGAAAAATTAAGTATCTATCCTTCTTAGCCACTCCAAAATGAAGCTCTTGGGAGGGTTTTTGAAATTTCCATGATTGAAACCAAAAACCACTTCTCTTCATGCTTGACTTCATAAGTCAGGGTTTAGGGATATATATATATATAGGGGGTACATGCATGATTTTTCTGGTTGGAATATGTCTAGAACTTGTTTTTCAACTTGAGCTTATCTAGAGCTTGTTTTTAAATTTTTTATACCCATTTGATTCTTCATCAAATCCTAGGTTTGTTGACCTAGATTTGAACAAGTTTAAAACATGAATATGAAAAGGTAAGCATGTATGCTTCTTAATTAGTCACTCCAAAATGAAGCTCTTGGGAGGGTTTTTGAAATTTCCATGATTTAAACCAAAAACCACTTCTCTTCGTGCTTGACTTCATAAGTTAGGGTTTAGGGATATATAGGGGGTAGATACATCATGATTTTTCTGGTTTGAATATGTCTAGAGCTTGTTTATCAACTTAATTGAATGCTTACTATATGACATAAGAAGACTATGTGCCTTGATATTTCATTTTTTTTAATTATGCCCTTTTGAATATTGGTCAAAACCTAGGTTTGACAAAGATTTAAAAAAGATTAAAACATGAAAATGAAAAAGTAAGCCTTGATCCTTCTTATTAACTCCAAAATGAAGGTTTTTGGGAGGGTTTTTGAAATATCCATGTTTGAAACCCAAAACCACTTCTCTTCGTGCAGAGTTTAGGGTTAGGGGTAGCTAGCTAGACACCTGAATTTTCTGGTTTGATATGTCTAGACCTTGTTTATCAACTTAATTGAATGCTTACTATATGACATAAGAAGACTATGTGCCTTGATTTTACATTTTTTTAAAATTATGCCCATTTGAATCTTGGTCAAATCCTAGGTTTGACCATGATTTAAACAAGTTTGTTTATCAACTTGAATGCTTGCTATATGACATCAGAAGACTATGTGTTTGGTTTTTGTTTTTTGAATTTGTTATGCCCATTTGAATCTTAGCTAGTCAAATCCTAGGTTTGAATATATATGTCTAGACCTTGTATATCAACTTGAATGCTTACTATACATATGACATAAGAATGTTATGTGCTTTGGTTTTTCATTCTTTTCATTTTTTTCTGAATTTTTAGGGCCATTTGAATCTTGGTCAAATCCTTGGTTTGACCAAGATTTAAACAAATTTAAAACATGAAAATGAAAAGGGAAGTCTGTATCCTTCTTAGTCACTCTAAAATGAAGCTTTTGGGATGTTCTTTAAATTTCAATGTTTGAAACCCAAAACGACTTCCCTTCATGCTAGACTTCATAAGATCGACAGGGGGTAGATACATGATTTGTCTGGTTTGGATATATCTAGACCTTGTTTATCAACTTGATTGCTTACGATATGACATAAGAAGACTATGTGATTTGGTTTTTCATTTTTCTGATTTTTTTGAATTTTGTGCCCACCCATTTGTATCTTCGTCAAATCCTAGGTTTGACCAAGATAATTTAAACAAGTTTAAAACATGAAAATGTAAAGGGAAGCATGTATCCTTCTTAGTCACTCTAAAATGAAGCTTTTGGGAGGTTTTTGAAATTTCGATGTTTGAAACCCAAAACCACTTCTCTTCACACGCTTGACTTCATAAGACAGAGTTTAGGGGTTAGGGGTATAGATACATGATTTGTCTGGTTTGAATATGTCTAGACCTTGTTTATCAACTTGAATGCTTACTATATGACATAAGAAGACTATGTGATTTGGTTTTTCATTTTTCTGTTTTTTAATTATTTTTCTGCCCATTTGAATCTTGGTCAAATCCTAGGTTTGAACAAGATTTAGACAAGTTTAACACGTGAAATTAAACGAATAAGTAAGCATTGATCCTTCTTAGTCACTCCAAAATGTACCAATTGATAGTGTTAACTTTGCTTCATGGAAAAAATAATGTCATGTAAATGAGTTAACTTGGATTTCCTACCCTTGAATCCATAGGAAACTTTGTTCTAATGCACTATTATAATCAACCGAGTTTTTACACCAACAGGTCTGTCACTTACGTGTGGTGCCCACGCGTGAGGTCCCACACTTGAGTGAGCACAAGTCACGTGCAATAGGTACGCCAACTCCCAGCCATCTTCTTTGTCAAGAGAAGACGCATCAGGATGCGTATTGGAAGTCTGTGGGTCCTTCTGGATCCTTCGGTTGTCCCTCTCACACAAAAAAAACAAATCTCTCTCATTCTCGGCCTCGCTCGACTCGCTCGCTCGCTCGCTCGCTCGCACCTCCTGCGCACTGACAAACCCTGCACAACAGTCAACATCATCATCATCACCCGAAAAAGGGAAGACACCATAATGCTCTGCCTTTTTTCTCTCCTTCCGAGTGATCCCTCTTCCTCCGAGTTTCACTCGACGGGCAAACGCACATCTGCAGCATAGTAATAATAAAAAGGTAGAAAAATCGATATACGAATCTATAATTAAATAGGTTAAACTAGGGTTTTGCCCAGTACTACAGATCAAGGTTCAAAAAATCCAACTACGGGGTTCGAACAACACGATTCTAATCCAAGAACTTTTTCGACCTCATCCAAGTGGCCTCAAACTATAGGGTTAGCATCTAGTGCAGTATGTGTGAAAATGTATGCACTATGTGTGCTATAACTTGTATGTCTTTCAAATTTGAACCAACTTTGAATAAGTTTGAAATATTTGAAATGGGGCTTTTGGCTTAAACGTTTGAAACTCAAAACGATTCTCTTCATGCTAGACTTCATAAGACCGAGTTTAGGGTTAGGGGTAGATACATGATTTGTCTGGTTTGAATATGTCTAAACCTTGTTTATCAACTTTAATGCTAACTTCTCAGTCACTCTAAAATGAAGTTTTTGGAGGTTTTTGAAATTTCCATCTTTGAAACCCAAAACCACTTCTCTTCATGCTTGACTTCATAAGAAAAAGTTTAGGGTTAGGGGGTATAGATACATGATTTGTATGGTTTGAATATGTCCAAACCTTGTTTATCAACTTGAATATGCTTACTATATGACATAAGAAGACTATGTACTTTGGTTTTTAAATTTTCTGACTTTTTTAATTTTCTGCGCATTTGAATCATATCTTGGTCAAATCCTAGGTTTCACCAAGATTTAGACAAGTTTAACACGTGAAAACGAGTAAGTAAGCATGGATCCTTCTTAGTCACTCTAAAATGAAGCTTTTGGGATGTTCTTGAAATTTCCATGTTTGAAACCCAAAACCACTTCTCTTCATGATTGACTTCCATAAGATCGACAGATCAGTTTAGGGTTAGGGGTAGATATATACATGATTTTTTGGTTTGAATATGTCTAGACCTTGTTTATCAACTTGAATGCTTACTATACATATGACATAAGAATGCTATGTGTGCTTTGGTTTTTCATTCTCTTTTTGATTTTTTTCTAAATTTTTAGGCCCATTTGAATCTTGGTCAAATCCTTGGTTTGACCAAGATTTAAACAAGTTTAAAACATGAAAATGAAAAGGGAAGTCAGTATCCTTCGTAGTCACTCTAAAATGGAGAAGCTTTTGGGATGTTCTTGTAATTTCTATGTTTGAAACCGAAAACGAGTTCCCTTCACATGCTAGTAGACTAGCTTCATAAGATCGACAGGCCGGGGGTAGATACATGATTTGTCTGGTTTGGATATATCTAGACCTTGTTTATCAACTTTAATGCTTACTATATGACATATATAAGAAAACTATTGCTTTGGTTTTTCCTTTTTCTGTTTTTTATTTATTTTGATGCCCATTTGAATCATGTCGAATCCTAGGTTTGACCAAGATAATTTAAACAAGTTTAAAACATGAAAATGAAAAGGGAAGCATGTATCCTTCTTAGTCACTCTAAAATGAAGCTTTTGGGAGGTTTTTGAAATTTCGATGTTTGAAACCCAAAACCACTTCTCTTCACATGCTTGACTTCATAAGACAGAGTTTAGGGGGTTAGGGGTATAGATACATGATTTGTCTGGTTGAATATGTCTAGACCTTGTTTATCAACTTTAATGCTTACTATATGACATAAGAAAACTATTGCTTTGGTTTTTCTTTTTCTGATTTTTTTGAATTTTGATGCCCATTTGAATCTTGTCAAATTCTAGGTTTGACCAAGATTTAAACAAGTTTAAAACATGAAAATGAAAAGGGAAGCATGCAACCTTCTCAGTCACTCTAAAATGAAGTTTTTGGGAGGTTTTTGATATTTCCATGTTTGAAACCCGAAACCACTTCTCTTCATGCTTGACTTCATAAGACAGAGTTTAGGGTTAGGGGTAGATACATGATTTGTGTATGGGTTGAATATGTCCAAACCTTGTTTATCAACTTGAATATGCTTATGTGCTTTGGTTTTTTATTTTTCTGATTTTTTTGAATTTTATGCCCATAAATCTTGGTCAAATCCTAGGTTTGACCAGGATTTAAACAAGTTTAAAACATGAAATGAAAAGATAAGCCTGGATCCTTCTTAGTCACTCTAAAATGAAGCTTTTGGGAGGTTCTTGAAATTTCCATATTTGAAACCCAAAACCACTTCTCTACATGATTGACTTCATAAGACATAGTTTAATTAGAGTTTTAGGGGTAGATATATACATGATTTTTCTGGTTTGAATATATATGTCTAGACCTTGTTTATCAACTTGAATGCATGCTTACTATACATATGACATAAGAATGCTATATATGTGCTTTGGTTTTTCATTCTTTTGATTTTTTTCTGAATTTTTAGGGCCATTTGAATCTTGCATGGTTAAACTTGGGTTTTGCCCAGTTCTAAAGATCAAGGGTTCAAAAAAATCCAACTACGGGGTTCGAACAACACGATTCTAATCCAAGAATTTTTTCGACCTCATCCAAATGGCCTCAAACTATAGGGTTAGCATCTAGTGCAGTATGTGTGAAAATGTATGCACTATGTGTGCTATAACTTGTATGTCTTTCAAATTAAGTTGATAAACAAGGTCTAGACATATTCAAACCAGAATATTATACTGCATTAGTACAAAAAGTTTCCTATGGATTCATCAAGGGTAGTAAAGCCAAGTTAACTCATTGTCATGACTAAGAAGGATCCATGCTTACTTTTTCATTTTCATGTTTTAAACTTGTTTAAATCTTGGTCAAACCTAGGATTTGACCAAGATTCAAATGGTCATAAAAAATCAAACAAAATCAAGAAAATCAAAAACCAAACCACATAGTCTTCTTATGTAATATACTAAGCATTCAAGTTGATCAACGAAGTCTAGACATATTCAAACCAGAAAAATCATGTATCTACCCCCTAACCCTAAACGTTGTCTTATGAAGTCAAGCATGAAGAGAAGAAGTGGTTTTGGGTTTCAAACATGGAAATTTCAAAAACCCACCCAAAAGCTTCATTTTGGAGTGACTAAGAAGGATCCAAGCTTACTTTTTCATTTTCATGTTTCAAACTTGTTTAAATCTTTGTCAAACCTAGGATTTGACCAAGATTCAAATGGGCATAAAAATTCAAAAAAGAAATCAAAAAAATGAAACACCAAAGCACATAAACTTCTTATGTCATATAGTAATTAAGCATTCATGTTGATCAACAAAGTCTATATATATTTAAACAATAAAAATCATGTATATATACCCCCAAACCCAAAACCACTTCTCTTCACATGCTTGACTTCATAAGACAGAGTTTAGGGGTTAGGGGTATAGATACATGATTTGTCTGGTTTGAATATGTCTAGACCTTGTTTATCAACTTGAATGCTTACTATGTGATTTGGTTTTTCATTTTTCTGTTTTTTAATTATTTTTCTGCCCATTTGAATCTTGGTCAAATCCTAGGTTTGAACAAGATTTAGACAAGTTTAACACGTGAAATTAAACGAATAAGTAAGCATTGATCCTTCTTAGTCACTCCAAAATGTACCAATTGATAGTGTTAACTTTGCTTCATGGAAAAAATAATGTCATGTAAATGAGTTAACTTGGATTTCCTACCCTTGAATCCATAGGAAACTTTGTTCTAATGCACTATAATAATCAACCGAGTTTTTACACCAACAGGTCTGTCACTTACGTGTGGTGCCCACGCGTGAGGTCCCACACTTGAGTGAGCACAAGTCACGTGCAATAGGTACGCCAACTCCCAGCCATCTTCTTTGTCAAGAGAAGACGCATCAGGATGCGTATTGGAAGTCTGTGGGTCCTTCTGGATCCTTCGGTTGTCCCTCTCACACAAAAAAAAACAAATCTCTCTCATTCTCGGCCTCGCTCGACTCGCTCGCTCGCTCGCACCTCCTGCGCACTGACAAACCCTGCACAACAGTCAACATCACCAGAAAAAGAATATACACCATCAATAAGAGGGGCCCCGTGACTGCTCTCCCTTCTTCTCCTTCCGAGTGATTCCTCTTCCTCCGAGTTTCACTCGACGGGCAAACACACATGTGCTGCATAGTAATAATAAAAAAGTAAAAGAATCGACTACGAATCTATTATTAAATAGGTTATAAACTAGGGTTTTCCCCAGTACTACAGATCAAGTTGAAAAAAAAATCCAACTACGGGGTTTGATTTTGGCCTACAAATAAAAAATTAAATAAGTTGAACTAGTATTCCTCTAAAAAATCATTTTGGTTTGCATTGTTTGATAATTTTCATAGCTAGAGTGCATCACAATTTTTTGATTTCATGCTTTGCTTTGCCAATTTTGATTTTTTCTAACCACCTTCTCTTTGATTTCAAATTTAGGTCAAACTATCGGTGCCTACTATGTGTTCTACTTGAATTGGATGCAGCATGCGCACATGATATGTTTTGCCATTGTTTTGGGCTTCCACACATCTTGGGGCATCCAAGTATTTAAGTTACCTTGTTTTTTAATTGTAATTCATGTACCCTTTCCTCCCAATTAAATTTTGGTTTTACATTTTTAATTTTTTTAAATTTTTATGCCCATTCTGATGTCATATAGTTAGCATTTAAGTTGATAAACAAGGTCTGGACATATTCAAACCAAAAAATCATGTATCTACCCCCTAACGCTAAACTCTGTCATATGAAGTCAAGCATATGAAGAGAAGTGGTTTTGGGTTTCAAACATGGAAATTTCCATGCTTGAAACCAAAAACCACTTCTCTTCATGCATGCTTGACTTCATAAGACAGAGTTTAGGGTTAGGTGGTAGATACATGATTTTCCTGGTTTGAATATGTTTAGACCTTGTTTATCAAATTAATTGAATGCTTACTATATAACATAAGAGAAGACCTTGTTTTTTTTGAATTTTTATACCCATTCGAATCTTTGTCAAATCCTTGGTTCCACCAAGATTTGAATAAGTTAAAAACATGAATATGAAAAAGTAAGCATGTATGCTTCTTAGTCACTTCAAAATGAAGCTCTTGGGAGGGTTTTTGAATTTCCATGTTCGAAACCAAAAACCACAATGCTTGACTTCATGAAACAAAGTTTAGGGTTATGGGTAGATACATGCATGATTTTTCTTGTTTGAATATGTCTAGAACTTGTTTATCAACTTAATTGAATGCCTACTATATAACATAAGAAGACCTTTTTTGTATTTTTTAAATTTTTATACCCATTTGAATCTTGGTCAAATCCTAGGTTTCACCAAGATTTGAATAAGTTTAAAACATGAATATGAAAAAGTAAGCATGCATGTATGCTTCTTAATTAATCACTTCGAAATGAAGCTCTTGGGAGGGTTTTTGAAATTTCCATGTTTGAAACCAAAAACCACATATCTTCATGCATGCGCTTGACTTCATGAGACAGAGTTTAGTGTTAGGGGGTAGATACATGATTTCTCTCGTTTGAATATGTTTGAAACCAAAAACCACATATCTCTGGTTTGCCCGCACTTAGAAATGATATTTGCATCACTTATCATATGTTTGCCCATTTGAATCTTGTCAAATCCTAGATTTGACCAAGATAATTTAAACAAGTTTAAAACATGAAAATGAAAAGGCAAGCTTGTATCCTTCTTAGTCACTCTAAAATGAAGTTTGGGGAGGTTTTTGAAATTTCCATGCTTGAAACCAAAAAACCACTTCTCTTCATGCTTGACTTCATAAAGACAGAGTTTTTGGGGATATATAGGGGTAGATACATGATTTTTCTGGTTTGATATGTCTAGACCTTGTTTATCAACTTAATTGAATGCTTACTATATGACATAAGAAGACTATGTGCCTTGATTTTACATTTTTTTAAATTATGCCCATTTGAATCTTGGTCAAATCCTAGGTTTGACCATGATTTAAACAAGTTTAAAACATGAATATGAAAATTAAGCATGTATCCTTCGTAGTCACTCCAAAATGAAGCTCTTGAGAGGGTTTTTGAAATTTCCATGTTTGAAACCAAAAAACCACGTACTTCTCTTCATGCATGCTTGACTTCATAAGACAGAGTTTAGGGCTAGGGTAGCTAGATACATGATGTTTCTGGTTTGAATATGTCTAGACCTTGTTTATCAACTTAATTGAATGCTTACTATATGACATAAGAAGACTACGTGCCTTGGTTTTTCATTTATTTTCATTTATTTTGAATTTTTATGCCCATTTGAATCTTGGTCAAATCCTAGGTTTGACCATGATTTAAACTAGTTTAAAACATAAATATGAAAAATTAAGTATCTATCCTTCTTAGCCACTCCAAAATGAAGCTCTTGGGAGGGTTTTTGAAATTTCCATGATTGAAACCAAAAACCACTTCTCTTCATGCTTGACTTCATAAGTCAGGGTTTAGGGATATATATATATATAGGGGGTACATGCATGATTTTTCTGGTTGGAATATGTCTAGAACTTGTTTTTCAACTTGAGCTTATCTAGAGCTTGTTTTTAAATTTTTTATACCCATTTGATTCTTCATCAAATCCTAGGTTTGTTGACCTAGATTTGAACAAGTTTAAAACATGAATATGAAAAGGTAAGCATGTATGCTTCTTAATTAGTCACTCCAAAATGAAGCTCTTGGGAGGGTTTTTGAAATTTCCATGATTTAAACCAAAAACCACTTCTCTTCGTGCTTGACTTCATAAGTTAGGGTTTAGGGATATATAGGGGGTAGATACATCATGATTTTTCTGGTTTGAATATGTCTAGAGCTTGTTTATCAACTTAATTGAATGCTTACTATATGACATAAGAAGACTATGTGCCTTGATATTTCATTTTTTTTAATTATGCCCTTTTGAATATTGGTCAAAACCTAGGTTTGACAAAGATTTAAAAAAGATTAAAACATGAAAATGAAAAAGTAAGCCTTGATCCTTCTTATTAACTCCAAAATGAAGGTTTTTGGGAGGGTTTTTGAAATATCCATGTTTGAAACCCAAAACCACTTCTCTTCGTGCAGAGTTTAGGGTTAGGGGTAGCTAGCTAGACACCTGAATTTTCTGGTTTGATATGTCTAGACCTTGTTTATCAACTTAATTGAATGCTTACTATATGACATAAGAAGACTATGTGCCTTGATTTTACATTTTTTAAAATTATGCCCATTTGAATCTTGGTCAAATCCTAGGTTTGACCATGATTTAAACAAGTTTGTTTATCAACTTGAATGCTTGCTATATGACATCAGAAGACTATGTGTTTGGTTTTTGTTTTTTGAATTTGTTATGCCCATTTGAATCTTAGCTAGTCAAATCCTAGGTTTGAATATATATGTCTAGACCTTGTATATCAACTTGAATGCTTACTATACATATGACATAAGAATGTTATGTGCTTTGGTTTTTCATTCTTTTCATTTTTTCTGAATTTTTAGGGCCATTTGAATCTTGGTCAAATCCTTGGTTTGACCAAGATTTAAACAAATTTAAAACATGAAAATGAAAAGGGAAGTCTGTATCCTTCTTAGTCACTCTAAAATGAAGCTTTTGGGATGTTCTTTAAATTTCAATGTTTGAAACCCAAAACGACTTCCCTTCATGCTAGACTTCATAAGATCGACAGGGGGTAGATACATGATTTGTCTGGTTTGGATATATCTAGACCTTGTTTATCAACTTGATTGCTTACGATATGACATAAGAAGACTATGTGATTTGGTTTTTCATTTTTCTGATTTTTTTGAATTTTGTGCCCACCCATTTGTATCTTCGTCAAATCCTAGGTTTGACCAAGATAATTTAAACAAGTTTAAAACATGAAAATGTAAAGGGAAGCATGTATCCTTCTTAGTCACTCTAAAATGAAGCTTTTGGGAGGTTTTTGAAATTTATGTTTGAAACCCAAAACCACTTCTCTTCACACGCTTGACTTCATAAGACAGAGTTTAGGGGTTAGGGGTATAGATACATGATTTGTCTGGTTTGAATATGTCTAGACCTTGTTTATCAACTTGAATGCTTACTATATGACATAAGAAGACTATGTGATTTGGTTTTTCATTTTTCTGTTTTTTAATTATTTTTCTGCCCATTTGAATCTTGGTCAAATCCTAGGTTTGAACAAGATTTAGACAAGTTTAACACGTGAAATTAAACGAATAAGTAAGCATTGATCCTTCTTAGTCACTCCAAAATGTACCAATTTTAATGCTTACTATATGACATAAGAAAAATAATGTCATGTAAATGAGTTAACTTGGATTTCCTACCCTTGAATCCATAGGAAACTTTGTTCTAATGCACTATTATAATCAACCGAGTTTTTACACCAACAGGTCTGTCACTTACGTGTGGTGCCCACGCGTGAGGTCCCACACTTGAGTGAGCACAAGTCACGTGCAATAGGTACGCCAACTCCCAGCCATCTTCTTTGTCAAGAGAAGACGCATCAGGATGCGTATTGGAAGTCTGTGGGTCCTTCTGGATCCTTCGGTTGTCCCTCTCACAAAAAAAAACAAATCTCTCTCATTCTCGGCCTCGCTCGACTCGCTCGCTCGCTCGCACCTCCTGCGCACTGACAAACCCTGCACAACAGTCAACATCATCATCATCACCCGAAAAAGGGAAGACACCATAATGCTCTGCCTTTTTTCTCTCCTTCCGAGTGATCCCTCTTCCTCCGAGTTTCACTCGACGGGCAAACGCACATCTGCAGCATAGTAATAATAAAAAGGTAGAAAAATCGATATACGAATCTATAATTAAATAGGTTAAACTAGGGTTTTGCCCTGTACTACAGATCAAGGTTCAAAAAAATCCAACTACGGGGTTCGAACAACACGATTCTAATCCAAGAACTTTTTCGACCTCATCCAAGTGGCCTCAAACTATAGGGTTAGCATCTAGTGCAGTATGTGTGAAAATGTATGCACTATGTGTGCTATAACTTGTATGTCTTTCAAATTTGAACCAACTTTGAATAAGTTTGAAATATTTGAAATGGGGCTTTTGGCTTAAACGTTTGAAACTCAAAACGATTCTCTTCATGCTAGACTTCATAAGACCGAGTTTAGGGTTAGGGGTAGATACATGATTTGTCTGGTTTGAATATGTCTAAACCTTGTTTATCAACTTTAATGCTAACTTCTCAGTCACTCTAAAATGAAGTTTTTGGAGGTTTTTGAAATTTCCATCTTTGAAACCCAAAACCACTTCTCTTCATGCTTGACTTCATAAGAAAAAGTTTAGGGTTAGGGGGTATAGATACATGATTTGTATGGTTTGAATATGTCCAAACCTTGTTTATCAACTTGAATATGCTTACTATATGACATAAGAAGACTATGTACTTTGGTTTTTAATTTTTCTGACTTTTTTAATTTTCTGCGCATTTGAATCATATCTTGGTCAAATCCTAGGTTTCACCAAGATTTAGACAAGTTTAACACGTGCAAACGAGTAAGTAAGCATGGATCCTTCTTAGTCACTCTAAAATGAAGCTTTTGGGATGTTCTTGAAATTTCCATGTTTGAAACCCAAAACCACTTCTCTTCATGATTGACTTCCATAAGATCGACAGATCAGTTTAGGGTTAGGGGTAGATATATACATGATTTTTTGGTTTGAATATGTCTAGACCTTGTTTATCAACTTGAATGCTTACTATACATATGACATAAGAATGCTATGTGCTTTGGTTTTTCATTCTCTTTTTGATTTTTTTCTAAATTTTTAGGCCCATTTGAATCTTGGTCAAATCCTTGGTTTGACCAAGATTTAAACAAGTTTAAAACATGTGCCTTGATTTTCCATTTTTTGTTTTTTCTGAATATTTATGCCCATTTGAATCTTGGTCAAATCCTAGGTTTGACCATGATTTAAACAAGTTTAATAAACATGAATATGAAATTTCCATGATTTATACCAAAAACCACTTCTCTTCATGCTTGACTTCATAAGTTAGGGTTTAGGGATATATAGGGGGTAGATTCATCATGATTTTTCTGGGTTGAATATGTCCATAGCTTGTTTATCAACTTAATTGAATGCTTACTATATGACATATATAAGAAGACTATGTGCCTTGATTTTTCATTTTTTTAAATTATGCCCATTTGAATCTTGGTCAAATCCTAGGTTTGAGCAAGATTTAAACAAGATTAAAACATGAAAATGAAAAATTAAGCCTTGATCCTTCTTATTCACTCCAAAATGAAGCTTTTGGGAGGGTTTTTGAGATATCCAGGTTTGAAACCCAAAACCACTTCTCTTCATGCATAGTTTAGGGTTAGGTGTAGATACATGAATTTTTGGTTTATAGTAAGCATTCAAGTTGATAAACAAGGTTTAGACATATTCAAACTAGAAAAATCATGTATATACCCCCTAAGGCTAAACTCTGTGATATATATGAAGTCAAGCATATAAGAGGAATGGTTTTGGGTTTCAAACATGGAAAATTCAAAAACCCTCCCAAAAGCTTCATTTTTTGAGTGAATAAGAAGGATCCAGGCTTACTTT
Organism: Lolium multiflorum; assembly: GCA_030979885.1. Taxonomy (NCBI): domain Eukaryota; kingdom Viridiplantae; phylum Streptophyta; class Magnoliopsida; order Poales; family Poaceae; genus Lolium; species Lolium multiflorum. Next base: position 72,951,484 of record CM061748.1, on the reverse strand, counting down.
TTCATTTTCATGTTACTGACTTGTTTAATTCTTGGTCAAACCTAGGATTTGACCAAGATTCAAATAGGCATAAAAATTCAATAAAGAATTCAAAAAATGAAAAACCAAAGCACATAATTAAGCTTCTTAAGTTATAGTAAGCATTCATGTTGATCAAGAGAGTCTATACATATTTAAACATTACAAATCATGTATATACCCCAACCCTAAACTCTGTCTAATGAAGTCAAGGACGAAGAGAAGTGGTTTTCTTTTTTTGAATTTTTATGCCCATTTGAATCTTGGTCAAATCCTTGCAGGTTTGACCAATATTTAAACAAGTTTAAAACATGAAAATGAAAAGTAAGTGTGGATCCTTCTTATTCACTCCAAAATGAAGCTTTTGGGAGGTTTTTTTAAATTTTCCATGTTCGAAACCCAAAATGATATCTCTCCGTGCTTTACTTCATAAGACAAAGTTTAGGGGTAGGGGGTAGATACATGATTTTTCTGGTTTGAATATGTCTAGACCTTGTTTATCAACTTGAATGCTTATTATGTGACATCAAAAGACTATGTGTTTAGTTTTTTTTTGAATTTGTTATGCCCATTTGAATCTTGGTCAAATCCTAGGTTTGACCAAGATTTAAACCAGTTTAAAACATGAAAATGAAAAGTAAGCCTGGATTCTTCTTAGTCCCTCCAAAATGAAGCTTTTGGGAGGTTTTTTAAATTTCCATGTTTGAAACCCAAAACCACTCCTCTTAATGCTTGACTTCATAAGACAGAGTTTAGGGTTAGGGGCCAAGTATATACATGATTTTTCTTGTTTAAATATGTCTAGACTTTGTTTATCAACTTGAATGCTTACTATATGACATCAAAAGACTATGTGTTTGGTTTTGATTTTTTTGAATTTGTTATGTCCATTTGAATCTTGGTCAAATCCTAGGTTTGACCAAGATTTAAACCAATTTAAAACATGAAAATGAAAATGAAAGCCTGGATTCTTCTTAGTCACTCCAAAATGAAGCTTTTGGGAGTTTTTTCAATTTCCAATGTTTGAAACCCAAAACCACTTTTCTTCATGCTTGACTTCATAAGACAGAGTTTAGGGTTAGGGGGTATATACAATATTTTTCTGGTTTGAATATGTCTAGACTTCGTTGATCAACTGTAATGCTTACTATATGACATAAGAAGCTTATGTGCTTTGGTTTTTTTTTTGATTTCTTTTTTGAATTTTTATGCCCACTTGAATCCTGGTCAGATCCTTTGTTTGACCAAGATTTAAACAAGTTAAAACATGAAAATGAAAAAGTAAGCCTGGCTCCTTCTTAGTCATGAAAATGAGTTAACTTGGCTTTCCAACCCTTGAATCCATAGGAAACTTTGTACTAATGCAGTATAATAATCACTCGAGTTTTTACACCAACAGGTCTGTCACTTACGTGTGGTGCCCATGCGTGAGGTCCCAAACTTCAGTGAGCACAAGTCACATGCGGTAGGCAGGCAAAATACCCGATCAATCCGGGCGGTGGCTGTTAAGGACCCGATCGCATTTCTTGCTTTCAGACTGGGGTCTACCATGTAAGAAGTTTGTTCCTTTTGGATGCATCACTCGTATTTGCAAGTTTTTTGGGGGTCCCGCAAATTCAGGGTAGCATCATGCCCCCCTTCCCACGCCAACACAAACAGAGTTCAACACAACCTAATTAAGCAAGGTTCAACACAGACATAGTTCAACAACCCCTAATTAAGCTAATAGGTTCACCACAAACGCTGCTGAGCAGCAAACATAAACAGAGTTCAACAAAAGATGCTGCTTTTGAAGCAGTAGGAGAGACAAACATGCACAACAGTTACGGAGTATATTTACCATCTTCTTCCTGGTCCCGCTTCTTCTGCTTCTTGCTGCCCATACCTTTAATCTTTGGTGGCTTGGGCTTGGGAGGAGGCACACGACCGGTCTCGATAGCTTGGTTCAATTTCTTCCTTAGGAATAGCCCATATGCCATGTGGTTGGCTATGAAGCCGGATCGGTTAACAGTTTCCCCAACTTTGAGACAGCCGGACCCACCGGCTTCGGCATGCTGCAGGACGCTTCGAAAGTCAACCTTTATGCTCTTTGTGCAGAAGGGGCAGCTGTTCCTGGCACCAGTCCAGGGTTCACTCCAATACTTGTCGAACTTCCCCGCCTTAAGCTTGTTGAGAGTGGCCCTGGCCTTCCTATGACGCGACTCGACATCGCTGTCAACCTCATCAGTAGCAACCTGATACATGCCAAATAAACAGGTGAAGCAAATATGTAGCAGTTGCAACTAATAATGAATATGAATCTAAAAAGATTCTGACGCTAATTCAAAACCCTATAGCGCAAAAAAAAGAGGGAGAGACCATAGAGCAAATCGATACAGGGCTATGTTAAATAAGGGAGAGAGGTGAATCGGATGTGAAGCAAATATGTAGCAGTTGCAACTAATACTGAATATGAATCTAAAAAGATTCTGACGCTAATTCAAAACGCTATAGCGCAAAAAAAGAGGGAGAGACCATAGCGCAAATCGATACAGGGCTATGTTGAATAAGGGAGAGAGGTGAATCGGAACATACTTCCTCCCCCTCGTCGACGATATTCTCGTCGAAGGTCGGCGGCGGCGGTTCAAAGATGAGTTCAACCTCGTCCTCGTCATCTAGGGGATGCTTCCCAAGAGAGTGGACCCATCTACCAACAGCATCAGATGCCGATGAGCGACCGATGGCCCGACCTTCGGCAATGGCCTCCGCTTCGTCTTTGGCATCCGCTGCGGCAATGATCGCCGCCGTTGCGGCCATGCGTGCTGCGGTCGCGGCTCTGCACGCCTCCTCTGCGGCTAAGGCCAGCCGCGCGGCTTTCGCTTTCGCTGCGTTGACGGCGTCGGTTGGGCTCTCCATCGGTGGAATGGGAAGGGGAAGTGAAGAGAGGGTTTTTTCCTAGTCCGTGGAGAGAGGGAGAAGTGTGGACGTGAAATGGATAACTGACGATATTTCAAGATTTGGGAGACATAGCACGAACCGGCAGATGACAGCGCGTGGGTGCATTACCTCATACTGCCTCTGTCCTAGAAAGAGCGTACGTGTGGGTTTTCAAGGCATATTAAGGATTTTATTATTACATTGGGAAACTGTCATCGACCATCACTTTCCTCTTCAACTTTTCCACCTCCAATGATCTAAATGCATGTAGTAAATAAGAAAACCATATTATGCTAAATACTACTACCTCCATCCCAAAGCGTAAGGCTTATATTATTTTTAGAAGCTCAAACTATGTCAAGGTAAACTAAGATTTTACCAAAAATCATTATCATGCAAAATACAAAATTAATATCAATACATAGACAACGATTTTTTTTGGTATGGTATCTACAAAATATTATATTAGTTGATAGATTGTTCTAAATTTTCGTCAACCTTTACTTGCTTTGACTCTTAAAAAAAGACTTAAGCTTTGTGATGGAGGTAGTACGTACTAGTCGTGAAGAAACTATATCCCTCGTGATGAGAAAGAAATATTTTTTACTACCACTCTTTTGTGGACAAATTTTGAAGTGCATTGCAAAACGAGAAGTACACTCTTTTATGGACAAATTTTAACTCTACACCCATTATTTCAGGATGGAGGGAGTATAACCCAACTTGTTTTTTTCTTCTGGGCACTACACTGCTTTTTCCCTGTGCAATGCTTGGTTCTACCCTTTTTCTCAATGTAATGGTCACTTTAAGTCATTTTTTCCCACACACATTTATTTTGTACTTCTCTACAGTGTTGACCGTGCTACTACTATTTGTGTTAGTGCGCCAAAAACAAAATGTTATTTTTTAAGTGCCAAATTAATCTAGGGCGTTGGTTGTGAATCGGTGAACAAAAAAGAGATAGCCCAAAAGAGGAACACACCAAGGTACAAAAACTAGTATATATGCATGTTTCTATGTACATATATATGACCCTGGGTTTGTAGATAAAAAAACATTCATATATGCGCTTACTATTAATATACATAAGTTTATGCTGATTCTCTTGGTTTAGGTATATATATGGTTAGGCATCACTACTAATTCAGAAAAAAACAAAAATGTAACTCTTCAAGTGAAGTCATTTTAAGTGACCTAACAACTAAAATTCATATATAGGATTTGTATAGGAATTATGTAGGATTTAGATCACATGTGAATTTTCCCCACACTAGTTGTTTGATTCATAGGAACATATCCTATAGGAATCTTGCAGTGCAAATCCTATAAGAATAAAACATTAGGTCATACCTCATGGAAAATTTCCTTTGGCACAATCAAACACAACTCATCTTCCTATATGATTCAACTAGCCATTAAATCTCAATCCTATGTTTTCCATATTTCTATGGTTTTCCCATCCTATGAATCAAAGGAGCCTTAGGGCTTATATCTTTTTTTAGAAAGGCAAACTATGTTAAGATTGGCCAAGTTTTACGAAAAACCTTTAACATGCAAAATACAAAGTTGAGTCATTTCGTTTGAATCGGAGGGAGTACATTTGACGTTATGGTACTATTTGACAGCTGCTTGGCACTGTATTTTTTTCGAACCAAACTTCCCCCTTCATGAAGCTTTTATTTTAGCTTCAGTGACTTGATACATCCATATATCTAGACAAAGTTGAGTCAATTCATTTGAATCAGAGGGAGTACATTTGACTATATGGGTATTGTTTGACAACTGCTTGGCACTGTCTTCTTTTTTGAACCAAACTGCCCCCTTCACGAAGCTTTTATTTTGGGATAGAGCTTCACTGACTTGATACTTCCAAGTTTCACAGTGACTTGGTGCCACCATCCACCATCCATCTCAGATCCAATGTATGCGATCGACTTAGAATTTAAACTAAATAATTATTATAATTGCTCAGAAATATTTCAAGAACTTCCAGTTAATCGTGCATATTTCGATTTATATTTTGGTGAAGTTTCATTCGATTTGAATCAAAGGTTTGTGAGCAAATATATACTCCCTCCGGTTCATATTAATTGACTCTAATATGGATGTACTAGACACATTTTAGTTCTAGATACATCCATATTGAAGTCAATTAGGGCTCCTTTGATTCAAAGGATTTGCATAGGAATTGTGTAGGATTTGGTTCCTATGGGAAAAATTCCTATACATGTTGTTTGATTCATAGGAACATATCCTATAGGAAAAATTCCTATAGGAATCTTGTAGTGTAATTCCTATAGGAAAAAAGCATTAGCTCATACCTCATGGAAAAATTCCTTTGCTACAATCAAACAAACTTCATCTTCCTATAGGTTTCAAGTAGACATGTCATTCCAATCCTATACCTTTCCTATTCCTATGCTTTTCCTATCCTTTAAATCAAAGGAGCCCTTAATATGAATCAGAGGGAGTATTTAGTTTAAACTAGTGCTCGTATACGTAAAAAGCTCTTTAATCACAAGCTAATCGTCCGAGTGGGATGAAATATTCACAGATTTTAGAACAAGGCATCTACATTTTACTGGATTTTTTTCGTAATTTTTGTTTTTAGGTTCGAAATAAGAGATTAGTTTGGAACGTTGGATCTCAAATGGTTGGTAGATGGTGGCACCAAGTCACAATGAGATTTGGAGACTTCAAGTCACTGCAGCTCTGTCCTTTTATTTTGACAAACTGCAGAGCCGCTGGTGCATCTATGCTTGCGTACGGCCGACGCCGATTCTTAGCAAGGAAGTTCTTCCTATAAGTAGTAGTAGTATCCATACTCCACTCCAAGGCATGTATAAAAAAAAGAACCCATCCCGTTCTCGTTTTCCCGATCACTCTTCTCTGAAGATGGAGGAGGCCCTCTTCTTGTGCCCCCTCTGCCTGCTGCCCTTCAAACCCCCCATATCCAAGGTCGCTCCCTTCCGATTTCATTCTTAGGTTCACCTGTGAGAAATGTCAATGACAACTGATGCCACGTACGTTGTTCCGTGCAGTGCAAGGGCGGTCATATGGGCTGTCGGCGCTGCGTCGGCGAGCTTGCGCCGAACCCGTGCAAGAAGTGCGAGCAGCCGGCGTGGTTGCCGCCGTCGAATCGATCTGGGCCAAGATTGCCGCCGTCGAATCGATCTGGGGCAATGGTCAAGTGCGTCGGCTGCCAGAGCTTGGTCGCCTCCACGGAGTCCTACAAGCACTATATCGCGTGCCCGCATGGTCCGTGCGGCTGCACAGAGGCCATCAATACCGGCTGCAGCTTCACCGGCCCGCCGCGGGAGCTCCTGGTACACCTCCAAGCATCCCACTCCATCCCAGTGTTTACGTTCCAGTATGGCATACCCGCCTGGTGCATAGTTCGTCTTCCGGTACAACCGCGGGGACACCTGTTCATCGGCAGTGGGGAAGAAGACGGTAGCGTGTTCGCCATCACCGTTGGAGCGCTCGGCCCGACCACCATTGTGTCCTGTGTGTGCATCAGGTCGGCCGCGTGCTTGTTTCCGATGTACAAGGCGCAGCTGTTGGTGATTGGTCCGCCGGCGCCGGCGACGGCTGGGACCAGTGACCTCTCGACGGACACCTTGATGGCGGTAATCGAGCCGACGAGCTCCCCGACGCCTAGCTCGATCATGTTGCAGCAGCTCACTTCTTTCCTGGCGGTGCCGCCCCGTTACGCGAAGCAGAATGGAGGGCAGCGTGTGTTGCCTATCTGCGTTTGCATCAACAAGAAGGTTATACAATAATCTTCGTTTAGTCATACTGCAATGTAGTTACTCGAAGATCGGAGGGAGTAGTTTAGTTCGAAGTAGGGTTCGTTCGGATGTATTTTGGACTTGTATAGTAGTAGTACTACTACTCCAGAACTATTACTAGCTAGTTGGAGTGCTAGAATGCAGCTCGGAGTATTATAGTATTTTGGCAGTACTACTAGTTATGTATGTGACTGCAAATTCAAACTAAAATGGACTATTTCTTGCTAATGTTGTTCTTTTGGAGTCATCATTTTTTTCTGAACGTGTTAACTATGCTATTGTCTAAGGATTCGTTTAGATTTCTTTGGTTGAATTCATATTTCGTCTCTTCCTAATTTGGCAAAACTGCACTGTCATGGGCATTCTTACAAGGTCGCTGAAGTTTCAAAGTTTCTTAATGTATATTGCGTAGGGTGTACCCCCTTAACATGGATCTGTTGCATTTTTGGGTTGTATTTTTTTTGGCAATTTTCAGGACCATAAAATAGCACGCCTTCAGTTGAAATTTGAATTAGTGGCCGATACTAGCATGGAGTAGTGAAGTTTTTTTGTACTCCCTCGGTCCCACCAAAAGTGTCTCACCTTTGTTAAAATTTAGATGGATAGATGTATTTTTTTTACAAAGTTGAGACAACTTTGGTGGGACGGAGCCACGGAGTCGTAGTTGATGGCGAGAAGGTTGATGCCTTGCTAGGTTGGTGTACGTTGCAAAAAGAACAAGGTTGGTGTGTATTTGTTTTATTTGTTCACCATAATACTGACATGGCCATCGATTTGATTAGACAACACAAGCCTGGGATGTTTCACTTATTTATTGTAGGAAGCACGATTAATGTTCTGTAATGATGGGGCTACTCCTATAGTCCGTCTGCTCGGCTCCTACTCGGGTGTCGGGTCACATTCACACTCTCCTCTTTTTTTGAACACATTCACACTCTCCTCTTTTTTTGAACACATTCACACTCTCCTCGAAACTGCAGTAGGCAGTATATGAGCGTCTCGGTTCACCTCCGTCGTCTATCCCCACTCCGCCCATCTTCCATAGCACGCGCCTGCGTTTCGCATCCTATCCAGCAGTGCCCAGTTTGAGAGCCTCTGTTCTCCAACTCAAACCCCCACCTGCCGCCATTGATCGCCATCTCTCTCCCAAAGTTCGAATCAGTAGATCGCCCAAGAAAATACCAACCCCATTGTACCACCTGCCTCATTGTGATGGCGAAATCGAGCAGGGTCTGTGGATCTGGGCTGTTTCACAAGGTGTTTACGGAAGGCCCCCTTGAAGTGCTCATCAGCCAGTGCGACGCCATCACCGCCGCGTCCCTAGTCGGTTCCTCCAAAAGTATTCTTCAGTCAGCCAAATACAGTGCCACTCTGCCTGCTTCTCAGCCGTTTGGCCTTCCGTGTGTTCTCTGTTGTGACCCGGCGGATAAACCATGGGCGGTGTTCAAGGAGGATTTGCCGGTGCACAGCAAGTGCAAACTACTGCCGCTGGACAGGTTCTCCTATGATGGCCTAATGCCACACGGTAAGGATGAGGAGCGGGCAGGCGCCAATGGAGATTGGATCGCCATGGTTGGCCCCGAAGGCAAGTGGAACCTCCTCAATGTGTACACTCATCGCAAGATTAAGCTTCCATCTTTGAGGAACAAGTTGGAAACCACACACAATCCACTTATATTCGAGTATCAGCGTTCTGCTATTCAACTGCAGAAGATAGCTATTTGCCAAGTTCCTACAGCTGCTAGGGGGTATCAAGATTTCTCCCTTGTCGCAATCTTCGACTTTGCAATTGCCTACCTCCATGGCGAATATCCTCGTGAATGGATATTTCTTGAAAACCAGTTTCAGTACGGCGCCATATACTGCGATGCAATTATACATAACGGACTTGTGTTCGCCGTTACTGAGCTTGGAAATGTTTATGCATGGGATCCTAATCAATTTGGTAACATTTCCTCCCTATCTTTTTTATATACGTAACTTATATAGTATTTCACCTCTTATTTGTTGAACTGTCTTGGCATCTTTTGGCTTAAAGGAATTCCATAGGCGCACACCATAACCCTCTTGTGGTATGGACATATATAGAATTTAACATCTATAGGAATTTTAGTATGGTCTAATGTGCATGTTGTTCCTTAGGAAAAAGGCCCCCTAGTAATTAAGTTTCTTTATTATTACTCCCTAGAAAATTTAAGGTAGAGTAGAAATAGAATCAATAAAGGTGCCATGCAATATTGATAAAGACTTTCATTTGTTTATATTCAAACCATCTAAAATTTGGACCAATATTTTCGGGAACATGTTTTAAATCCACATGAAGTTTTACCAAGATGTTCGAAATATATTTCAAACCATCTTATGTTCGACCATGATTTTATAAAGTACTAGTATTGGCATCCCAATATCAAATCAATATCACTAGTAGATAAATCATGAAATATATTTTCATGTGACGTGTTCTTTCCTTTTTCAAGGTCCTATAGTGCTCCCTGCTCCATTCATTCCGTGGACGGCTGGATTTGATGACGATGATGATTTTGACTCTAATAGTCGTACGTGGTGGCTGGCAAGATCTCAAGATCGTTCTAGACTTCTCCTGGTCTATGCACGTGGCGTAATGGATTTTGACGCTGACGGTGCTCCAACTCATTATGATAGTACCCCTTCTGTCCATTGCGGTCGCGCTGTTCACAGCTATTCGGGGTATACCTGCATTGTATTCTCGAATGACACTAGTCGGTTACTTCCAGCCAACCCGTGGGAAAGGGTTACTAATCTTGGAGACTATTCTATGTTCCTTGGGTTGAACTATCCGATTTTCATGCCAGTGGGTGGTGCAACATTTCCCCCAGGATATTTGACAAGAAGAAACTGCATCTACACCACGCCTCAGGCCATTGGCTCTCAGTTTGACACATCACATCAAGAAATTTTCCGCTTCAGTCTAAATGGCGAAGACCACCAAAGCATATCTTTCTCAAGCAGCGGTCCAGGGGCCAACTGGCATACGGGGTTTTGGTTCATCCCAAGCTACACCAACGCGCTGGACTGGAACAAAGACAATCAGAGTTAGGGATATTTATGTAATAGTAGGATCATACTACTAGCTAGCTCAGTTGGTCTTGACTCCTATTTAACTATTTATAGCTAATGTACTTAGGTGATAAATTTATGCTATTTGCATGAACCCAGGCGCTTCTTTTAATTTGATCAAATACGGTCTATACACATGCATGGTTGTTTGGCTGTTTCAGTGTCCCTAGAGGCATACATATATACTGTTATTTAGCAATCTTTATTACAGTACAAAGGTCTTAACCTCATGGTTCACAGAAAGTATAAACGTAGATCAACCATCTAAACATAGAAGACATTCTAGTGTATGATTCTTACATATACACATCAACATCCTATCAGAAAATCTTAATGTGAATTGTACTGGCTGTACAAACCCGTGCATCATTCTCTAGCCGGTTGCACCCAAAAACCAAATCGTGGTACTTCATAGTTGACTGTATGTAGGACAACATACAGATCCAATGCGAAGCCATGGGTATCACCTGCATGACAGAACCATATTTCACATGGTTGGAGGTACTCTATATGGCATTTAAAATCATTCCTTGTCTTTCATATGGTCCTAAAAATAGTACAGTTGGATTTGTGGGTTTTAATTTTTTATTAACACACTCAATTGATTGCCCAAACATTGATTAATAATATTATTAAGGGGTGTGATGTTGAAAGCCATAAGAACAATGTGCCAAACAATCTTTGCTAGCGGACGGTAAATGTATACCCATCAGAAATAATCAGCAGACGTGCATGTTTCTTTGGTCAGAATAACTGCTGCACCATCTTAAAAGTAAATGGCATGACCATTTATTTGATTTGATAGCGTGCAGCTAGATGGCGTACATTACTATCTCTACTTCCTTGGGTCGCCCAAATCTGGAGTACTAAAAGCAAATCCTGGTGATTCATTTGACAAGACAACACAGATGCGACCAAATTTCTCCGTCCATATTATTATAATAATCTGGAGTGCGTTGCCTCGTTGCCTTCCAAGAGAAGCTGCATTCCTTGCCAAAAAAGAGAGAGAGGCTGTATTTATAACTATCTCACCGGCCGCCACTAGTACAAACCATCACTCCCTCTCCACCTCCACCTCCATCTCTTCCCTAGTAGCTCCACCTCCATATCGGCGACGGACCACAATCGCGCGGCTTCGACTTCATCTTCGACGGCGGCGGCGACAGAGGCGTGAGGCACCTTCTCCGCGGCGCATCACTCATCCTCGTCCCGCGGCAACAATGGCTGTATGTGAAATCACCATACCCTTTTGTATGGTAGAGATGATGATGTGCGGATAAAATTTTATTGGCGGTTGCTCATCCTTGTTTGAATATTTGGTGTAGATTCACATCTAGGGCAGGGTGTCAAGCGGGGTGGGTAGCGGGCTAGCTAGTTTCAGTGCGAGTGCTTTAAATCTGCTCTAATCTCAACCACTATTTGCTCTAATTTTCTGCTTTGCGGGACGATTCGCGGACGCCGCTTGCAACCCTAATCTAGGGTATTGATCCTAGTTTAGTAGACTACTAGGATTTACATGCCAATTTGTTTTTAGACTAGATCCGGATATTTGTCAATACTACTACGTACTTCTTCCGTTCGTATTTAATTGACTCTAGTTGAAAGCATCGACAGTTCATTTTCTTCTCTCCCTCTCGTCGACTAATTAAAACCGAACAGAGGGAGTATTAGGAATCCATGTGCATCCGTACTACCAGTAAGGTATTGCGTTGTTGCAGAGGCTCAGTGTAATCAATATCTTTCGATATTAATATACTCACTTTATCAGAAAATAAATTAGTAATCCATGTTCAAACTTGCTAGTTTGATCGACGTTTGATGATGATTTGTGAGGCCATGTATGGGCCTAGTTTGTTTTGCCTGGTGGTCAGTAGGCTGATGATTTATTTTTTTGCTTGGTCGATCTGTGGTCGTTCCATGGCCACTGCTGATTAAGCATTACTAGAATCAACAATTTTTTGCTTGTCTGGTGATTGGAAGTGTATGCGCTAGCACCATCGCACGATGATTAGTCTTAATGGAGATGCAGATGTCGATCAAGAGGGAGAAACATATCTTGATCATGCATTTCTCACGAGATTACTTGGTGATTGGAAGTAGAATCCACAATTTGTTGTGCAAACTTCTCAACATATGCATATATTCAATGAATTGGCTTTATGTGATCAATAGTACTTCTTATTGCAGATGGATGGAGGGGAAAGAGCGAAAAAACCGATACTTAGTGAGATGACTTCTCATTCTTTGACTTCTGATATCCCAGATAACAAGGTAAATATATAGAACGACGATTCGTAGGTGATAAAAGCAGAATCCACAATTTGCCGTGCAAACTTCTCAACATATGCATATATTTGATTAATTAGTTTTATGTGATCAATAGTATTACTTATTCCAGATGGACGTAGGGGAAGGAACGAAAAAGCGGATGCTATGTGAAATGACTTCTAAATCTGTGTGTTCTGATATCCCAGATGACAAGGTAAACATATGGACCGACGCTTGTTTTGCCGCTGCCCCTGTTAGATGGCTAGATGCTCTGGTCTAATTTCTGTTCATGTGCTTATTATTGCAGAAACATAGAGTTGAAGAAAACTCTATATTGTCTGATGACAAAGGTGAAATGGCATGCCAGTCTTTTAAACCTCCGACGCCACCTTGTTTACTGTCTATGGAGACTGATGCAGCTGGACCTGGTACTGATGAGCCTATACCTGGCATCATCGTGTCACATGAAGAAGGTTGTGGATTGGGTTTACCCCCTGCTGTAGAAACTGGTGGTGCAGCTGGAGCTGCTAGTGTAGAGCCTCTAGTGAACGGTGTCGTGCCACGGGAATTCTCTGAACTGGAGCAAAACGGTTTACCTATTGTCAAGACCGATATAACTGGTGCTGATGCTGGAGTTGCTACTGATGATCCTGCACCTGAAGTATGTTTTGCATTGTTAAAACCCGTCCTGCCCAGAGTACTGACTGGTGGTGGACCTGGAGCTGGTAGGGTAGAGCCTCTAACTGAAGTGGATATTGGTGGTTTACCCTCTGGTATTGTAGAGATTTCAGCAAGCGGTCCTGTCCGAGAACATATCTGGTCCTACTATCCCTTTAGGTTCTACCGTGCTACCGACTCCTATGAACCGGAGCATGTACCTGATGTGCCTTCTGTTGAACCTGACGCACCTGTAAGTAGTGGTGATGATCAAGAAGGATCTGCATCTGATGATCCTGCACCCGAAGTTGCCACGCCACCCGAAGGAGGTTTTGTATTGGTAGAACCCGTCATGACTATGCCCACAGTACTGACTGGTGGTGGACCTGGAGCTGGTATGGTAGAGCCTCTAGCGAAAGGTGTCGTGCCACGAGAATCCTCTGAAGTGGATATTGGTGGTTTACCCTCTGTAGATACTGGTGGTCTACCTGGAGCTGGTATTGTAGAGATTTCAGCAAACAGTGCTGTCCCACCCAACTCCTATGAACTTGAGCATGTACCTGATGTGCCTTCTGTAGAACCTGATGCACCTGTAAGTAGTGGTGATGATTCCGCTGAATCTGATCAAGAAGGATCTGCATCTCGAGGACAAGATGTCAGCTGTCATTCACCTGAACCCGAGCTGAAGTCAGCAACGGTAGCTTATATGGCACGGACTGTCCTTCAAGCTCTAAAGATCCAGTTGGGTGGTTCACAGGACCAGCTACTCCAAGCCATTGTCACTACAAAAGACCAGCCAGCATGCTTCGTTATCTCCTGCATACTGTTTGACAAGCTGAAGCACTGCAACTGGCGCATTGTTCAATCCCATCAGCATGGAGAGAGGAGCTATGTTTATGTCAAGATGATTCATGCTGATTTGGTAAGGTTCCATGATAAGATGTATGGGTGGGGTGAGGCAAGAGCCACATTTTGCAGCATTCACACAGTCTTCGCTCTTGAGCCAGACCCCATGGATGCTTACCCAGTGGTGCAGCTGTCCTGACTTGATATATGTTTTATGATCAGTATGCTGCTGTCGTGGAACTGTGATGTCGAGCTACCTTTCTTATGGTTTCTAGGCTTTTGGTTTCAACATGTATTATGGAGCTTACCTTAGGACTTTCGCATGCGTTTGGCTGTTGACCTGTAATGTTTGTGGTTGGTTGTCTAATCTACTTGGCACAATCACATTGCAAAGGCAAATGTTCCTTTTCTCTTTAATTGTTATTATGACTTATGTGTTATAACCAGGCAAGAATATGCAATCTTGGTTCTCTGACCGATATATATGTACATACAACTTTTGTTCACATAATAACACTTACACGGGAAAAGAGTAGCTTTCTCTGTTGGACAAACACCAAACCACAAAAGGGTAACAACACAATATCCAAACTAGGTACGGCACCTGTTGAGCATACATGACTTTTGTCGTAAAATCACGTTAACCAACACTAGCAGCATCTTGTTCTTTGCAAGGTGCTATGCTTATCAGTCTAATCCCAATACACAACCTACTTCAGGTGGCACGATGATGTCAGGTGCAGGTTCACCAGTACCAACTCTCTTGCATCAGTCTCCATTGAAGGTACGCCACTGCTGCAGTAGACACCATTAGCAATGCAACCTGAAGGTGTTCTTATCCTCATATCAGGATCACATAATACAGGTGTCAAGCTTCATGCACTAGCCAACACAATGAAAAGTCCGAACTAGGATAGCTAGGAAAAAAACATGAAGATCTTTTTTTCGAATCCCACGCTGAACATCTTTTTTTTAACTAATTAGGTAAGCTCCTGCTGACAAACATATTACAGCAACTCCAGCAGTGGCTCTATATTTAGGCGCTGTGGGCTGAATGGCTGATGCTGCGCATGGAGCCGGCAATAGCTTCACCGGAAGCTGCAAACTGTGGCGGCCAAATGCAGGGCTGAAACAGCGTATTTTCAGAGGCGCTATAAATGCAGCGCCAAAAACAGAATATAATGAAAAATAGAGTGCAGTAAAACAGAAGATCAAACAAAGACTAGAAATAGACATAAAATAGGATAAAATTAGCTTGATAGATACTCCGTAGTTCATATTTGTACAAAGTAGTGCGATAAAACTAAACTAAAACTCGACATCTGACGAGTCCGGTGTCGTGCCCGACACCGGATCCGACGAGAAGAGGTCAATCCAACGGGGGTCGTCCTCGCCAATGGTGGTCGGCCCGGCGAGCTGCGCTTCGATGAAGGCCCGCTTCGTCGCCTTCTCCGCCCTCCGTCGTGCGCGGTCCTCCTTCTTCGCTGCCCGCCTCGTCGCCTTCTCCGCCCTCCGTCTGCGGAAGTGCTCGTTCTCGGCGGCAACGTCCTCGGGGAAGCGGGCCGCCCACTCGCGCGCCGCGCGCTCGTCCCGCTCGGCGATGCGCAAACGGCGCTCCGTCTCGCGGCGGCGGTGCTGTTCCTCCTGTCTAACGATGTACGGCGGCGGCGCGAGATCCTCGGCCTGCTGGCGCGTCCACACGTCATGGAAATTCATCGACGATCGCGGGCGCCCGAGCCGCCACGCCACGGCGTCGTACGCGCGCGCGGCCTCGTGCGCGGTCTCGTAGGTGCCGAGGCCGATGCGCTCGCCGCCGTCACGTATCTCCGCGTAATACGTACCTTTGGGGCGCGCGCGGACGCCGCGGTACCCCGTGCCCGAGACGCGGCAGTACCGCGAGCTCGACGCGAGACGAGGCATGGCGGCGGCGGCGGAAGCGGAGCCGCGGCGGCGATATTAGGCGCAGATGGGCAAATTTCAGCAACCCGTGTCCATCTTTTTTTTTGGCAGGATTACGCCATGTACCACCTTCCAATTAGAAAATAGTACTGTTCAGCATTCCCCTGTTGGGCCCAATATTTCACTTTGGGTTGCCAACGGCCATCTACATGGTAATTGCTCTCGGCCTACTTGCTCCGGCCGTCGAAGCCCAATAACTACAAATGGGCCTTTCTGCTCATGCAATTTCGGCCCTTTTCTAATGAAACACAGATCCTATGATTGGCAAAAAAAAAAATACACGGAGATTCTACATAAAAGTTGTTTTTATTTATTTTGAATTATAGGGTTCCAATTTTTGAAACTGCTCATGCCCAATATGAAAATCCTTGATCGCTCCATACCCACATGGATAACGGTATTTTTAAAAATTCATAAAGTGGATTTGAAATTTAAAACATATCCTAATAATTCCTTGATTTAATCTATCAACTTGCAAGATCTTGGAGCCAAAGAGCTTGTATTAGTCTGCGAAAATAATACTGATAAACCTGTCGTTAACAAGAAATGAAGGTTTATCGTTCAGAGAGGATGCCATGTGGGACCCATGAGACAGTAGCGTCCTCAACGTTTCAAAGAAAAAGGCAAGTAGCCCGAAAATAGGGGTAAAAAATAAATCCTACAAAGGAAACATTTATTGTTCATAGAGGCTGACATGTGGGACCGATCTGCCAGCTGCATCCTCATCATTTCGAAGTCGGCAGGGATCAGAAGAAAAAGGCAAATAGCCAGAAATTAGGGGTCAAAAATAAATCCAAAAAGGAAACTTATATTCTTCATAGAGGATGACATGTGGGACCGACCTGCCAGCAGCGTCCTCATCGTTTCAAAGGCCGCAGGGGATCAAAAGAAAAAGGCAAATAGCCAGAAATTAGGGGTAAAAAAAATACAACAAAGGAAAGGTTTATTGTTCATAGAGGCTGACTTGTGGGACTCATGAGCCAGCGGCGACCTGAATTTCAAAGGCGGCATATGATCGAAAAGAAAAAGGCAAGTTAGCAAAAATCACTGGGTAAAAAAAATCTAAGAAATGAAACTTTATTGTACAGTCCCATGAGCCAGCACCTTACTCAACGTTTCAGTGGCGGCATGAGATAGAAAGAAAAAGGAAAGTGACCAAATATCAGGAGCAAAAAATAATCCAAGAAAAGAAACTTTTATTGTACATAGATGATGACATATGGGTCCCACTTATACAAGCTCTTTCGCTCCAAGATCTTGCAAGTTGATTGTACATAGAGGATGACATGCGGGCCCCTTGTGTCAGCATCTTACTCAACGTTTCCAAGGCGGCAGGGGATCAAAAGAAAAAAGGAAGTAGCCAGAAATTAGCGGTAAACAATAACTCCAAGGAAGGAAACTTTTATTGTTCATAGAGTATGACATGCGGGACCCATGCGCTAGCAGCTTCCTCAACGTTTCAAAGGGGGCATGAGATCGAAAGAAAAAGACAAGTGACCAAATATCAGGAGCCAAAAATAATCCAAGAAAAGAAACTTTATTGTACATAAAAGATGACATGCGGGTCCCATTTTGCAGCAGCGGTGTCAACGTTTCAAATGCGGCTTGAGATCAAAAGAAAAAGAGTAGCCAGAAATTAGGGGTAAAAAAACTCCCAGAAAAGAAAGTTGATTGTACATAGAGGATGGCATGCGGGTCCCATGACCCAGCACCTTACTCAACGTTTCAGAGGCGGCATGAGAT
Organism: Lolium multiflorum; assembly: GCA_030979885.1. Taxonomy (NCBI): domain Eukaryota; kingdom Viridiplantae; phylum Streptophyta; class Magnoliopsida; order Poales; family Poaceae; genus Lolium; species Lolium multiflorum. The sequence continues at coordinate 72,934,190 of CM061748.1, read as the reverse complement.
CGAAAGAAAAAGGAAAGAGACCAAATACCAGGAGCAAAAAATAATCCAAGAAAAAGAAACTTTTATTGTACATAGAGGATGACATATGGGTCCCACTTATACAAGCTCTTCCGCCCCAAGATCTTGCAAGTTGATTGTACATAGAGGATGACATGCGGGCCCCTTGTGTCAGCAGCTTAATCAATGTTTCCAAGGCGGCAGGGGATCAAAAGAAAAAGGAAACAGCCAAAAATAAGAGGGTGAAAAAATCCAAGAAAAGAAACTTTTATAGTATCGAGGATGACATGTGGGTCCCATGAGCCAGCAGCTTCTCAACGTTTCAGAGGCTGCATGAGATCGAAAGAAAAAGGCAAGTGACCAAAAATAAGGGGGTAAAAAAAATCCAAGAAAAGAGACTTGATTGTACATAGAGGATGACATGCGGGTCCCACCAGTCAGCAGCTTACTAACGTTTCCAAGGCGGCAGGGGATGAAAAGAAAAAGGAAATAGCCAAAGATCAGAGGGTGAAAAAAATCAAAGAAAAGAAACTTTTATAGTACATAGAGGATGACATGTGGGTCCCATGGGCCAGCAGGTTCCTCAACGTTTTCAAGGGCGGCATGAGATCGAAAGAAAAAGGCAAGTGACCAAAAATCAGAGGGTGAAAAATAATCCAAAAAAAGAAACTTTTATTGTACATAGAGGATGACATGCTGTCCCAACGTTTCAAATGCGGTTTGAGATCAAAAGAAAAAGAAAGTAGCCAGAAATTAGGGGGTAAAAAAACTCCAAGAAAAGAAAATTGATTGTACATAGAGGATGACATGCGGGTCCCACGAGTTTGCAGCTTACTCAACGTTTCCAAGGCGGCAGGGGATCAAAAGAAAAAGGAAATAGCCAAAAATCAGAGAGTGAAAAAAAACCCAAGAAAATAAACTTTTGTAGTACATAGAGGATGACATGCGGGTCCCATGAGCCAGCAGGTTCCTCAACGTTTCAAACGTGGCATGGGATCGAAGGAAAAAGGCAAGTGACCAAATATCAGGAGCCAAAAATAATCCAAGAAAAGAAACTTTATTGTACATAGAGGATGACATGCGGGTCCCATTTTGCAGCAGCGGTCCCAACGTTTCAAATGCGGCTTGAGATCAAAAGAAAAAGAAAGTAGCCAGAAATTAGGGGGTCAAAAAAAACTCCAAGAAAGGAAAGCTTTATCGTTCATACAGGCTGACATGTGGGACCTATGAGCCAGCAGCTTACTGAACGTTTCAAAGGCGGCAGGGGATCAAAAGAAAAAGGAAATAGCCAAAAATCAGAGGGTGAAAAAAATCCAAGAAATCAAACTTTTATTGTACATAGAGGATGACATGCGGGTCCCATGAGCCAGCAGATTCCTCAACGTTTCAAACGTGGCATGAGATCGAAAGAAAAAGGCAAGTGACCAAATATCAGGAGCCAAAAATAATCCAAGAAAAGAAACTTTATTGTACATAGAGGATGACATGCGGGTCCCATTTTGCAGCAGCGGTCTCAACGTTTCCAAGGCGGCACAGGACCAAAAGAAAAATGAAGTAGCCAGAAATCAGGGGGTGAAAAAAATCCAAGAAAAGAAAGATTTCAATTGGGCTACATCTAGACATCTGGGCCTTCGAACTATCCTTCTGGGCCTTTGGACACGTACAATTTCAGCCCACTCCAGAACATGATAGTTCGGATTTTTCTCAAAAAAAAAAAACAGGAAAGTCCTATGCTTCGCCAAAACAAAAAACAAGGAGATTCAAGATATATGTTGTAAAAATAAAGATTTAATTTATCCGTTTGCAATAGCTCAGAGCGCAATACACTGTTTATTGTCTGCAAAATAATCAAGATATCACATGTTTCTTGTACGGGGAGGCTGACATCGTGGACCCATGAGCCAGCAGCGTCGTTTTAAAGGCGGCAGGGGATGGAAAGAAAAAATAAACCAAAAATCTGTTGGTAAAAAATCCAAGAAAAGAAACATTTTCGTTCTGAGAGGATGACATGCGGGACCCATGAGGCAGCAGCGTCCTCAGCGCTTATTGTTCATAGAGGCTGACATGTGGGACCCGTGAGCCAGCAGCGTCCTCAACGTTTTAAAGGCGGCAGGATATCGAAAGAAAAAATAAGCCAAAAATCATTTGGTAAACAATATCCAAGAAAAGAAACATTTACCGTTCTGAGAGGATGACATGCGGGACCCATGAGGCAGCAGCATCCTCAACGATTCCAAGGCGGCAGGGGATCAAAGAAAAAAAAGGAAATATCCAGAAATTAATTAGGGGTTCAAAAAAATCCATCAAAGGAAACTTTTATTGTTCATAGAGGATGACTTGTGGGACCGACCTGCCAACAGCGTCCTCATCGTTTCAAAGGGGCAGGAGATCCAAAGAAAAAGGCAAATAGCCAGAAATTAGGGGTCAAAAATAACTCCAAGAAAGGAAACTTTTATTGTTCGTAGAGGATGACATGCGGGACCCATGAGCCAGCAGCTTACTCAACGTTTCAAAGGCGGCATGAGATCGAAAGAAAAAGGCAAGTGACAAAATATCAGGAGCAAAAGATAATCCAAGAAAAGAAACTTTATTGTACATAGAGGATGACATGTGGGTCCCATTTTGCAGCAGCGGTCTCAATGTTTGTAATGCGGCTTGAGATCAAAAGAAAAAGAAAGTAGCTAGTAATTAGGGGGTGAAAAAAAATCCAAGAAAGGAAAGTTGATGGACATAGAGGATGACATGCGGGTCCCTTGAGCCAACAGCTTACTCAACGTTTCAAAGGGGGCAGGGGATCAAAAGAAAAAGGCAAGCCAAAAATCAGAGGGTGAAAAAAATCCAACAAAGGAAACTTTTATAGCACATAGAGGATGACATGCGGGTCCCATGAGCCAGCAGGTTCCTCAACGTTTCAAACGTGGCATGAGATCGAAAGAAAAAGGCAAGTGCCCAAATATGAGGAGCCAAAAATAATTCAAGAAAAGAAAGTTTTATAGTACATAGAGGATGACATGCGGGTCCCATTTAGCAGCAGCGGTATCAGCGTTTGAGAGGCGGCAGGGGATCAAAAGAAAAAAAGAAATTGCCAAAAATCAGATGGTGAAAAAAAACCAAGAAAAAGAACTTTTATAGTACATAGAGGATGACATGCGGGTCCCATGAGCCTGCAGGTTCCTCAACGTTTCAAACGTGGCATGAGATCGAAAGAAAAAGGCAAGTGAAAAAATATCAGGAGCCAAAAATAATTCAAGAAAAGAAAGTTTTATAGTACATAGAGGGATGACATGCGGGTCCCATGAGCCGCAGCGGTATCACCGTTTGAGAGGCAGCAGGGGATCGAAAGAAAAAGTCAAGTGACCAAATATGAGGTGCCAAAAAAAATCCAAGAAAAGAAAGTTTTATAGTACATAGAGGATGACATGCGGGTTTAGCAGCAGCGGTATCACCGTTTGAGAGGCGCAGGGTGATCGAAAGAAAAAGGCAAGTGACCAAATATGAGGTGCCAAAAATAATTCAAGAAAAGAAAGTTTTATAGTACATAGAGGATGACATGCGGGTCCCATTTAGCAGCAGCGGTATCACCGTTTGAGAGGCGGCAGGGGATCGAAAGAAAAAGGCAAGTGAAAAAATATGAGGAGCCAAAAATAATTCAAGAAAAGAAAGTTTTATAGTACATAGAGGATGACATCCGGGTCCCAGTTAGCAGCAGCTGTATCACCGTTTGAGAGGCGGCAGGGATCGAAAGAAAAAGGCAAGTGACCAAATTTGAGGTGCCAAAAATAATCCATGAAAAGAAAGTTTTATAGTACATAGAGGATGACATGCGGGTCCCATTTAGCAGCAGCGGTATCACCGTTTGAGAGGCGGGGGATCGAAAGAAAAAGGCAAGTGACCAAATTTGAGGTGCCAAAAATAATCCATGAAAAGAAAGTTTTATAGTACATAGAGGATGACATGCGGGTCCCAATTAGTGCAGCGTATCACCGTTTGAGAGGCGGCAGGATCGAAAGAAAAGGCAAGTGACCAAATTTGAGGTGCCAAAAAAACTCCAAGAAAAGAAAGTTGATTGCACATAGAGGATGACATGCGGGTCCCATTTAGCAGCAGCGGTCTCAACGTTTCCAAGGCGGCAAGGGATCAAAAGAAAAAGGAAGTAGCCAGAAAAGGGGTAAAAAAAATCCAAGAATAGAAAGAATTTTGGTTCATAGAGGATGACATGCGGGACCCATGATCCTGCATCGTAAACGGCTCGTTGAACGAGATGGCGCGATGTAGAAAAAAAACAATGCCAGAGAGGCTGCCATCTGGGCCCTACATCCCTCGGCGGTGCGGATTTGCGTTGACTCGGCCGGCGAACCCGAGATTTCGAGATGCACCACGTCCCGGGCCACCATACGCCACGTTTTGGCCGCTTTCGTCGGGCTAGGTGGCCTCAAAAACGAGAAAAAAAGTTTTGACATGCACCACGGAGGGACCAAAATCGTCGGCCATGGTACACCAGCAACCACGGCGCGACTTCAACTTCGTCGGCCATGGCAACTTTTCTTGTAGTGACGGCAAAGAGGGCGCACGGCAAAGAATCTGGGCACACGGCAAAGAAGGAACTCAAAGACTTTGCGCACGGCAAAGCTAGGGCGCGGGCAAAGGCTTTGCCGTGCGATTTGCACGACGCACGGCAAAGATGGCTTTGTCGGCCGGATCTTTGCAGCAAACTTGCCGTGCACGGCCGCACGGCAAAGGCTTTGCCGAGCTGATTTTTCGCTGCCGTGCGATTTGGGCCCACGGCAATGTCCAGTTCTCCCGTAGTGAGTAAAAATAAAACGATTAAAACTGGAAAAAATAAAGTAACTAAGTAAAAAACTGTAAAGGTAAAGGGTTGATTGTTTTTGTGTTTTGGATGCAAATAAGAAACGTAAATATTTTGTATTTTCAGAATAAAATAGTACAATAAATAAAAAATAATATAAAAGCAAGATAAAGGTGTTTCTTATGATAAAAAGTGGACCGGGGTTCATGGGTTCACTTGACTATTCTCTCTTTTAAGTTGTAGTGGACAAATAGAATTCATATGGGCATCACGTCCTAACATAGAGATGATGCAACACATCTCTCTTATACTCCACAAGAAAGGGAAAACTCCATGCAATCTTGTATTAAGAATTAACATAGCATAGCTATAAGTACTTTGACATGATGTTTGAATATCAAATATGCTATCTTCAACAAACAAGATCATCACTTTTGTCACGTGACAAACATAGCACATGCATTCACTTTATCCCTAGTGAGGTAGCAAAAGAAAAGGAAAAACCATAATAGACCATGAATTTTTTGTCACTATTCAATCACTAAAACCATGCTACTCCATCTAATACACACATCACCCCACACACGCTCTTGCATAGATGTTGGATCAGAACAAATACTTAAGAACGGGGTACATAATATGCATCTATCAATACATCTTAACATAATAGATTCCAATATGGTCATAATCATGTAGGGCAGATCATATGGTACTAAGATCTATGAACAACATGAGAAAAATAGATCAAGCTACAGCCACGAACCCGTAGTCCAGAGGTGGACTACTCCCCCTTGATCATGGTGATGAGGATGAAGACATTGCAGAAAGATCCCTCCGTGATCTCGCGAGTTTCTCCCTCCAATATTCGCTGCCGTAGGCCTCTTTTCATTTTCTCGCGCGCCACCTGCCCTCTTTGGGCCTCGGCCTCCTCCAAGCTCCAGGGTGCTTCTCCTAATGAAAAAGTGACGCTCAAAATCTCATGTCAATTCGACTCCGTATATGTCTCGAAAGTGAAATATACGCGGAACAGGGTTTTCTATTGTGCAAGAAGTTATAAATTAAATAAAGGATCATTGGTAAATCCCCATAAATCAATGTAAAACATGTTATTATCATCATATATGTTGCAAATATGTGAGAATTCAATATGATAAAGGACAAAGTTCATGTATGCATTTTACATGCATCAACGTCCCCATGCTTAACCTATGCTCGTCCTCGAGCATAAAGGTGATAAAACTAACATGAACTTTGGAGTTTATTATATATATCCTCCTAAATAATCATGCAAAGTATAACAAGGTTCAGTCAATAAAGAATGACAATAAATAATATGAACTCATCAAGTGATAACTCTTACAATCTACAAAGCATGCATAATAGTAAATAACATTGTAGGAAACATGAATGATAAGTAGTATGAATCATAAAGCATGCTTAGGAGAATCCTATAAAATTGTTTGAAGACTCTTTATCCCTCTTTTCTTGAATATTTCTTTTGACTCTTGAACACACGAAATTCGGTGGAATGTATGTGCTAATCTCCAACATAATAAAAAGTAGAGAGAATAAAACAAGGTTTTGAGATATGCAATTCATGTCAACAATAATAATAAGGATGGGGTACCATGAAAATTTTGTAAGAAGATATCTATGTGTCATGACTTTGACCTCTTATGAGTAAATGTTCCCTCATTTTCTTTAGTGCTAAGGACTACACCTCTTGTTACTCGGCTCCGGGTTATCAAGACTTTTCAACACACATATTTCAACCAAGTATCGCAATGGGGTACCTTCATGCCGTCTGTACAAAGGACCAATGAAGATGAGTATATCAACTATAGGCCATCCATACCGGAACAATATGAACAACAGACATTGGGCATCCTCTCTAACTCTCTCCCACTTTTCCTCTCATTACTTTTTTTCTTTTCTTTTTTTTTTCCACTTAACTCTTTTTATTTTACTTTTTCACTCTTCCTATTGAGGATGCTTGTTGCTGAAACTTTCACCATGATTAAGCATGGCTTCGGTTAGCGGCCCATTGCTCTTCTTTAGCAATGCATGCATACTTACTCTTTATAACCTCCACTTATTCCGCAAGAGATAGCCATCAAAAAAACAAAATAAATAATGATGAATGGGTGTGCATGATGTTGGTGCCATGTTGAAAATGTCCCCAGAAACGTGGTTATGGTCTAGCTAATTACTCATAATCAGTCAAACCCACAACATGCATAGTTATTTCCAAACCTTACTTCTTATGAGCTTTAAATTACACAAAAAGGATATTTTAAAGAGGAGGAAAACACACACATTATACTTGGAATAGCAACTGCTATATAGGTAGGTATGATAGATATTGGATTTGAATTGAGCTTGGAAACAAGTCTATGCTTGTGTAAGAATTCAGTTTTTTTGCTAGCAAGAGGTCTAAACGCATGCAATGGTATCCATAGAGAAATTCATTCATCATCAAACAATGATAATTAAAATTAAACATCTATGTATACTAGAAAGAAGTAGCACCTAATAAGGCACATATCAAATCATCACTCAAGAGGAGCATGGAAACTAGAAATACTATACAATTTTTTCTCAGCCTTAGCATTCCTCCTTTTCTTTTATAATCATGAAACTTCATTTATTTTAAACATTCATAGATAGAGAGTTTGGTCCAGTAGCTCATGCATATGCATTATGAATACACTATATGACTTTCCTTTCATTTTAAAAATAAAACTAGATACAAATAAAACAAGGACACACGTTTTTAATGTTGCTCAAAAAATAGAGTTTTGAGGTGCTCAAATCGGGAGTTTTAAAATGAGTCCAGTGGGTTTCATGGGCATTCCCAAGCTTTTGATATTCATCATACTTGAATTATCTTAGTGTGATATTCCTCCATTTCCTGTAAAAAAAACATCAACACAAACTTTTCTTCCCATTCTTTTCTATGGGGTGACATTAGAGGTACAAACAAATCATGCTTGCTGCTATTTTAGTCATAAATAAAATTTTATATTCATGAAATAGAGAGCACGTAATGTTCTACTCATTCTATCATATCAAAAGTTCCAAGAAAAAAAGCATTTGGTACTCAAACGAATGGATCTAATATAGAAATGCGAATCTATCCACACCTTTGCTGCAAAATTGAGTTTAGCACAACTTAGACACGTCAGTTTTAGCCAATTTACGTTCATATGGAGGATGAAAATTTATAGCTACCGTTAATTTAGCAAGATTTTAGGAGTTACGATATCTACGCACACTTCTATTCTTGTATACAGTGTTGGGCCTTCAAGGGATGTTTGTAGAATGTTGTAACAAGATACCCTTAAGGGATCACCCAAGGTTTATCGAATCAGGGAGGTAGAGGTCAAAGATATCCCTCTCAAGCAACCCTGCAATTAAGATACAAGAAGTCTCTTGTGTCCCCAACACACCCAATACACTTGTCATATGTATAGGTGCACTAGTTCAGCGAAGAGATATAAAATGCAAGTGATATGGATGAATATGAGTGGTAATAACAATCTGAATAAAATATGGCAGCAAGTAAACATGCAGTAAACTGGTTGTAAACGGTGTTTCAATGCTTAGAAATAAGGCCTAGGGATCATACTTTAACTAGTGGTCACTTCTCTCAACAATGATATCATAAAGGAATATAAATATAAGCACTTCACTATGCCACTCAACTACTTCCTCCCATGATAATCTAACACGACCACTCACAGATGATCGGCAGTGCTAAACCTTAAAGTTGTATTCCCAAGTACTAATGAACACCCCACGCTGTCACTTTGAGCATTCATAGGAGGTACTAACACACCACAATTTCATAGAGACATCCAACTCAAATCATAATTCAGTGAACAAGTATTCTGTGAAATATAGCCTAAGAGACCCACACAGTGCCACACACCGTCACCTTTACACACGTGAGACAAGGAGTCTCCGGAGATCACATAAGTAAAATCCACTTGAATAGCATAACAACATCTAGATTACAAAGCTCATGATCACATAAAGATCACACCATGGGAGAGAGAGACATAAACCCCATAGCTACCTGCAGAGCCCTCACCCCCGAGGAGAACCACTCACCCTCATCGTGGGAGTCAGCAACATCGATGGAGATGGCGGTGAAGTCCGATGGAGATGGCTCCAGGGGTAATCTAAGTCCGGTGGTGCTGAATGGAGACTTTATCCTCGAATCTTGTCTCATGACTTCACATGAGCTACGGAACTTTTCATGGGCGGAGGCTTCTTGATTTAGGGTTTTCATAGCTGGATCTTTTATATAGGCGGAAGGCACTGGTGGAGGCCTGGTGGTCCTGCACTGGCCCCTAGCGCGGGTCAGTGCTAGGTCGTGCCTAGGCATGGTCTCGCCACCTCAAAGGCAGCTTTTGAAGAACAAGATGGCACGCAAAATTATTATCTAGTAGTATGACAAGTTTATTTGTACTACAGGCTAGATAGCAGAGTGATAGCATGCCAAACTAAGTCCTTACTTTGTTAGCTTACAATGAACTAGATACAAAACAATGGCATCACCTGTAGTACAGGGAATGCAAGCCAACATGTTCATGGAGTAAAAAATTGGCACAAACAACATAGTAGCAGGCCATAATTTTTGTAACAACGACTGAGCAAGATAAAGTTATGATGGCTAGATCTACAGAGCAGGGAATGTAAACCAAATATAGAAGTTACGATGCCAAAAGCTATAGAGCAGGGAATGCGAACCAACATGTGCAATTACTTAAAATTGGCCATGAACTAAATAATAGCAGGATGTTACTATAATACCTACAGTATAATTTTTGTAACAACGACTGAGCAAGATAGAAGTTATGATGGCTACATCTACAGAGCAGGGAATGCAAACCAAAATGTTCAATCGCTTAAAGTTAGCAATGAAGTAGAAAATAGCAACGTGTTACGGTCATAGCTAGGAATGAACTAAAAGAGCTTCAGACAAACAAGCATCTGAACCCAGAACATGGCGCTAAAACAAGGGACTTACATTAGGAGAAGCACTCTGTGGGAATCACAGCAGATCTTCCTGGGGTTGATAGATCCGGTGATGAAGTACGCTACATGTGCTACTTGGGGTTGGAGAGACGGCCATTACACTTCATGGTTACTCATCTCATCTGCAAAAACGTAACGGCGCGTCGTTAGCACAAACAGGTTCCCCCAAGATTAAACAAGAACTTGCAGGCAAGCAATAGAAAAGCGACAGTAGAAGAGTTTAGATCATGCACTGCGCCGGTGAAGCAGATCCGGTTCATGCACAGCGGTGTCGGTGAGCAAGATCCGATGCGGTGGACGACGGATCCGGCGAAGCGGCTCCGGCGGGGTGGACGATACCGCAGCTGAAGCGACTGCGGTAGACTGCTGGATGAGCATATGGTTTCGAGGTTCGGGGATGATCCGGTCCGGTTGATGACGGCGTCGATGAAGCGGCTCCGGCAGGCAGCCGGATGACGAGGATCGCGAGGGCTCGGGTAGGCCAGGGAAGTCCGGCGGGGATGTTCCGGTGCGGTGGTCGTGGAGGTGGTAGAGAGAGGGACTTGAGAAGTTCCGGTGGGTGGTCTCAGATGAGAGACTGAAGGAAATGTATTTTTTTTGGGAGGGTTTCCGGGCTAGGGAGGTGGTGATCGAAAAAATGACGGGCAAACCCCTCACCAACCGACTTTGCTGTCATCTCCACAGGGGTAGAATGGGAATTTGGAAGCGTGTGAAATTTTTGTATTTTGTGGGCGGGAAGTTTTGCCGCTATGAGATTTTGAATTTCGCTAAGGTACAAGTATAATGATAAAAAATTGTGACACCGTACTAGTACCTCTGTTCATGGCCGAGTGCAAAATCAAATCATCATCACGTTGAATATAGGTCACTACCATGATCATGATCTATCTTCTTAATCCCATTCAAAAATGCGTTTGAAATATTTCAGGATTGGTGGGAGATTTTGCCGCCCGACAGAGATTAAATTAAACCACACGTTCGACAATTCAAACTTGAGACCTTGGCTATGATACCATTTAAGTTCGAACTGATTCAAAAAAGGCTAGGCAATTAATTTATATAACATCCACAGGAACAACTACCAAGTTGATCCCAACCGCAGATAAATGCATCCACCAACAAAAGTCTGAACGGTGCCTTAATCTAAGGAAACATTTCACAAGACCAATGTACTCACTATGTTAGTGTTCATCTCCAATTATCTATGGCATTTTCTTAGTCTTTGGGAGATTATAACGAACTTGATTGGCCTCGTGCAGTAGGGCATCACATGCTTCTAATCTCGATCTCAACATGTCAACTTTTGTTCTTAGCATAGCTGTTGCAACTCGTTCTACTTGGAGTTGTTCCTCCAAAACTTGAGCAGAGAAAGACTTGGACTTGGGCTTCAAAACCCAGCATTTCGCAGGAAAGAGTTTTTGGTGATATCTTTATCTTTCCCGGGTTTTGCCATCTCAAATTTCATATTAGCCAGACAAGTTTTGAGTTGTGTAAAAAGAAAAGTTATTACAGAGAAAAATGCAGATGGTAGATTTAATGTGTACGAACTACTTTTAATCATACAAGTTGACATGCCTGACTATAATAAGGACCATCTATCTTGCTAGCAGGCATAATTATTAATGGGCTACCATGTACGGGAACCGTATCCTCTAACGTGAAGGAGCTAAGTCAGGAAAAATAAAGAAGCAAAGTCAGGCTTCTGTAGCATAAGTACAAGGTTATGCACTGTCTTTAACTAATAAAGGTGATTACTGTAGATGTTTAAAAACTAAACTAAATTTTATTACACCATAATTTTCTCTGCATGTAATTACTTCAAATGCAAGACACAAGTTTGTATTGTGCAAATTAATTTAAATTATTTGGATTTTAGACATATGGTTTGGGGGAAGGAAAGTTAGAGTACTGTAGCTTCTCTAACTTTTCACCTTCAAGTTAGAGTACTGTAGCTTCTCTAACTTTTCACCCATGTACGTAGTCCTTCCAAGAAACAGCCGTTATTGCATTACGAGCAGAAAATAGTTCACACGTGCGCTCAGATTCAAATTTTCAGCATGCAGTCGATTTATGGTTTAATTGAAGTACACATCAGGAAATTATTTCACACAAAATACAGCAGCCACATGGAACATATCTAATTTTAGTACAACAACAAAATTTGCAATTATTACAGACCACGAAATTTTGAACGAAATTTTGAGCAGTAATTAGTTACAGCATTGGCATCAGCAGTCCACTTGACTGAACAACAGAATCAAAGTTTATTTAGACACCTTCAATTCCCAGACACATCACAACTGGCTTACCATGACAAGTGCATAGGAGATTCTTTAGAACATTTTCTGTCAAAGTTTGCCTATTTTTCAATTCATGTATCTCTTGGCGTGTCTTGGCAATTAATTCATCAGCATCTTTGTTTTCCCGCCCAAATATATCAACTGCCTCTTGGAGTGCATCCCCGAAATCTCTTTGTGCCGGATTAAGTTGACCAATAGATACCATGGGCCTATGCGAGCAATATGCACTCTCACTGCTGCTTTGTGAAACATCAATACTTGAGGCATTGGCCCTTGCTTCTGGCATTGTAGCTTTATTTGAAGCCTGAAATTTAGATAAAACAAGTTACAACATCATATGATGCAATAAAAGACCTCCAATTTCAAGAACATCATTGAGCTGATATAACACAACAAGCAATCAAAAATAGAGCCTCGTACATCTATTTCTTCTGGAATGGTTGGTGTACCGGACTCAGTGGACCAATGAGAGCACGTGCCACTGTCACTGTTGCTCTGTGAAATGACCGCAACACTTGATAAATGGGTTGTCCCTACTGACATTACAGCTTTGTTTGCAGGCTGAAACTAAGACAAAACAAGTTAAAATGCAATACAATACAAGGCAAACAAACAGCATTGTTGACATAATTTTGAAAGAACCATGGGCAGATACAACAAAGAAACCAGTTAAGCCACATGCCTCTTAGAACAAACCAAACTAGATCATGGCGATGATGTATACAATGAACCAAGCAACTAGACATCATGTGCCCAATAACGAAGCCAGGTCACTGCACAGAAGAAATCTAGCAAATAGCCAAATACAGTCAAAAGATGTGCATGTTGGATTTGATACTATTAGGAAAATAATGTATGATTGATTTAAGCATGACTCAGATAGTGCCTTCGACATCGCAGAAGGTCAATGCAACAATTAATTGTATGGCTTGTATGAAGTGCCATAACATTTAAATTAAGCATAACGAGGCATTGCTTAATCTGAGAACTGAGTGCTAGCTCAGTGGCAAGGCTTGCGAGTGCGCAGCCAGCCCACCCGGGTTCGAGTCCCAACAGGACCGAATTAAACGGGGTGTTATCTAGCGCGTATAAATTCGCTGCTAGAGAGGTCTCATCATCTATCTCACAACGTATAGACAAGGGAGGGAATCTTCCTACGTTGGTCAACGTTTAGGCAATGCTTAATCTTGAATTCATGATCAAACTCAAACAAAAAAGGGCATATAACAAGTAGCACCATGTGCATCATGTATAATAGATTACTAGAAACTGAATGAAGCAATTGAACATGGAGCGTATTATATAAACAGCCAGATCATTTGAATATGGATATACCACATCATGTCAATGGGACTCAGAAAAACAAAGCTAGACATTTAAACAAGTAATATAACTATTTTTTCACCATGTTTCAAGTAGAATAGGAAGCTAGGTTAGGAATAAAGCAATCATGTTTCAAGTAGAATAGGAAGCTAGGTTAGGAATAAAGCAATAAAAAAACACAAAGTGCATCATTTCAGCTAGGATCATTTCTATCAAACTTCATGCACTAGCCATGGAACAACAGGCAAACTCAATGAAGCAACAGGCAAAAAATTAACATAATAGAATTTCAGGACTTGTATTAACATAGCCAAATCATGTAACTTATACCCAGGCATGCCGGATGCCAGATGGGTCAAAGGCAGTGTGCAATGTTCCATATGGTCATTGTTTATATTTTATTAGATTCCATTAGGCAACTTAGGTAGTGCAACATACAGAAAATGATGCAATTGAACTATGCACAGGAGGTAAATTAACATTCCAAAAAAAACAGGGAACTTACGTGAGCTTTTTTTTGAGTCACACGGACCTCATCGGGTACTTGGACAGAAGAACCTGGTGCCTCACTGTTTCTCCTCTGCATGAAGGAGAGGCCAATTGTAAACAGAAACAGGTCCAAGATATAGAAGTTTGCATTAAGCAATATACAAAAAACAGCAGGTACTTACATGATTATAGGCGAGCTTTACTCTACGTTTATGAGTGTAAGATGTGCCTGCTGCACGTGTAATAACAACAAACAGTTACGAGTCACGGCTTTGCTATAATTAAATTGACACCAAATAGTAGTAGAAGCCATGGTTCAAAAAAGCGTACGCCTAGGTACGCTTAAGCGCGCTTAAGCGCTGAGCGGTTGTCTTCCGCTTCGCTTTTGGCCTAAGCGTTCGATTAAGCGAGACAGGGAATCTGGTCGTGTTTTGTGCTAGAATCTCCTCTATGCGAGTGTTGGTGTGTTGCCTGTGTTGCTCTGCTCCTTGCTCGATGCATTGATGGTGATTAGGTCTGGCTTAGCTGCTTGCTACTCCTCTACTGCTTAGCTGCTTGCTACTCCAGTAAAGCTTAGCTGCTTGTTTGTGTTTGTTACATTGTTTGCTTAGCTGCTTGTGTGTTTATAAGAAATTGGAGCAAAACCGAGGCTAACCAAGGTATTAATCCCCGTATTCCTCAGAAATGTAGCATTACATGCTTAGGATACAAATTTACAGCATATTATAGGGGTATATGTGCCCATCTTGACTTCCCTGTTTCATGTTCGTACGATTTTAGCCTGAGCGCTTAAGCGGCGCTTAAGCTCGCTTAAGCAGCAGTTCCTCTTACGAGTCACGGCTTTGCTATAATTAAATTGACACCAAATAGTAGTAGAAGCATTATGACGTGCATAAACATGTAATACAGGATCGCAGAAAGATATCAAACATGATGTAACTAGAGCAGTAGCCTACGGCCAAATAGTGAGAAATTGTAATCGTGTCAATTGTGGACTTGTATAGCCTACCCCAACTTGTTTGGGAATAAAGGCTTTGTTGTTGTTGTTGTCAATCGTGGACATGTAGAGCATTCAACGGCTCATGATTGGTGGCTCATATTTTGTAGAGTTTCAGCGAATGGGTGGGTTAGGTTACTCAGACCACCACACTGTGTATTTATATCATCTGAGTTAGGGTTACAATACTACTGGACATGGGCCTCTATGGGCCTCACACTGGATACAATATTACTACAGCGCTACTACTAAACTCACTCATGGTAACACACCCCCTCAAGATGATCATGGGTAAACAACCATGGCCATCTTGCAACAACAACATGACACATATGACAACTACCAGTAATGAACATTCAGCATAACTCCTAGGATACATGACAGCATTGCACTTTCCATCATCTTGTCATCTCGATTCATCTCTTCATCAGCAGCGAAGATATCCAGCTTCAACCATCTGGGATACGCACAACTCCTAACCATACACGTCCTCAACAACCCCGGCTGCCTCACCACACAAGTTCCGCAGAACCATCCACACTCGCCTCAATGTCCTCAGCCTCTCTTCTCCACTCTGCCCGGCCACCTCTTCCGTCTCTCCCACAAACCCCCAGCCAACTCCTGCCTCAACCATCCACTCCTCAAGCACCCATGCCTATCCCCCGGTCAGGCCTCAACCAGTCTCACCTCAGGCACGCATGCCTTTCCCCTGGACATATCCACAACCATCACCATCACCACTAAACCGCAGCCTCATCAACTCCATCACGACTCAACCGCAGCCTCATCAACTCCATCACCACATATCCTCACAGCCTCACATCTCCATTTTCTCCTCACTTCCACTCGGATGGCGCCTCGTCTGCGCGCCCTGGCCAACCTGGCGTACGGCACCTGGCCACATCGACCGGCTCGCGCTGGTCAACGTCCAGCACCAACCTCCGGCTCCGCCCTGCGCTCAAAGGCTCGCCCCACTCCGCACGCCTCCAACTTCTGCCCCTCACACGGATCCAGATCTCTCTGCCACGGATTCACTTCCTCTTCTCTCCTTTCTAAACCAAAACGATCTTCACCCTCTTCTTTCTCCCCGCGCGAGCAGCCGCCGATCTCACACAGCTCACATCGCTGTGTGTGATAGCCGCAACCCACGCAGAGCACCTGATGCGGCCTCCCGCCGCCTGGATTTCTACATCTCAACGGTGGGTTTTGTGATCAAAGGAAGAACTTGTTTGGTACTGTTTGTGGCGGCTAGCAGGAAGGAAACCTAGGCTCTGATACCATGTAGAGTTTCAGCGAATGGGTGGGTTTGGTCACGGAAAAACATACTTATGCGTCGTGTTTAAACCTAAAGGATGAGGTGGTTATCAACGAAAGCACTTGTAAGTTAGAAATATAGCACGAATTCAGAAATACAGTCAGCTGCAATACTCCTAACAGAACAAAACGCGCAGGGATGTCTGGTTACCTATTTCTGGGCGGCGTTTAGACGTGTTCCGCGTTCTTACGGGTGACGTGGAGGTCGGCGAGGGGACTGCTGTTGCGGTGGGTGCCGGGGAAGCAGATCTTGGGGGGTCGGAGAAGGACATGCTGGGCGGTCGATGAAGTGTTCAGCGCGCCGGCCGAACTAGAAGGTCGGTGAAGCAGATGATGTGCAGTGCACGGTGGCGTCGGTGTCGGCGAAGCTGGTCAGGTGCGGTGGTCGATAGAGTCGGCGAACGAGATACGGTGCGGTGGACGCCGGAGTAGGTGCGGATAGGGCAGCCTCGGGGTTTGAAGCCGTGGCAGCTTGAACGGCGAAGTGCGGCGGCCGGGAAGATCTGGAGGTAGGCAAGAGGGGCGGTTTCTCTGAGGGCTTGCGGGCGAAACTAGGGCGAAGCTGGGCGATAGAGGAGTAGAAGGGAATTTCGCAGTCCTTCTTTTGAGGGAAAAAAATATTCGCAGATCTGAAACTTTGCGGCGCGAGATATTTGGGCGTTGGCGGGGAATTTTACCGCTCGATGATATTAAATTTTGGCTGCAGTAGGTTTTTTTTTTAGAGTATGTAATAATAATAAATAGTAGGCCCTACTAGTACTGTACGTCTGTTCAGGAATCCAAGGGGGTAGAGGTAGAGGTATAGATATATAGACAATATAGAGATATAAGAAATGGCGGGGGCTAGCGGAAATGCACTTTGCCTCATAGGAGCATATGCTCCCATTATGTGAATCCATATTTCAAAGTGTCAAAAAATTCTAAACTAAAATTTTACATGTATATCTAGACATTTTATGTTGGTACACAAGTTTTCTCACAAAAAAATTATGTGGCTCCTATAAAAAAGACAAATTTTGATGTTGTAACACGACTACGTACAGTATATTTTTTGCCTTTTTTTACACGCCACACAAAATGTCGTTTTTCCACGAAAACTTGTGAACGAACATATGATGTCACAATGTATACCAAAAAAATTAACATTTATATAATTTTTTTAATCATTTTCTATAATTGGTGCATATGCACGCGTGTGCCAAAACGCCACCTCCAGGGGCTAGGAGTTTCTAAACTTCTTATGGCACATCAAATAAAATGTTGTTCAAACAATAATAATAATGTGCTTATGATTGTTACTCCCTTCCACCATGAATAAAGTCCACATCGGTTTCGTGTCAAACTTTGACTCGAGATTTAGGTACCCACATGATAGTGCTAGTATCATAGCTAGTATCATACACATTGGTCCCACAAAAATGTTGATGTGGCAGCTAATTAAGTAGGAGAGAGGAGATTAGTGTAACATAGGTAGATATTGTATCATAGCGCAAACAACGAGAAAACTTAATGCTAAACAAATCTTGTACACAAATTTGCATTGAGATTCTAAAAAATAATAAATGTAGCATTACTATGATACTACTCCATGATACTACCCACTATAGAAATAGTATGACCAGCCTAATTTTATGACATCCGCAAAATATACCATTGGAAAGTTCATCGAAACAAGCATCCGATGATATAGTTTTGAATGACATGCAACTCATAATTGGCGGGCCCAAGTATTAGTCTAAGTTTGCCTCTGAAAACAAATTGGCATTGTACTCTAGGACAAAGGGAGACTACTCGCAATGGCAATATCATAAGTAGTATCATGCACTACATGCATGCAAAATGTTGATGTGTCATATCAGTTAATGATGAAAGAGACGATAGTGGTATCATAGGTAGATATCGTATCATATCATGTAGAACTAGAAAAATTACTGCCAAACAAATCTTGTACACACTTTTGTATTGAGATTCTACAAATCCCTAAATACATGTAACATATTATACTACTACATGATGATAATATGGACTGTGAAAATAATATTGTACATTAGTATCATATGTATGATACTATTATATGATACTCCCCATTGTGACTAGTCTAATAATAACAATAGTACTCAAATTTGTCTTGTCCCTCGGGTGTTTAGAAGTATATGTTCGGTCCCTCACGTATTTAAGAATTATGTTTGGCCCCTCAACTCTAATGTGGTCAAAATTGAGCACTTGAACACTTAGTTAGGTCTAGCAATGATAAAAACTTGATTGGTCTGTTTATTATTTGTTATGTGGCACGGCGGCAAAGCATTTTGCTAAATCTCAAGCACACATAGTTGGGGTCCATTAGAGGGACTAATTAAATCAAAGTACAATGGATTATGAAAGCAGGTTTTATCATTGATTAGCTTTGCAACGGCCTATCAACTGTAAGTGTTGCATGTGTTCTAAAGAACTATGTTCATCGTCACAGATCAAGAGGAGTACGCAGTGGAGGACGCACAAAACAACCGTAGGCCAGGTGGGCACACCTTACTAATTTTCTTTTTTCCACTTTATATGTGATAATTTTTTACATAATTAATTAACTAAAACATTTTAAAATAGGGTGGGCCATTCAACCCAAACACCATGTTGCGTACGTCGCTGAGGGTAAGGGGTAGTCTAAGGGGGCAATGTAAGACCTAATTAAGTGTTTGAGGTTAGTTATGGACCGCTGTTATACCTAATTGTGTTTGAGGTTAGTTAGGGACCTTATTATACATAATTAAGTGTTAGAGGTGAGTTCAAATAATAATATATAGTTGGGGTCTAAAGTTCACCAACGTATGCAACACACGAGCTGCCAAATGTGTACTTAATTAACCCTATTAGGAAAACACAAGATTATCTCATTCAACAAAATATTAGGAAAGTGTATCACAATTGTATTTATCCCTTATCTCTCTCATGTTAACCGAGACAAGAGTTCGTTCTAGGTCAGCTCTACGACAATTAGCGTCGCAAGGGTGGTAACATAGGTGTGCAGTTGCGAAAGTTTTTTCCCAAGTTATCGACTTCCTCAATCCACACTTAATATTTGTGCATGTGGGCCTAAGTATATGGTACTACTTAGTTCTATTCCTAGTATATATGTTGGGTGACTTAGAAAAATCATACTTCGTACATGATTCCTTCGAAAATCCTTTAGGGCTTCTTTGATTCATATTAGGTTGGTATAAGATAATAGGATTTAGATCTTATAGGAATATTTCCTACACTAGTAGTTTGATTCATATGAACATATCCAATAGGAAATAATCCTATAGGAATCATCAAGTAGTGCAAATCCTAGTATAGGATTAAATATTTGGTCCTACCTCATGGAAAAATTCATTTGGCGCAATCAAACGCAACTCATCTTATTATAGGATTTAACTACACATGTCATCCCAAATCCCAATCCTACATTCCTACTCCTATGATTTCCCTATCCTGTGAATGAAAGGAGCCCTTAAAATCAAACTATCCCGCACCTCGTCGATTCGTATAAAACCGACTCTAGCCAACAACTCTTCGCCCGACCTTTCTTCTTCACCATCAGGCCACCACACACTGTCATTTTCCATTGCAACGCATTTAGGGTGTGTTCGGTTCCAGAACCAAGTGGAATGGAATGGAACCGTTCCGCACCTAGAGCCCATTCTTGTGTTCGGTTGTGGAATGGAACGGAACCGAGTGGTTCCTCGAAAGGGAATATTCTCCCCATATGCAGAATGCACCCATTCCACCGAATCGGTGGAATGTGGTGGAACGGCTGTTACTTAGCCGCTATTAATTACAAAGCACTTCACTAATCCAACCAAAAAAATTATTAGTTGTTGTTAATTATGATTTTGAGATTAAAAAGGCCACTATTAATTACGATATTTAGACAAAAGATTAAACTTTAACTTCATTCCGTTCTACTCTCCAAATTCCCCGACCATACAAAAAATAACATTAATTACGATTTTAAGATTAAAAAGGCCATTAGGCGTTGTTAATTACGATTTTAAGATTTAAAAGGCTATTTGCCATTGTTAATTACGATTCTTAGACAAAAGTTTAGTTTAACCACATTCCGTTCTGCTCTCCAATTCCTCCAACCGAACAAAAAACAGTACCATTCTGTACCTCCTTTTTGTCCAAACCGAACGCGGGGATGGAACCATTCCATTCCTCTGGAAAGGAACCATTCCTTACTAAAATCTTCTTGTGCCACCTCCCAGTTTAAAGGCCTACTCGCATAACCCTACAGCTCTGCACTCGCGTGGGCAACCGAACACACCTACATCATCAATGCCCCGCGTACTTATCCGCACCGCCTACAGCTCTGCACTCCTATGACCTATCCATGGCTGGGCAGTCAAAAAAAGCTGCGTCACCTGGGAAATCAACAAGCCACGCAAGCAAGTCGCAAGCATCATAAATTCCGAATCAATGCCTAGCTACAGTCTACCTGGCCTCCTCCCAACTCATTGTCCTTGAGGCCTTAACAAAGCCTTCTAAAAGGGTTTTATCAAAATATTCCATATGGATTAGTAAAAAAACGCACCTGCTAAAGATTCATATATGCCCCTAGGTTAAAAATATGCATCTCAAATTTGTAAGTTTAAAACATGAATATGAAAATTAAGCATGTATCCTTCGTAGTCACTCCAAAATGAAGCTCTTGAGAGGGTTTTTGAAATTTCCATGTTTGAAACCAAAAAAACCGCGTACTTCTCTTCATGCTTGACTTCATAAGAGAGAGTTTGGGGATAGGGGTAGCTTGATACATGAATTTTCTGGTTTGAATATGTCTAGACCTTGTTTATCAACTATTGAATGCTTACTATATGACATAAGAAGACTACGTGCCTTGGTTTTTCATTTATTTTCATTTATTTTGAATTTTTATGCCCATTTGAATCTTGGTCAAATCCTAGGTTTGACCATGATTTAAACTAGTTTAAAACATAAATATGAAAAATTAAGTATCTATCCTTCTTAGCCACTCCAAAATGAAGCTCTTGGGAGGGTTTTTGAAATTTCCATGATTGAAACCAAAAACCACTTCTCTTCATGCTTGACTTCATAAGTCAGGGTTTAGGGATATATATATATAGGGGGTACATGCATGATTTTTCTGGTTGGAATATGTCTAGAACTTGTTTTTCAACTTGAGCTTATCTAGAGCTTGTTTTTAAATTTTTTATACCCATTTGATTCTTCATCAAATCCTAGGTTTGTTGACCTAGATTTGAACAAGTTTAAAACATGAATATGAAAAGGTAAGCATGTATGCTTCTTAATTAGTCACTCCAAAATGAAGCTCTTGGGAGGGTTTTTGAAATTTCCATGATTTAAACCAAAAACCACTTCTCTTCGTGCTTGACTTCATAAGTTAGGGTTTAGGGATATATAGGGGGTAGATACATCATGATTTTTCTGGTTTGAATATGTCTAGAGCTTGTTTATCAACTTAATTGAATGCTTACTATATGACATAAGAAGACTATGTGCCTTGATATTTCATTTTTTTTAATTATGCCCTTTTGAATATTGGTCAAAACCTAGGTTTGACAAAGATTTAAAAAAGATTAAAACATGAAAATGAAAAAGTAAGCCTTGATCCTTCTTATTAACTCCAAAATGAAGGTTTTTGGGAGGGTTTTTGAAATATCCATGTTTGAAACCCAAAACCACTTCTCTTCGTGCAGAGTTTAGGGTTAGGGGTAGCTAGCTAGACACCTGAATTTTCTGGTTTGATATGTCTAGACCTTGTTTATCAACTTAATTGAATGCTTACTATATGACATAAGAAGACTATGTGCCTTGATTTTACATTTTTTTAAAAATTATGCCCATTTGAATCTTGGTCAAATCCTAGGTTTGACCATGATTTAAACAAGTTTGTTTATCAACTTGAATGCTTGCTATATGACATCAGAAGACTATGTGTTTGGTTTTTGTTTTTTGAATTTGTTATGCCCATTTGAATCTTAGCTAGTCAAATCCTAGGTTTGAATATATATGTCTAGACCTTGTATATCAACTTGAATGCTTACTATACATATGACATAAGAATGTTATGTGCTTTGGTTTTTCATTCTTTTCATTTTTTTCTGAATTTTTAGGGCCATTTGAATCTTGGTCAAATCCTTGGTTTGACCAAGATTTAAACAAATTTAAAACATGAAAATGAAAAGGGAAGTCTGTATCCTTCTTAGTCACTCTAAAATGAAGCTTTTGGGATGTTCTTGAAATTTCAATGTTTGAAACCCAAAACGACTTCCCTTCATGCTAGACTTCATAATCGACAGGGGGTAGATACATGATTTGTCTGGTTTGGATATATCTAGACCTTGTTTATCAACTTGATTGCTTACGATATGACATAAGAAGACTATGTGATTTGGTTTTTCATTTTTCTGATTTTTTTGAATTTTGTGCCCACCCATTTGTATCTTCGTCAAATCCTAGGTTTGACCAAGATAATTTAAACAAGTTTAAAACATGAAAATGTAAAGGGAAGCATGTATCCTTCTTAGTCACTCTAAAATGAAGCTTTTGGGAGGTTTTTGAAATTTCGATGTTTGAAACCCAAAACCACTTCTCTTCACACGCTTGACTTCATAAGACAGAGTTTAGGGGTTAGGGGTATAGATACATGATTTGTCTGGTTTGAATATGTCTAGACCTTGTTTATCAACTTGAATGCTTACTATATGACATAAGAAGACTATGTGATTTGGTTTTTCATTTTTCTGTTTTTTAATTATTTTTCTGCCCATTTGAATCTTGGTCAAATCCTAGGTTTGAACAAGATTTAGACAAGTTTAACACGTGAAATTAAACGAATAAGTAAGCATTGATCCTTCTTAGTCACTCCAAAATGTACCAATTGATAGTGTTAACTTTGCTTCATGGAAAAAATAATGTCATGTAAATGAGTTAACTTGGATTTCCTACCGTTGAATCCATAGGAAACTTTGTTCTAATGCACTATAATAATCAACCGAGTTTTTACACCAACAGGTCTATCACTTACGTGTGGTGCCCAGTGAGTCCCATGAGTGAGCACAAGTCCGTGCAATAGGTACGCCAACTCCCAGCCATCTTCTTTGTCAAGAGAAGACGCATCAGGATGCGTATTGGAAGTCTGTGGGTCCTTCTGGATCCTTCGGTTGTCCCTCTCACACAAAAAAACAAATCTCTCTCATTCTCGCTCGACTCGCTCGCTCGCTCGCTCGCTCGCACCTCCTGCCCGACCAAACCTACTTGTGATCCAACATCATCATAAATCACAGAAAAGGAAGACACCATAATGCTGCCTTTTTTTCTTTTTTTGAGTGATCCCTCTTCCTCCGAGTTTCACTCGACGGGCAAACGCACATCTGCAGCATAGTAATAATAAAAAGGTAGAAAAATCGATATACGAATCTATAATTAAATAGGTTAAACTAGGGTTTTGCCCTGTACTACAGATCAAGGTTCAAAAAAATCCAACTACGGGGTTCGAACAACACGATTCTAATCCAAGAACTTTTTCGACCTCATCCAAGTGGCCTCAAACTATAGGGTTAGCATCTAGTGCAGTATGTGTGAAAATGTATGCACTATGTGTGCTATAACTTGTATGTCTTTCAAATTTGAACCAACTTTGAATAAGTTTGAAATATTTGAAATGGGGCTTTTGGCTTAAACGTTTGAAACTCAAAACGATTCTCTTCATGCTAGACTTCATAAGACCGAGTTTAGGGTTAGGGGTAGATACATGATTTGTCTGGTTTGAATATGTCTAAACCTTGTTTATCAACTTTAATGCTAACTTCTCAGTCACTCTAAAATGAAGTTTTTGGAGGTTTTTGAAATTTCCATCTTTGAAACCCAAAACCACTTCTCTTCATGCTTGACTTCATAAGAAAAAGTTTAGGGTTAGGGGGTATAGATACATGATTTGTATGGTTTGAATATGTCCAAACCTTGTTTATCAACTTGAATATGCTTACTATATGACATAAGAAGACTATGTACTTTGGTTTTTAAATTTTCTGACTTTTTTAATTTTCTGCGCATTTGAATCATATCTTGGTCAAATCCTAGGTTTCACCAAGATTTAGACAAGTTTAACACGTGAAAACGAGTAAGTAAGCATGGATCCTTCTTAGTCACTCTAAAATGAAGCTTTTGGGATGTTCTTGAAATTTCCATGTTTGAAACTCAAAACCACTTCTCTTCATGATTGACTTCCATAAGATCAGCAGGATCAGTTTGAGTTAGGGGTAGATATATACATGATTTTTTGGTTTGAATATGTCTAGACATTGTTTATCAACTTGAATGCTTACTATACATATGACATAAGAATGCTATGTGTGCTTTGGTTTTTCATTCTCTTTTTGATTTTTTTCTAAATTTTTAGGCCCATTTGAATCTTGGTCAAATCCTTGGTTTGACCAAGATTTAAACAAGTTTAAAACATGAAAATGAAAAGGGAAGTCAGTATCCTTCGTAGTCACTCTAAAATGGAGAAGCTTTTGGGATGTTCTTGTAATTTCTATGTTTGAAACCGAAAACGAGTTCCCTTCATGCTAGTAGACTAGCTTCATAAGATCGACAGGCCGGGGGTAGATACATGATTTGTCTGGTTTGGATATATCTAGACCTTGTTTATCAACTTTAATGCTTACTATATGACATATATAAGAAAACTATTGCTTTGGTTTTTCCTTTTTCTGTTTTTTATTTATTTTGATGCCCATTTGAATCATGTCGAATCCTAGGTTTGACCAAGATAATTTAAACAAGTTTAAAACATGAAAATGAAAAGGAAGCATGTATCCTTCTTAGTCACTCTAAAATGAAGCTTTTGGGGGGGTTTTGAAATTTTGATGTTTGAAACCCAAAACCACTTCTCTTCACATGCTTGACTTCATAAGAGCAGAGTTTAGGGGTTAGGGGTATAGATACATGATTTGTATTGATTTGAATATGTCTAGACCTTGTTTATGAACTTTTGAATGCTATATGACATAAGAAAACTATTGCTTTTGTTTTTTTTTCTGATTTTTTTTGAATTTTGATGCCCATTTGAATCTTGTCAAATTCTAGGTTTGACCAAGATTTAAACAAGTTTAAAACATGAAAATGAAAAGGGAAGCATGCAACCTTCTCAGTCACTCTAAAATGAAGTTTTTGGGAGGTTTTTGATATTTCCATGTTTGAAACCCGAAACCACTTCTCTTCATGCTTGACTTCATAAGACAGAGTTTAGGGTTAGGGGTAGATACATGATTTGTGTATGGGTTGAATATGTCCAAACCTTGTTTATCAACTTGAATATGCTTATGTGCTTTGGTTTTTTATTTTTCTGATTTTTTTGAATTTTATGCCCATAAATCTTGGTCAAATCCTAGGTTTGACCAGGATTTAAACAAGTTTAAAACATGAAATGAAAAGATAAGCCTGGATCCTTCTTAGTCACTCTAAAATGAAGCTTTTGGGAGGTTCTTGAAATTTCCATGTTTGAAACCCAAAACCACTTCTCTACATGATTGACTTCATA
The DNA here is from genome assembly GCA_030979885.1 of Lolium multiflorum. NCBI lineage: Eukaryota > Viridiplantae > Streptophyta > Magnoliopsida > Poales > Poaceae > Lolium > Lolium multiflorum. The sequence continues at coordinate 72,908,355 of CM061748.1, read as the reverse complement.
AGACATAGTTTAATTAGAGTTTTAGGGGTAGATATATACATGATTTTTCTGGTTTGAATATATATGTCTAGACCTTGTTTATCAACTTGAATGCATGCTTACTATACATATGACATAAGAATGCTATATATGTGCTTTGGTTTTTCATTCTTTTGATTTTTTTCTGAATTTTTAGGGCCATTTGAATCTTGCATGGTTAAACTTGGGTTTTGCCCAGTTCTAAAGATCAAGGGTTCAAAAAAATCCAACTACGGGGTTCGAACAACACGATTCTAATCCAAGAATTTTTTCGACCTCATCCAAATGGCCTCAAGCTATAGGGTTAGCATCTAGTGCAGTTTGTGTGAAAATGTATGCACTATGTGTGCTATAACTTGTATGTCTTTCAAATTAAGTTGATAAACAAGGTCTAGACATATTCAAACCAGAATATTATACTGCATTAGTACAAAAAGTTTCCTATGGATTCATCAAGGGTAGTAAAGCCAAGTTAACTCATTGTCATGACTAAGAAGGATCCATGCTTACTTTTTCATTTTCATGTTTTAAACTTGTTTAAATCTTGGTCAAACCTAGGATTTGACCAAGATTCAAATGGTCATAAAAAATCAAACAAAATCAAGAAAATCAAAAACCAAACCACATAGTCTTCTTATGTAATATACTAAGCATTCAAGTTGATCAACGAAGTCTAGACATATTCAAACCAGAAAAATCATGTATCTACCCCCTAACCCTAAACGTTGTCTTATGAAGTCAAGCATGAAGAGAAGAAGTGGTTTTGGGTTTCAAACATGGAAATTTCAAAAACCCACCCAAAAGCTTCATTTTGGAGTGACTAAGAAGGATCCAAGCTTACTTTTTCATTTTCATGTTTCAAACTTGTTTAAATCTTTGTCAAACCTAGGATTTGACCAAGATTCAAATGGGCATAAAAATTCAAAAAAGAAAAAAATGAAACAGCAAAGCACATAAACTTCTTATGTCATATAGTAATTAAGCATTCATGTTGATCAACAAAGTCTATATATATTTAAACAATAAAAATCATGTATATATACCCCCAAACCCAAAACCACTTCTCTTCACATGCTTGACTTCATAAGACAGAGTTTAGGGGTTAGGGGTATAGATACATGATTTGTCTGGTTTGAATATGTCTAGACCTTGTTTATCAACTTGAATGCTTACTATGTGATTTGGTTTTTCATTTTTCTGTTTTTTAATTATTTTTCTGCCCATTTGAATCTTGGTCAAATCCTAGGTTTGAACAAGATTTAGACAAGTTTAACACGTGAAATTAAACGAATAAGTAAGCATTGATCCTTCTTAGTCACTCCAAAATGTACCAATTGATAGTGTTAACTTTGCTTCATGGAAAAAATAATGTCATGTAAATGAGTTAACTTGGATTTCCTACCCTTGAATCCATAGGAAACTTTGTTCTAATACACTATAATAATCAACGGGGATTTTTACACCCAGCAGTCTGTCGCCTGCGTGTAGTGCTTTGCGTGAGTCCCTACTTGGTGAGCACAAGTCGATGCAATAGGTACGCCAACTCTAGGCCGCTCTTCTTGTCAAGAGAGAAGGCATGGGATCATGTTGAGATGCAATGGTCATACGGATCCTTGATTTGACTCCTCTCACACAAAAAAAAACAGTCTCTCTGATTCTGACCTCGCTCGGCTCGGCTCGCTCGCTCGCTCGCTCGCACCTCCTGCGCACTGACAAACCCTGCACAACAGTCAACATCACCAGAAAAAGAATATACACCATCAATAAGAGGGGCCCCGTGACTGCTCTCCCTTCTTCTCCTTCCGAGTGATTCCTCTTCCTCCGAGTTTCACTCGACGGGCAAACACACATGTGCTGCATAGTAATAATAAAAAAGTAAAAGAATCGACTACGAATCTATTATTAAATAGGTTATAAACTAGGGTTTTCCCCAGTACTACAGATCAAGTTGAAAAAAAAATCCAACTACGGGGTTTGATTTTGGCCTACAAATAAAAAATTAAATAAGTTGAACTAGTATTCCTCTAAAAAATCATTTTGGTTTGCATTGTTTGATAATTTTCATAGCTAGAGTGCATCACAATTTTTTGATTTCATGCTTTGCTTTGCCAATTTTGATTTTTTCTAACCACCTTCTCTTTGATTTCAAATTTAGGTCAAACTATCGATGCCTACTATGTGTTCTACTTGAATTGGATGCAGCATGCGCACATGATATGTTTTGCCATTGTTTTGGGCTTCCACACATCTTGGGGCATCCAAGTATTTAAGTTACCTTGTTTTTTAATTGTAATTCATGTACCCTTTCCTCCCAATTAAATTTTGGTTTTACATTTTTAATTTTTTTAAATTTTTATGCCCATTCTGATGTCATATAGTTAGCATTTAAGTTGATAAACAAGGTCTGGACATATTCAAACCAAAAAATCATGTATCTACCCCCTAACGCTAAACTCTGTCATATGAAGTCAAGCATATGAAGAGAAGTGGTTTTGGGTTTCAAACATGGAAATTTCCATGCTTGAAACCAAAAACCACTTCTCTTCATGCATGCTTGACTTCATAAGACAGAGTTTAGGGTTAGGTGGTAGATACATGATTTTCCTGGTTTGAATATGTTTAGACCTTGTTTATCAAATTAATTGAATGCTTACTATATAACATAAGAGAAGACCTTGTTGAATTTTTATACCCATTCGAATCTTTGTCAAATCCTTGGTTCCACCAAGATTTGAATAAGTTAAAAACATGAATATGAAAAAGTAAGCATGTATGCTTCTTAGTCACTTCAAAATGAAGCTCTTGGGAGGGTTTTTGAATTTCCATGTTCGAAACCAAAAACCACAATGCTTGACTTCATGAAACAAAGTTTAGGGTTATGGGTAGATACATGCATGATTTTTCTTGTTTGAATATGTCTAGAACTTGTTTATCAACTTAATTGAATGCCTACTATATAACATAAGAAGACCTTTTTTGTATTTTTTAAATTTTTATACCCATTTGAATCTTGGTCAAATCCTAGGTTTCACCAAGATTTGAATAAGTTTTAAAACATGAATATGAAAAAGTAATTAAGCATGCATGTATGCTTCTTAATTAATCACTTCGAAATGAAGCTCTTGGGAGGGTTTTTGAAATTTCCATGTTTGAAACCAAAAACCACATATCTTCATGCATGCGCTTGACTTCATGAGACAGAGTTTAGTGTTAGGGGGTAGATACATGATTTCTCTCGTTTGAATATGTTTGAAACCAAAAACCACATATCTCTGGTTTGCCCGCACTTAGAAATGATATTTGCATCACTTATCATATGTTTGCCCATTTGAATCTTGTCAAATCCTAGATTTGACCAAGATAATTTAAACAAGTTTAAAACATGAAAATGAAAAGGCAAGCTTGTATCCTTCTTAGTCACTCTAAAATGAAGTTTGGGGAGGTTTTTGAAATTTCCATGCTTGAAACCAAAAAACCACTTCTCTTCATGCTTGACTTCATAAAGACAGAGTTTGGGGATATATAGGGGTAGATACATGATTTTTCTGGTTTGATATGTCTAGACCTTGTTTATCGACTTAATTGAATGCTTACTATATGACATAAGAAGACTATGTTTTTTGATTTTACATTTTTTTTTAAATTATGCCCATTTGAATCTTGGTCAAATCCTAGGTTTGACCATGATTTAAACAAGTTTAAAACATGAATATGAAAATTAAGCATGTATCCTTCGTAGTCACTCCAAAATGAAGCTCTTGAGAGGGTTTTTGAAATTTCCATGTTTGAAACCAAAAAACCACGTACTTCTCTTCATGCATGCTTGACTTCATAAGACAGAGTTTAGGGCTAGGGTAGCTAGATACATGATGTTTCTGGTTTGAATATGTCTAGACCTTGTTTATCAACTTAATTGAATGCTTACTATATGACATAAGAAGACTACGTGCCTTGGTTTTTCATTTATTTTCATTTATTTTGAATTTTTATGCCCATTTGAATCTTGGTCAAATCCTAGGTTTGACCATGATTTAAACTAGTTTAAAACATAAATATGAAAAATTAAGTATCTATCCTTCTTAGCCACTCCAAAATGAAGCTCTTGGGAGGGTTTTTGAAATTTCCATGATTGAAACCAAAAACCACTTCTCTTCATGCTTGACTTCATAAGTCAGGGTTTAGGGATATATATATATATAGGGGGTACATGCATGATTTTTCTGGTTGGAATATGTCTAGAACTTGTTTTTCAACTTGAGCTTATCTAGAGCTTGTTTTTAAATTTTTTATACCCATTTGATTCTTCATCAAATCCTAGGTTTGTTGACCTAGATTTGAACAAGTTTAAAACATGAATATGAAAAGGTAAGCATGTATGCTTCTTAATTAGTCACTCCAAAATGAAGCTCTTGGGAGGGTTTTTGAAATTTCCATGATTTAAACCAAAAACCACTTCTCTTCGTGCTTGACTTCATAAGTTAGGGTTTAGGGATATATAGGGGGTAGATAGATACATGATTTTTCTGGTTTGAATATGTCTAGACCTTATTTATCAACTTAATTGAATGCTTACTATATGACATAAGAAGACCTTGGGCCTTGATATTTCATTTTTTTTAATTATGCCCTTTTGAATATTGGTCAAAACCTAGGTTTGACAAAGATTTAAAAAAGATTAAAACATGAAAATGAAAAAGTAAGCCTTGATCCTTCTTATTAACTCCAAAATGAAGGTTTTTGGGAGGGTTTTTGAAATATCCATGTTTGAAACCCAAAACCACTTCTCTTCGTGCAGAGTTTAGGGTTAGGGGTAGCTAGACACATGAATTTTCTGGTTTGATATGTCTAGACCTTGTTTATCAACTTAATTGAATGCTTACTATATGACATAAGAAGACTATGTGCCTTGATTTTACATTTTTTTAAAAATTATGCCCATTTGAATCTTGGTCAAATCCTAGGTTTGACCATGATTTAAACAAGTTTGTTTATCAACTTGAATGCTTGCTATATGACATCAGAAGACTATGTGTTTGGTTTTTGTTTTTTGAATTTGTTATGCCCATTTGAATCTTAGCTAGTCAAATCCTAGGTTTGAATATATATGTCTAGACCTTGTATATCAACTTGAATGCTTACTATACATATGACATAAGAATGTTATGTGCTTTGGTTTTTCATTCTTTTCATTTTTTCTGAATTTTTAGGGCCATTTGAATCTTGGTCAAATCCTTGGTTTGACCAAGATTTAAACAAATTTAAAACATGAAAATGAAAAGGGAAGTCTGTATCCTTCTTAGTCACTCTAAAATGAAGCTTTTGGGATGTTCTTTAAATTTCAATGTTTGAAACCCAAAACGACTTCCCTTCATGCTAGACTTCATAAGATCGACAGGGGGTAGATACATGATTTGTCTGGTTTGGATATATCTAGACCTTGTTTATCAACTTGATTGCTTACGATATGACATAAGAAGACTATGTGATTTGGTTTTTCATTTTTCTGATTTTTTTGAATTTTGTGCCCACCCATTTGTATCTTCGTCAAATCCTAGGTTTGACCAAGATAATTTAAACAAGTTTAAAACATGAAAATGTAAAGGGAAGCATGTATCCTTCTTAGTCACTCTAAAATGAAGCTTTTTGGGAGGTTTGAAATTTCGATGTTTGAAACCCCAAAACCACTTCTCTTCATGCATGCTTCTTCATAAGACAGAGTTTAGGGGTTAGGGGTATAGATACATGATTTGTATCCGGTTTGAATATGTCTAGACCTTGTTTATCAATTGAATGCTTACTATATGACATAAGAAGACTATGTGATTTGGTTTTTCATTTTTCTGTTTTTTATTTATTTTTCTGCCCATTTGAATCTTGGTCAAATCCTAGGTTTGAACAAGATTTAGACAAGTTTAACACGTGAAATTAAACGAATAAGTAAGCATTGATCCTTCTTAGTCACTCCAAAATGTACCAATTGATAGTGTTAACTTTGCTTCATGGAAAAAATAATGTCATGTAAATGAGTTAACTTGGATTTCCTACCCTTGAATCCATAGGAAACTTTGTTCTAATGCACTATTATAATCAACCGAGTTTTTACACCAACAGGTCTGTCACTTACGTGTGGTGCCCACGCGTGAGGTCCCACACTTCAGTGAGCACAAGTCACGTGCAATAGGTACGCCAACTCCCAGCCATCTTCTACGCATCAGGATGCGTATTGGAAGTATGTGGGTCCTTCTGGATCCTTCGGTTGTCCCTCTCACAAAAAAAAAACAAATCTCTCTCATTCTCGGCCTCGCTCGACTCGCTCGCTCGCTCGCTCGCTCGCACCTCCTGCGCACTGACAAACCCTGCACAACAGTCAACATCATCATCATCACCCGAAAAAGGGAAGACACCATAATGCTCTGCCTTTTTTCTCTCCTTCCGAGTGATCCCTCTTCCTCCGAGTTTCACTCGACGGGCAAACGCACATCTGCAGCATAGTAATAATAAAAAGGTAGAAAAATCGATATACGAATCTATAATTAAATAGGTTAAACTAGGGTTTTGCCCTAGATCAAGGTTCAAAAAAATCCAACTACGGGGTTCGAACAACACGATTCTAATCCAAGAACTTTTTCGACCTCATCCAAGTGGCCTCAAACTATAGGGTTAGCATCTAGTGCAGTATGTGTGAAAATGTATGCACTATGTGTGCTATAACTTGTATGTCTTTCAAATTTGAACCAACTTTGAATAAGTTTGAAATATTTGAAATGGGGCTTTTGGCTTAAACGTTTGAAACTCAAAACGATTCTCTTCATGCTAGACTTCATAAGACCGAGTTTAGGGTTAGGGGTAGATACATGATTTGTCTGGTTTGAATATGTCTAAACCTTGTTTATCAACTTTAATGCTAACTTCTCAGTCACTCTAAAATGAAGTTTTTGGAGGTTTTTGAAATTTCCATCTTTGAAACCCAAAACCACTTCTCTTCATGCTTGACTTCATAAGAAAAAGTTTAGGGTTAGGGGGTATAGATACATGATTTGTATGGTTTGAATATGTCCAAACCTTGTTTATCAACTTGAATATGCTTACTATATGACATAAGAAGACTATGTACTTTGGTTTTTAAATTTCTGACTTTTTTAATTTTCTGCGCATTTGAATCATATCTTGGTCAAATCCTAGGTTTCACCAAGATTTAGACAAGTTTAACACGTGAAAACGAGTAAGTAAGCATGGATCCTTCTTAGTCACTCTAAAATGAAGCTTTTGGGATGTTCTTGAAATTTCCATGTTTGAAACCCAAAACCACTTCTCTTCATGATTGACTTCCATAAGATCGACAGATCAGTTTAGGGTTAGGGGTAGATATATACATGATTTTTTGGTTTGAATATGTCTAGACCTTGTTTATCAACTTGAATGCTTACTATACATATGACATAAGAATGCTATGTGCTTTGGTTTTTCATTCTCTTTTTGATTTTTTTCTAAATTTTTAGGCCCATTTGAATCTTGGTCAAATCCTTGGTTTGACCAAGATTTAAACAAGTTTAAAACATGTGCCTTGATTTTCCATTTTTTGTTTTTTCTGAATATTTATGCCCATTTGAATCTTGGTCAAATCCTAGGTTTGACCATGATTTAAACAAGTTTAATAAACATGAATATGAAATTTCCATGATTTATACCAAAAACCACTTCTCTTCATGCTTGACTTCATAAGTTAGGGTTTAGGGATATATAGGGGGTAGATTCATCATGATTTTTCTGGGTTGAATATGTCCATAGCTTGTTTATCAACTTAATTGAATGCTTACTATATGACATATATAAGAAGACTATGTGCCTTGATTTTTCATTTTTTTAAATTATGCCCATTTGAATCTTGGTCAAATCCTAGGTTTGACCAAGATTTAAACAAGATTAAAACATGAAAATGAAAAATTAAGCCTTGATCCTTCTTATTCACTCCAAAATGAAGCTTTTGGGAGGGTTTTTGAGATATCCAGGTTTGAAACCCAAAACCACTTCTCTTCATGCATAGTTTAGGGTTAGGTGTAGATACATGAATTTTTGGTTTATAGTAAGCATTCAAGTTGATAAACAAGGTTTAGACATATTCAAACTAGAAAAATCATGTATATACCCCCTAAGGCTAAACTCTGTGATATATATGAAGTCAAGCATATAAGAGGAATGGTTTTGGGTTTCAAACATGGAAAATTCAAAAACCCTCACAGCTGTTGCATAGATGAATAAGAAGGATCATTTCTTTTCATTTTCATATTCTTACGACTTGTTTAATTCTTGGTCCAGACCTAGGATTTGACCAGAAGATTCAAATAGACATAAAATTCAATAAAAAATTCAAAAAATGAAAAACCAAAACACATAATTAAGCTTCTTAAGTTATAGTAAGCATTCATGTTGATCAAGAGAGTCTATACATATTTAAACATTACAAATCATGTATATACCCCAACCCTAAACTCTGTCTAATGAAGTCAAGGACGAAGAGAAGTGGTTCAGTTGATTTTTATGCCCATTTGAATCTTGGTGAAATCCTTGCAGGTTTGACCAATATTTAAACAAGTTTAAAACATGAAAATGAAAAGTAAGTGTGGATCCTTCTTATTCACTCCAAAATGAAGCTTTTGGGAGGTTTTTTTAAATTTTCCATGTTCGAAACCCAAAATGATATCTCTCCGTGCTTTACTTCATAAGACAAAGTTTAGGGGTAGGGGGTAGATACATGATTTTTCTGGTTTGAATATGTCTAGACCTTGTTTATCAACTTGAATGCTTATTATGTGACATCAAAAGACTATGTGTTTAGTTTTTTTTTGAATTTGTTATGCCCATTTGAATCTTGGTCAAATCCTAGGTTTGACCAAGATTTAAACCAGTTTAAAACATGAAAATGAAAAGTAAGCCTGGATTCTTCTTAGTCCCTCCAAAATGAAGCTTTTGGGAGGTTTTTTAAATTTCCATGTTTGAAACCCAAAACCACTCCTCTTAATGCTTGACTTCATAAGACAGAGTTTAGGGTTAGGGGCCAAGTATATACATGATTTTTCTTGTTTAAATATGTCTAGACTTTGTTTATCAACTTGAATGCTTACTATATGACATCAAAAGACTATGTGTTTGGTTTTGATTTTTTTGAATTTGTTATGTCCATTTGAATCTTGGTCAAATCCTAGGTTTGACCAAGATTTAAACCAATTTAAAACATGAAAATGAAAATGAAAGCCTGGATTCTTCTTAGTCACTCCAAAATGAAGCTTTTGGGAGTTTTTTCAATTTCCAATGTTTGAAACCCAAAACCACTTTTCTTCATGCTTGACTTCATAAGACAGAGTTTAGGGTTAGGGGGTATATACAATATTTTTCTGGTTTGAATATGTCTAGACTTCGTTGATCAACTGTAATGCTTACTATATGACATAAGAAGCTTATGTGCTTTGGTTTTTTTTTTGATTTCTTTTTTGAATTTTTATGCCCACTTGAATCCTGGTCAGATCCTTTGTTTGACCAAGATTTAAACAAGTTAAAACATGAAAATGAAAAAGTAAGCCTGGCTCCTTCTTAGTCATGAAAATGAGTTAACTTGGCTTTCCAACCCTTGAATCCATAGGAAACTTTGTACTAATGCAGTATAATAATCACTCGAGTTTTTACACCAACAGGTCTGTCACTTACGTGTGGTGCCCATGCGTGAGGTCCCAAACTTCAGTGAGCACAAGTCACATGCGGTAGGCAGGCAAAATACCCGATCAATCCGGGCGGTGGCTGTTAAGGACCCGATCGCATTTCTTGCTTTCAGACTGGGGTCTACCATGTAAGAAGTTTGTTCCTTTTGGATGCATCACTCGTATTTGCAAGTTTTTTGGGGGTCCCGCAAATTCAGGGTAGCATCATGCCCCCCTTCCCACGCCAACACAAACAGAGTTCAACACAACCTAATTAAGCAAGGTTCAACACAGACATAGTTCAACAACCCCTAATTAAGCTAATAGGTTCACCACAAACGCTGCTGAGCAGCAAACATAAACAGAGTTCAACAAAAGATGCTGCTTTTGAAGCAGTAGGAGAGACAAACATGCACAACAGTTACGGAGTATATTTACCATCTTCTTCCTGGTCCCGCTTCTTCTGCTTCTTGCTGCCCATACCTTTAATCTTTGGTGGCTTGGGCTTGGGAGGAGGCACACGACCGGTCTCGATAGCTTGGTTCAATTTCTTCCTTAGGAATAGCCCATATGCCATGTGGTTGGCTATGAAGCCGGATCGGTTAACAGTTTCCCCAACTTTGAGACAGCCGGACCCACCGGCTTCGGCATGCTGCAGGACGCTTCGAAAGTCAACCTTTATGCTCTTTGTGCAGAAGGGGCAGCTGTTCCTGGCACCAGTCCAGGGTTCACTCCAATACTTGTCGAACTTCCCCGCCTTAAGCTTGTTGAGAGTGGCCCTGGCCTTCCTATGACGCGACTCGACATCGCTGTCAACCTCATCAGTAGCAACCTGATACATGCCAAATAAACAGGTGAAGCAAATATGTAGCAGTTGCAACTAATAATGAATATGAATCTAAAAAGATTCTGACGCTAATTCAAAACCCTATAGCGCAAAAAAAAAGAGGGAGAGACCATAGAGCAAATCGATACAGGGCTATGTTAAATAAGGGAGAGAGGTGAATCGGATGTGAAGCAAATATGTAGCAGTTGCAACTAATACTGAATATGAATCTAAAAAGATTCTGACGCTAATTCAAAACGCTATAGCGCAAAAAAAAGAGGGAGAGACCATAGAGCAAATCGATACAGGGCTATGTTGAATAAGGGAGAGAGGTGAATCGGAACATACTTCCTCCCCCTCGTCGACGATATTCTCGTCGAAGGTCGGCGGCGGCGGTTCAAAGATGAGTTCAACCTCGTCCTCGTCATCTAGGGGATGCTTCCCAAGAGAGTGGACCCATCTACCAACAGCATCAGATGCCGATGAGCGACCGATGGCCCGACCTTCGGCAATGGCCTCCGCTTCGTCTTTGGCATCCGCTGCGGCAATGATCGCCGCCGTTGCGGCCATGCGTGCTGCGGTCGCGGCTCTGCACGCCTCCTCTGCGGCTAAGGCCAGCCGCGCGGCTTTCGCTTTCGCTGCGTTGACGGCGTCGGTTGGGCTCTCCATCGGTGGAATGGGAAGGGGAAGTGAAGAGAGGGTTTTTTCCTAGTCCGTGGAGAGAGGGAGAAGTGTGGACGTGAAATGGATAACTGACGATATTTCAAGATTTGGGAGACATAGCACGAACCGGCAGATGACAGCGCGTGGGTGCATTACCTCATACTGCCTCTGTCCTAGAAAGAGCGTACGTGTGGGTTTTCAAGGCATATTAAGGATTTTATTATTACATTGGGAAACTGTCATCGACCATCACTTTCCTCTTCAACTTTTCCACCTCCAATGATCTAAATGCATGTAGTAAATAAGAAAACCATATTATGCTAAATACTACTACCTCCATCCCAAAGCGTAAGGCTTATATTATTTTTAGAAGCTCAAACTATGTCAAGGTAAACTAAGATTTTACCAAAAATCATTATCATGCAAAATACAAAATTAATATCAATACATAGACAACGATTTTTTTTGGTATGGTATCTACAAAATATTATATTAGTTGATAGATTGTTCTAAATTTTCGTCAACCTTTACTTGCTTTGACTCTTAAAAAAAGACTTAAGCTTTGTGATGGAGGTAGTACGTACTAGTCGTGAAGAAACTATATCCCTCGTGATGAGAAAGAAATATTTTTTACTACCACTCTTTTGTGGACAAATTTTGAAGTGCATTGCAAAACGAGAAGTACACTCTTTTATGGACAAATTTTAACTCTACACCCATTATTTCAGGATGGAGGGAGTATAACCCAACTTGTTTTTTTCTTCTGGGCACTACACTGCTTTTTCCCTGTGCAATGCTTGGTTCTACCCTTTTTCTCAATGTAATGGTCACTTTAAGTCATTTTTTCCCACACACATTTATTTTGTACTTCTCTACAGTGTTGACCGTGCTACTACTATTTGTGTTAGTGCGCCAAAAACAAAATGTTATTTTCTAAGTGCCAAATTAATCTAGGGCGTTGGTTGTGAATCGGTGAACAAAAAAGAGATAGCCCAAAAGAGGAACACACCAAGGTACAAAAACTAGTATATATGCATGTTTCTATGTACATATATATGACCCTGGGTTTGTAGATAAAAAACATTCATATATGCGCTTACTATTAATATACATAAGTTTATGCTGATTCTCTTGGTTTAGGTATATATATGGTTAGGCATCACTACTAATTCAGAAAAAAACAAAAATGTAACTCTTCAAGTGAAGTCATTTTAAGTGACCTAACAACTAAAATTCATATATAGGATTTGTATAGGAATTATGTAGGATTTAGATCACATGTGAATTTTCCCCACACTAGTTGTTTGATTCATAGGAACATATCCTATAGGAATCTTGCAGTGCAAATCCTATAAGAATAAAACATTAGGTCATACCTCATGGAAAATTTCCTTTGGCACAATCAAACACAACTCATCTTCCTATATGATTCAACTAGCCATTAAATCTCAATCCTATGTTTTCCATATTTCTATGGTTTTCCCATCCTATGAATCAAAGGAGCCTTAGGGCTTATATCTTTTTTTAGAAAGGCAAACTATGTTAAGATTGGCCAAGTTTTACGAAAAACCTTTAACATGCAAAATACAAAGTTGAGTCATTTCGTTTGAATCGGAGGGAGTACATTTGACGTTATGGTACTATTTGACAGCTGCTTGGCACTGTATTTTTTTTCGAACCAAACTTCCCCCTTCATGAAGCTTTTATTTTAGCTTCAGTGACTTGATACATCCATATATCTAGACAAAGTTGAGTCAATTCATTTGAATCAGAGGGAGTACATTTGACTATATGGGTATTGTTTGACAACTGCTTGGCACTGTCTTCTTTTTTGAACCAAACTGCCCCCTTCACGAAGCTTTTATTTTGGGATAGAGCTTCACTGACTTGATACTTCCAAGTTTCACAGTGACTTGGTGCCACCATCCACCATCCATCTCAGATCCAATGTATGCGATCGACTTAGAATTTAAACTAAATAATTATTATAATTGCTCAGAAATATTTCAAGAACTTCCAGTTAATCGTGCATATTTCGATTTATATTTTGGTGAAGTTTCATTCGATTTGAATCAAAGGTTTGTGAGCAAATATATACTCCCTCCGGTTCATATTAATTGACTCTAATATGGATGTACTAGACACATTTTAGTTCTAGATACATCCATATTGAAGTCAATTAGGGCTCCTTTGATTCAAAGGATTTGCATAGGAATTGTGTAGGATTTGGTTCCTATGGGAAAAATTCCTATACATGTTGTTTGATTCATAGGAACATATCCTATAGGAAAAATTCCTATAGGAATCTTGTAGTGTAATTCCTATAGGAAAAAAGCATTAGCTCATACCTCATGGAAAAATTCCTTTGCTACAATCAAACAAACTTCATCTTCCTATAGGTTTCAAGTAGACATGTCATTCCAATCCTATACCTTTCCTATTCCTATGCTTTTCCTATCCTTTAAATCAAAGGAGCCCTTAATATGAATCAGAGGGAGTATTTAGTTTAAACTAGTGCTCGTATACGTAAAAAGCTCTTTAATCACAAGCTAATCGTCCGAGTGGGATGAAATATTCACAGATTTTAGAACAAGGCATCTACATTTTACTGGATTTTTTTCGTAATTTTTGTTTTTAGGTTCGAAATAAGAGATTAGTTTGGAACGTTGGATCTCAAATGGTTGGTAGATGGTGGCACCAAGTCACAATGAGATTTGGAGACTTCAAGTCACTGCAGCTCTGTCCTTTTATTTTGACAAACTGCAGAGCCGCTGGTGCATCTATGCTTGCGTACGGCCGACGCCGATTCTTAGCAAGGAAGTTCTTCCTATAAGTAGTAGTAGTATCCATACTCCACTCCAAGGCATGTATAAAAAAAAGAACCCATCCCGTTCTCGTTTTCCCGATCACTCTTCTCTGAAGATGGAGGAGGCCCTCTTCTTGTGCCCCCTCTGCCTGCTGCCCTTCAAACCCCCCATATCCAAGGTCGCTCCCTTCCGATTTCATTCTTAGGTTCACCTGTGAGAAATGTCAATGACAACTGATGCCACGTACGTTGTTCCGTGCAGTGCAAGGGCGGTCATATGGGCTGTCGGCGCTGCGTCGGCGAGCTTGCGCCGAACCCGTGCAAGAAGTGCGAGCAGCCGGCGTGGTTGCCGCCGTCGAATCGATCTGGGCCAAGATTGCCGCCGTCGAATCGATCTGGGGCAATGGTCAAGTGCGTCGGCTGCCAGAGCTTGGTCGCCTCCACGGAGTCCTACAAGCACTATATCGCGTGCCCGCATGGTCCGTGCGGCTGCACAGAGGCCATCAATACCGGCTGCAGCTTCACCGGCCCGCCGCGGGAGCTCCTGGTACACCTCCAAGCATCCCACTCCATCCCAGTGTTTACGTTCCAGTATGGCATACCCGCCTGGTGCATAGTTCGTCTTCCGGTACAACCGCGGGGACACCTGTTCATCGGCAGTGGGGAAGAAGACGGTAGCGTGTTCGCCATCACCGTTGGAGCGCTCGGCCCGACCACCATTGTGTCCTGTGTGTGCATCAGGTCGGCCGCGTGCTTGTTTCCGATGTACAAGGCGCAGCTGTTGGTGATTGGTCCGCCGGCGCCGGCGACGGCTGGGACCAGTGACCTCTCGACGGACACCTTGATGGCGGTAATCGAGCCGACGAGCTCCCCGACGCCTAGCTCGATCATGTTGCAGCAGCTCACTTCTTTCCTGGCGGTGCCGCCCCGTTACGCGAAGCAGAATGGAGGGCAGCGTGTGTTGCCTATCTGCGTTTGCATCAACAAGAAGGTTATACAATAATCTTCGTTTAGTCATACTGCAATGTAGTTACTCGAAGATCGGAGGGAGTAGTTTAGTTCGAAGTAGGGTTCGTTCGGATGTATTTTGGACTTGTATAGTAGTAGTACTACTACTCCAGAACTATTACTAGCTAGTTGGAGTGCTAGAATGCAGCTCGGAGTATTATAGTATTTTGGCAGTACTACTAGTTATGTATGTGACTGCAAATTCAAACTAAAATGGAGTATTTCTTGCTAATGTTGTTCTTTTGGAGTCATCATTTTTTTCTGAACGTGTTAACTATGCTATTGTCTAAGGATTCGTTTAGATTTCTTTGGTTGAATTCATATTTCGTCTCTTCCTAATTTGGCAAAACTGCACTGTCATGGGCATTCTTACAAGGTCGCTGAAGTTTCAAAGTTTCTTAATGTATATTGCGTAGGGTGTACCCCCTTAACATGGATCTGTTGCATTTTTGGGTTGTATTTTTTTTGGCAATTTTCAGGACCATAAAATAGCACGCCTTCAGTTGAAATTTGAATTAGTGGCCGATACTAGCATGGAGTAGTGAAGTTTTTTTGTACTCCCTCGGTCCCACCAAAAGTGTCTCACCTTTGTTAAAATTTAGATGGATAGATGTATTTTTTTTACAAAGTTGAGACAACTTTGGTGGGACGGAGCCACGGAGTCGTAGTTGATGGCGAGAAGGTTGATGCCTTGCTAGGTTGGTGTACGTTGCAAAAAGAACAAGGTTGGTGTGTATTTGTTTTATTTGTTCACCATAATACTGACATGGCCATCGATTTGATTAGACAACACAAGCCTGGGATGTTTCACTTATTTATTGTAGGAAGCACGATTAATGTTCTGTAATGATGGGGCTACTCCTATAGTCCGTCTGCTCGGCTCCTACTCGGGTGTCGGGTCACATTCACACTCTCCTCTTTTTTTGAACACATTCACACTCTCCTCTTTTTTTGAACACATTCACACTCTCCTCGAAACTGCAGTAGGCAGTATATGAGCGTCTCGGTTCACCTCCGTCGTCTATCCCCACTCCGCCCATCTTCCATAGCACGCGCCTGCGTTTCGCATCCTATCCAGCAGTGCCCAGTTTGAGAGCCTCTGTTCTCCAACTCAAACCCCCACCTGCCGCCATTGATCGCCATCTCTCTCCCAAAGTTCGAATCAGTAGATCGCCCAAGAAAATACCAACCCCATTGTACCACCTGCCTCATTGTGATGGCGAAATCGAGCAGGGTCTGTGGATCTGGGCTGTTTCACAAGGTGTTTACGGAAGGCCCCCTTGAAGTGCTCATCAGCCAGTGCGACGCCATCACCGCCGCGTCCCTAGTCGGTTCCTCCAAAAGTATTCTTCAGTCAGCCAAATACAGTGCCACTCTGCCTGCTTCTCAGCCGTTTGGCCTTCCGTGTGTTCTCTGTTGTGACCCGGCGGATAAACCATGGGCGGTGTTCAAGGAGGATTTGCCGGTGCACAGCAAGTGCAAACTACTGCCGCTGGACAGGTTCTCCTATGATGGCCTAATGCCACACGGTAAGGATGAGGAGCGGGCAGGCGCCAATGGAGATTGGATCGCCATGGTTGGCCCCGAAGGCAAGTGGAACCTCCTCAATGTGTACACTCATCGCAAGATTAAGCTTCCATCTTTGAGGAACAAGTTGGAAACCACACACAATCCACTTATATTCGAGTATCAGCGTTCTGCTATTCAACTGCAGAAGATAGCTATTTGCCAAGTTCCTACAGCTGCTAGGGGGTATCAAGATTTCTCCCTTGTCGCAATCTTCGACTTTGCAATTGCCTACCTCCATGGCGAATATCCTCGTGAATGGATATTTCTTGAAAACCAGTTTCAGTACGGCGCCATATACTGCGATGCAATTATACATAACGGACTTGTGTTCGCCGTTACTGAGCTTGGAAATGTTTATGCATGGGATCCTAATCAATTTGGTAACATTTCCTCCCTATCTTTTTTATATACGTAACTTATATAGTATTTCACCTCTTATTTGTTGAACTGTCTTGGCATCTTTTGGCTTAAAGGAATTCCATAGGCGCACACCATAACCCTCTTGTGGTATGGACATATATAGAATTTAACATCTATAGGAATTTTAGTATGGTCTAATGTGCATGTTGTTCCTTAGGAAAAAGGCCCCCTAGTAATTAAGTTTCTTTATTATTACTCCCTAGAAAATTTAAGGTAGAGTAGAAATAGAATCAATAAAGGTGCCATGCAATATTGATAAAGACTTTCATTTGTTTATATTCAAACCATCTAAAATTTGGACCAATATTTTCGGGAACATGTTTTAAATCCACATGAAGTTTTACCAAGATGTTCGAAATATATTTCAAACCATCTTATGTTCGACCATGATTTTATAAAGTACTAGTATTGGCATCCCAATATCAAATCAATATCACTAGTAGATAAATCATGAAATATATTTTCATGTGACGTGTTCTTTCCTTTTTCAAGGTCCTATAGTGCTCCCTGCTCCATTCATTCCGTGGACGGCTGGATTTGATGACGATGATGATTTTGACTCTAATAGTCGTACGTGGTGGCTGGCAAGATCTCAAGATCGTTCTAGACTTCTCCTGGTCTATGCACGTGGCGTAATGGATTTTGACGCTGACGGTGCTCCAACTCATTATGATAGTACCCCTTCTGTCCATTGCGGTCGCGCTGTTCACAGCTATTCGGGGTATACCTGCATTGTATTCTCGAATGACACTAGTCGGTTACTTCCAGCCAACCCGTGGGAAAGGGTTACTAATCTTGGAGACTATTCTATGTTCCTTGGGTTGAACTATCCGATTTTCATGCCAGTGGGTGGTGCAACATTTCCCCCAGGATATTTGACAAGAAGAAACTGCATCTACACCACGCCTCAGACCATTGGCTCTCAGTTTGACACATCACATCAAGAAATTTTCCGCTTCAGTCTAAATGGCGAAGACCACCAAAGCATATCTTTCTCAAGCAGCGGTCCAGGGGCCAACTGGCATACGGGGTTTTGGTTCATCCCAAGCTACACCAACGCGCTGGACTGGAACAAAGACAATCAGAGTTAGGGATATTTATGTAATAGTAGGATCATACTACTAGCTAGCTCAGTTGGTCTTGACTCCTATTTAACTATTTATAGCTAATGTACTTAGGTGATAAATTTATGCTATTTGCATGAACCCAGGTGCTTCTTTTAATTTGATCAAATACGGTCTATGCACATGCATGGTTGTTTGGCTGTTTCAGTGTCCCTAGAGGCATACATATATACTGTTATTTAGCAATCTTTATTACAGTACAAAGGTCTTAACCTCATGGTTCACAGAAAGTATAAACGTAGATCAACCATCTAAACATAGAAGACATTCTAGTGTATGATTCTTACATATACACATCAACATCCTATCAGAAAATCTTAATGTGAATTGTACTGGCTGTACAAACCCGTGCATCATTCTCTAGCCGGTTGCACCCAAAAACCAAATCGTGGTACTTCATAGTTGACTGTATGTAGGACAACATACAGATCCAATGCGAAGCCATGGGTATCACCTGCATGACAGAACCATATTTCACATGGTTGGAGGTACTCTATATGGCATTTAAAATCATTCCTTGTCTTTCATATGGTCCTAAAAATAGTACAGTTGGATTTGTGGGTTTTAATTTTTTATTAACACACTCAATTGATTGCCCAAACATTGATTAATAATATTATTAAGGGGTGTGATGTTGAAAGCCATAAGAACAATGTGCCAAACAATCTTTGCTAGCGGACGGTAAATGTATACCCATCAGAAATAATCAGCAGACGTGCATGTTTCTTTGGTCAGAATAACTGCTGCACCATCTTAAAAGTAAATGGCATGACCATTTATTTGATTTGATAGCGTGCAGCTAGATGGCGTACATTACTATCTCTACTTCCTTGGGTCGCCCAAATCTGGAGTACTAAAAGCAAATCCTGGTGATTCATTTGACAAGACAACACAGATGCGACCAAATTTCTCCGTCCATATTATTATAATAATCTGGAGTGCGTTGCCTCGTTGCCTTCCAAGAGAAGCTGCATTCCTTGCCAAAAAAGAGAGAGAGGCTGTATTTATAACTATCTCACCGGCCGCCACTAGTACAAACCATCACTCCCTCTCCACCTCCACCTCCATCTCTTCCCTAGTAGCTCCACCTCCATATCGGCGACGGACCACAATCGCGCGGCTTCGACTTCATCTTCGACGGCGGCGGCGACAGAGGCGTGAGGCACCTTCTCCGCGGCGCATCACTCATCCTCGTCCCGCGGCAACAATGGCTGTATGTGAAATCACCATACCCTTTTGTATGGTAGAGATGATGATGTGCGGATAAAATTTTATTGGCGGTTGCTCATCCTTGTTTGAATATTTGGTGTAGATTCACATCTAGGGCAGGGTGTCAAGCGGGGTGGGTAGCGGGCTAGCTAGTTTCAGTGCGAGTGCTTTAAATCTGCTCTAATCTCAACCACTATTTGCTCTAATTTTCTGCTTTGCGGGACGATTCGCGGACGCCGCTTGCAACCCTAATCTAGGGTATTGATCCTAGTTTAGTAGACTACTAGGATTTACATGCCAATTTGTTTTTAGACTAGATCCGGATATTTGTCAATACTACTACGTACTTCTTCCGTTCGTATTTAATTGACTCTAGTTGAAAGCATCGACAGTTCATTTTCTTCTCTCCCTCGCGTCGACTAATTAAAACCGAACAGAGGGAGTATTAGGAATCCATGTGCATCCGTACTACCAGTAAGGTATTGCGTTGTTGCAGAGGCTCAGTGTAATCAATATCTTTCGATATTAATATACTCACTTTATCAGAAAATAAATTAGTAATCCATGTTCAAACTTGCTAGTTTGATCGACGTTTGATGATGATTTGTGAGGCCATGTATGGGCCTAGTTTGTTTTGCCTGGTGGTCAGTAGGCTGATGATTTATTTTTTTGCTTGGTCGATCTGTGGTCGTTCCATGGCCACTGCTGATTAAGCATTACTAGAATCAACAATTTTTTGCTTGTCTGGTGATTGGAAGTGTATGCGCTAGCACCATCGCACGATGATTAGTCTTAATGGAGATGCAGATGTCGATCAAGAGGGAGAAACATATCTTGATCATGCATTTCTCACGAGATTACTTGGTGATTGGAAGTAGAATCCACAATTTGTTGTGCAAACTTCTCAACATATGCATATATTCAATGAATTGGCTTTATGTGATCAATAGTACTTCTTATTGCAGATGGATGGAGGGGAAAGAGCGAAAAAACCGATACTTAGTGAGATGACTTCTCATTCTTTGACTTCTGATATCCCAGATAACAAGGTAAATATATAGAACGACGATTCGTAGGTGATAAAAGCAGAATCCACAATTTGCCGTGCAAACTTCTCAACATATGCATATATTTGATTAATTAGTTTTATGTGATCAATAGTATTACTTATTCCAGATGGACGTAGGGGAAGGAACGAAAAAGCGGATGCTATGTGAAATGACTTCTAAATCTGTGTGTTCTGATATCCCAGATGACAAGGTAAACATATGGACCGACGCTTGTTTTGCCGCTGCCCCTGTTAGATGGCTAGATGCTCTGGTCTAATTTCTGTTCATGTGCTTATTATTGCAGAAACATAGAGTTGAAGAAAACTCTATATTGTCTGATGACAAAGGTGAAATGGCATGCCAGTCTTTTAAACCTCCGACGCCACCTTGTTTACTGTCTATGGAGACTGATGCAGCTGGACCTGGTACTGATGAGCCTATACCTGGCATCATCGTGTCACATGAAGAAGGTTGTGGATTGGGTTTACCCCCTGCTGTAGAAACTGGTGGTGCAGCTGGAGCTGCTAGTGTAGAGCCTCTAGTGAACGGTGTCGTGCCACGGGAATTCTCTGAACTGGAGCAAAACGGTTTACCTATTGTCAAGACCGATATAACTGGTGCTGATGCTGGAGTTGCTACTGATGATCCTGCACCTGAAGTATGTTTTGCATTGTTAAAACCCGTCCTGCCCAGAGTACTGACTGGTGGTGGACCTGGAGCTGGTAGGGTAGAGCCTCTAACTGAAGTGGATATTGGTGGTTTACCCTCTGGTATTGTAGAGATTTCAGCAAGCGGTCCTGTCCGAGAACATATCTGGTCCTACTATCCCTTTAGGTTCTACCGTGCTACCGACTCCTATGAACCGGAGCATGTACCTGATGTGCCTTCTGTTGAACCTGACGCACCTGTAAGTAGTGGTGATGATCAAGAAGGATCTGCATCTGATGATCCTGCACCCGAAGTTGCCACGCCACCCGAAGGAGGTTTTGTATTGGTAGAACCCGTCATGACTATGCCCACAGTACTGACTGGTGGTGGACCTGGAGCTGGTATGGTAGAGCCTCTAGCGAAAGGTGTCGTGCCACGAGAATCCTCTGAAGTGGATATTGGTGGTTTACCCTCTGTAGATACTGGTGGTCTACCTGGAGCTGGTAT